>OY751327.1:29434943-30687528 GCA_963564715.1 Catocala sponsa
TAGACACACCTCGTTCTTGTTCTACGAATAATGTGTCCGTGTACCGCATGGGTATTGTCGTGTCAGTATTTATTGTGCTCGGGTGTGTTTGCCTGATTAAACAGTCCACAAAGGATGTTTTGCCTGAAAAAAATATTAATCAATTACATTTCAGTAAATCCATTAACCAATAAACTATACATTCATAAATTAATATAAAATCATTTATACAAAGAATTTAATCATAATGCAATATTCATAGGCCCACACTAGGCCTGTGGATACCTTTAAGAATTACAGATTGCTTACATTATTGCAATAAGAGTTAATTTTTGACCTAAATGGATAAATGAATTTTGACTTTGACTTTGAACATGAACACCTGGTGGTGAGACAGGTTAAAATTTAATAGGTTTGCAGCTTTGTGAGTAAGCAATCATAGGAAAGGGTGAACTAATAAATAAACTATGAATTGCAATGTCAAATATAAATAATTTCAGGTGGCAAAAAAGCAAACCTGCATTGTTTTACCATAGCCTATGTGCACTTGAAATCCCAAGAATAGCTATGTCATGTTATTCACCCTAAGACAAGTAAAGAAGGTTTGTATCTGAGCCCCAGAGCCTCAGCAATAGTCAAAAGATCTTTGGTCAAAAGGTCTTTACACACATATTTACTTTATCAAATATATTAATCAGAATACAGATAAACTGTGAAACAGTAATGAATTGATTGATTATGACCTATGCTCTGTATAATTAATTATATTAAAAAATCAACTATTCTAAAGAGATTCCATGTGATTTACTACAAATCTCTTTAACTTTTGATTAAAGCAATTAACAAGAAGATAAGAAGTAAGTATTGCATACCATTGTGTAAGTGTCCCATTAGGGTAACATTTCGCATCAAATTTGTATTATCCAGCATATCAGCTAAATACTCCATGTCATATCTGGTCTCCAGAACGCTCTGTTCTTGCACTTGGAATTTCTTATGCTTGACAGGCTCCACCAGAGGCTTGTCCAGGGCCTGTGTGTCTTCTTCTTGCACAACAGTCTCTACATCGGGTCCATAAACCTCCACTGCTTGTGGATAATATCTGAAAATGTGATTATTATAATTATTTGCAATCGATAAAAGAGTAAATAGAATGATATAACGAGTAATCTTTCATCATGAAAACATAGCTAACCAAAAATTTTACAAATAAAAACTAAACCGATGCCTTGATAACTCATTATATTAGAACTTATGAAAGTACCGTTTATCCTCGTGCAGTACGACGGACATGGGCGCAGCCTCGGGCTCCACATCTCCGTCTTCATCCTCTTCCATTGCATCCTCATCAGCATCTCTGTTATCTTGCCCGTACACACTCTGTTCGTCATCAGAGTCCGACTCCAAGTCCGGCCCGATATAGTTACCGAATTCATCGTACAAATCACCGTCCATTTTTTACTTGTATTGATAACAATAAACAAATTCCTGAAAATTACGTTCAAAACAAATGCCGCCGCTAAATTGTCAGCACATTTGACAGTTTGACACATAACCTAAACTCAACGAAATTGTTTACAATCATAGACAAAAAATAAGGCAACTGCGTCTTCTCTATAATTTATAATTCTGAACGCGACTGACCGTGTCTGTTTATGAACGTGACTAACTCGGATTTGTTTTTCTCATGTTGTCTTTCTGCTCGTCTGTCTGACAAATTCTTTTCAATACAAAAATGGCTGCTGTTCAACAAAATTTAACAAAAATGATTTCGGCGCAGCTACGCAATAAAGCAAACGAGTTTTTAAATTCACGAAAACATGCAAATAATCTTGCCGATATTCTACAGATGTTCGAGGTGAGCATAACTTGAATTATGTTGTTAAAATCAGCTTTTATAAACTGCGTCATAGGTTACGTTTTTTATTGGATGGTTATTTATTATATTTCAGGCTGAGACGGACAATTACACGCCCTTGCTGCTTACGGTGGAAGTGATATTTACTGAACTATTACGACGAGGTGACCTGATTGAGAGTATCATTCCCCTGAAACCCGCTGGTGAGTGTCAAAGCGGTGCTCCGTATTATAGATTATTTTATAGTATTAATATTGATT
The DNA here is from genome assembly GCA_963564715.1 of Catocala sponsa. NCBI lineage: Eukaryota > Metazoa > Arthropoda > Insecta > Lepidoptera > Erebidae > Catocala > Catocala sponsa. Next base: position 29,437,041 of record OY751327.1, read on the forward strand.
TTGCGTGTATACATACGACGCAGTTGTCCTATTACCTACTGTGCAAAGGCTTTACAATGCGACAATTTGCATGCTGAAAATTAATTATTGGGACAGTCTTCAGTCATCACATTTTGCGACATGTGACGTTATTTGCTTACATAAAAAGCTGATTGGACCGCAGAGCGGTTCTCTTGTGTAATTGCTACGGAAAGGCATTATTCGTTCGATGTCTTTATATAAATTCTTTATATAATATAGTTTGTATAGTGTAACCACCTAGGCAGAATATTTTGTGTCTGTGCCAGGAGTAGACTGTATACTGGTGATGTTGGTTATAGTTTCAAGGTCACACATATGTATGTATTTGTGTACCTACTCACATGTTTTATTGTAGGTTGTATACAGCTCACATGCATTTTTGTGAAGCTGTAAAATTGTTTGGCCACTACTAAATATAGATGCTTAGATAGTTAACTGATTATCAAATGATTGTTAATTTGTAATATATCTTATAAAAGAGCATAGACAATAAGCTATGTCTGTGTTCTTGTAATTTAATAAATAATTGTATAATAAAATACTAGTGAGCTATATATATGTAATTTAGAAAAATAGAAATTTAAATAATGTTAACAACATTATTTAAATTTCTATTTTTTTAAATTACAACTAAATATGACAATATAGCTCCCTAGTATCTAACTTTATAAATATCTATATGGTATATATAACCACAAAAAATGTTAAAGTATGTTTGCCATCTGCATCAGATAGTGATAGGTAGTGGACAGTCATAAAAATGCATAATTTATGTTATCTACCAAAGTCTTGATTTGTAAAGAAAATGTTATTGTAATAAGTGCTAGTCTTTGTTTTTATATTGAGTCTTAGCGGCACATCAATGGCCACACTCAATAGATTTCTTACTTTTTCTTGTAATCTAAGCCTTTTCACATTAAATAATGCACAAAATACCCAGGTAACACATTCATTTGGATATTTTATACCAGAGCCTAAGATTACCTAAGTTAAAAGTTACCATATGTCATAAAATAGTAATATCAACTGCCAATGCATATAAAAAATCTCCATACAAGGCTCTTAAGCCGGTTTACTGTGAAATCATCATGGTTAACTAAAGCTTGTCTCTGTAAAATTCTGAAAAAAGAAATTAGGGGAACCAAAAATAGGGATGACATATTACTTGATGTCACTTTATGTTTTTAATACATCTGCCAACTCCCCTAGGAAGCAAACATAACCCTCTTGAATATAATAATGCCTTCCAAACTGAATTAATACAACAGGTACAAACAACCAATCTTATTAGAGACAAGTTTGAGAATATCTTGTCAGATATACTAAATAACTTCTTGTTGACCAACTTATGATTCAAACTGGAGATCCACAGTTCTTAACACTAGCTATTGGACCAACAAGCCTATCCTCTCAATGTACAACACAGATATGGCCTTAAGCAGCTACAATCTTAATAAATGCATCAACAAAGCTGTGTTTATCACAACATAATCATTTTGTATGACATCACAGTGCTATAAATAGCACTATAGCAGGTTCACACAAGTCCATTCATACAAAATATATCACTGAAGGACTGATTCATACAAGGGTTTTGCTCAAGGACATTGTCATTCATCTCATGTTTTGTGCAATATAATAATATCCACTTTAATATGTAGGTATGTATGCTTAGTGGTTATATGTATGCAGTCCATGTCTTTGTTATATGCTAGCCTATAGATTGTGACTGTCATACGGACTGCAGTTTGCTGGTGACTTCGTGACTTCATGTGTGTGAATCACACTATGCTACATATTATATCCAGTATATATATGTACCACATATGTCTAGTTGTATAGAACAGAATGTAGCTTAGATATTAAGTTGTAAAGGTCATAAACAAATAGATATAAAATTACTACCAATGCCAATTTTTATAAGTCATAATTAAAAAGTCAAGATTCTGACGATGGCCATGATCCAAAGTGTCTGCCTAGAATCTGAATGTGACATTTTCATAACAGAATGATTGTAAAGATTTATCTTACAGTCTGATGAACAATGTCCATAGTTTTGAAGTGAAACATTTGGTTCCCAGAACAAAGTCCAGAGGCTGAATACAAGCGATGGCTTCGCGAATGCTACGAGGCGGCTCACAGCCGCGCGGTGGAGTGCATCAAGCGCGGACGTACCAGCTCCCGGCTCCAGGCCCTGGTCACTGCCTGCAAACTCATGCAGGCCGAGGGCAAACACCCCCTGGAGGAATCCACTGGATACTTCTTTCCATCAGTCAGGCTCAAGGTATATAATTTTGTATTTATTGATAGTGCTGCAGTCATACATACTTAATCATAGGTAACCACTCACCATCAGACCTTGAATCTATACTAAAGTTATAAAGCTAAAGAGTTTGTTTGTTTGACCGTGCTAATCTCAGGTATTACTGGCTTGATTTGAAAAATTATTTTTGTGTTGGATAGCTTATTTATCGAGGAAGGTTATAGGCTATATAACATCACGTTACGACCCACCAGGGCGGCGCATAACGATAAACGCGGGTGAAACCGCGGGAACATCTAGCTTAACTTATAAAAATAGAACAGGGAGAAAAGAGAATGGTAAGTGGTTATTATGGAGACCACACCCTTACTTATGCTTATTGACGATTGCAGCACTACACTAGTCACAGATTTACATTAATTTTTAATATTACCACTTATTTGATAATTTTAAAGTTCACTTGACTGACTTTGTAGATTGAGATTTACAACTTTGTAGGTATTACTTGTGTTTACTGTTGCAAGTGATAGAGACCGTGCTCCAGATAACAGGCCGCCTCTTTAAGCTCTAAGAATATTAATTACATATATGGTCATCTGGCTGTCATCTCATAAAGTCATTTTGCTGGGCATGTAAAGATACCATTATCCTGTACTTCTCAAATCCTAACTTCCTAACCCTAGCTAATATTATAAAAGCGAAAATGAGTTTGTTTCTTTGTTACCTTTTCACGCCTAAACCACTGAACCGATCATCCCGAAATTTTGCATATACGTTGTCAGGTATACAGAAACGGACATGGGCTGCCTTTCATCTTGAAAAAAATTACTGTTTCCGAGGAAAACAATTATAACGTTCTTATGATAATAGATGGCGCCACGTGTCTATCGAATCATGATTGAATTAAATTATTACAAGCAGAGTACGACCCGAATTAATTGTCAAATTCTAAATTAACGCGAGCGAAGCCGCGGGCAAAAGCTAGTAAACAATAAAAATCGTGTGTGATATAGACAGCTGACGCGTAAAATTAGTACAAGCTTATTGCAAGGTGATACAATTTTGGCGAACGATATTTGTGAGTCAGGGGCAGTATAGTAAGCCGGCGTAGCTTGCTGTTAAAGTGTCTAGATAAGCCACGTGACGCTTTTGATGCCGGCAAACTTTGTAACTCATTATTTGACAGTGACCTAATAATGGGGTTATGTTTGCTTTGTGGATGCCGTGGCATTCGTTTTAGCTTATACCTGCGTGGGGAGACCGAGTATTCGATTCCAGAGTAGGCCAGTGTTATAGATATCCTGTTTATAAAATTTAGATGACATTAGAGTTGACATTAGGAATAATCTATACTAATATTATAAAGCTGAAGAGTTTGTTTGTTTGAACGCGCTAATCTCAGAAACTACGGGTTCGATTTAAAAATTTATTTTAATGTTGGATAGCCTATTTATCTAGGAAGGCTATCGGCTATATAACATCACGCTGCGACCCACGGGGGCGGCGCAGTTTCGATAAACGCGGGTGAAACCACGCGAATATCTACATAGTTCTTGATGAGCATTAGGAATAATTCCTGTATCGCGGGTGATTTTACAAACATTTTAACAACGAAGACAATGAACACCAAGACTCGGAAGAACCATTTGCGGATCACACAAATGTTTGTCCCGTGTGGGGATCGAACCCACAACACTCGGCGCGGCCGCAGTGGCGAGGCGACCACTTAAACCACTACGCCATCCGCGCAGACATCTATATGTAATCTAATTATCTGCTGTAGACCGCCAGTACGCTTATGTGTGAATTGTAACAGGACGAGGAAAGACTGACTAAGAATGTTTATAAGGCTAGTGTGAATGGAACAGTAGCAAGAGGAAAACCTAGGCGAACGTTTCTCGATCAGATCGGAGGCGTTCTGGACAAAGGATAGGTTAAGAGCTCGTTGAACCGACGGGCGTGTATGAGGAATGTAATGAAAGTGAATGAAGCCAGAGAAGTGTGTCAGGATAGTAGCAAATGGAAATCCGTAGTCTCTGCCTACCCCTATGGGAAACAGGCGTGAATCTATGTATGTATATAACTACTGCATAACCATTAAAGTGCTGCTTCACCAATGCTAGACTGCTGTTAGTGTCGCGAGGTACGTTCATAACCTTCACCATCACCTATGTTTACATCCCAACTAATATTATAAATGCGAATGTAAGTTTGTTTGTTTGTTGACGCTTTCACGTCTTAAGACTGCGCCGAGCGAAATGTGCCAAAACAGGCGGTCACAATTATGTGAATAATATCAACACTTTTTGTTTAATACAAATTTAAAATATACATTTACTATAACAATGAATGTGTTTACAATTACTCTGTGTAAAAACTTAAAATAATTAATATTTTCGCCTACAAAATTACGTAAATTTGCTCGTGTTACGTGATTTTTAGATTATAACAGTAGAAATCTATCCTATTTTACAGCTTTAACGAAACATAAATAGTTATATTACAATTTGTCCGTCCCAAATATTTAAGTTATTGGTTGACAAAAAGATACATATTTATCAAAAAAGCACTTCAAATCCTCCATACAATTTTACTATGGCGGCCGCGCGCCGATTTGAATATGCGCCGCACGAGCTCTGTCATTATCTCGGCGCAGTCTTAACTATTCGACTGATCATCGTGAAATTTTGCATACACATTTTCAGGGGCACAAACAAGGGCAGGGACAGGACATAGGGTACCTTTCATGCAGAAAAATGTACTGTTATAACTGTAAAGTAACCAACATTAATGCGAGCGAAGCCGCGGGCAAAATCTAGTACCTAATATAAGAATATAGTAAAACGTTAGAGAGCTAAGATACCGAGAGTTATCGATGAATCCTTTGATTTTGTTTGATATGGTTTTTTTTTAATTATCGCTCTACATAAGTCAAACAACTTAGCGTTGCGGTCCTTCAGTGAATGGTATACCGGCTTCTTTAAGGAGGCGTTGTGTTTATAACAGGGTCTAGCGAGGCGTTGTGTTTATAACAGGGGTCTAGCAACCATTACACCATGCGCTGGTAACATAATGACCCATTTTCTGAAGATATGTCAAGTGCTGGAAACGCCCATAAGCTACGCAAATGACCAAGCATCAGGCGTTTTTGCAACCACAAAACGATTTCATAGTCAACAAGTTTAGCTAAGTTAGGCAACATATTGCATTGTTCTGCATGTAATATAATCGTCACTTAAACAGCTCGTTTATATATAACTGTTTATGTAGTACCATCCGTAACATGTTTTATGAAAGTGGCGTTATGTTTACTTATAGCCGTAACTGAACTGAATCATCTAGTCTTTAAATAACGAGATGTGTGTAAAAACCCAGGATTCAACCTCTTCGTCTTAAATGTAAAAGTAATGAAAAGAAATGACCCCTATATCTCGGGGGTCTTTTGATTCACAGGGCTCATATTCAAACTCGACTAAGGTATGAACCCAAGGTGTCTGCACATCAAGTTACAAGTCAATATTTTTCTATTTAAAATACATGTGACCTTGTGACCCCTATATCTCGAGGGTCTTTTGACCCACAGGGCTCATATTCTAACTGAACCGAGGTATGACGCCAAAGTATCTGCACACTAAGTTACAAGTCAATCGGTCCAGTGGTGCCGGAGTTATGCCTGTCACTAACATCAATCTGTCACTAACACACAGACCGTCACAAAGTGTTTTCATTAAGCTCTTCGAAGAAGACTCAGAGGTTAATAACTGCTACTTATTATTACACTAGATGTTCCCGCGGTTTCACCCGCGTTTATCATTACTGCGCCGCCCCCGTGGGTCGTAGCGTGATGTTATATAGCCTATAGCCTTCCTCGATAAATAGGCTATCCAACACTAAAATAATTTTTCAAATCGAACCAGTAGTAATCACGCAGAATAAACCAGGAGAAACATCGTTTGTACTATGTCTGGAATGGGTAATTATTTTGCTGCGATGTTATTTTAAAACTGCTATATCTCCTAAGATATTCATTGAAATCGAATGACGTAAAGGGCAATTTTGTTTTAAATTAAATACTTGTAATGAATAACGTATTTATTTGGATAAGGATTAATATCATGTTTATAAAAATACCTTCGCAAATAATGCATTATTTTAGAACAAATTTCGTTAGCATAAAAATTGTTATAGTGAGCCAACCTTAAAAAATAGACATATGCTGTCGCGGACTTTTTTTTAGAACTTTTAAAGGGGAACAATTGTGTCATACATGATTTTTGCGAAACTTTAACTGTTTACGCAGCGCACGCAGCGGAAGCTCTCAAAAGGAAAAAAAACTCCCCGATTTTGAAACATTATTCATTGGTGCTCCGCTCCTATTAATCTTAGCGTGATGATATATAGCCTATAGCCTTCCTCGATAAATGGGCTATCTAACACTGAAATAATTTTTCAAATCGGGCCAGTAGTTCCTAGATTAGCGCGTTCAAGTAAACAAACAAACAAACAAACTCTTCAGCTTTATAATATTAGTATAGATTATGATTGCACGGGTGACGTAGTGGTTTAAATGGTCACCTCTGCACTGCCACTACGGCGAGTCTTGTGTGTTCGAATTATAGCCGAGTCAGACTCAGAACTAAAATTTCTGTACCTTAAATGTTTGTGGCGAAACTGGGATTCTTTGTGTCTGTTGTTTGAATGTTTCTAAAGTCCCAGCGACACAAGAGTTAAATCTAGTGTGGGCGTAGTCCTTTTAAAAACACAAACTACTTTCTGTCGGCTACGCTCTACAAGGTATATTGCCAGATTTAACTGATGAGATATTCTCAGTAGCAGCCGCTACTGAGAACATGTTAACAGTGAAATCTTTTTTAAACCTAGCATTAAAATTCGCTGATCGCATCGGAGACATTACACATTGCTGAGTATTGCAGGATAAGTGTAACCAAACCGACGTGTCTGCATATAAAATAAAATTAACGTGAATGAAGCAAAAGAGGGTGGGCCAGGATTCGTAGCAAGTAGAAATCCGTAGTCATCCATAGGCACGATGACAACGACAGACGACGGCCCCTTCGGGAAACAGGCGTGAATCCATGTTGTACGTAAACATAACCTGAGACTTCACGATCGGCCATACGGTAGTAGAGGCTCGCTGATTTCAGCATGAATGGGCCGGCTCAACCGGGGAAAGACTACCCTCTCACAGAATTTCAACGTGACATGAAATAGCAGTATTCCTACTCTTGTGTTTCGTTCGGTGAGTGAGAGTGCCGGAGGCCCAATCGCCCTCTTTTTCCCTTCCCGCTCCTTCTCCTTCCCACTTCCTTTTCCTTTCCTTAAGGGTCGGCAACGCGCAAGTGATGTCTCTGGTGTTACAGGCGTCCATAGGCTACGGTAACCACTTACCATCAGGTGGGCCGTATGCTTGTTTGCCACCCCAGTAGTATAAAAAAAAGCCTTATGGAAACATTTTCCACGGCTGAATAATGCAGTCAGTAGGCTTTAAAAATAGCAAAAATCCTGATACACTATGTACTTTCATTATTAAGTGCGTTTAAATATCACTAGCGTCTCGTATTGTTACAGAACATATTCAGCATGTTGTTAGACTCAGAGATATCGATGTCGGCGCCGATCGCACGCTTCCAGGAGTTCACAGAGTATCGCGACGTGCAGCAATACGGCTTAAAAGTGCTCTCCACGCTCGCCTACCGCAAGTAAGTCATTTGAAACAGTTTCTGAAAGACTAATCAACGAAAAGTCAAGTGATTTAATTGGCTTGTTACTAATAAGGTACTATACTTACAATTTTTTTATTCCTGTAGTCAAATAGTTACATTATCCAAACTAAAATACAAAGTAAAGTGTTTTAAATGTGGTAGTTGTCAAATGATAAAAAGACGAAGCATGATACAAACTGACGTAACTGCTATTTTAATGCAGCTGTCAAAGGGACATAGACAGCGAAATATTAATAAATAATAATAATATCAACGCTGAATATATATGCAGTGCGACACTGTTGGGTACGGGCCTATTCTCAATATGTAATATCTCCTATTTACCATACTGCTGCTTTAGAGGCTACCATCAAATTTTATTAAATGCTTGAGTATGTTCAGTAGTAATTCATGGAGAAATGGTTGCAGCACCTTACAGTCATGATTTGTAAACAAAATTTTATTGTAAACTTGGCGATTAAAAAGAGTGGCCATGAGTTTCTTGCCCGTTCTTCTCATGAGCCCTACACCCTTGCTTTGCTAAACGTGGCAGTAAATGTAAATTCACAGAAAAATTTATTGTAACTTTGACATTCATAAGTGTTACCTTGTAACCTAACTTGAACAAATTTATTTTTGATTTGATTTGATTTATGAGAAGGGTTAGGCCATAGTCCACCGAACTGCTGCAGCTGCAACGCAGTGCGAGTTGGAATATTAATTACTTCCTTATTTTACAACCAAAAGATTTCTTTTGATCGCTATTTTATCTTATCTTATGTGGGGGCCAGTCAGTGCAGACCGGCAACACTGCGACCCAGTGGGATCTTTTGTGCCGACACTCTCCCAATAATGACTGCCATAGATGTTCATGGCAGCCGGGACCAACGGCTTAACGTGCTTTCCGAGGCACGGAGCAGGCGATAATTTTCAATCAATACGCACATAATTTCGAAAAGTCATATAACTTCCGAAAGTCAGAGGTACGCGACGTGGGTTCGAACCCGAGACCCTCTGCATTGCAGTCTGTTGGTCTCCCCACTGAGCTATCGCTTGATCGCTATTTACTCTTGTATGTAAAATAATGTACACACGGCGACACATCAAGTTAGACACCCTATATACGCATAACTACGCTACATACAAAACAGAGAACTGTCGGAAAGGGACAGTGCATAGTGGTGTCGATGTAAGTAAGGATAGAGCGTAACAAAAATAGAACGCTCTCTCTCGCATGATTGGCAGCGTTCAACTTCTAATAGTTCAAAGTCCAAACAGTCTAGGTTGATGTGTCGCTGTGTATACAAAATGAAACATAGGCAGTGTCAGTCGTCGTCATGGTTTTGAAGGCTTGTTAATAAGTTTTTGTCTGTAAAAGCGCGAATCCATTAGGCAAGTTACTTGCATGCCAGTTGCAAATTGCATACAACTTGTACAAACCTGCATATAAGTTACAACTTGTATGGGGTAGTTTGAACTTGTACATATTTTTATTTTTATCCGTAGTCTCTGCCTACCCCTCTGGGAAACAGGCGTGAATCTATGTATGTATATTTTTATTCAAGTGACCTGCAAATTAAACGCGCAAATCTTAGTTGCACGTTTCGAATTTCGAACTTGTGCGCACATATCATGGTGGGCGCACGAGAAAATAATCATTTTTATTGAGGAGCATGTCTTTCACCCCTGATGTCCTACTCAATTGTTGAACATCTCCACTTGTATGCAAGTGAAACGTGCATGCAATTTGCACACTCTCGAAAACATGTTTCCAATGCAAGCAACTTGTACGCAAATGTGACGTCATACTTGCATGCAAGAGTTGCGTAATGGAATCGCGCCTTAACTGTCTTTTAAAAATAGGATGTATCTTTTCCGCCTTGTAAGGTACTAAAGATCTGTTTATGTTGGCAGATCACCAACTTGCATCTACATGCAGAACTACTTGGAACTGCTGGACAAACTGCTGGTATGTGAGATCGCACTCGACAACAAGGGCAAGCTCAAGGAGAGAGATGTCGACGATAAGGAGGAGAAACTCTTGTGTGGAACAGAAGGTAAGATTTACATACAAAGAGTAAAAGGCATATTACGTTTATTTTTAACCCCCGACGCAAAAACGACGGGGTGTTATAAGTTTGACGTATTTGTGTGTGTGTGTGTCTGTCTGTGGCATCGTAGCTCCCGAACAGATGAACCGATTTTGACTTTGTTATTTTTGTTTGTTCGATTCATTAGCTACATATCTATCGAAATATTAGGGTTTAAGCATGCATAGAAATGCGTTCTGCTTTATGAGAGGCTTTGATGTCATCCTTTAATTACGAGAAACTATTAGAAAGGGGAAGTGTTGCAACATATCACTTGTTATTTGGATGATGTGTTTACATATTTCATAGATTTAGTTTCATGTGTTATAGATAAGGCTCCCTTCCCATACAACCCGGGCGTGTGCAGGCGTTATGCCAACCGCTGCTGGGGCTTCGCTTGCCAGTGGCCGCTGTGCGACGAGCCGCGCACGCACCGGCGCGCGCTGCTGCTGCTGGTCGAGCGTCTGATGCCGCTGCTGACCAAGCCGCACCTCGCCACTGACATGCTGTGTGACAGTCTCGACGCAGGTAACGTATTATTGACTTCGCGTGCCAGTTACCTGATTGTTGTGCTTACATTTCACGTCACGTCGTTCAACAGCCGATTGTAATATGTCCCCTCTGCTGGTAAACGGCTCGTGTAGCTTATTCTAGCTTGCATCATCATTCATCAGTCATCACTCACCCATAGTCAATACTCTCCGAAGAGAGTCGTTCCTGTATCTCTATCTAATCATATTATACCTAGTATGCCAAAAAGTGACACTGATGAATGTCAAGGTTACACTAAACTATACTATCAATTTACATTTACCTGTTGCCATCTACAGCAAAGCAAAGGAGTAAAAAAATATTTATAATTCTATTTTTTATTAATATATCTTATCTTATATAGTTAAATAATTCTATTTTTTAATTTAATAATAATAATTTTTTATTTGTTAAAAACATGTATGTTGTTACATACAGAAGCATGCACATTGTAGTTATATTTAATGAATTAATATGTCCAGTCATGTTTATACATGTTGTGGCGTACAAATATTTGACATTAAATAAAAAGTAAGGTATTATTTCAATTTTATCACAATTATGTACATGTCAATGAATATAAATTAAGTAAAGTAAAAGTAAATTATCGTATTTCAATTATATCACATACATGTTAATGAAAATAAATTAAGTAATGTCAAAGATATTTAGAAATTGTTAAATTATAACATAATAAATTGAATATGTCATTTAAATAGTGAATAAAAATTAATTAATATATTAATTAATTAATATATTTTATCTTATATAGTTAATTGATGTGTCCAAGAATTTTTATGGAAATAAGGATTTTTGACTTTGACTTTGATTAAATAATAATAAGACACTGTCCATTGTGGTCAGGTGGTCCGATAAGCATGCTGGCTCTGCAAGGTGTGCTGGAGCTGGTGCGCGTGCACAATATCGACTACCCGGACATGTACGACCGGCTGTACGCCATGTTCGAGCCCGAGATGTTCGCCACGCGCTACAAGAAGCGCCTCATGCATCTCGCAGACATATTCCTTAGTTCCACGTGAGTTATAGCCACTAATAATGTTGCATGGCGTGCTGTCGGTGTTACCTTATTTTAAAAAGTAGAAGATAATATCTAGAAAGAGTGATGCAAATGATTTATTATCGAGAGGGCAGAAAGTCAAAGATGGCCATTTTTTTAATTTACTGATTTAGAATACTTCTCTACGGTAAACAACATATTTTTCCCCTTTCTTTTGACACATCCTTACTAATATTATAAATGCGAAAATGAGTTTGTTTGTTTGTTTGTTACGCTTTCACGCCTTAACTACTCAACCGATCAACATGAAATTTTGCATACACGTTGTCAGGGGTACAGAATAGGACATAGGGTACCTTTCATCCAGAAAAAAGAACTGTTGCAAACCTAACCTAACCTACATTTACGCGAGCGAAGCCGCGGGTGAAAACTAGTAGAACATAAAAATCGAGTATATAGTTTTTACACTAACGCTGAAATTGTAACAAAATCTTTGCGCGTTGTTTTCTAAAACTGCCATTTCTGACTTACTGCCCTCTCGGTTACCACGGCAGGGTGATGCTATGTACTACACTCAAATTCGAAAAAAATGTACTAAACAAAGGGTCGTATTTTCTCCACGTTTTTGTACTATAAGTTAAGTACAGTCGCTAAATTCAAAATGAAGTTATGGTTACACCTTAAAGTTTCCTTTGTTTTATTGTGCTTCAGAAATACAATGTAAATATAAAATTATAAATTATTTTAAAAGTATTTATTACTAGCTGTTACCTGCGACTTCGTCCGCGTAGATTTTAACTAAAAAGTGTTTGTCTCGGCGGAACCCTATTTTTTTTCTAAAATCAAAGTAGTCTAAAGTTACTCTTTATAACATCACCTATCTGCCACTGAAAGTCCCGTCAAAATCGGTTCAGCCGTTTCGGAGATTAGCCGGAACAAACAGACAGACAGACAAACATTTTAAAAATAGATGTTTTCGCATAGGTACCTTATATACTTTCATATGCATTAGATAAAAAACTGTTATTTTGACATTACAAACAGACACTTCAATTTTATTTATTTGTATAGATTAATAATGAAATTATGCTCATATATTAATTAATGATTTTTATCCACAGTCATTTGCCAGAAGGCCTCGTAGCCGCCTTTGCGAAGCGTCTCTCTCGCCTGGCGCTCGTAGCTTCGGCGGAGGACGCCGTAGGGCTTCTGCAGTTGGTGGCTAATCTGCTGCTACGACACCCCGCGCTGAAGCGTATGATCTGCTACGAAGATTCGCCCAATATCAGTAAGTTTAGTTTTACTTTTTAAATTACATACATACATACATAGATTCACGCCTGTTTCCCAGAGAGGTAGGCAGAGACTACGGATTTCCATTTGCTACGATCCTGACACACTTCTCTGGCTTCATTCACTTTCATCACATTCCTCATACACGCCCGTCGGTTCAAGGAGCTCTTAACCTGGCCTTTTTTAAATTATAATACCATTTATGTAGTCGAGGAATATATACTCTGCCGATTTACTTCTTAATAATAAGGGATGACACGATAGTTTATGTAGTTTTCTTGCAATTACGATGGCTGAGAGTACTTTACCCAACTGCTCCCTAGCCTTTATTATTCCCAAGTCACTTGGGGTCGGCTTTTCTGGTCTATCCGGATTTGACTGGATATCGGTTTTTACACGGAGCGGCTGCCACCTGACCTTCGCAACCCGAAGGCTAACGATACCCTAAGACTAGACAAGTGTCAGGATATTATAGGGCACTGACTTCCCAAAACGACTGCCATAGATGTTCATGGCAGCCGGGATCGACGGCTTAACGTGCTCTCCGAGGCACGGAGCAGGCGATAATTAGCGTGATGCATTTTTTTTTGTGTTAGCGGCTGTGTTGTTACTAAGGTTTCTTGTGATAGCGAAGGTAACTAAAAGGGCAGCCACTGTAAAAAAAACATGTTTAACCTGGAAATGAATAATTTTTTAGGTTTTCTATTCTCTTCCCAAAATATGAGTAACATAATGGAGTGTTGTTCACAGTGTCAACGGACCCGTACGTGATGGAGGAGACGTGCGCGCTAGCGAGCCGCGCGCCGGGCTCGTCGCTGTGGGAGGTGTCGGCGCTGCGGCGCCACGCGGCGCCCGCGCTCAGCGCCGCGGCCGCGCGCCTGCTGGACAGCGGCGCGCGCGCGCTCGTGCCGCTAGACACGCCCGGCGTGAGTCAAGTTTGTCTATCTAACTTAGATGGAGGAGACGTGCGCGGTAGCGAGCCGCGCGCGGAGCTCGTCACTGTATCTAATCAACCATATCCAAAATCTTCAAGTTGATCAAAATCTTAAATTCCCAAATTCCATTGGCCATATAAAGTAGAGGTTCCATTTGTTTATAACTCTATAACTACTTCATTCGTTCCCATTTTACATAATGGCTACATTCATTCACAAAATAGCAGCAACCTTATATATTTAGAACCTATCAAGCATGATCATTCGTTCAATTATTTCCAGTCGTTCGATGCGGAACTTAAGAGGCGATTCAAGACGATAGAGATGAACTTCGTGCGACCGCAAGGCATGACGTCGTCCGGGGACCGCGTCATGCAGTACTGGGAGCTGATGGCCTGAGCGTGACATCCGAGCATGACGGTAGGAGATGACGACATTACCCGGTGGTTAATCACGCACTCGCGCATTTAACCGCTCTACAGGCGAAAGGACCGACCGAATCCCACTTACACAACGACCATAGCAATTTTCCTAAACCTTGGCTTGCGAGTGAGAGACTGACAAATTAGAATGAGATGTGGATAAGGTGAGTTGTAGCAGGTGGAGGGGGAAACTTACTAATGTTGTTGCGTGCTCCGGATTTGGTCAGTACCAACGCAACATCGCGCTAGGTCGGACCAATATCCTTTTGTCTGTAGTGCGACATTATTTGTTTATTTTTTCATGTTCACCAGCTGGTTTGCTTCATTTCATTTGTAAAATTAGGAGTAAATTGTTAGTAATTTATGTATCAGGTTTCTTTTTGTTATCTTTTGAAGTATTATAAGAGTATTGTTTGAACAGCAACTCTAAATTGATTTTGATACAATTATTGTGTGTTATTTTGTGTTTGGTATACATAAGGATGTAGTGAAAATTGTAGAAATACGTGGAATAAATCATTGTCTCTTTAAATTATACTAAATTAATTGTTTCGAAAGGAATATGAACAGATATGTTTGTAGATAATGCGCGGCCATCAAAATTGTATGATCGACTTGGATTGATCATTCGATTTCGATCAGTTAGTTATATTGAGGAACAGTCTACACTTGTAGTAACATCACAAATATGTAATATTGTATGACAGAATCTTTTGTAGGTATAGTATCGTATTCATTAGGTTTCGCAACATTGCGCAGCACTTTGCAAAACAAAGTACCACTTTTAGGCGACCTAAACAGAACAGCGAAATATAGACATACAACGCTGCCTATTCCTTTCGCATAATGATATGTTATTTAAAATATACCTAAGTGAATGTTCCTCGTATTTATTTATTATATTACTCTTGTTGTCGTGTTGCTTTATGACGTCATACGTCGATAAACTCGGCACGATGTTGCGCAACAAAACGACATAAAGTACGGCTTCAGACCGTATATAAAGTATTCGGCCTAGCGCAGGCAGGCGACTATTTTCAGCTTGCCCTCAAACTATATTAGTTGTTGATAATTATGACTAAACATATAGGACTTTCGCTCTTTTTTACATTACAGTTTATTATTTGTAAATAATAAAAACTACTGCTATTCGTCGTTCGGCATTCGGAACCGCGAATAGTAAGTTTTAGTCAATATCATACCGATTAGTCTTTCTGGTTCTTAAGACCGGTCGGGTTTGTGTGGGGCGATTCTAGATTGTCTTAAACATAGAAACTCAAACGTAGCTGTAATACCTATAATATAACCTATTTTTTTGTACAGACACATGTTTTGCCTACATATTAGAGATCATTCGCATTCTGGAAAGCCGAACGACGAATTCGTATTTATATTGTGTAGCAGTGTATGTGAGAGTGAAAAAAGAACTCTACTTAGATAACTTATTATGACGAAATACACGAGTTATATTATTAAAATCGTTAGTTTTTAAGGTTTTTGAATAAATTTTGCACTCTAATGTTAAAGTTTTAGGCAAAGTTTAATGTTGTAGTTTGGTTAATTTTATTTTTTTACGAACGACTTTGTGTCTCTGTGATCGTTGGGCCCGGCGTCGATAGTGAGTTTTAATGTTAACTTATTTAATTGTTAACTTTAACGTTTATTTAGACTGTAAAAAGATTAAACGTATAGATCTATTTGGCCGTTGTGTTATTGGGTTTTTGTAACCGGAATCTTAACATCCGTGCTCGTAGAAATCAATAAAATGAAATATAAAAATGACGAGAAAATTGGAAAGAAAAAGAAAATGAAATATACAATTGTGTGGTACAGCGACGTCATCAATGAGCTAAAGTTTCGGTTCGTAATCAAGAACCCCGAAAACAGATCATTCATAGTGGCATAGTTATTAAGTTCTGCCCGTCTATACTTGCAAAACAATTTCAAGTAGCGATGACTGCAATTGTATTGGATTATATACGAATATATTGACAACATGCAGAAGAATAGTAGCAGATTATCGCGCTATGCATACTGTATTCGAATATAATTTGAATTCAATACCGCAGTGCTAATTTCTAATTGAAAAGGAGTCAGGTCATTGCATGCCTTTTAATAAGGGGATACGTTTATAGTGACTTAACTGCATTGCCTATATAAGTTCCAAGCTGACTATCGACCCGCGGGAATGTCTGGTTTCATACAAGTTTATGTATGGAATCAACGGTATATTTAAGCTAGGATGTGTCTACTGTTTGTCAAATGCGAATTGTACTAAACACATTACTACCACCATAACAAAAATAATAATAAACTCAACCAATGTGTTATTGAGTTGCGATTAAGAAAATCTGGTAGAATGCGCTAGGCTCTACCTCTGATACGTCAGACTTAAAAGGAGTTTAATACTCTCCTATATACTTCTTTGATGATATTGAAACGCTCTTTATTTAGGTATATAAAATATCTTACGTTTAACAAATATTCTGACTTAGAGACTTACAGAGAACAAATTCGTTATTAGCGAAAATTAACAAATTCCCATTTGACATGCATTAGTTCATCGCCTGGACAACAGCGAAATTGAAATGTTTACGGATAATATATATATGGAGTAACATTTGGTAGGTAGATACCGCTAAAAACAACTATTATCAGTGGTAAATGGTGATCAATCACTTTATTATGAGACTTACACCTGGTTTCTAAAAGGCTATTCAAACGTGTCAGAATCAAAATTATGTTAAATAATTTGATTGCCAGTTGGTAATTCAGTCAGCTAATGATGACCATTTTTTGTGTTGCTCGGCCTGTTAAAGTCTATTTCTCCTTAGCCTTTATTATTCCCAAGTCTCTTGGGGTCGGCTTTCTAGTCTAACCGGATTTGACTGGATATCAGTTTTTACACGGAGCGACTGCCATCTGAACCCCGAAGGCTAAAGATACCCTAAAGCTAGACCAGTGTCAGGATATTAGAGGGCACTGACTTCCCAATAACGACTGCCATAGATGTTCATGGCACATAAGTCACATAACGCACATAATTTCGAAAAGTCATATAACTTCCGAAAATCAGAGGTGCGCGACGTGGGTTCGAACCCGAGACGCTCTGCATTACAGTCTGTTGGTCTCCCCACTGAGCTATCGCTGCTGTATCTGCCTGTTTAAGTAAAAATCATTATTCATTTAGAACACAAAATAACACTAATGAACTTCGAAGTATAGGTTAGGTGAAAGGTTCAGACAAAGGGTTGAGTAGAGTAGGAGGCAAATACACTGCCTCACTTTTAGATGCCGTCAGAGACTAGGTGTTATAATTGTCATCGTAGAACGTCGATATCATTTCTATATGCGTTTCATTTCTAACATTGGCTACCACTTGTCAGTGTTTTCGCTGTTGTACAGACGCCAAGGTCCGCCATCTGAAGGTCCGTAAGTTAACCGTTACAGGTCGCTGTCCGTCTTCCCACTAACACTTGTGCAGACCTAGCACTAACACCCCGCCGTGACATATGTCATGTCTATGGACGTGACATATCATTATTGACGTGACATGTCATTATGACGTGACATATGTCAGTATTGACGTGATATGTCACTATTAACGTGATATGTCACTATTGACATATATGTCACTAGTGTTGATATCTCTTCCTATACACGTATCGATGAGCCGTGTTGTCTTGTGCCGTGCTAGGTCTCCAGTCAAGTTCATTCCAATGACTATTGCGCTAGTTGTTGATGTTAGAGTTTCATTACATTAAGTATATTTCGTTTAAATATAGTTTTAGAAGCTCCTTATCCTGTGTAAAGTGGTATATTGTAATAGATGTTTTTGTGATGTCGAGGTGGATGTAGTATTTAAATTATATAAATGGTTGGACACTCATTTAAGGATGTAGTCTCAGAACTTGCAGTTTTTCTAGTACGAGATTGCATAGTGACACACTTGATGTAACTCATGGACTTTTCTGCAATGTTAGGAAACAAAACAGCTAAGTGGCTATCAGCTGTAAAGGTACGGGTGTTCCCACTCGTGTCCCTTTGAGCCGAAAGAATGGCTAATCAGCTCGTCAACCACTTGCATACATTTTTAACTGCACTTCAACATTGAATGAATAATAAAAATATATGTAAAGATATATCCAAGTTAAAGTAGGTATAAGGATACTCGTACTAGGTCGGCAGATATCTAACCGTATCGACACGATAGGATATCGTTCAACTATTGACGTCAGTTAATCAAATTTTCGTCTTGTGGGCCATCTTAGCGACCCATTTTAGAACTATACTAACTAATATCAGAGAGAAATTGGATACGTAATACATGTGATGTTATATTGTTACACTAGGTTCGATAGTGATGTCCCTCGGTTGACAGTATCGATAGAATTAAAGATTGCCCAGCACTAGAGTTTATCGATAGTATTTGATAGTATCGGTAGTGCAAAAAGTCAGTACTATTCTTTATACCTTTAGCGTATGACCCGTCTCATGGTAAAGTGGTTACCTACTGTAGTTTATGGACATTATCAATACCACAAGATTAAGAAAATATTAAATACATTACTTACTTATCATCTTTAAATTGTTTTTTAGCCTATAAAAAGTTTACTTATCTTTGATGAGCACTTAGAGCGGTAGTTATATTTCTGCGCTTTCCGCCGACATCAGCGAAAATTAATAAATGGATATTCTTTTTGGCGCGATCGAAGACATGCAAGTGGTATAATGTGCTCAGACCTACAGCTAAACCGTTAGGATTTGATCACTACCCCGTACTAGGCCTTATGGAATCGGCATATTATTATTACTTCCGTCTCAAGAAGAATAAGTTTGGCGTATATCGTGCCGTTAGCGCTTACCATCGGGCGGGTCGTATGCTTATTTGCCAACTTGGTTATATAAAAATACATTGACGATTACTATCGATAACGGGCATACCGTTAGTTTCACATCACTAATATTGGATAAGGAGCTTGCGAACATTGTCCTGTATCTTCACGACCAACTGAACTAGGTATGGGGACAAGCAGAGCCATATTTATTTAACTTTAATCGTCATCGTTTGGTGGAGCCTCGCAGTATGGGCGCGGTTGGCCAACGTTTTTGTATGTACATGTGAATCGGGCCAATGTATGTATATATTGTACCTATTTGTTATTCGGTAATTATGTTTAGTGTTAGAAACGGTGGCGTAGCATGCCTTGGAGGGGCCCTGTATCAAAATTATTTCGGGACCCAAATGAAGGATAAAGATTTCTCACAAAAGTCATTTCTGAAGTGAACTCTCTATAGGACATGACAGTTTTTTAATGTTTTTTCCCGGGAATCACGAGATTAAGGGCCACTTGCCTGACAACTCACAAAATACGTTTAGCACTAAATAGATTTAAAACATCGTGGCATCTCAGTCACCCTTACACGGATGACTGACGACAGCACGATGTTTTAAATCTATTTAGTGCTAAACGTATTTTGTGAGTTGTCGTGCAAGTGGCCCTAACTGACATTGTGGATAACATTTTACTAATTTTTGCTTACACACGTTAGGGGCATCTGTAGCCCGGGGGCCCCGTATCATTGATACGGCTGATACGGCTGTAGCTACGCCCCTGGATAGAAAGGCACGGTCTCATATTTGATATCTTGGAGTTTGAATTCATATATGGTGCGTTGTGAACATCAAAAGGCTAGACTCTAATTGGACGTACTTTCTGAAAAACGTTCCAACCCACAAAGTTAACATTTTGAGATAATCGTGATTGAAGTTCAATCCCGTAGTGGACAAAAATTTGTGTGTTACACAAATGGTTGTCTCCAGTCTGGGTGTTCGTTGTTTTGTTAAGTCCCGTTTCTGGATTTATTCCTACAGCGGAATTTATCTTTCTTAAATTAAAATTAAAAATATTTTTTTTAGTGTAATGTGGGTTTTATTCAGCTCGGCCACGCTAACGGTCAGCGCCGACGGATGGAGTGGCGGCGAAGAGACTAATTCAGTTACAATTTAAATTCAACCTAAAGTGCCTCAGAATACGACTGTATTTGGTACAACGAAATAAAATGACGGCGAGCGACTCAAAGTGCGGTCATTTTATTTCGTTGTACCAAATACAGACGTATTGTGAAACACTTTAGGTTGAATTTAAGTTGTTACTGAATTAGTCTCTCCGCCGCCACTCGGTGTTGGCTCCGTACGCCCCTTGGATTTCGCCCCTTCTGATAAAATGTTCTGATGTGTTGATGCGAACGGATACACTTAGGTAATCAGGGGCGAAACTCAAGGGGCGAACGGAGCCGACACCGCCACTCCGTCCGTCGGCGCTGAACCTAAGGCATGAGGTGTTAGACATGAGTCTATGTATGATATTGTTTAATTGATTTTAAATCCAAGAGATATTTGACAATAATACAAAAAAACAGTATGTATATTAAATGTGAAATATCTTTTTTTAATAAGATTGTTCACGACCTTATATATGACCGCACCTTTCTGTTACTCTGTAAACAAGCATGGGTTATAAAAATATTAAGTATGCTCCAGGGCCATTAGAAAAATGGAGACGTATTGTGCTTAATCACGATTAACCCTTTTTAACCTTACTCTAGCCCAAAATTAATTACCTATCTTGCGTTTGTATGACCTACTTAAGATAGCTGTTTGATTTAAGCATTAATAATTTTCCTGACTTGCTTTATTTAGTAAACAAAAGCTTACTTATAGCTAGTAGATATCTCAATTTAGTCTTTTCGACGTCCGTATTTATCAGTCAACGAATATATCTACAGTTCGAAAACAGTAACTGAATGATTTGATAATGATTTTGTTGTTTACCAATTAAGACAAGTAAGAAAAGTAAATTGTTTATGTTAAATAACTATAGAAAGATTACTAAGACACTTTGTCGTTACATTACTATTTAGAAATAACCTCGAATTATTGGTCTTTCTTGAACTATGTACAGGTAACTCCCTCATAGTTACGTCTCACTAGACTTCGTGTCAAAGAGGTGTTTGTCGTCTATAACCATAGAGCAACAGTCCTAGTGATTATCATGTATGAATTATTATCTTCACGGTATGAGAACCGATATCTGTTATAATTAACTTATTGTCAATCATGATAACTCTTTTACATAATGCTGTTGTATCATATTATTCGAGATATTCACAATTTCATTGACATTCGCATTGTACACAACCATTTCAAGTACAGGCGATTGTAATTGGCCAGTGTTTTATATAAATAAGAATTTATAAGTGCAATATTGTTCGAAACATTTTGTACATTTTATAAAAGAAAATATTCTAGTCTGGATAAATTATGATAAGGATACAAAACGCCTAAAATAGATTAAATTCTGATATACACAGACCATAGGACAGACTTAGTGATATCGAATCTTGTTGTCTGTACTGATTGTATTTTAATTTGTAATTAAGTTTGTTTTTACACACCTCCTGCACACTAAAAAACAAACGGTAACTACTGTGTGTTAAATGTCAACTCACGCGATCTAACACCCGATGTTTGAAAGGCCAATAATCAACGAAGTGTCATAATCAAACTTATGTCAAGTGATTTGATTGGCTTTTGCACTTGATGTGCATTTGACGATTCGTTAACAAATTAATACGTTGGTCCGTCTGTCCTTTCAGAAACCGCGTGTAAATCGCTCTTTTAATCTGCTGGAGGCTCAATAATTTTATATGAACTCTGCTAACCTACCAAAAAGGGACTTCCACAGTAACGCTGAAAAGCAAAATCTTCCACTAAATGCCAAGTCTCGGCTTGTAATATTAAAGTGAACGTTTGTTAACAGTGTATGACTATTTAATATACTAATATTATTATTCAAAATGCCTATTTTATTTAAGAACTTATTTATGTTTATATTGTTTACGTTATAAGTTTAGTTGTTAAACTCACTAGTGAATTACCGTTAAGAAGGCAATTGCCATGTTAGAGTATATGTACATGTAAGGCAACGGGGCTCCTTTTATGTAGGAAATAAGACCATACTACATACCATTGTTATGGTCGTATGAAAACTATGTAGGTACTAATTATGTACGCGTCCCGTGTCTCAGTGCTTTTGATATCCTCTAAAATGGTACATAAGGCTATTATAATATAACTATAATTATATTATATTGTTATAAGTATCTATTAGAATCTCGAAACAGTAAGCAGCCGCGCCCGCCGCATTCTATTGTGATTATGTTGAAACAAAAACTTAGACGTAAGGTAGAGTAAGGCATTATTTTAATATCATTCATTTATTGTTCTATTATTATATTAATGATGATAAATAAAAAGTATTATAAAATTGGTTTGTTTTATTTAGGTACCAAATCGGTACCATCAAAGGACGACAATGTAATGAAAAATTGGTACTAAGCAAAACAATGGCCACCTGTAATAATATAATATTCTAGCACATAATAATAACAGTAGTAGGTACCTGTAGTCTCTGCCTACCCCTATATTATTATATTATATATATTTAGGTCTTTTTGCTGACAGGGAGCGGGGGCGTTACGCGTCTTAGCGACTGTACATGCGCAACAATTCGGAGACGCTATGTTCAGTCCGGCCATCGTAGATTGCGCGATCTGTAAGTGATTTTTCTGACATCGAAACCGTATGAACGTCACGACGGGACCACGCTACCATTGCAAACTGGAAATCTATTTACGTAGTGAATTAGTCGAAATTTCGTAAATCGCATGTGGTGTTTACCTACATAAGTTGTGCACTTAGATTAAGCATAATACTATGTTCTGTTTTGTAATGAATGTTTTAACTGCTGGTAAACTAAATATCGACCAATTAACGACTAATTATTGGTGCAATCAGGTTTTTGCTAGGTATTGTGGTTCCCGAGATATACCTCAATATCTCGGGAACCATAATACCTAGCGAAAATCTAAAATTAGCAGAATTGGTCAGTCCGCCGTTTAAAAGATACAAGGGGGTATTGATGGCTGCGCCAAAGTGAGCACCGACTAATTCTGGCAGTTTGTGACAATATCGACCAATTAACAACTAATTATTGGTGCAATCAAATTATCGCTAGGCATTGTGGTTCCCGAGATATTGAGGTGACTGTGCCAAGATGAGCGCTCATCTTGGCACAGCCACCAATACCCCCTTATATCTTAACGTGGCCTCGTAGAAAGCTGATATTTTGTGATCAACGTCGACTAATTATTGTTACAGTGACATCTTCGTTCGGTGCTATAGTTTTGGAAATATGTACAAGGTGTCTGTGCCACGATGAGCGCTCACACAGCACATTCACCAATACCCCTTGTATCTTTTAAACGGCGGACCGACCAATTCTGCTATTTTACGACCAAATTCGACTAATTCATTAGGTATGTAAATAGATTTCCAATTTGCAATGGTGGCTGTGACAAGATGAGCCATACTTAAATTAATAGTAACTGGACAATAATCCATCCCTACATCGCTACGGGAAACAAAGAACCTATTAAATCAGAATTCTGAAAGCTCACATTCCTAACTCCTCAATTCCTTTTCCCCTAGGATCAGCAACACGTGGATAATTTGTGTTAAGTACCACAAAATATAAAACGCTTATCGTTAGGCGGGCCGGTATGCTCGTTTGTCGTCTTGTTCAGTGATGTTGCGGATGCAGATTTTTTTGACATCCGCGGATGCGGATATTTAGATGCTCACATCCGCAAATGCGGATGTCCAAATCGACGCGGAAGCTCCTCAATTGCGGATGTTGATGAAAATAATTGTGCATCTTACTTAATAAAAAGTATCTAATATCACCTCTGCAGGTTCAAGCCTGTTTTGCAAAGGTTCATAAATGTAGCTAAGTATACCATTTTCTAGTTCTTAGTAGTTTCTTGATTCTCATCTTCACTTGAAGAATCATCGCGCCATTCATCCGCCCACCCATTTTCTTTCTTGTCGCAAACTGCGCTATATCTGGATCCGCGTTGGTTATTGCGGGTGCAGATGCAGATGTCCAAATCGATGCGGAAGCTCCGATATTACGGATGCGGATGCGAATATTAGCAACATCCCTGGTCTAGTAGAATAGGTAGGTACAGTAAAATAATATATGTAAACAGCTCAAATATTGTCTTGTGTGTAGGATGTATCAGGTGTAGCACTTTTATATAAAGCAGGCCATGCCCGCAAGACTACCTATGATATTTTAAAATCATCATCATTCAATCAATTTTGTATTTTATGATAAAGATTTTAGCACGCCATTTTGGCGTGATCACTTTAGATTGTAAATTAAACCTAATCATATATCGTGGTTAGGGACTCGCTGTTTGACAAGCTCAATGTGATTCTGGATAAAGATTCTTGTGGCAGAACTAATTTCGGACAAAGGGCTGTGGCCAGGTGTTTTACAAATTAAACAAAAATAAGAAAACAAAAAAAAAAAAATAATACTTGGTTTACTCCCGCCTGGTCGCTTAACCCATTCACAGTCCCGTGATAGACACAATAGAAAATCAATTGTTATGTACCATATGTGGCTCATCGGACAGGGAACGTGTTAAAAAGTCACATATCTATACACAAAATAAAACTAAAAGAGAATCAAAAACACTGGAGAAAAACAAAAGCAAAAGAAGTAAAGTAAACACATGATGCTAAAATGGAAATGGGCCTATCATGTTCAACGAGTAACAGACAGCAGATGGTCGCAACTGGCCCCACTTTATAAGAAAAGGAGACGAGGCAGGCCGTCAAAAAAATGGAGCGACGACATTGCTGAAGTAGCGGGAACTCTGTGGCCAAGATTAGCGCAAGACAGAATCTGCTGGAGTGGTATGGAGGCTTTTACCTCAAAAGGAGGCCCTTACACCTAACACAATACTAATATACCTACTAAGACACACTAACAAATAAAAATAAGCAGAATACTTTATAAACAGGATTAATTGAAATGTCTGTAAGGGATAAAGCTAAATATATATAATAGGTCGGGGAAAAGTTTCTTCGCATTTTATATGAAAACTCAGGACATTTTATCCTTGACAGGGCGACCAGAGTGAGGTGATCGTTTAAACCAATTTTGTGCTACCTACTCTTACTGACACCGCATTAGGTCCGGTCCATAAACGTTACAAATTTTTTTCGCGGCCTGCTTTGCATTTTTTTCTTTTTGTAATGAAATTTTAAAATGTATCGAATTTCTTCATTAGATTCACTCATTTTGTCAGAAAGAAAAATGAAAACTGGCGGGTAACAATATTTTACAAAGATATTGTAGTACAGCCAGAGATTTTATTAAAAACTAGCTGACCCGCGCAACTTCGTCTGCTTCACATAAGAGAATTTTCCTAGTTTTTGCGATATTTTTCATTTATGCTCCGCTCCTATTGGTCGTAGCGTGATGTTATATAGCCTATAGCCTTCCTCTATAAATGGGCTATCCAACACTGAAATATTTTTCCAATTTTTACCCGTAGTTCCTTAGATTACCGCGTTCAACCAAACAAAATGTGAGTGAAGTCGGCGCGTAAGCGCCCTCGCCTTTTTATAAATGCAGCGGATGGCCGTTTCGCGCGTTAAACAACAATCAACCCTATAGCCGTACCCATACTGGCGCGGCGAGATTTGGAAGTTTTATTTCATCTATATCTTGTGTTTATAAACCGATTCCTATATTTTTTTTTATAATATAAATATTAAAGTGTACTTTTTGAATATGGGAGTTTGATAAAGATATATCTATGTGAAATACAATATATTTATGTATTTTAATACACTTTGAAGAAATGCCTAACGATTAAACACGTTATTGTGGCTAATTTATAAAAGATAGATATATACTATTAAGGACTTTTTTGTAGATCTTTTGAAGACCATCATCTTTGTAATACATACCTACTTTTGGTGTATGATCAACGTATGCGAGGATAAGAGCTCGAAAGCGCATTTTCGTCCGACTTGCTTCAAATTTATCGTCACTGCTCAGCTCCTATGTGTCTTAACGTTATGTTATATAGCCTATAACCTGCCCAGGAGTATGGACTACAATCGTACCAAGTTTGGTTAAAATCCCTTCAGTAGTTTTTGACCCATGCGTGCACATACAGACAGACAGACAAAAAATTTACTGATTGCATTTTTGTCATCAGTATCGATCACCATTCATCCTCCAATATTAATTTTGAATATATATTCAATGTACAGAATTGACCTCTTTACAGTTTTATTATAAGTATAGATTTATACAGACAAAAAGGAAAAGGCTTTTTCCGCCGACCTTATATACAGAGGTTGGGCCAGGAAGTTGGGTGGATTTGAAAAATCATTAAAAAGAGGACAAATATTATACAAACAAATCTTTATTGTAATAAAAATAGGTACACAGGAGAAAGTTATGTTTTGAAAATGACATCCTCAAGATGTGCACCATCGCGCTGCAAACACTCCTCAGTTCTGGGCCTTGGTCTTTATGGCCCATCCTGTATACCCTCCCCCCTAGCTCTGATTACAGCTTGCAGTCGGTTTTTCATTAACCTTTTCAACTTTTTGACGGTCTCTTCAGGAATGCTGTCCCACTCCTCTAATAATGCTGTCTGAACAGCTCTTCTACGCTCGTGTTCGACCAATTCCATGCCTGCTTTTTGAACGGCGTCCGTTGCAACTTCAGCATACTCCGCATACTAATGTGCATTATGCCTGGTAGAAAGCTGGAGTAAATAGAGCGAAAGCCTGATTTCAACACGACTTTTGCTCTATTTAACCCGTCTCATTACAAGCTTTTATTCCTTCATAATTACTCGTCATCTTCTAGGAGTCTTTGATCGTAGCCCCCTATTCATTGTTCTGGTTATCTGGTCCTTTGAAGATTGGTTTTCAATGTTGATCGTTGTTGTTGGTTGGTCTGCAAAGAAAATATAGTACCAATTTCAAATAATGTTTAGTTTTGAGGGTTTTAACAATTCATGATTGGAATGGGATTCGAATGTTGTTCAGTTCGTTGTTTACTCTCCTGATACTTCTAATTGTAATCTAATATTCGAAACTTGATTGGATGATGACATGAGCGTTAAGTCGTAATCGATCGTACTAACGACGTTCTCGAACGTGGCGGACGACTGTGATGACTCATATGATTAATATGTAATCAAATAAATAGAATATTAATGTATTCCATTATATTATGTGATCTGCAAGTTGAGTCGACATGAGACCGAAACTACAGCCATCTATCGTTTTTCCGATTAACGTTACAAGCCCATACATTACTACGTCTTTCCGTGCGGGATGTATGTAGTCATTGTGTCGTGTGTCTAAATAACCGAGGCAGCGACATCGCCGTCCCCGGCAGTTTGGACCACCTCACTCTCTGTCCCGACTGGTAGGAATGCTTCTCGACGGATCACATCCTTAAATAAAGCCGAGACAATCCCAATATTATTCTTTGATTACACGTATCTCGGGCATTCTCGGGCCTTAAGGTAAGGTATCAAGTCACTACGTAATTTCTGACTAGGGTTAGATTCCAATTGATTATTAATTTAATATTTATCCGATCGATACTATATAATACCATCTTCTGTAGCGTCCGACATACGGACTGACAGACGGGATGATGTCGAAGAAATATATCACACAATATAATGAAATATGTCTTTATATTGTTAGCATTTGCAACAATAACTTATTCTAACAAAGAAAAGCTACAATTCTTTGGAACAAATTGTTCAATACGTGTGTACATGATATAAGAAAATACCTTGACATCCTTCGTCTGTTAGCCTGTAAATTGACGGTTCTGAATAACCATGGCAGTTGCTAAATACAGATTAACTATTCTATGAATATATACCATGTAAACAATGATCAAATAAATATTTAATATTGTTATTTGCTACTAGGTATGCTGTAGTAATAAGAGTAAGTACTTTATCAATCAACATGACTTCAACAGATTAATCTTAGTAGAGGCAGATTGAGATAATTGGCGACTACTCAGATACTTGTCGTCACTTATTGTGATAATAAAAGGACATTTTCGAAGTCAAATTTATCCAGGTTTAGACAATGAATTCGCTGTGTGGTTATAGTACAATTGATATCTATACAAATAAGTTTATTGTTTAGTGTTGCAGAAGATACTTAGGCAAATAGTATTCACTTTTCATTGTCAAACCTGTTGTGGGCCAGCGGCTCGTATACAAGCCACCAATTTACTTTATTATTGAAAAAGGCGTGACCTTGTGGCCCACGGCAGGTTAATATGTTTAATCCCTACTTATGTATATACTTAAGTTTTTCAATAACAGTCTCACCTTAAAAATGCATTGGCATCTGTCAGAAATGGTTGGCGGGGCAATGAAAACCCACCGATCAATGTATATAAAATAAGTTTACATGAAATAGTTTGCGTGAGTGTTTGATGTCAATAGCTTGACTATTGGATATGTGACGCACCGTCTTCAAGGTTAAAGTTATGATGTAAAATCAATCTAAAAACATACCCGTTTAAATCCCAACTTAGACAGCATGGGGATAAAAAAGAGATTCATTTAAAACTAATAATTACATCAGAAAACATACATAAAAATGCATAAGCTGTCAGAGCAACGGAACTAATTGGTCATCAAAACTGTGCAGGTAAGTGTGTTCATCATGAGAAATATCATTTCCTGTTGTCCGTCCGGTTCAGGGATAGAATTTAAGACCTCGTTAGGTTGATCGACTGAATAACGGTAACGTATCCTGATATTATGGGACAACGGTTGATTGGTACCAAAGTGATATTAATGTCTGAAAGTTTTAGGACCGGCCGCCGCGTAAGCCAATAATAGGCTTACGTGAGTGTTGCCGTGTGTTGTAGTTTCGAATCCGACACGGGACAAAAATATATATATGATCCCAATCAACATCTCATCTTCTTTTCTTTATGGCAACGCAATTCTAATATAGCTTAAACTTGAATATAATGATCTGTCATAAAATCGAGATTCGAAGTTATACTTACATTAAATTCGTTTCTTTTGCGACGCCGACTTTAAAAACTACGCGCGATGGCACTAAGGAAACCATGTAGATGGTTTTATTGTAATGCATTTGCACCATACACTGAAGTAAGCAACGCTGACGACCTGCAAACAAAAAAGCTCATTAAATTCTTGTCCTTATAATAACGAATAATCAATTATGGTTCTGGTATGATCAGTTGAGATAGTCACTAACAGCATTATATGTCAGATGTCCCTATCAGTGTTCATCATTTCAAAACAACTAATATAATCCTTGTGAGAATTTGAAACATTGGATTCTATATTTGATAAACTCTTATCTCGCATCTTAAGACTGCGCCGAGCGTAAGACGCGGTTGTACTGAATGACAGAGCTCGTGCGGCGCATATTCAAATCGGCGCGCGGCCGCCATAGTAAAATTGTATGGTGGATTTAAGTGCTTTTTTGATATATGTATCTTTATTGTCAACCAATAACTTAAATATTTGGGATGGACACATTGTAATATAACTATTTATGTTTCGTTTAAGCTGTAAAATTGGATAGATTTCTAGTTATAATCTAAAAAATATCTTAATACGAGCTTACGTTTTTGCATTTTTCGTGTAAATTTGCGTAATTTTGTAGGAGAAAATATTAATTATTTAAAGTTTTTAACACGGAGTAATTGTAAACACATTCATTGTTATCGTAAATGTATATTTTATATTTGTAT
This sequence comes from Catocala sponsa, assembly GCA_963564715.1. Classification (NCBI taxonomy): domain Eukaryota; kingdom Metazoa; phylum Arthropoda; class Insecta; order Lepidoptera; family Erebidae; genus Catocala; species Catocala sponsa. Next base: position 29,467,053 of record OY751327.1, read on the forward strand.
TAACCCTTTACAAAAAGTGTTGATTTTATAAACTTAACTGTGTTTTGGCACATTTCGCTCGGCGCCGTCTTATCGCGACGGTTTTTGGTGCCCAATAGGTCTCAAAACTAATTGGTCAAGCCAGAGTAACATAAGCAAGTCTAACATTTATATAGATAGTTGATTACCACTTACAATAATTAGCTCTTAAAAGCATTATGTGCAAATTACCTGCAATCAGAATTATTGTCCGCCGTCCCGGATTTCGCCTATTTACTGTCCAATTTGCCCCAGAAAAATCTGCAGTGATGCCTGAGTATTCATGGATTGCTTGCATTGGACAAGGCTTCATTTCTGAAATAGAAAAGATAGTAAGTACTAACAGTCTAATAAAGTGGTACTAAAATACTAGTATGTATGTTCTCAGACGTGTTTATATGGTCAACATGGTTGTTTGGGTTCTCTCTGTTGAGGGAGACCTGAAGGTCTGGTCATCATAGAGAAGGTTAACTACCTGCAAGCTTTTCGATGATGATTACAAGTACAGTGGATCTACTACCATCACTTGTGGCAGTATTATTGCATTTAGAAATAGATCGAAGAGCAAAATACTCGAATGAGAAGCATAAAAGAGTATCACGATCAGCCAAATAACATAATGTGATTATACATCATTGGGATTGTAATTTTCGAATCATTCAATATTTTTCTGTGGCTACTCCAGTTAGCGTATAATTTAACTGCTTCCGTGGCGCAGCGGTAGTGAATGCGACTGCTGTTCGGTTCTCGGGTTCGAAACAAGGGTCGGGCCAACAAAAAGTTATTGAGTTTTTCGGTTAAGAAATCTCAGTAGCAGCCCGGAGTTAGACACCCCCGTGCCTCGGAAAGCACGTAAAGCCGTTGGTTTTGCGCCTGATCTCTCTCCAGTCGTGTCGGATTACCGTCCCATCGGGTCATGAGAGTTAGGGAACAGAGAGTGCACTTGTGTTTCCGCACACGCTTGTGCACTATAATATCTCCTGCACAGATGGCCAGTCTCCGTTAAGACTGGCCGCCGTGGCCGTAATTCGGGCTGGAGGACATTATTATTATTAGTGTATAATAATCATGGTTTGTTCTCGCGATTATTTAATATTCCAACTTCTATTATGACGTGAAAGCAGGTTCAATGTTATCGGCATGGTTATGACTTGGAGGCTTTATGTATTGCAATGCTTACCTTATTCAATGTTATATGCCAGGTCTTCTCATTAAGTAGTCGAAGTCTGAAACAATAATAAAATAATATGATGTTTTGCTACATATGCAATAACAGTGATATTCATTATGTATGACTCAGACGTGAATGTTGGTCAACATGGTTGTTTGGGTTCGCTCTGTTGAGGGAGACCTGAAGGTCTGGTCATCATTGTGAATGCAAACTAGCTTCTACCCGCGGCTTAACCTGCATTAATCCAACAGGAATGCATACCGCGTATCATATAAAATAACTAGATGTTCCCGCGGTTTTACCCGCGTTTATCGTTACTGCGCCGCCCCCGTGGGTCGTATAGCCTTCCTCGATAAATAGGCTATCCAACACCAAAATAATTTTTCAAATCTAATCAGTAGTTCCTGAGATTAGCGCTTTCAAACAAACAAACAAACTCTTCAGCTTTATAATATTAGTATAGATTGTATATGTATTCAGGACCTAGTAGATGTAGTTGGCGCACAGGTGGGCCCTGTGCGCTCTCTCCAACTAAATCCATTTAATGGTTTACGTATGATTGAATAACATACTATAAAATATCTTCATGTTTGTTATTAGAGATGTTATGGCTATGATGATATTTCGGATCTGGATATAGGAATAAAATTATATCGGTTTCGGATGTAATTATTTCGGCTTATGCGTTAGTTTCGGTTACAGATATTAGATTGAAGTTAAATTATAAAATATGAATTATAAACCAAATAGTATGTAATAATTTGGTTTTATTTATAGCTTTTATCTAGTCTAGGTTATCATTTGGTATTATAATCAGTCATATAGGTAAGTAGTTATTATATACCTGCTCAATTTTATCTATTAAAATAATTATTTAGACTCCACCCTTATACGAAACTATCCGAAACTTGTGAAACGGATACGGTTACGGATATATTTTTATTTCGGATATCCGATAGTTTCGGTTATGGTTACGGAGCTCCATAACATCCCTGTTTGTTATAAGAGTTGGTTAAATATAGATCTTATCACTCATAACTAGCAGGAGTACCTACCACGAAAAATATACACCAGACAAATTCGTGTATGAGTCTCTCTCTGTATTAGGGAAGCATAACATATAGCGATTAAAATAAATTTCTATTAAATACCTCACCTTTTTCATAGTATGTTACTCGCCATTCAGGATATTCACGAGCCTAAAACAAAAATAGAAACAGTTCAAATTTTGTTTATAATCTCATATGACGGTAGTTGTTAGTTTCTTGATACTCAGACGTGAATGTTGGTCAACATGGTTGTTTGGGTTCTCTCTGTTGAGGGAGACCTGAAGGTCTAGTCATCATTGTAAATATTGATACAGATACTATTATTCATGACGCCTTGGGTTTGATTCCCGGATCGACCAAAATATTTTCGAATTTCCAGTCAAGTGATTCTTAGTAGCAGTATAGCAGTAGTTATAATTCCAAAGTTAAAAATAACTTAAAACAGCGCGTCTGTGTAAAGGTAGATGATTAGTTTGCCAAACTTCTTGGCAGTATATGATTAGGTATAAATGAGACAAAGTTGTAGTATAGTCTGGTTATAATTATCCAAAGGTGCATCCTATATACTAACGACTACGTGTTGATCACGGATAGTAGAAACATTTAATAGATATTGAACGTGCGATAAAGATTATAAGATTGCGATGTAGATTGTAGATACAGCACAAAGATATTGTACTGTAACAGTACACCCCCTTTAAAAAAAAAAATATTATTATGGTAATAGTGTTTACAATATAAATTTGACCTAGACCTTACTAGTTATTTGCTGATGTATATAAATAATAATGCTATTGTACGCGGTGGAATTTGATGACGCCTGTTGTGGTGTGATTTGCTGACGTATGTAATTTTGACTTAGCTGTTAAGATGTTCATGAGCCTAAAACAACAATGACACAAGTTAGACATGTTTACAAAAATGTAATATGAGGGTAGTTGTTAGTTTGTTGATACTCAGACGTGAATGTTGGTCAACATGGTTGTTTGGGTTCTCTCTGTTGAGGGAGACCTGAAGGTCTGATCATCATTGTGAATATTGATACAGACACTACTACAGATATAATGTCAAATACAATGGGTAAATCACAGTAATTACTTCATACTTATTGATATTATAAATGCAATGGTTGTTTTGATACAACTTAAATATTTTTGCTAAAATATTGTATGGCTTAATATAAAATAGCTTGGCAAGGGTTTCATTGTAATAATTTTGCAAAACCGTCTATATTTGACGGAGTTATGCCCGAACATACATAAAAAAAACATACAAACACCAAATTGAGAACCTCCTCCTTTTTGGAAGTCGGTTAAAAAAAAGCAAGGGCTACTTTTTGAATGATGCCTGGAAACTTGTAAGTGAAGCTTATATTTTATGCAAGAATAAAATACTTGCAAATATCTTTAGAACCTTTATTTATTAGCTGGATATTTTGTTTGTATCCATCATTACAATTATGTACATTCGCTTCTCTAGCCCCTAGATGCTGAAAAGATATGAGTACTTACATTTTATTATAAATCTTGATGAATCTGTCCACACCTTCATTTAAGTTCTGTTGACACTATCTGTGAACAAGTAATGCATTCATAAATAAAATGTTCTAAAAATAATAATAATGTCAAATTATTAAGCATGTAATCAGTTGAGATAGTTATACTAACAGCATCATATGTCAGATGTCCCTATCAGTGTTCATCATACAGTGCAATATATTTCATATAGAAAATAGTTGTTGATTTACATAAACATTGTGCGCTATTCACTTAAATATGCACAATAAACTTAGTGTCAGCAGGTTTATAATATAATATTACCTTTTAATGTTAGACTGCTTTCATAAAACCTTCAGCTCAAATCTGTGTCACTGTCACCTGAGAACAAAGAAATTATATTGAGTATGTGTTGCATGGGCTAAAAATTTATGTATTTATTTACATAAGTAAGGTAAAAATTTGATACAATGGGGTGACAAAAAGTTTATCAAAGTGTTCAGAAGAACTATGGGATTATCATTTGAATATAATGTATATGCTGTAAACATATATTTCTGCTAACAGCATTGAATAAGATGTTTAGAATTACTACTAATGGTTAGCATGTCTCTTGTAGGTGAGGCATGATAAGAAACATAAAATACATGTATGTAGCTTAGATGCACGTGTTAATGACAGAATGATATATCACTGTAATATATATAAAAAAATAATATCCTACCCATATTTTCATTGTTCTCAGCTATGTTTTTCCATCTTGGACATCTGTAAGTGTTAAAAATATTAAAAGCTATTCTTTTTGGCTATTTGTTAAGTAATTTAAAAAGTAAGTATGGTCAGATAGGAGCGAAAGACAATGCAAGTTGTACATCAAAGCTTTCAGATGAACTATGGGATCATCATTTCAGTATACTAGACTAGATTACAAAACGAAACAACTTTTTGTTGAAAATGTCAATGCATGCAAATCATGATAAAAAAACTCTATATTCAGATCAAGCACATCAAACTTTTATATTTAATAAATATTCACATGGATGTAAACATATTTTGCTAAAGGGCACTGGAAAGAACCTTTAGAATGACTATTAATATGGTTACTATGCCTCTTGTAGCTGTGTCATTATTAGCAACTTAAACTATAATAATATGTACCTTTAGTACACTTACAAGACAAGAGTATATTACTTTAGAAAAGAGAATTAGATATAAAAAAATAATATCTCACTCATTTTCTCTTCATCATCATCATGTCAGCCAAAAGACGTCCACTGTTGGATATAGGCCTCCCCCAAGGTTCTCTTAGTTCTCAGATATTTGCTCCATCTTGGACATTTCTGTAAATGTTACAAATATTAAAAGCTATTCTTTTTGGCTTTTTATTACAATAATTTAAAAGTATGGTCAGATAGGAGCGAAAGACAATGCAAGTTGTACATCAAATCGTTCAGATGAACTATGGGATCATCATTTAGATATTCTAAACTAGAAAAGGAAAATGCTTCCTGTTGAAATTATTGATGCATAATAAATAAAAATGACATTTATATTTTAGAATAACCATGTAACATTTTTACTCTTAGTAATAATTAAACAAACAAAGAATCAATGTTATTTGTTTATTTTCAACTGGATTTCAATTACAATTATTATTGTAAAACTTCAACATTTATTGCAAATTTATTTAAGATAGTAAAAAAGCTTACCATTATCTTTTCTTTCACCCCTCAACAACCTGTAAACAATAGAAAAAATCTAAATTAAAACATCAAAATTTTATTACTTATGATTTTATAAGAAGTTAGTCAGCATGCTATAAAAGCATTTATTTGTACATCAGACCCCACAACAGGTGTCCTATGCTACAATTTTGAATAAAGAAAATTAGAATTAAAAAGTAATTTAATGTAAAAGTTACCAGACCGAAAAAGAGGTTTCCCTCCCTACTCTAGAATAAGCCTGTTGTGGGGCAACTGAAGGTTTTCAGGTGCACTGCGCTGTCATCATGCCATTAATGGAAATGAGGAATTTATAGAACCATTCAAGAGTTGGGATTTAGACACAATGGCAAAAGCATTATGTCTGGTAATTAAATGATATGTTCTTTAAGTAATGTATGGAGACAATGAGAAGAATCACCACTATTAAAACACGAGGAGCAAGTCTTTTACAGGGTTAGGTTAGCTCTATGGAAAATTGCATACAAAATATGTTTAAGAGCAATGATTTTTGGGTAGTATTTAACTGCACAGCAAAATATATTTAAAGAGATCAAACTAAGTCGACGGAGCCCAGCTTCACGTGGCTCCTATTTTTAGGTGGGTTTAAGAAGGAACCTAAGTTAGGTTCATCACTGCATTCAGGCATATAGGTGCTCGTTATGCTGTACAATATTTGCTAAGCAAATCCCAACTTTAAATATGTACATGGTACCAGGAGTAGAAAGGAATAAAGGTGACAAATATAAAAATAATGATGTCAAATACTTTCAACTTACCAGTTTACTATCCATTGCAGTTCTGCATTTCAGCACAGCATTTTCATCCTGAAATAGATATGCTTAAGTTAAGAATAGTATTGAAGGTTTAATTGTTGTTTATAGACCATGGATTTGATCAGCTAGAGCTAATATACATGCAAGATCATGGTTTTTCAATGGTTAGCACTTATCATCATGTCAAGTCTTAAATATTGTTCTTTTGCAGTTAATCATTATTATTAATATTTATTACTGATGCATAAAATTAAATTTAAATAGTACTAGAAAAAGTTGTGCACAACACTGTCTACACAGCATGGTTAAAAACACATGGTGCTAACTTTTATGGTGTTGTCAATACATACAAAAATATAAATATGCAATGTAATTCTACACATCTTAGGTACTTTTGTCCCTTCTGCATAAATGAATATTGCTACTCTCTGTGTAGATAATTTATAGGTTAATGCTTACCCATGGCAGGTTTCTTGTATTTCCCTTGAACAAATATGCGGGGCACATCTATCCCAACCTTGATGTTAACTGTCCGACGTTGCACATAAGTGTTCATGAGGATCTCAAAGCCGGTATCAGTAAACAGTTTCTGAAGCTCCTCTTCTGTGAAGTAGTAGCTCCTGAAATATACCAAACAGCTTAGGAGACTAGTTGCAATAATGTGACCATGTGCTCGCTCAGGCCTGGTTAATGGTTATCATTAGATTAATTATAAACTCCCTATTATAAGAGCTTTAGATACAAATATGACTGGATAGAATTTACAATTTTTTGCAGGTGTGAGGATAGAAAAGCTACTATAATTTAAGCCTAAATTACAAATTCTAGGTAGAAGGTTAGAAATAGAGAGCTCAACCATAGAATATAACTAATAAAAGTTTGTCGAAAAATAAGATTTGATAGCTAGGTACTAACCTGGTACCGTCTTGGCGCATGTAAAAATTCTCAGCGATCTTGTGCCCCGGCTTGAATCGCAGCTGCGCCATGTCGTAACGGCCATAATCTCGGAATAACAGCACGCCACCAGGACGAAGCGCGCGAAATGCGACTTTAGCCACATGGGACCACGAATCCGGATGTATGGCAGACAGTACGAATATCAGACTCGCCATTTCCACGCTTTCTTCTTGAACGTTTTCGAACAAATCGTCGGTTGTCAAGTCCGCGCAGAACGCCTTCATTTTACTCTCATCATAAAGCTTGTTCGACTTGACAAATTCTACAGCACGTGGTGAAAAATCGCAGGCATAGAAGTAGAAATTAGAGAAGCCCTCCTCGACTAAAGGAAATACCATGTTCCCAACGCCACATCCGAGCTCTAAAAATGTTATTTTATCATTTATATCGAAATTTATAAGCTCTTGAAACTCACGTGTAGTCCAATGCCGGTCTCTAAAGAATTTAGTCTCATTTCTTTTATAAAATATGTCCCAGTGTCGTTTGGCATCTTTTTCCAGTCTTGCCGCTTTGGACTCTGGTATGAGACGCGAATTTTGAGCTTCAAGGCGCTGTTTCTCTTCGTTGGTGAGCTCCTTCAATCGATGAATGAATATGTCGCCATTTTCGCCGACACGCTCAACTTCATCGGCTTCCATCTCAATATATGAATACAACTTTTAAGATTCAATTATTTTTAGAATACATAGCGACGATGACAAATGAATCGGCACGATTATTTATAAAATCGTACTATGATAAATGATTAAAACAAATCAACGATTTAACACGCCAATATTGCCAATACGTGATACACAGGCCATTGACCGAAAGAAAATGAATGATTCCGAAAATCCGAATGATGAATGATTCGTAAGTTTCGTAACGTCATGTCATTGTATTGATTAAATTTATTTCCATCCAGTATTGCCAACTTCAAAACATAAAGCGGTACAGATTTTGGTTAAAAATGGTAGGTATGTAATGGTAGGTAATAAGTGGAGTATATTTGTGATTGGGTACTATGCCCGTTAATATGGACTACGGACCTATCATTTCTAATGATGCACCAATTTTATATTTTGGAGTTGGTTATGGTTAATTATCTTTACTTCTTTACTATCTTTACTTCTTTACTAATATTATGAATTCGAAAGTAACTCTGTCTGTCTGTCTGTTACGTTTTCACGCCTAAACCACTCAATCAATTTAGATGAAATTTGGTACAGATATAGTTTAAAACCTGGGGAAGGACATAGGCTACTTTTTATTGATGTAGATACCACGCGGGCGGAGCTGCGCGCAAAAACTAGTGAATAACCAGCAAAACGACAATAAACAAGATGTTGTATATTGCTTATAAAATTTATGTGATCTACATATTATACTAAATTTAGATCTTGTTAATAAAATTTTGATTATGATTTTGAACATTAAAATAGCGGACACCCCCAGTATTTTAATGTTTTAAAATAATCAAAAAAATTTAGTATATACGCACAGTAGATACAAACTTCATGCCGTGAAAGTTGTCTTTATAAAGTAGCCAATAAATCTGAGAACTTATTTAGAATGATTTTCAATAATATATTGTACATCAATCTACGCTGAATTAATGTAGATAGAAGTCAAAAGAGCTCGTACTAGTGAACTAGATGAGATACAGTTTTTATATCAATACTTAATAGGAAATAATCTGGGTGATCGCCATGAACCCGAAAATTACCAGGCACAATTTTGCTAGTGATGTAATGCGTATGTTTTGATGTTTATATAATAAATAAATAAAATGTTTCAAATTAACGTTCTTTTTTCGAGTGTTATAGTTAACTAGCTTTTGCGCGCGGCTCCACCCGCATGGTATCGACATCAATAAAAAGTAGCCTATGTCCTTCTTCAGGTTTTAAACTATATCTGTACCAAATTTCATCTACATCGCTTGAGTGCTTTAGCTGTGAAAAGGTAATAGACAGACAGAGTTACTTTCAAATGTATAATATTAAATAGTAAGGAAGTAAGGATTTATCAGATATACATTACGGCTCTAAAATATGACAACAGCTTTTTATTATACGTTTGATAGTAAGGCCAATGAGTTGAGAGATATAATGTAAGCAAACGGTCAGCGGTTTTTAACATAGTTTATTTTCAAAATATCTATAGGTTCAATTTTACTATTTAGTAATCTGTTTTTTATATATTTTGGCAAATATTTCACGTGCTTCCGTAAGTAAAAAGTTTGTTACCTTTAACAGATATTCATAAGAATGACAAATATAACGATAAATTTATATAGATAGTAAATAGACGATATTCCAAGCTGGAGTGACAGTTCATTTTTCATCTATGAGAATGACTTTTTTCGCAAAATAGGTACTTAAATGATAGACGACAGCCACTTTTGTTACTTCTTTCACGTCTTTGTGTGCGAGAGAAAATTATATACATCATTATCGTTCGTTATCGTAACGTACACGTACAGAGGTGTAAACTTAAATAATTTTCTCGTTTCGTTAGCTATACTATAAGTAAAATTATAGTACAAATAACCGTAGATTTGAATGTACTGGCAACATTTATTCAAATTGAACGAACTGAATGAAGGAAATAGGAATAGGAATGAACTGAAAATGTCATTCTGGCAAATATTTATGTGTTACCAAGTGTAAAATGGCTCTATTTAACACTTAAAGGTTCTTGTCTATTTAATAATAATAATTAAATCTTACTCATATTTTCAGGCACATCTATAGTTTTTAACTACAGTAATAAAAATATTGACATGTAGGTATATTTATTTAATTTATCTGCAATCTATTTCTTTATCTGTAATAATAAAGGAAACTTTTTTTTTTGGGTTTTGTTTGTGGTTTGGTGGTATTCATTTGAACTGTATTATTTATTATGCTCATAATCACTATTGAGGTGTTGCTGAAAATCAGCGCTGTATCGCAACTCGCATGCGGTGCGGCATTATGCTGAGCAACATCTCTTTTTAATGAACACTGCGACGCACATTGAACAGCAAGGACTCCATATATATATTATGTGTATTCTATATTATTTATAATAATGTTGGTATATAAGATTTATTATTTATTTTAAATTATTTATAATTTTCTCTTTAACTATATTGTTACTTTTACACATTTTTGTTATGAAATAGTTTTGATTGTGTGTTGCAATGTTACATTAAAATAAAATATTTCTTTCTATTTAATAATAAGTTAACATTTTACAAATCACTTTTAAAGATTTTTGTGCGTCTTTAGCTGTCACAGCTGCTTATCGCAGCAACTATTGAGTTGTTTGGAATAGGAATAACTGACAGAGATTTAAGTTATTAATTATTAATGCTTAACTAGCATTATAACATAATATAACAAATAAAAACAAATCTACCTAAGAATCTATACTTATGTACAGTGGAGATTATAAAACATCTAGTAGGAATACTAGGTCAAATGGGGTAACATATAAAACGATTTTATTTACTCCACTTACTTGCCCTCGACCTAATAAATTATTATAAAAATATTACACGGAGCCATTGCCTCAACCATATCTTATTTCTGGAATCTGCAAATTTTATATTAACCGAGTAAAACCTTGCGTAAAAATTGTAGGAAAATAAAACGATGTCTGCAACTCAGATAATAAAATCAGTAAATATCGACAACCAACAAACTTAGTTTTGAGGTCGGTATTCGGTATACCGCGGTGTGGATTGATGAATTTATAAATGCCTCGGTTGAAACAGGAATTAAGAATAGCGTAGGAGTATTTTCCTATGATTTAAACATCAACTACTCAACGTTCTCGGGTAGCTTCGACAGTATCTTCAAGACAGGAAGTCTTCGAATTACCCGTACCAACGTCCTACAAGCTTTTAGGAGAAAATACTTCTGCACATTCATTGTGAACGGCAAAGGAATTTTTATGAGGAGGATTGCAATGAAAAATCGTGTTGCTTAACAAAGGCCACAGTAATACTCCAATGAATAATACAGCAGACAAAGTGGCAAGCGAGGATCGGACACTAAAAAACTGAAGCTCAATATCTTTCTGACAACTGAAAACATAGCTTTGCAACAAAACCATAAAGCTACACGGAAAACAGCGAGCAGAACAATAGGAATTATGCAAATCTAACGTGGATTTCCTGTAACTTGGTTGTACTTTCTTGGGCAAGGTTATTCGACCATCTCCGAATAATTAGCTCTTCTACTCAATATTACTAATTATAGTTTAGATAGATATCGTACATATCCGCTGTTTACTACACATTTGACGTAATCAGCTACGGCACGAAGGTCACTAGTATAGATCGTAGGTCGCGCAAATCGATTGTCGTCTTTAGTAGACGACTCAGATATGCAGGCAATATCAACACGTGAACATCTGGGACTAATTAACAATTAAATAATCTTTAGTAATCATACTTGTAGTTAAGCTTATGGGTCCGCAGGCAGAAGCAGCGATAGCCCGGTGCACAGAAATAAATAGTAGTACTACTATTTATTTCTGTGGCCTGGTGAGAGACTATTGAAAAACTACGCAGTAGTTTCGAGCACGATCCCAAACAGTGGCGTAGCGTAGTGGGGGCGGCAGGCGCCCCGGATGGCGCTTTTAGGGGGCGGCAAAATTTTACAATAAATCATAATAATCCTTACTAATATTATAAATGCGAAAGTAACTCTGTCTGTCGGTCTGTCTGTCTGTTACCTTTTCACGCTCAATCCGCTGAACCAATTTAGATGAAATTTGAAATGAAGATAGCCTGAGACCCTGGGAAGGACATAGACTATATAACATCACGCTACGGCTCACGCGAGCGTTGCAGTAACCACTAATACCACTGACGCGGGTGAGACCGCAGGCATAGCTAGTATCTTATAAATATTTGAATTGTACAATACACAATGATGATGACTGTTCTTGCTAAAAAGCTCATTAAAATTACTGTATATTATAGTCTGTTAAATATAATACCTATCTTTTTTATTTTTTTTATTGCCCTTGTTGGCAAACGAGCAAGTGGCCCACCTGATGGAAAGTGGTAACCGCTGCTCATGGACTTCAGCAATGCCAGGACCTAGCAAAGCCGCTGCCTACCGTGAAAGGAGAACTCTCTTTAAACCTCGTTTGAAGAAGGACATATCATAGCGCTCGGGAAACACCGAAGCTGGCAGTTCATTCCAGAGCTTGCAATAAAAGGGTGGTAAAATTTGCCTCCGCCCCGGGCGGCTGACACCCTAGCGGGGGTGTCGCCACTGATCCCAAGGCACACACTTTTGACTTTTCGAAGTTATGTGCGTGTTAAATAGTTACCTAATTATCATTATCGCACGCTTTAACGGTGAAGGAAAGCTTTGAGAGGAAACTTGCATGCCTGACAGTTCACCATTTCGCAGACCTGAAAAGTTGGCAACACTGATTTAATAATATTAAAAATGTAAAAGTTATTTAACATGTTTGGATTTTATTGGTAATCAATTACGCGTTAAACCATTGAATGCATTTCGATAAAACATGGCGCACATATAGACCATTTACACATAGGATGAGTCAGGACATGGCTTGTGTATTATTTTATGCCGGTATGCGTTTTCGTGGAATTTACGCGAGCGAAGCCGCGGGCAGTAACTAGTTAGGTTACATTTTTAACCGTGAATTATATATACAAATAAATAAAATTGTAGTGTCTGTTTGTAATGTCAAAATAACAGCTTTTTATCTAATGCATATGAAAGTATATAAAGTACCTATACGAATACATCTATTATTAAAATTTTTGTCTATCTGTCTGTTTGTTCCGGCTAATCTCCGAAACGGCTGAACCGATTTTGACAGGACTTTCACTGGCAGATAGCTGATGTTATAAGGAGTAACTTAACTTAGGCTATTTTGATTTTAGAAAATAGTAGGGTTCCGCGGAGACAAACACTTTTTAGTTAAAATCTACGCGGACGAAGTCGCAGGTGACAGCTAGTACTTAATAAAGCAAAGGCTTAAGGCTATCAAAATGAGAAGGGTATAGCGTTATCTAAAACATTTTCGTTGGTAGATTTTACACATCCTTGGGATGCATCTTAGGAATACCTATTGATATATTGGAAAAGAGTAATTCTGTGATGTTATAATGTTTAGAGGTTTAGAAGTAGCAAACAACAGCTTGTTACTCAATCAAGCGTGAACTATCGAATAGGTTTAGATGAAATCGGCACACAAGTAGACCATACCGGGGACATAGGACTGTCTTTAAACTGACAATGCATTCATGTTAAAGTTCAACTATAATGTTATTTTAAGTTAAATAATATTATTGAAGTTGAACCTGATAACATGTTAACAACACATTAAAAAAAATTAACACTTGTTGTTAAATTTTTAACAACTCTTTAATTTTGAACTTGTCAATAGATGACGCTACTTAAAAACATTGCCTAATTTTTAAAGCTTTGCGAAAGCGCGAGCTGCTTTTAGCCTGTTCGAAAGAAAGATTATTCTTTTTATAGGTAACTAGCTTTTGCCCGCGATCATGATTCGAAAGACACGTGGCGCCATCATTAGAAAGTTATTGTTCTATCTATGTTGTTATGTCTATGTCCTTTTCTGTACACCTGACAATGTATATGCAAAATTTCAGAATGATCTGTTCAGTGGTTTAGGCGTGAAAAGGTAACAAACAAATAAACAAACAAACTCATTTTCGCTTTTATAATATTAGTTAGGATTAGGATTAGGATTAGGAAGTTAGGATTAGGACTAATCCTAATAAAGATCCTAAATGTTAGTATCCTAATCCTAGGATTAGGATACTAACATTTAGGGCCACTTGCACAACAACTCACTAAATACGTTTAGCACTAAATAGATTTAAAACATCGTGCTGTCGCAGTCATCCGTGTGAAGGTGACTGAGATGCCACGATGTTTTAAATGTATTTAGTGCTAAACGTATTTAGTGAGTTGTTGTGCAAGTGGACCTTAGGATCTTTTCGATTGTAATCAGTGACAGGTAATGAAATATCGTAGTTCATGGACGCTTGAAGCACCACTTTTCTCGACGACTCTGTAAATAGAGTATCTGTGGTGCAAAGCATGAAAACCAAATAAAAGTGACTTTCTTCATATTTCCTTAATGTAATGAGTAAGTAAAAGTAAATAAGTCGTAGCAGCTAAGGCCTAGTGGGAGACCGGTTGGACTGCCACGCAGAGGTCTCGGGTTCGAACCCAAGGCGCGCATCTCTGACTTTTCGAAGTTATGTGCGTATTAAATAGTTAATTATCGCTTGTTTAAGCGGTGAAGGAAGCATTGTGAGGAAACCTGCATATCTGACAGTTCTCTATAATGTTCGCGAAGAAAATTATGTGTAGTCTGCCAACCCGCACGGGCCAGCGTGGTGGACTATGGCCTAACCTTTCTCACACTGAGAAGAGACCCGTGCCCAGCAGTGGGACAGTTATTATTAAACAGAATTAAAATTAAACAGGGCTGTTATTATTAAACAGAATAAGTAATGTTCTATGAATATTCATAGCCGACATACAAGCGCACAGTGCATGCTTACTGGGACATGTCAGTAAAGTATATTTACGCGTATTATTGTCATAGTAAAATGTTATCGTACATATAAAATACTAGCTTTTGCGCGCGGCTCCGCCCGCGTGGTACCTACATGAATGAAAAGTAGCATATGTCCTTCCCCAGGTTTTAAACTATATCTTTACCAAATTTCATCTAAATCGGTTGAGTGATTTAGCCGTGAAAAGGTAACAGACAGACAGACAGATAGACAGACAGAGGTACTTTCGAATTTATAATATTAGTAAGGATTAGATGTGCCCGCGGTTTCACCCGCGTTTATTGTTACTGCGCCGCCCCCGTGGGTCGTAGCGTGATGTTATATAGCCTATAGCCTTCCTCGATAAATAGGCTATCCAACACTATAATAATTTTTCAAATCGAACACTGGTTCGAATTGAAAATTCAATAGACAGGTTGATTCATGAGAAAGGTTTAGGTGTATAATTTGTAAAGGTTTGTAGTGAAACCAGGGCGGGTCGCTAGTCTTTCATATGTATGGATTTGCGTTACTGTGTTTAGCGATACTATGAAGTATAGTCTGGTATAGATCTAATAACTTTATTATAGTTTATTCATGTTTACAAACAAACCGTAATACTTTATTAATGTGATTTTAATTATCTTATTATCACCTCCATTTATGGACTAGGCCACCGTATTCTATATACTTATACCTACACATACTACATACGTACACTAATATTATAAAGCTGATGAGTATGTTTGTTTGAACGCGCTAATCTCAGGAACTTCTGGTTCGATTTGAAAATTATTTTAGTGTTGGATAGCCTATTTATCGAGGAAGACTATAGGCTATATAACATCACGCTACGACCCACGGAGGCAGCGCAGTTACGATAAACGCGGGTGAAACCGCGGGAACATCTACTAATATAATATACATATTACAATATTTACAATCACTAAACTAGAAAGAAACACAAGTAGGTAGATAAAATTTAAAGGGATTAAATATAATGATAATCAAAAATACTTTTTTTTAACCATTTAAATAACACTCAAATTAAAATACTGTAGGCGGGCAGCCCTAACGCGTGTCTACGAACTGCGCTGTTGTAGGTAATTATTTTAAGGACAGGGCCGAGTTACAATACTGTATAGATATCATTACCGTGTCTCAGAGGTAGGCAGAGGGTGTAACTCACAGTTTGCTAGATATGGTTTTAAAACCTAAGTAATAATTACGTACCTACAGCAGCACCACTACTAATATTATAGTCGTATTGCTACTTGCTACTGAGAATTTAAACAGAAAAACACTATAACGTCTTTCTCGACTTGAAACTTCACAGTCGGAGATCACCGAATGTTATGCCGCGGCCACACATTGGTTATATTTGCACTAATGTAGCTTATTGCGGCCAATACTCCAATGTGTGACAGTCTTTGACATAATGTGAACATTGCGTCCAATCGGCGTCCTGTGTCCAACACCGACGCGCAAAGAGTCGGTTTTTTCAACAAGTTCAAAGGCGAGGGGAATGGAAGGGGAGTGCGCGCGGGTATCTTGGACAGAATGTCGCACACGCGCCACACATTGGTCATATTAATCATCCACCACCGCCTTTTCTTTCGTTGTTTTCTTGTACGATGCAAATAAACCATATGCGTAAGTCGCTAGTGCAAATAAGTTATCGTCCATAGTCCGCTCTGCGTCAACTGAACAACAAGGTCCGCGCTTGTCTACTTCCAGTGTTTGGTGCAAAGTTAGTATTGAGGCCAATGTGTGGTGCAGTAGTTTGCTTTAATATTGGCCATTCCAAATTAGAGCCAAGCTTGGACGCAAAGTTGAATCCAATGTGTGGCCGCGGCATCAAGTTATCCATTCCTCCATATTGAAAAATCTGTCAATATTTTAGTTCTCAGTCCGTTTGTAATAAAATTGTGAGTAGACTCGTTTATGACACGCGTATCCTGTGCCGTGTTATGTCAACACGCTCGTCTCGGATCGTTAAACGAGTATAAAACAACGTTGTAATTAGTCACAACAGCTGACACGGTTTTAGATTAAGACTTATTGTTTTGATCCCATATGTGTTGTCAATAAATTCTTTGTTGCGTGTTTTTATAGCGCGTAATAGAATGAGTACATGAATAATTTGCACATCTAACCTATTACAAAACTATAGCAAAGTTGTTTGTTGTGTAGGTAAAATACTTATCAGAAATACTTTTGATGAATTAATTAGGATTTGTTTAAACCCAAAGGTACTAAATATTAATTCAGTGTCTATCTATTTATTTAGCATCTCATAAAATCTTAAAGTGAATTTAGATTTGCGGTTGTCACGGTTTGAGTCAACCACAAACTTACGGAGAGTTATGACAAGGTGAAGTCATTGTTTAAAAACGAGAATGATACTTACACTTTGAAATTAGGCCATACTTTATAATTATTAATATAATATTATCACCGTGGTTTTTGGCTCTTGAAAAGCAACTGGCAGGTAGGAGAAAGTATTTGGCACAGCCTCACCGACTCTGGTTATGTTCATGAACACCGTGGTAGGCTAGCATTCCACTACGTAAAAAAGTATTAAGAAAGTATAAAATATAAATTATAAACAAAATAAACCGCAATAAAATGCGTATAAATTAGTATTTTTCAAAATTGATATATGAACAATATATTAAAAGCCAGGAAATATTTCAATTAAAATCCTAGTAGGTCTTGGTAATTCGAGTATATTCTACTCGGCGTTATTGCGACGAATTTAATGAACAATTGTCTTATCATTTCCGCGGCTGATGTCATAGACAATGCGAGGTTTTTTTTCTATTGGATCGCTACGATATTTGTTATCTTTAACCTATTAGTTAGCACGTAGTCTGCAGCGGAAGAGGCATATTATTATGTGTATATTTATTGCCTAGAGATGTCATACAATTATAGGCTTTCCTGTCAGTGATTTAACTGCTCATATTGGATTATTATCGGGACAGAGTATTGCTGAGGTAGCAACCCTATCTGTCATCAACTCATCACACACATAAATAAAGTTACGACTAGGCACAGGTAAATTATACTCAGATTTCGTCAGCAATGTTTTATGGCCCACATTATGAAGGTCAGGTGTAAAGTAGCGATGTGCACAAATCAATGCGATTTAGGCCTAGCGCGCACTGCCTTGCGGTGGAACGCGTTGCGTTTATTCTACCGTGCGGTAGAAAACCCATTCACGGGGCCGCGCACTGCAGCGAAAACAACGCCCGTTTTACCATTCGAACTCCAACTGTGGTGCATACACGTCATTGTTATGGACTACGATACAAGAGTTGCTGTCTGTATATCTATATATTAATACGTGAAGCGAAAACTTTGGATCCCTTTTTACGAAAATTGGGCGGACGGAGGAGTATGAAATTTCGCACACTTATAGTTTATACAGAGAAGAAGTGACGAATGCTAATATTTATATAAAATATGGATTAGAAATACATTAAATTAATGAAAAAGCACTACACGCACACAACCATGCATTTGACACACGCAGTCGAAGCGCGTAACTATGGTTACTTATATGACATAATAATGTCAATATATATTATTATATCAGCAATATCTTACAGGCAAACTTTGGTCGAATTTCGAGCACTAGGCGACCGCTAGTATTTATTATTGCGTAAAAAAGGGTACCCAAACGGTATTGGTTTCGTCCCTTGACGGCCTTAAGGTCTATGAAGGGCTTTTTTTCGTAAGATATAACGATCTACGTTTGTATCCAAAAAAGCTTTTCGCCATCACCGGAGAAACGCCAGCTAACGACATATGTGTCGCGTCCCAACAGCAACTGAATGAGTGTCTCAGTGCTTTTTTTTCACCGCAGTGCGCGGCACTTCTTGAGATCTCTATGCGATACAAAAATATGTGTGGTAGATTCACCGCAAATTTGCAGCGGGAGGCCAACGACGACTTTACCGATTGCGTTTATTTCACCGCAATGCGCGGACTTTTATGACACTAACTTCACAGATTATGCGTTAAAAAAACGCAAGGCAGTGCGCGCTAGGCCTTATATTCGATTGTGTTGTGAATAATTACGATGGCTGTGTATGAGTTCTCATGTTTAATTCCCGGGGAATGTGTTAATGAGATTTTTTGTTAGGAAATTTTCAGTACCAGTACGGTATCTGGAACTGTGATCAGTAGACAGAAATAGCCTCGTCCGTTATTACATGTAACCTATACACGTGAAAATATGAATGTTGTACAAATAATTGTAGCATTTGCGTATGTGATATTTTATTCTTTAAGTGTAACTGTTCTGCGTGTTAATCCAGGACGAGAGCTATCTGTGTGCACAGTTTCATTTAATTCCTTTTAATAGTTTAGATTAATAATGAATATCTTAATATCTTCACCAACTTTCTCACTTATTTAAATATTAAACTCAATTATTGTCAAAGTCCTTACTTTGACAGTAATTGGGTTGATTTGATTGTGGCTGGGATATGACATTGTCAGAATACACACCTCTTGATCATAATCACATCTTGCATCAGTAAGGCCAATAACCATACTTAAAAGGTATTTAATATAATGTATTTTATGTCCGTCGACTCTGTAACTTTCGTTAAACGACGAAGATCATTAGTCAATATCTATCAGTAGAGTCAACAACTGATATGCGCGAGTTATGAGCACTGTCATTAACTGTCTCTCTGATAATCAGCCTATTTGTAGCTTCCTGTACAAGTCCACAAGACTTTTTAAGGCTTAAAGACAAGTTATGGGTTATAAACTTAAACTACTTTATACGGCATATAACGTGTTTATTAAACTACCAACACTACATTTAATTATATTTACGACGTTTTGATTGCTTTTTATGCCCTGGTTACGGTGAGTCTACAATAGTGGTCTTATCGTTTTGAAGTATAGTTCGTTCAAAGTACTTGAACCATGGAAGTAGGTAGTTATTAATACTATGATTCAAACAAAATTAATATTGACTTAAAGTACCATGAAGTTTGACTGTATTGCTTCATCTTGGTTTGGTACCTACATAAATGAAACCTAAGCTTAATATAATATACTTTCCAACCATCTCCTCAATTGAAATGAAGATGTTTTTTCTTCTTTTGCTGTAGATACCGAACCTAAAGTAGTACATAGTTGTTTTTTTTTTACACAACTAAGGTGGCAAACAAGCATACCACCTGATGGTAAATGGTCACCGTGGCCTATGGACGCCTGCAACAGCAGAGGCATCACTTGCGCGTTGCCGACCCTTTAGGAGAGGAAGTGGGAAGAAAGAGCGGGAAGGGGGAAAGAGGATGATTAGGTCTCCAGCACTCTCACTCACCGAACGCAACGCAACAGTAGGAATACTGCTATTTCACGTCAATAATCTGTGAGAGGGTAGTCCTTCCGCGGCCGAGCCGGCCCATTCATGCTGAAATCAGCGAGGCTCTACTACTCTTTATTTTTTATTGTAGCTCGTATTCACACAGTTATGGACTTTAGTCATGCAGCCTACATTATATTCTTTAAATGATTTTTAACTCAGGTGTTTTGTTTTGGGCAGAGATTAGCACTACGATACACCCTGCCAGATAAGAAGCCACTAAACATTTTAGAGGAGATAAGGACAGGTTGTGGTTGTCCGTGAGCTATTCTGAGCGGAGCTGCATGGCATAGTGCAGCAGCGGCCTTCGGTGCGCTAGTTCCTTGGGCTATCCCGTGGTTCCTTTGGCTCACTGACGATGATCACCGGTCAAATCAAATCAAATCAAATCATTTATTTCGGGCTGCATAGGCCCATAGATAAATACCTTAACCTAAATTTACATAATTATAAAATTTTATAATACATACACACAACACCATCTAGCCCAAACTAAGCAGAGCTTGTACTATGGGTAATAGACAATGGATAAATATACTTATATACTTTTTTGTTTTGTAAATACATACATATTATACCTACATAGAAACAGACGCATAGACCTTATAGACTAACATACATACAATTTGTGTTAGTATTTATATAACTTACTAGTTTTTGCGTGCGGCTCCGCCCGCGTGGTACCTACATCAATAAATAGTAGCCTATGTCCTTCCCCAGGTTTAAAACTATATCTGTACCAAATTTCATCTAAGTTTAGCCGTGAAAAGGTAACAGATAGACAGACAGATAGACAGACAGAGTTACTTTCGAATTTATAAGGAAGTAAGGATTAACTATGTTAGCACTGCTTCACTTGTACTCTGTCGTTGTGCGTTCATGTGGCACTTGTCCGCGGAAGCGACGGAACACCACACCCTTCGGTGTTAGAACATAGTAGATTTCCCACATAACCTAAACCTCACTTCTGGTGTACTTATATGGGTATAGTAAAAAGTCGGGCTAAAGTATGATTAGGTTTCCTGCTAGAAAACTCTCAGATGCAACACGGTTGTAGTAACACAATATTAGTGCATTATCCATACTTCTTCTTCTACCTAGTCTTTATTATTCCCAAATCGCTTGGCGTCGGCTTTTTAGTCTAACCGGATTTGACTGGATATCAGGTTTTACACGGAGCGACTGCCATCTGACCTCCGCAACCCGAAGGCTAACGATACCCTAAGGCTAGACCAGTGTCAGGATATTAGAGGGCACTGACTTCCGAATAACGACTGCCATAGATGTTCATGGCAGCCGGGACCGATGGCTTTATCCATACTTAATGTTAAATATTATAAGGTGCAATATAAAATCCAGAACTTTCCATTGCTTATCAGTGCTCTAGAATTGCAACGTTATGTCAAAGGTGATCGGTTCGGGACTGGGTCACTGGGTCGTGTTTATGCAATCGTCACGTAGCTACGAACATTGGATATGATATGAGCACGTCGCCGCGCCATGTTGACTTGCTGTGCACTCTGTGTCGTGAGATTGGTATTAAAATGCAATCGGTGCAGTCAGGGCTACCAACTTTCACAAAAATAAATCTTTACTTTTAGGCTAGTGTTTTGTTTTTAAGCAGCGGCAGCGGTTAGAACGTCCCAGTGCCACAAAGATACATAATTTATGTTGGCTTCGAGACCATGGTATGTACCTCGGGCTTTTCTAAGATAAGTGCGTTATGTAGGTAATAACTAATAACGCTCGACTCCTTGTAAAGATGAAAGAAAATATCCCTCTAATGTTTTCGAAGACATTGAGGTCAGGACAGTAGGCTACTGTGGTGAATTGTTGCTCAATCCTTCTTATAGTGAAAGGAGGCCTGTCCCCAGTATGTATTAGTGATGTTCCGGATATCCGTATCCGCGGATATTCGCGGGAGAAAAAAGATCCGTATCCGTTATATTTTTGACGGATATTTTACTTTTTAATACAAAAATTAGTTCTATATGTAGGTGATTAGATAGCAATAAATAAATAAATAAAATATCTTTATTTCGGACATTAATGTTGGTATGTACCTACATAAAAAAGTCCATAGATTGTTTAGTAATGGGTTAGTAACAGAATGTACTTATAGTCTATATTAGTAGTGTTAGTAAGCGCGCCCTCTAGGCACCGTGTGGTAGCACTATAGGTACCTCTACGCTACGTTGTGTGGTGAGATCTATGTATGTGTACCTATAGCTATTTCCACCCAGTGCCGTTGTATAGGATAGTCTGGCCTGTTAGCAATCATTTTCAGGATGCCGTTCCGAGTGTTACGCAAGCGCTGTAGCAAGGAAGCCGCTTTTTTTACGCATGATAGCGTGAAAAACATCTGTGCGAGCTTCGGCAAACATGCCCGATGCACTACAACGCCGCGGCAGCCGCAACAGCATCCTGAAGGCGTTGTTATATTGTACGCGCAAGACGTTGTAGGCTCGGCTTGTATATGACACCCACAGGCCGCTCGAATAGAATGACTGACAGAACGCTTTAAATAAGGTCAGTTTGACGTCTGCCGTGCAGCGTGCAAACCTGCGGGCTAGCATATTGCCCCTCACCGCCAACGCCCTGCGCTCCCGCTCTATATCACTGTCATCGCGTAGATCACTGGTGACAATGTGACTTAAATACTTGAAATGCTCAACCATGTTTAGTACTACGCCATTGAGATACACTGGAGGTACACGGCGGGGCTGTTGTTTTTTAGTTTTAAAAATTAGGATCTCACTCTTCTTAGAGTTGTATTTAAGACCATGCACCTCCACATACGTCTCGCAGATCGATAGTAGCTCTCTCAACCCACTTATCGATGGACTGAGCAGCACCATGTCATCCGCGTAACTTAAGTTGTTGACACAAGTGCCGTCTATGTGACAGCCTATATGTGTGCTGCTCAGTCGCTCGATAAGCTGGTTCATATATAGATTAAATAACAGAGGTGAGCTTAACCCCCCTTGCCTTACACCACACTCCATTTTGTACTCATCCGACAGAGTACCGACCCATCTCACCCTGTTTGTCTGGTTAGCATACCAGTATCTGAGGAGCGCTGTGTATTCCGCCAGCACACCCGTGCCCCTCAATTTGTCCCATAGCACATCATAGGCAACGAGATCGAAAGCTTTCGATAAATCGAGAAAACACGCGTAGACCGTCGTCCTCCTCGAGGTATAGTACTTGACTGTGTGTTTTAGGCTAAGTATGGCACTCTCCGTGGATAGGCCCGCCCTGAACCCGAACTGGGCATCATGCACTTCAACGTGTTCTGAAAGGCAGCTGTTCAACACACTGTCAAGCACCTTAGCCATGGTGGTGGCGAGCGAGATGGGCCGATAGTTATTCATATCGGACGTGTCGCCCGTCTTGTTTTTAACAATGGTTACTACTGTCGTCCGCATAAGCGGCTCGGGTAAATAAGAGTGACTGAGACACAGAGTAAAAAACAGAGAGAGTACTCTAGGCAAATGAACCCCCGCGTGCTTAAGATGTTCAATGCTGAGGCCATCGTGACCCGGCGATTTTCCATGTTGCATTCCGGAAATAATTTTAGCAACTGTCTCAGCTGGTATTTTAGTAATTCGCTCGGTCACAGTAGCCTCAGCACTTCTCCTATCACAAGACCCTGAGTTCAAGGGCGACCGCACAGAAAAGTGGTCCCTAAAAGCATCAGCAATATGCTTGTGATCAGTCATACCACCAACGCTCACCGGGAGACTCGTCCTCACATTCATTTTGTTTGTGTTTTTCCAAAACTGCTTAAAGTTCTTAGTGGTATGGTTAGAAGCAAGAAGATCCATTTTAAGCTGATCTTGCCTGTTCTGACACCATTTAAGTTTGGCCTTGAAAATTCGCCTTGCCTCCGCCATTTCACAAAATAACGGGCCACTGGCCGGGCGACCTGCCATTGTCCAAACTTGGAACTGAACCCGGGCCTCGCGGTGAGCATCCGCGACATGTTTATTCCACCCAATTACGTAACCACCTTTTCTCCGACACTTGGCTTTACAGGTTTTTATGGCGGCACGACCTAGGGTGTCAACAATATACAGATACATTTCCTCAAGAACTGAGTGATGTTCCCTATAATCACAAAACCTGTCACAACAAGCACTCAGTTCCTGAGGAATATCTATCTGTCTAAGTCCAGAGTGACAGACGTCATGGTACTCCCTAATTTGTTCTAAGGATCTCTCACCCCAGATAACACGATTCACAGGTTTTTCATTTTTAACTTTATCTACAAGTTTAGGCTTGAGTTTATGTAGGTCACACTTGACTACAATCGGAAAATGGTCGGACCAATACATGTCATATAGTACCTTTACATTAATAACTGATTGAAGTGCAGACTCAGTGACGATGCAGTGGTCCAACCATCTATTACAGTCATGCGACTCACTCGTAAAGGTATACGTATTACTGTCACACATATTTACATCTACACATGTCCAGCTTTGATCCGCATAGAAGTTTAAATACTATTACAAATATCTTTATAATGAAATCTTTGTAACATTTATTATAGAAATTTATAAGATCACTTTTATAACAAAACTTAAATCTTAAGGTCACGCGCACCGACACCGATTGACTAAGAAAGTTAAGATCTGTATCCGTATCCGCGGATCTACGTTTTTAATTATCCGGCACATCACTAGTATGTATGGTAGTTTGCCTCATTGATAGAATAGAGCTAATATTAAGAGAAACATTCTCATCGCTTTGTTCTTTACACACACTAAAGTGATAAATAAGTATACAGCTTGCCTAAGTCTAAGCGGTTACCTCGGTACGGTCGAGACTTTGGACACATGCAACCCGTGCGTTGCTGACGCTATAAAAAAGAAATAACTGCGTTACAAGCACAATTATTATGATTTCATGGCATATAAATAAATAAATTTTCTTACGGTATCATATTAATCTTTTATCTCTTTAATTAGAATGCTAATTTATAATCATTAATTCATGTTAAATTTCTGATCTCTGAAGACCACTCCATCGTTACATCAGGTAAGCTACCAAAAAAACCGGTTGACTGCTTTGTCAATCTTAAACACTGCGGTTACATTTCTGGTGGTTGGCAACCCTGACTTCAAATGACGTAACATTTCGCGCCATATGTTATTGAACGTAAAAAGTGTTGATATATCTATGGCAAAGATATGAACGCCTTATAAGTCTTTAGGTATTAATACAGGTAATAAACATAGTGTTCAGTCTACAGCAAACAAAATAAAACTGGAGCAGACCTCTCACTAAGAGATCTGTGTTAACTACTGACAGAAGATCACACATACGCATACACGCTCATAGTTCTGTTTTATCTACCTTCGGTAGTAGAGATTCCAGAGCTCGTTGAAGAGGCATTTCACTCTCAGTACCAGCTCAATTTTTGTTGTTTACCTAGAGTTCTTGTTCGCAGGGTAACAGGTATGGTAGCTCTGAAGTACGACACGATTGTGTCGTGTCGTGCTTCAGGATCCACATATCACTCTACAGAACATAGCCGACAATTAGCTGTGTTGTTTTTCTATACGTCATGTATAATTTTCAAATATTATAAAGAGGAAAGAGGGGAAAAGGATTTTAAAAAATTTTGACGAATATGAAATTGTAAGTAAACTGTAAAAAAACGTTCTCTTTCGAATTTACTTACAATTTTATAAAAAACTAAATTTTGTCTGCGACTTAGCATGCGTTCATATAATTTTTTTTATAAATTAAATTCTCATAGTAACAGTGTTTTCTGGAAGAAAGGTACCTTACTTTAATGATGATTGGTCGAGTAGATAAGGCGTGAAATCGTAACAAACATACAAACAAACTTACCTTCGCATTTATAAAGGTGGGTCTACGCTAGAAAGAACAAAGAAAGAAAGAAAGAAAGAAATTTGTTTATTTCGTACAGAGGAGCCGAGGAGCCGAGCACGAGCTGAGCACAAGCCGAGCCGCATACTCGCGGTGTCAAGTGTGGAAAACGAGCCTAGAACAATCACTGTCCTCGAACGTAGTGAGGGCGATGCAAATACCTTTGTGTTCGTCAAAAAACCGACAGTAGGCGGAGCACAGCCGAGCACGAACCAAACGCTTGAAGCGCGCTCGTTTGAGGCTTGTAAGTCGGTCCACACTACACGAATTTGTGCTCGGCTCGTGCTCCGCTCGTGCTCGGTTCGTCTAGCGTAGACCCCCCTTAATAGATATTAGTATACATTTGAGAAATTTACTTATCTTTTATTTACAAAACTTACAAACTTGTAAGTTATGAATACGACCGTTAGAGTTGTAACATTTATAACAGTTATTATAACACAATGGATAACTGACGCAAAATTTAATAAGTAAAATACTTTATTTACATAATTAACATACGCGCATAATTAATAGATTAAATAAACTAGTAAATTTAAATATTTACATTGTATTTACATGAATTAAAACATCGAATAGCCCACTTGCGACTGACAATGGAAACAATAACATACAATAGGAAATGACAATGTGGTGCCAAGGTCAAGCATTTAAAAAATAAATTAATGAGTTTTCATGTATTGTCTATGTTATCTAATCATTGCCAGAAAAAAATAAACCAGTAGTTACATTTGCTGCATGCATTACTATGCTTTGCTTAGTTGCTTAGAATGTAGACGTAATTATTTAAATGGTGTAACTTTTATTGATATTTATGTTATTGTAGCGATAGGCTAGTGGGAAGACCGTGAGACTGTCACGGAGACGGCTGGAGTTTGATTTCAAGACACGCAGCTCTGAGATTTTGAAGTTATATGTGTATTAAACAGTTAAATTATCGCTTGCTTTAACGGTGAGGTAATACAACCTGAAGAAACCGACATGTCTGATATTTCTTCATAATGTTCTCGAAGATGTGAGAACATAATATTCTCGAAGATGCGAGAAGCCGGTCTTAAGGCCTTTTCAAACCTAAGCGGTATTCGCTGCCGCTGTGGGTAAAGGTATATACCGCGCGGGTTTTGCTTAGGTATTTAGTATCAAGTTCCGCGGGTAGAGCAACCTGAGCGGTATTCGCTGCCGCTGTGGGTAGAAGTGCCTGCCGCGCGGGTTTCGCTCAGGTATTTAGTATCAACTCTACCTACAAGGGATAGCGAAATCCGCTTTGGTGTGAACAGTAATATTACCTCATAGCTACTCGGTTTTCTCTACCGCAGACGGTAGCGAATACCACTTAGGTTTGAATAGGCCTTAACACTGAGAAGAGAGCCGTGCACAGATTATATAGAAATCTGTTATTATTGTATTATGACGTGGAAGGCCTGAATCACGTTTCTCAGCCATGATTCGGATTTTATATATTAAAAGCGGCTATTTTGTATGCAGGTGCTTATATACGCATAAATGCTCACTTTCACATAAATTTAGTGTCGCATTTTTGTATTTCAATGCCCATAAGTGTAGCACTAGATTTTACATGTTAAATGTTGTAGCATAGCAGCGATAGCTCAGTGGGGAAACCAACAGACTGCAATACAGAGGGTCTCGGGTTCGAACCCACGTCGCGCACCTCTGACTTTCGGAAGTTATATGATTTTTCGAAATTATGTGCGTATTGATTGACAATTGTCGTCTGCTCCGTGCCTCGGAGAGCACGTTAAGCCGTCGGTCCCGGCTGCCATGAACATCTATGACAGTCGTTATTGGGAAGTCAGTGCCCTCTAATATCCTGACACTGGTCTAGCCTTAGGGTATCGTTAGCCTTCGGGTTGCGGAGGTCAGATGGCAGTCGCGCCGTGTAAAAACTGATATCCAGTTAAATCCGGTTAGACTAGAAAGCCGACCCCAAGTGACTTGGGAATAATAAAGGCTAGGAAGAAGAAAAAAAAAGAAAAGGCTGTATTATCCTAGATAGTATATTTGTTATTACATAAATATGTAGAGAAATATAGTGAAGCATTTTACAAACACATGGACTGTATAATAATTCGTAATAATATTCTATCACATACACACAACACTATCTAGCCTAAACAAGCAAAGCTTGTACTATGGGTACTAGACAATGGATAAAGATACATAATATATACTTACTTTTTTTTTGTAAATACGTACATATTATACGTATAAACACCCAGACTAAGACTAACATCCATGTTCATGCACACAAATGTTTGACTTGTGCGGGAATCGATCCCCCGACCTCAGGCGTTGCAGTCGGTTACACTAACCACTACGCCATCGAGGCCGTCCAAATGATGTATAATTTACCGTCAACGTATATGTTGGGATACTAAATCAAGCGATTCGCATGAGAACTGATGCTTAAGCATGTAAAGCTGTCGTAGATAATTTCAACTGATCAGCAGTGAGTGCAGATAGACAAACCGATGTTATTGGTTGATGTAATAGCAGCTGGAAGCATGCGATAACCATATATTGCAGTCTTGGATATACGATGCGTAGGTATGTTTTGAATGTATGTACTTTAAAGGAAATCGATGGTGATAAACGACAGGCCGCGTTCACATTAGATCGGACCGACAGTTTTACCGTAGTCGGCTTAACGAGTCGACTGTTCACACTTCAAACTGCGGATCCGAACAAATGTGAACACTACGGCTGTCATTACTGTTGATTTACCGCTGCCCGACTCGTCGTAAAGCAGTTTTGACGACGACGACGTTATATTAATGGGTGACGTCTTTTGTTATTGTTTACTGACAGTGTAGCGGGAATCGCGCGGGTTGGTTTCGCCGCTCCGATCCGACAAGTCGTGTGAACGGCGCCAGACAAAGCAGTATGCCAATATTACGTCGGACCCGAACAAAATCGTGGCGGACATCCGATAAATGTGTCGTCGCCGACAGTTTTATCGGGTCGCCATAATGTGAACAGCGCTATTGAAATACATGTACTAATTTGTATCCGACACCTTTGTCGTGAATATAAAACTGTCGGTCCGACCTAATGTGAACGCGGCCTAAAAGGTAAAAGCCGTCGGTCCCGGCTGTTATAAACATGTGCAACAGTCCACATTACATATTGAGTAGGTACCTCAAGGGTAGTGCAATATATCTGGCCTCACATGACAACATCGATATCCCATTGATTGACAGGGTTCAATTGGCTGCCATTTCGTGGTAAAGCTGAAAACCGAATCCAATACCATAATATTGAGGATTAATAAGGCTAGGATAAATTATTACGTAAGTATAACAAAAAGAACTTGACAGAATATGCCAAAAATATTAAAGGTTTGCTCTTTCCGGTAATCAAATTCGTGACAACGTAATCGTAAACATACAAAATTATTGCGAATAATTTTATTCGGATTCAAATACGGTGATTTATTTATTTACTACCTTTTGCCCGCGGCTCCGCTCGCGTTAATTTAGAATTTAACAATCAATTCGGGTTGTACTCTGCTTGTAATAATATAATTCAATCATGATTCGAAAGACACGTGGCGTCATCTATTATCATAAGAACGTTATTGTTGTTTTCCTTGGGAACACTAACTTTTTTCGGGATGAGAGGTAGCCTATGTCCGTTTCTGACAATGTATATGCAAAATTTTAGAATTATCGGTTCAGTGGTTTAGGCGTGAAAAGGTAACAAACAAACAAACTCATTTTCGCTTTTATAATATTAGTTAGGAAGTTAGGATTAGGATTTGTTTATTATTTAGGCATATTTATTGATGATGCACAACACTATAGCTACCTTGTATGGCCAAAGGCGCACGTAGGCACGTAATACAACCTACATCGTTCGACCAAAGAGGAAAATTGGTATAATTCAATTAGATTATATTAATTGTGAGTAATTTTCCTCTTAAAATTACTTAGACAATATATTTATGTGTCGATGACACACTCATATTAATTTCATAGAATGGCCGTGCGATTTACTTATAGTAGGTAATTTGTTAAATCTACACAATTATATTGTTCTATTTGTTGTTTGTTGTTTGGTTTATTGGAATGTGTGGCTTGCTGTTTTGCCGGTCGCGAGAACCTGGGTTTGAGTATTGGGTTTGATAAAGTTAAAAGGATTTTCTTCAAGGCTCAGTAGTAGAATATGAAAGATGTTCGATCCCGTGATGCTACGATCTTCAATTATAAGTACAAACTTATACAACGGCAGCAGAATTTTTATAGTTTAACGATGCATTGGACTTGGCAACCGGTAGTCGCTGCCGACACGCTGAGAGTGTGGGTTCAAACAATTTTTTTTATCATGTCGTAAGCCTAAAAAAAGAAAATTAAAAAAAAACGTTAAATTCAGCATATCTCGAAAACGGTTGACTTTCCCCCATACATAATGTGGGGTTAAATTTATTGCATTTTAGCTCCTCTATCTATTATTGCTAGGAATACGTCGAGTTACCAGTAACCCTGTATATATTATATACCTAGCTTAAATAAGTACCGCTATTGTAAAGAGGCAGTTTTATGACATAGTTTAACTATGTATTGTCACATGGCAAACTTATGGAAACTTACATTAAACCCGTAATGTAGGTTATCGTCCTTTTTTAATCGTTAAAGGTCATTGACGTCTTCGACGGGAGGAAATGAATGCACTTATGCCACTTGTACTCACCTACTTATGTCTATTATTAGCTCTACGGCAACGTCCTACAACCAACATTCGGGAAATATCCACGCGAAGATGTGGAGTAGCGCTTGTGATAATGTGCCGTATTTATTAATAAACAATAGGCATGATGACAATTAAACTAAGCGATTTTAGTTATAGGTGAAGTAACGACAAATTTAAACGCGTTGTATTTACGTTTTTATTACTTCGTGGGACAAAAGAATAATACAGGTCCAATAATATTTTTTGCCATGGGCGCCGGTAGCAGGGCGCAAGGGGGTGCACTCGCACCCCCTTGTCAGGAATGAAAATACAGTTTTTTTTTTCGATGCGCAAGATGTATTCGATCCAATATCCGCGCGATTTTGATTTGACATTACATTAATCTACATAATCTATTGAAATTAAACTACTATATACGGATTTTATCGCGTTGTTTATTTGACACTGTTACAAAATTTTTTGAAAAACTGTTACACTACTATAATCACTATTAAACTTTACAAATGTTTAAGCTATTTAAATTATTGAACTATTAAAACTATTTATACTATTACTATACTATTATACTATTTAGATTTATTTTTACACTTTCCCCGACGTTTCGGTTGCTTTTCAGCAGCCATGGTCACGGGGAGACTAAGCTGGTAGTTGTCTCAATGTTCCAGTGTAGTTATTTCAAAGTACCCGAACATAATTTAATCATGGGTGTTTCTATTTACGCAGAATGAGCTCAAAGTATCATGAAGTCTAGCTGTGGTTTGCTTCTTCTTGGGTTTGACTATTTGGATTACTGGATCCCAAGCTGTTGGTACACTCCAACCATCTTCTCTATTGAAATTAGGATGTTTCTTGATTTCAATAGCCTCGCGAAGCATCCTTGGTAGGAATCGGTGTTCTTTAGCGAGCATCTGTGGTTTGTCAAATCTCAGGTAGTGGTTGGTCCCCTGTTGCACATGTTCACACACAGCAGACTTCAACGAGCGTTGGTGTTTTACATCAGCTATGTGTTCTTTTATGCGGGTGCCTATGCTTCTCTTGGTTTGACTACATAATCTATATATTAATACGTGAAGCAAAAACTTTGGTTCCCTTTTTACAAAAATTGGGCGGACGGAGGAGTATGAAATTTCGCACACTTATAGTTTATACAGAGAAGAAGTGATGAATGCTAATATTTATATAAAATATATATGATAAATACATTAAATTAATGAAAAAACACTACACGCACACAACCATGCATTTGACACACGCAGTCGAAGCGCGTAACTATGGTTACATATATCAATATACAAGTATAATCACATGACAATATACAATATCAGTTGGTCGAATTTCGAGCACTAGGCGATCGTTAGTATAGGCAATTATATAATTCCATATTTTATATCAATTAATGGTAAATTGTTTTATTTAAAATTGCTTTGGCGGTGAAGGTGAACATCGTGAGGAAACCTGCATGTCTGTGAGTTCTCCATAATGTTCTCGAAGATATGTGAAGTCTGCCAACCCGCACTGGGCCAGCGTGGTGGACTATGGCCTAACCCTTCTCACAGTGAGAAGAGGCCCGTGCCCAGCAGTGGGACAGTTTAATACAGGGCTGATATTATTATATTATTAAGAGGATACACTGAAAAAATGCACTAACTTTCATCGAATAGTATACGACTATGAGAAGACCAATTAATCTAGAATTTTGATATAGGTAAATTGATGTCTTTAACTAGAATTTCCTAGCTCAAAAACACTAGATTGTGATTTTGGCTCGATCATAATTATTTTCGAAAACACCTTTGAAAAATTACTATTTTTGAAATTACAAGGAAGTTGTACAGTTAGTTATCATTATGCTTAGGAATTACTCAAATATATTCGTAACATCAATATTAGTAATTTGCTAGCTCATTATTTCCATAACTAAAACCAATCATTTTTAAATAATATTTTAAGACTTTAACAAAGAATCTGTAACCGCTCTCGATCATTGCGGGCGCATCGCAATTTAAGACTTTAACAAAGAATCTGTAACCGCTCTCGATCATTGCGGGCGCATCGCAATTTAAGACTTTAACAAAGAATCTGTAACCGCTCTCGATCATTGCGGGCGCATCGCAATTTAAGACTTTAACAAAGAATCTGTAACCGCTCTCGATCATTGCGGGCGCATCGCAATTTAAGACTTTAACAAAGAATCTGTAACCGCTCTCGATCATTGCGGGCGCATCGCAATTTAAGACCATATGACTGCTCTTTAACAATTGATACACAATGAGTGTCAATGAGTACGGGCGTCGCGTTTCGCGGTGTCCCCTTAATAGTAAAATGTGTAGACGTAGGTGCACCTCCCTGAAAGTAATCCTGGCAGCGGCCATGTTTTTTGCTAATCTCAAGGACGTACTAAAAACTTAGGGTAAGGTTAAGTTAGATTAGTATCAGTACAGTTCTTTTCAGGATAAAAGGCATCCTTTTCTGTATCCTTGATGTGTATTCGAGATGATGATCGGTCGAGTAGTTAAGGCTTGAAAGCGTAGGTAACAAACAAGCACATTCGCTTTTATAATATTATCTTATCTTATCTTATCTTATGTGGGGGCCAGTCAATGCAGACCGGCGACACTTCGACCCAGTGGGATCTTTTGTGTCGACACTCTCCCAATAACGACTGCCATAGATGTTCATGGCAGCCGGGACCGACGGCTTAACGTGCTCTCCGAGGCACGGAGCAGGCGATAATTGTCAATCAATCCGCACATAATTTCGAAAAGTCATAATATAACTTCCGAAAGTCAGAGGTGCGCGACGTAGTTCGAACCCGAGACCCTCTGCATTGCAGTCTGTTGGTCTCCCCACTAAGCTATCGCTGCTCAAATATTAAGTTAGGATTGTATCTATACTAACAATCAAGCTTACGTACTGTCTCCACAGCAGTCATACTGCATTCTGTGATGGTTCGTGATTTATGTTTGCATACTTATGCGCTGCCTATTGTATGTTTCACGAGTTACCGCATAATCTCGCTCAAGAATACCTTATATGACTGATAGTTGAACTTTAAGCCTCTGCCTGCCCTTATCTGGGTATACAAGCACAATGCTTGTATGCCCAAATAAGGGCAGACAGAGGCTTAAAGTTCCTCACATTTAGCTAAATATTTGTCTTTGTTATTCTCTTTTTTAAATATTGTTTCGTATTTGAGTACCTATTTAAATTTGATTTGTAACTTTACTTTTATCCTTTTTTGATACATGCACTTGTATTTTTATCTATTTTTTTTTTATTAAACATACTTTATAATATACTTTCATGTTTAGACGCTGTATGTAACGCATGATGTGGTCTCCTGTAATTGAAGGAGTACACAGACCAAAAATTTCTTGATTTGTATTTTATTTTGTGAATAAGATGTGTACAGACTTTGTTGCCTTCTTTGATTCTTAAGAGGAAAAAAATAGGTATTTGTAAAATCTATGGCTGTCACGTAGTGCCATGTATATTCATCAAGAGCGCGATAGAGACAACTGCCAGCAGCTTGGGCCGAAAATATCTATTAAAAGTACACAAAATCAACGTTTCGTAGTCCCCTGATTCCTTCTCCAAAACTTGACCATTATAATTACTTTTTATTAAAAATTAAAGAAAGACTTTGGCCGTGTTCCTATGGTTTCCTTTTTTTATATAATCTAGTCAAATTTGTTTTCTGGATGTTGGAACACAGCGGAAAATCTGGTAAATTTTTGAGGTTTTTGAAGGCTCATGTCTCTTTTAAATAATTAATTTATGAAAAAAGGAAAATATAGGGACAAAAAAAATTGCTCTACTGGCATTATCCAGGGAAGAAACAGAGGACTACGTTTGTATGGAAAAACGGCCCTTGTGTTTCCTCTTAAAGAAATTCTTTGATCCTTAAAGCAAATAAATAAATATGTTTAGGTCCTACATAATAGGGATACGCCTATAAGGAAGAGAAGGAGGGATGGATGGGACTATTTCCATATACTGGGCAGAATGTGTCCGCTTATCCTAGCTCTTTGGACGATTTCGACGAGCAGGAGATCCAGTGAAAACGCCTAATCGTCTGACGACTCGGTTTGCAGCGGAATTCGACAAGTTGAATGCAAGTCGAAACTGGCAGTCGCCTTTGTGTAACCAAGTCTTCAGCCGAGCCGTCTTCGGCATGCCGAAGCCGGCAGTGCAACTGTAAGCGAGCTGCTATAATCTTTATTACTAAGTATCTCGTGCTTGCAACATTGATATATAAAAATCCTAGATACACAATCCCATACAAAACTTACACTTAAAACTGTCCTCAGTTGGTTATAAGTAGTTATATTAACAATATAAACCTTCATTAATGCAAATTAAACCTTACCGCCTTAACTTTAAGTTGAATATACAAGGCTATATACCTTTAATATACCTTTTTTAGGTAATAAATACATCAATGGCTTGCAATGACAATTTCTTAGTAATTGCAAGTAGGTCGTAAGTTTAACAGCCATTTTAGAATAAAAAGAATACAACACGCTTCTATTTTTAAAAAACACCAATATCAATAGACAACCGTCGTGAGTGGCGGTTTCTCAATCATACTTTACAATAGATTTCCGCTTAGCAACACTAATTTAATTCTACATCTTAAAATGTATGTCTGTACCTGCGTCTAAAGTACAATGTACTTGGGTGTATTATCCATCGGTCGGTGTGAGAGTCTGTCGTTTGTTCTAGGCAGGTAAACGAGCGCTTCCCGGAACGGCATTGTGTGCGTGCGCCGGCGCAGCGAGCAGTGCAAACAGCACGACCGACGCGCCACGATAGTTGTGATGACTCCGTGAAATATTTCACACGTTCGTTCACAGCGAACGTTTTGTAAAGGGTCGGTCGTACGTTTTGTTTTTATTGGTTTGTGGATAGGTTGTTTTGTAAATAGGTAAAGAAAGATAGGTGTGTAAATGGTAAAGCTTTTGATGAAGCATCCTAACTAATATTATAAATGCGAATGTGAGTTTGTTTGTTTGTTACGCTTTCAGGCCTAAACTACTCGAATAATCGTCATGAAATCTCGCATACACGTTGTCAAGGATACATTAAACCTTTCGTCTAAAAAATTTACTATTTCCAAGGGATTGAAGACTGAGGTAACCTTACCTTTTGTTTTTTACGTGGGGGAATGCATTGGCGCATACTCCGCCGCGGGGACGGGCGGATGGTTTATGTCAGACACACCCGGGAAAAGATGGAGATATCCCGGTAATATCGACTAAACCTACCACGGTGTTCCTTCTCACAATCTATGGCCGGGGCGCAGGGATCACTCGCGCATTCATCCAGCAGTGACATAACCTTACCTGGGCAAATCTAGTAATTCATAAAACAATGTAATAATAATCCTAACTAATATTATAAAAGCGAAAATGAGTTTGTTTGTTTATTTGTTTTGTTACCTTTTCACGCCTAAACCACTAAACCGATCATCCTGAAATTTTGCATATACGTTGACAGGTGTACAGAAACGGACATAGGCCACCTTTCATCCCGAAAAAATACTGTTCCCGAGGAAAACAATAATAACGTTCTTATGATAATAGATGGCGTCACGTGTCTTTCGAATCATGATTGAATTATATTATTACAAGCAGAGTACAACCCGAATTGATTGTCAAATTCTAAATTAATGCGAGCAAAGCCGCGGGCAATAGCTAGTATATAATAATATACAGCTCTGTAATAATCTGTCCCGCTGCTGGGTATGAACGTCTTCTCAGGTTAAGAAGGATCAGGCCATAGTCAACCACGCTGGCCCAGTGCGGGTTATCAGACTTCACATATCTTTCAGGACATTACTTACATATTATGTATATAGTGACACGGTTACGTCAGAAGGGGTATTACATTCACATTTCGCCAGATAGTCAAAGTCAAAGTCAAAAATCGTTTATTCACATAGGTCACAAAGTAATACTTATGAACGTCAAAAGCGTTAGTGAGTTTGTTACATTTACTGAATTTACATTAATGTTAGTTGCAAGGTTCAGGCAAAATGTTGAGCCTATGAGAAGATACCTGCAAGAAACTCAAGGCCACTCTTTTAATCACCATCAAATTATAATTTCAGTATTTTACAACTCATTAATGTACCAGGTGTTGCAGTCATTATGCCATAATATGTCACTGTCCATTTATAACTAAATTCTACAAATAAAGGAAAAGTTAATAATATTTATTGCTAATACTAGTTGTAAGATGATTGTGTAACTGTTTGTTTTCCCTGATTAAAAAAATAAATTAATTAGGTAAGAAGCATGTCAGGTTTGAAATAATATTTATCTGTAGACATTTGTAATAGATACAGTTGAGTGCCCCGTAATACGAGCTTATTTTGACACACACGGCTAAACATCAAGTTAGACACCCCTATATACGCATAACTACTCTACATATAAAATAGAGAATTGTCAGAAAGGGACAGTTCATAGTGGTGTCGATGTAATGGTAAGGATAAAGCGTAACAAAAATATAACGCACTCTCTCGCACGATTCGCAGCGTTCAACTTCTAATAGTTCAAAGTCCAAACAGTCGAGGTTGGACTTTGAACTATGATACATCAATAGTATTATGAAAGTTACGGAACAGACTGCACTTGTATAAGTACTTGTCAGTATTAATCTGCTGCACAGATGGCTAGTATCCGTTAAGATTGGCCGTTGTATCCGAAATTAGAGCTGGAGGACATTGCAGTAAATGAGTACATACATACATACATAGATTCACGCCTGTTTCCCAGAGGGGTAGGCAGAGACTACGGATTTCCATTTGCTACGATCCTGACACACTTCTCTGGCTTCATTCACTTTCATCACATTCCTCATACACGCCCGTCGGTTCAAGGAGCTCTTAACCAGGCCTTTGTCGAGAACGCCTCCGATCTGATCGAGAAACGTTCGCCTAGGTCTTCCTCTTGCGACTGTTCCATTCACACTAGCCTTATAAACTTTCTTAGTCAGTCTTTCCTCGTCCATTCTTTCTACATGTCCAAACCAGCTTAACATACCCTTTTCTATTCTTGTAACTATATCCACTTTCATGCCGCATCTCTCTCTGATCACACTATTTCTTATTCTATCTTTCAGAGTCACACCACATATGCTTCTCAACGCTCTCATTTCTACAGCATTTATTCTGCTCTCATGCTTCTTTTGCCATACCCAACTTTCACTTCCATACATAAGTGTGGGCACTAATAGCCCGCTATGAACAGCCAAACGTGCCTTTTCGGATACATTTCGACTGTTCATAAAAGCGCGTAGGGCTCCATTCACTTTGTTGCCAGCAATCGTTCTCCTTTCAATATCTCCGTCATATTTACCATCCCTTGTAAACAAAGTACCCAAATATACAAACTCTTTCACTTGCTCCACTTTTTCTCCATCAATCATAATATTACACATCGTCACACACTCTTCCTTTTCAAATACCATTACTTTCGTTTTGCTTACATTTATATTCATTTCTTTACTCTCAAAAGCACCATGCATAATAGTTACCATCGCCTGCAACTCTTCCGCCGATGACGCAAGTATTACTTGGTCATCGGCATAAAGAAGACATTTGACAAGTAACTCATTCATTCTTAATCCCCATTCACAATCTTGAGTAAATGAGTACATTTAGTGCAAACAATAGTCACGTAAGTCTAGCAGCTGTTTCTTTTCTGTTTTTTATACGACTAAGGTGGCAAACAAGCATACGGCCTAGCTGATGGTCACCGTGAGCTCAGTGGGGAGATCAACAGACTGCAATGCAGAGGGTCTCGGGTTCGAACTCACGTCGCGCACTTCTAACTGTCGGAAGTTATATGACTTTTCGAAATTATGTGCGTATTGATTGACAATTATCGCCTGCTCCGTGCCTCGGAGAGGACGTTAAGCCGTCGGTCCCGGCTGCCATGAACATCTATGGCAGTCGTTATTGGGAGAGTGTCTACACAAAAGATCCCACTGGGTCGAACTGTCGCCGGTCTGCACTGACTGGCCCCCAGATAAGATAAGATAAGTGGTCACCGTAGCCTATGGACGTTTGCAACACTAGAGGCATCACTTTCGCGTTGCAAACCCTTTGGGAGAAAAAGGAAGTGAGAAAGAGAAGGAGCGGAAAGGGGAAAGAGGGTAATTGGGCCTCCGGCACTCTCACTCACCGAACGAAACACAACATTAGGAATACTGGTATTTCATGTCGATATTCTGTGAGAGGGTAGTCCTTCCCCGGTCGAGCCGGCCCATTCAAGCTGAAATCAGCGAGGTTCTACTATATAACCTATGTGATCCCCCTCTGCACGGATGGCGTAGCGGTTTGAGTGGTCGCCTCACCATTGCCGCTACGCCAAGTGCTATGGGTTCTAATCCCATACAAAACAAAAATTGGTGTGATCCACAAATGGTTCTTCTGAGTCTGGATGTTCTTTGAGTCCGTTGTTTGAATGTTTGTAGTCTCCCGCGACATGATTTATCCCTAGTGCGGGAGTTTTCTTTTAAAATAATAGTAATAGTCTATTAATTTATTCGATTCTTATTAGTAACACTGTGGTTTTTCACATAAATCGAGTAATGAGGTAAGCATCATAGACTTTGCTTTTATTACAAGTTACATGATGCATATACTCTCTCATGAATCACGCCGCAGATACATGGATCTTACGTGCCTTCATAAGATTATTCATTCTACTATAAACTGTCCACAATTACTATCTCAAATAAATGTAAATACTTCGTTCAGATCGCGCCACCCACACCTAAAAAGCTTTATTTTGGACGTTCACATCAATAACACATCTTTTTACAATCCGTTGGTCAGAATGTGTCGAATGTATAATGACCTTTTACCTGAATATCATAAAACTCTAGACGGTTTTAACTATAAAATTATACAATTTAAAAATACTGTGAGGCATATTTTGTCTTTATTTCCATAGTATAGATAAGCGTCTTAACATACCTACATATATTATTTAAACGTGTTGTAATTTACTTAGTAAGATTAAGTCAATTGTTATTATTTGTGTATTTATTTTTAATTAGAGTTCTGTAGCGTCATCTTGTACTGATTGAAATCTAATAATCATGATGTGTACACATAGTTAGAACCATAGTTTAAACCAGAACTGTTAGTTTATAAGTTTTATACTGTATGCACTATGTTTTGTTTTGTATGCCTTATTAAATAAATAAATATATAAAACTAACAAGCGAAGCAGTAGGTATGCCACCTTGGATTCACATCGATATTGTTTATTAATAACGCAGAGGCCTACTAAAATGAGACATTTCTTGGAATAATGTACAGCATTTATGGCAGTAGATAACCTTTTTTGAACGAAATACATAATTCGATTTTGAACGTGATTTCGCTGGCTTTTTCTGGGTGAAAGGTACACTATGTCTTTTTCTGTACCCCTGGCAATGTGTATGTGACATTTTTTGATGATCGGTCGAGTAGTTAAGGCGTGCTAGCGTAACAAACAAACAAATTCACATTCGCATTTATAATATTAGTTAGGATTTGACAATACGTCAATGCGGCTAGATCGGTAAATTATTTTGAACAGCTTTTACAGACAATATACAAGACCAATACCAGACATATTGACTTCCTTTGTGGCACAGCGATAGTGAATACGACTGCTGAGGAAAGGCATTAGGAAGGTCAACAAAAAGTGCCAGAGTTTATCTGCTAAAGTTCTCTAGTAGCCCGGAGTTAGAAAGTTGGCAGTGTTAGACAACCCCGTGCCTCGCAAAGTACGGCAAGTTAAGGCCTGTTTAAACCTAAGCGGTATTCGCTACCGTCTGCGGTAGAGAAAACCGAGTGGGTATGAGGTAATATTACTGTTCACACCAAAGCGGATTTCGCTATCCCTTGTGGGTAGAGTTGATACTAAATAGCTGAGTGAAACCCGCGCGGCAGGCACTTCTACCCACAGCGGCAGCGAATACCGCTCGGGTTTGAATAGGCCTTAAGTGCTGTACTTGATTTCTTTTCGGTCGTGTCGGATTGCCGTCCCATCGGATTATCAGAGTAGAGTAACAATAGACCTTGAAACGTAAATGCCGAACGTCGACTGTTCGTACCGTAAAACACATTTACGCCGAAATTCATACTGAATTTTGGTACGTTACCTCTTAACTGTCCTAAACCCTTTCATGAAACAATCCAAACTACGGCGTAATCTCATTTTGAAAGAAAGAAATCCGAAAAATCTTTGTTGTAAGCGTGTTTCGTTCGCTCTGAAGTTTCGGATAGACATTTTCATAGTGTGAACGTATCTCATGATAAGGTGCTTTTCTTAAACTTTTTTTATTTTAATAGGAATTCTCGCGCACTATAAATAATTTCTGCATCGCGAGGGACTTTACAAACATTCAAACAACAGACACAGAACACCTGCGTATACCTGGAACAACCATTTGTGGATCACACAAATGTTTGTCCCGTGTGGGGATCGAACCCACAACACTCGGCGCGGCGGCAGTGCCGAGGCGACCACTTAAACCACTACGCCATCCGTGCAGTCAAAAGTATGTTTCGTTCGGCCCGAAGTTTCGGTTAGACATTTTCATATAGTGCACGTATCTCCGTGCTTCGGAGGGCACGTAAAAAGTCGGTCCCGGTTGTTGTCAAATTGACAGCAGTCGTTAAGCCATGTCAGAGGCCTACGGGCGGCTTGAACAACTCTTGACAACAGGTTGGCCACTAACCACACGAAAAGAAAAGAGAAGATCTCAGGATAAAATGATTTTATCTATTTATATATAGTAAATACCTACCGTATATCGTACATGTGTACAACACTATCATTTATTTAATAGTAGTGGTTCAGTTACACACGAGTGCGTATATTACGTAATCAACAGATGTTTGTTTACGTCCTACAGTGAGAGAGCCACTATCAGACGCACAATTATCTCGGCAGTCCCGTGGAGTAACTGTTTACTTATCGTTGTAAGGTTCCAGGTTTAAATGCCGACGTTCTAGTCGACTGTTCGTAATGTAAAACACATAATATATTCCGAAATTCGTCCTGAATTTTGTTACGTAACCTTTTGACTGTCCTAAACCCTTTCATCAAGCAGTCCAAACACCGGAGAAATGTAATTTTGAAAGTAAGAAATCAGTAGAAACTTTATTGAAAGTGTGTTTCGTTTTGCGCGAAGTTTCGATAGACATTTTCAGAGAGGTATTTTATGCAGCAGTCCGAACACCGAATTAATCCGAAGAAACTTTATTGTAAGTGTGTTTGGTTCGGTCCGAAGTTTCGGATAGCAATTTTTATAAAGTACACGTATCTCAATTTAAGTTGCTTTTGTCTATATTAAACGGTAAATGTGCGTGTGTATAACACTATCATTTATTTAATAGTAGTGGTTCAGTTACACACGAGTGCGTATATTACGTAATCAACAGATGTTTGTTTACGTCCTACAGTGAGAGACCCACTATCTTACGCACAATTATCTCGGCAGTGGTGGTGTAATTGTGCGCTTGTGTTTGTAAAGTCCCAGGTTTTGGTGTCGGAGTTGGGTAAAGTGTTATAGATTTTAGTGTTTTTTTATACCTCAAGTGTGATTAATTTATGCAACATGGCTGGATGCAAATCATAATAATCCTTAAAAGTACCTTATGTACTTTAAAAACCCGATCATAAGTAGCAAATAGTTTTTTATTCCACCCAATTAACCAAACAACAAACAACAGTAAAGTGGCAAACAAGCATACGGCCCACCTGATGGTAAGTGGTCACCGTAGCCTATGGACGTCTGCAACACCAGAGGCATCACTAGCGCGTTGCCGACCCTTTAGGAAAGGAAGTCGGAAGGTGGTTAAAAGGAATTACACGATTTCAAAATCACCTGTATAGGTACAAATAATTAAATTGATGCAGTGTTTCCAGAGAATACTTCCTATTCATACAAACTCTGTTTATAATACTACCCTCTGCTCAATTGCATGACCCGAAAGGACATGAACATGCCTTTCAATTACACACTTCGACTGCGCGTGCGGCGCAGTGGTTAAAGTGGTCGCCTCGCCACTGCCGCCGCGCCGAGTGTCGTGGGTTCGAATCCCACACGGGACAAACATTTGTGTGATCCACAAATGGTTGTCCCGAGTCTTGGTGTTCCTTGTGCCTTTTGTTTGAATCTTTGTAGTCTCACGCGATACAGGACTTCTTCCTAGTGCGGGAGATGCCTTATCTTATCTTATCTTGTGTGTGGGGGCCAGTCAGTACAGACCGGCGACACTTCGACCCAGTGGGATCTTTTGTGTCAGCCCCAAGATTCATCCCTTAGCTATCTCCTTATGAATGTACTGCATTAGCCGCAGGGTACAATTCAGAGGGAGAAGCCTGAAGTCTTCAGGGTTTGGATATGCCAATCCCATCAGACCCATCCTCAGTCCAGCCAACGCGTCGCATTCACACAGTAGGTGATGCCTTAAAAAAGCCCCGTTTTGGCTGAGACTGACGTCATAACAGGAGTAACCAAATGACGCTGGTTGTTGGGTTACCAACAAAATTTCCTATTGCAATTACGGAAAGCGGTTAATCAATATACCTAATTAACCAGCTGGATACGCTGCTAATTCAATTATTAGTGTTTTTGCGGTTAATATTGTTTATTAGTTATGTTTATATACATATATTATACCTACTGATGTGCGCCTGTGTATTTCCGTCTGAAAAATGAGGCGGTATCTTGTGTTACGTGAAACATATTAGCGCAATGGATGAGATATTAATAATATGCTACCACATACACACAACACCATCTAGCCTAAACTAAGCAGAGCTTGTACTATGAGTACTAGACAATGGATAAACATACATATAAAATACTTTTTTTTGTAAATACATACATATTATACATAGAAACACCCAGACCAAGACAAACATCCATGTTCATGCACACAAATGTTTGACTTGTGCGGGAATCGAACCCGCGACCTCAGGCATGGCAGTCGGTTATACTAAACACTACGCCATAGAGGCCGATATTGTCTGTCTGGTCCTCTTTCCAGAAGGAGAAAATTTTAAATGAGAATTGATATAACGTTTCCTGTCTTTTATTAGGTTTCTTATTCTGTTTAGTTCTTTGTTGAGATGTAGGCAATGTTACTTCAAATCTATAATAATACTAGCTTTTGCCCACGGCTTCGCTCGCGTTAATTTAGAATTTAACAATCAATTCGGGTTGTACTCTGCTTGTAATAATATATAATAATATAATTCAATCATGATTCGAAAGACACGTGGCGCCATCTATTATCATAAGAACGTTATTGTTGTTTTCCTCGAGAACAGTAATTTTTTTTGGGATGAAAGGTAGCCTGTGTCCGTTTTTGTACACCCCTTCAACGTATTAGCAAAATTTCAGGATGATCGGTTCAGTGGTTTAGGCGTCAAAAGGTAACAAACAAACAAACTCATTTTCGCTTTTATAATATTAGTTAGGATTAGGATTATAAAGCTGAAGAGTTTGTTTGTTTCGTTGAACGCGCTAATCTCAGGAACTACTGGTTCGATTTGAAATATTACTTTTAGAGTTGGACAGCCTATTTATCGAAGAAGGCTTTATAGCTTTTAGCTCTTTAGCGTATGCTAAGATATAACATTACGCTACGAGGACGGCGCAGTAACCATAAGTGCGGGTAAAACCGCGGGCACAGCTAGTCTTCTAT
This sequence comes from Catocala sponsa, assembly GCA_963564715.1. NCBI lineage: Eukaryota > Metazoa > Arthropoda > Insecta > Lepidoptera > Erebidae > Catocala > Catocala sponsa. Next base: position 29,511,513 of record OY751327.1, read on the forward strand.
AAAGTTATGCTGTGGTTTTTTGGTATATGCTACATTAACAGCTGTAGGTAGTTTGGCATTTTGTGGTTAAGCTGAAGTGCGTTCCTGAGGTTCAGAGTTTGATTATAGAGTCAGGCGTTTTCGTTTTCTATTTATCGACGTCAATTATGTCACTGCAGCAAAGTCTCACAAAACGTCTGCTACATTATTTATTATATTCATGTTTGCATTATTTATTAATCATGAGGTGGCTACTATCATTGTCATATGATGCTACTGAAAGACTTTTGATTCATTTATGCTGATATTTTATTTTATTTTATTTTTATATTATTATACATATAAACACTTACATACGAATACACACACCCACAAATATATTTACCTACATACATATACATACACATATATATTCACTGCATATACTTAATGTATTTATTATCATATAGTACCTAATTCTTAAACACTTATTATAAGATACCCAGTCCTTTTATTTTGTATTCATCTTGTAAATTTTTATTTTTCATTTTTGTCCTATGTGTAAATCATTTGATCACAGTAATATTTTGTTTTTAAATAATATGAAATGTTACCCAGAAGTGTAAAATGTATGAAATGTCGACCGAGCTACTTATATTAAAACCGAGCATTGTGAACCGGAACAGGCACCCACAGGACAGGCTTTGCCTAGTGTGGGGCCGTTGGATACCAACAAATTGTATGTTCTTTTGGTAATAAATGATTTTTATTTATTTTTATTTATTTATACTCTTTTTTGGAGCCATTACTTTTCAAACAGATCGCACTACTGTCATATTTGTTAATACTTTGTATTTATAATGTAATTATTATGCTCATTAAGTGGACTGTATGTTCTTTTGAGTTAATAAAGATCTTTAAACATAATGTTTTTGTCTACTATTAGGTGGGACCTACAACTTTGCTTGAGAAATGTGAGGCTTATAAACCTCTGTTTATTTCATAGACTCATGGCTCTATGAACTATGTATCCATTTATCGAATATTGTAAGCTATGATTGTAGCCAATTTGCAATTATGAATATACTCTCTCTCTCTTCCTAGCTGTATCCCACGGCTTATTCCCGTGCGCTCCAAATCTATTGTTCTCCAAACTTCATATTTCCATACATTCATTACCAGGAGCTCCAAGGATTTTTATATTCAAATAATTAATAAAGCCACATTTACCAATTTCGTTCCCTACAGCTCCAAAACATTATCTAGGTACTTTGAGATTTTATTCCCAGCAGCTCCAAGAAAAAGTCAATACTTCATTATAAAAATCGTTACCACGAGCTGTCGGGAACACACTAGTAAGTAGGTCTTTATTTAATGTTGTAATATAATTTGGAGCTCCTGGGAATAAATGTATGGAGATTAGAGGTTTTAAATAAATAAATTAACATAAGCTTTTGGAGCCCTTGGGAACGATTTAAAAAATAATAATAAAATTTAATTTTAGTTTGGAGCGCTGGGGAACAAAATAGCGGAGCGGGCGGGAATAAGCCATTAAATTCCCTCTTGTCCTTTAGCACTACATCTTGCAATTATGAATGCATGTATTAATTTATTTGCTTTAGTAAGTATCTAATTTGCTTAACGTATCAAGTTAATTGTTTTTCTACTCGTACATTGTTGGCTTTCGAGAATACCGACGCAACTGAATCGTCTTTTTGCATTTCAACGATTTTGAAACTATATCTAATGTTAATGTTGAATTTTAATGACATTATTACGGCATTGTAATATTAACGGTGAAAAACACATCGGGTGGAAACCTGCACATCTTAGAGATCTACATGTTTTGGAAGATATGTGACTGCCAATCCGCACTGGGTCAGCGTAGTAAATTATGATCTAATCCTTCTCAAACTGAGAAGAAGCTTGAAAGACCTGTGGATATTGTTATTACATTATTATAACACACACACACACCTAGACACAAACATTTTACATTTTACTTTTAATTATTTTTTTTTTCTTTTTCTTCATTAATAAAAATGTATAAGAAACATAAATTAGATTTAAATAGACATATGTATATTGTATACATATGTCCCGGACTGTAAGAGACTAGATCCCACGACACAGGGAATCCTAGTGTGGGTTCTAGGGCATCAAATTGTAACCTGTAACCTTTCTTGAACAATAAATACTTATTATTATTATATTTATTCGTGTTTCTAGTGATATGATGATGCTTTGCATCCCAGTTGCATCATTATCTTAACTAATATTAAAAATGCGAATGTGAGTTTGTTTGTTTGTTACGCTTTCACGCCTTAATTACTGGACTGATCATCATGAAATTTCGTATACACATTGTTAAGGGAACAGAAAAGGACATAGGGTAACTTTCACCAAGAAAAAGTTCTGTTACTAACCTAACGTGACCCACTTATACGCAAGCGAAACCGAGGACAAAATTTAAGAATCTATACAATTAAATAAAATTGAAGTGTCTGTTTGTAATGTCAAAATAACAGCTTTTTATCTAATGCAGTAAATAAGGTACCTATACGAAAACATCTATTTTTAAAATTTTTGTCCTTCTGTCTGTTTGTTCCGGCTAATCTCCGAAACAGCTGAACCGATTTTGACGGGACTTTCATTGGCAGATAGCTGATGTTATAAGGAGTAACATAGGCTACTTTGATTTTAGAAAAGAAATAGGGTTCCGCGGAGACAAACACTTTTTAGTTAAAATCTACGCGGACGAAGTCGCAGGTAACAGCTAGTTTTACAATAAAATAACATCGATTTCTGGTCATGTTATATAAGCACTTAATTATTTACTTAAAGTTTTGGACTCATTTGGAGTTGCGTTTGTATTTTCTCAAACCAGTTGTACTTTCGAATTAACTGTTAATGTCGTTGTTTGCAATCAACTATGATAATGTCACTAATTTCAACCTTTCTCTTGAACTCGTGCAAATTGGTCCGTTTCTTGTCAGAGTTAGATGTTGACAGACTTGACTGACAGATTTCTTTTTTAATCTTTTATTTTGTAAGGGTTTTTGTCACTTGGACATGCCAACCATATTGTACCTTATAATATAACATAACTAACACAAAAATAAAATATGACAATTTACACAACTAAATCTATAAATTATTGGTATATGAGAGTGGCCAAAGGACACAGACTTTTTGCTACATCAGTCGTTGGATATGATAAGATAGATTGGATTAAGCCCACATCTAATTTGTTTAGTGCAAATTTCCTTATCAGTTCTTCCCTTTTAGATGTTTGATCATGCTGAAGATTAAAGTTGTTATAACGAGATATGTAGTGTACTGAGTAAGCAAATCTTTTATCCCTTATCTTATGTGGGGGCCAGTCAGTGCAGACCGGCGACACTTCGACCCAGTGGGATCTTTTGTGTCGACACTCTCCCAATAACGACTGCCGTAGATATCATGGCAGCTGGGACCGACGGCTTAACGTGCTCTCCGAGGCACGGAGCACGCGATAATTGTCAATCAATACGCACATAATTTCGAAAAGTCATATAACTTCCGAAAGTCAGAGGTGCGCGACGTGGGTTCGAACCCGAGACCAATCGCAATTTGTTGGTCTCCCCACTGAGCTATCGCTGCTTGTATCCCTTTCTTTCGGTTATAATTAAAAGACGTAAAGAGATTACGATTAATTTTATTTGTAATATACCAGGCAGTTAAGTATTAGATAATACCTACAGCTACCTGCTTTCTTCGTAACAAGACATACATTTGATTAAAGTTAAATTAAATGTAAATTAAACAACATAGTAATAACTGAGATAATGTAAGTAAGCACCTGCCTAATTGTTTTCGATGAATAGGTAAGTTGAAAGTTCTAATAATTATAGTTATATGCCTTGTTAGTAAACAAGTTTACAGGCATAAAATCGGTCACTTGGAATAATGAAATCCATTTATACGTTATATTTATGATATCGTATTGAATACAAAATATAAAATTAGGGTCATATATTTTCCAAAATGGGGTAAATAGTAAAAGTTACTGTTACGCCATCTACTATCAGTTTCGTGAAAAGTGCGCACAGACGATGAGAGATGGCGCTAGTTGCCGCGGCGTGCGCTGTGGCTTTGTGTGACTGTGGAGAGCTCGAGACTCGCTAACAAAGCGTTTTGTTATTGTTATCTCTGAGATTAGTCGAATCATCATTTGTAATGAGGTGTTCATATCGAAATAATACAAAACTTATGTGGCAGTAAATATATTCAGAAAATATCAACCATGATCGTCGGTATCTATCGATTTTATCAATGTAAAAAAGTTTAAAATACAAATCAGTACGAATTACATAAATGTATAATATTGTCGATTTGTATACTTAGCTTTTAACTTATAATTAATAGTTCAGTTTAGTTTATTACAGTTTAGCTTTATTATTGCTTTATACAATATCGTACCGTGCAGCCGTCCACACGTCCTATGTCGTACACGCTAACGCTAGTCACTTAATTTAGATTAATAATAATTACATATCACAATGAGACGTTCCTTCAACATGATACACTCGCACACAAATAATACAAAATACAAAAACGAAGGCACGAGATCTAACTACGTCTACCACTACTAGTATAAACATGCCCCAATAACATTACGCTAAATGCGCGCGCGCCCCGTGCGGCGCGGCTCAGTCGAAGTGTTGCGTTTACAAGTCATATCACCTATTCAAATGTCGGTAGCGTTAAAGTGTTTCAAAGCGGTTCTGGAATGGAATACAACGAGCACGGCGGCGCGGAGGTCGTTCCCCGCGCCTGCCACAGGTATGGAATGTCGGCGTGCAGCCGTCCTCGGCGCTGTCGGTGCGCCGCGCCCCCGCCCGGCGCGCAGCGCGCGGCCCGGCCCCCGGCCCGAGCGCAGGTAGCCGCGCCGCCCGCCACGCGGCCCGGGCCCTCCAACACTATAAACACGTCACACGAACGACCCAAAGTCTACTAGCCGCTTCACACGCCCCGACACACTACACACTGTTCTTTTCTTCGAACTTCTCGGCCAGCTCGCCCATCAACTCTTTGTAGATCAGAGGGTCGATGTTCTTCCCGAGCTGGTAGAGCACGAACCAGTCGCCGATCTGCAGCTCGCGGGCCACCGCCTCCACCTGTGTCTGCGGGGCGAGGCGGCTGCGCGCGCGCAGCAGGTACAGGCGCACGCGCGGACCGGCTACCACGGCCATACGGTAGATCAGCGAGATTCCACTCAGGATAGACAGGATCATGAACCAGAACCACAGGAACACGTAGATCTTCTCGTTGACGATGTTCAGCGGCAGCACGCACAGGCCGTCGAACTTCTGCACGGTACCCGAAGGACCGTATTTGTGGAAGGTGCACTTTGTCACTTTGGGGAACACCCGAGCCATCGGGTCCACACGCTCCTCCGGTTCCATCTCGGTGAAGCTCACCACGTCACTGCCGTACGTGGAGAACTCGCCGTCCAGGAAGAAATCCATAAAGAAGATCTGGCCGACAACATTGATGAAATTCAACACTTCGCAGATAAAGAATCGGAACGCATAGAAGTTCTGTGTGTGCAGGTTTGTATGGAAGTAGTCCACCAACAGCTTCTTGCGATCCGCCTTGCAGTCCTCGCCGACGACGGGGCAGTTTAGGTCGAGCACTAACATCTTTATGCGGCCCCCCTCCCACGTTTTCCACAGGTACCGCGGCACATAGAATAAGATGGCTTGGAAGAACAACACAAAACACACCCATTGGTAGTACTTATGGTATTTAACCTCGTCCTGGCCGTCTACGTGCGTGGCCACGCCGGCCTGCACCACATCCTTGCCGACGCGTCCCACCAGCCGGTTGGGGATGGTGAAAGTCGAGTAGATCCAGCAGTACGTGTCCATGACGGCGAGCGGTATCTCGTCGACGATGCAGTCGATGGGGTCGCCGATGTATTGTCTCGAGGTAACCAGTAGCGAGAACGCAATCAGGATAATCACGGTGGCTTTGTAGTGTAAACGGAACACATTGTTGTCGATACAGACGGCGTCGAGCTTGAGAAGCCCCTTCACGGAGCCGAAAACGTCAAACATGGCGGTTGTGCTAGCCGCGAGCGCGCGGCGCGTCGTACGCGGTCGAGAGAGTTAGGGCGTGCGCTTCGCCCTCGCGTCGAGTGCGGAATGCTGATCGGTGGGGAGCACGTTCGGTTGAGGAGGGCGCAGGCCTGCGGGGCGAGGGGCGCGGGGCGGCGGAGAGCGGCGGCCCCCTCGCCGCGCGGCCGCCGCAGACTCTCGGGGTAACGACACAGCTCTGACCCTATTTCCCCGTGGCGTCATCTGGTAGCAGGCAGTGACGCTTGCCCAGGGGCTATGCATCTCAGTTGTGGCGAGTGATAATGCTTACGGCGAGCGGTGCACTGCTTAATTAAATACTTGTCTATAGATTGCATCAGTCGGTTTAGGAGAGAGCACTGTGAAATGGTAATCACGTATGCAATAACGGTAAAGGGCGACTGGTCATACTCGTATAACTTGTATCGGCCGTGCGAGCGGATCGGATACCACGCTATATACTTATTTAACAGTTTTAATATGTCTTGACATTACGAGACTTGTACGTTTAAGTGGCACATTCATTTGATCTGCAGTATTTTCTCTTTTTATATTAGTTCCACGGTGATATCTGCGAGAGGGTATTAAAGTAATAAATATCAGTATGTGAGATATACGTGCGTTGGCAGTTAGCTGATGAAGATAATTTGTCGGTCAGATGGTAATAGTTCAAGTGTAATTAATCTTATCATTGTGCTTATATACAGGGTGATTTTGAAATCGTGTAATTCCTTTTAACCACGCATTCTACTGGTGATATAGAATAACCCTGACGATATTTTTTTTATTAGAGTTATGTTTTTGGAAAAATTAATGTACCGATTTTTTTCGTGAAATGGTTTCAGATAGTCATATGAACTCATATGTTAACCACCCAAAGCTATATTAAAATTTTTCTAATTAAAAAAAAATAACAACAATAACTGATGTCGTAAATAATAAGGGGCAATAAAAAGGACCGCCCGTTGTTATTTACGACATTAATTATTGATATGTTATTTTTTTTTATTGGGGGTTAAAAGAAATTACACGATTTCAAAATCACTTTGTAGAGTTACTTCATGTGGAGCAATTATACGAAAAACGGAGTACTATTTACTAGCTCACTGTAGACTATAACGTCAGAAACATTTTGTTTCTTTTACCCTCTTTGAGTTTAGTTTGATGACCCCTTTAAGTGGAATTAGTTTGAATGCCAGTAATCTATACTAATATTATAAAGCTGAAGAGTTTGTTTGTTTGTTTGAACGCGCTAATCTCAGGAACTACTGGTTCGATTTGAAAATTATTTTAGTGTTGGATAGCCTATTTATCGAGGAAGGCTATAGGCTATATAACATCACGCTACGACCCACGAAGGCGGCTCAGTAACGATAAACGCGGATGAAACTGCAGGAACATCTAGTAAGCTATAAATATTATTACGATATTTTGTATAAGTACTTGAAATAATAACTAAGAATTCGGAAGTATTAAACAAGGCTATAGTTGCCTTATTTTTAGAGTAAATATTGCGATTTAATAAAATTATTTATGTTATTTAATTAAACATATACTTTGTTAAATTTTCAAATGCGACGTCTTCTTCTTCTTCTCGATTCGATGGTACATACATACATAGATTCACGCCTGTTTCCCAGAGGGGTAGGCAGAGACTACGGATTTCCATTTGCTACGATACTGACACACTTCTCTGGCTTCATTCACTTTCATGACATTCCTCATACACGCCCGTCGGTTCAAGGAGCTCTTAACCTGGCCTTTGTCCAGAACGCCTCCGATCTGATCGAGAGACGATGGTCGATGGTACAATTATTTTAAATATGTCCTGCCCAATGTGTAACCACGGCAACCACATCAGCAGTTGCGTCCATCAAGTCCTCCATAGTGCTCCTACAGGGACAAATTGGGCATTTTAACAGATGTGACATGATGTTGAAATGCGACGTGTTTATTTATAATTAATAATTATTATTTATAATTATATATTATATATAATTATTAATATGAGCGTAAATATAACCATTATTATAATAACAATTTTTATTTAAATTTAATTTTGCGTATAGTACCTACAGTACACATGTAAATAAAATATGTACCTAATGTATGTGTTTAGAGTAGTAGAGCCTCGCTGATTTCAGCATGAATAGGCCGACTCGACCGGGGAAGGACTACCCTCTCACAGAATATCGAGGTGAAATAGCAGTATTCCTACTATTGTGTTTTGTTCGGTGAGTAAGAGTACCGGAGGCTCAATCACCCTCTTTCCCCCTTCCCGGTCCTTCTCCTTCCCACTTCCTTTCCTAAAGGGTTGGCAACGCGCAAGTGATGCCTCTGTTGTTGCAGGCGTCTATAGGCTACGGTGACCACTTACCATCAGGTGGGCCGTATGCTAGTTTGCTATCTAAGTAGCATAAAAAAAATAAACTATTTGGGTATAAAGAAAATTGGTTAATTATCTTTTTAAGTAATTAAAAAGATACATCTTACTATTCAGTAAAGGTTCTGTATACATACTGTATAGCATATTACTGTTAACTCAGGTAATGCTTTATCGAAAGTGATGTAATACTAGATGATAATATGCAATATTCGAGAAGTTTCGATGCCAATTTCAGACACCGTATGCAAAAGTGATTCAAAGGTATCCATTTAGACCCTCCTCTGAGAGTGAGAGAATTTTATTTAATATGGTTTTTGTGTAGTATTTTTTAGTAATATTGCATAATAATCATATATTTAGTCAATCGTCCTGATTGAATAGTGTCCCTGCCTGCAGTATTACATTTTTGGTCTTCGAAGACGCTTCGCTTACACATTTCATATATCCAGATAGGTAGGTATCCTATAGTTTACAATCTCTCTTCATCATCATCATCATTAGTTAATGCATAAGTTTATCGTCTACAGAGTGCAGTATTTACCTAATTTTATTTATTAAAATATAGTAACTTCATTAAAATGTGCTATAAAAGAAAATTGGGGCAGTCTTTGGGAACTGCCGATAGAAGTGAAAACTTTAATCCTTGATCATAAACACTTCTTTATAAACCAAAAATAATTCAAAAATGGTAAGCGTTCGGTGACGCGAGTTCCATGATTTTTGTTCACACAAAAAGTGTTCAACGCGCCTAAAGGTTTCTCTTCAAAAAGCCAACGTCATTCATCGTTGAGTGCCCTAAGCTCCGTACTAGGGCTCCAGACTTCTCAGAGTTTAACCATTCTTACCTAGCCTCGTGACTCTTATTCACAATCATCCCACCTTGCCTACTTCAAAGGTATTTATAACATAAATGCTACTTTTAAAACAACTTCTACAGTTATCAAGTATATTGTATAGAATATAAAAATATCGATAATACCTAACCTTGGAAGTCGATTGATATTTTACGAACATTATGTGCATGTGTTCTTTAAAACGACGAATTTATTTATCGGATGCGATATCCGTAAGTGATAAGATATGCTTTCTTGCGAAATGGCCCAAATGCGCCGCAGAAAGATAAACATTTTAAAAATATTTAATAAAAAATATACATTGAGAAGGTAACAGGCAAGTACGCCTGCTCACAGGAGCGTTCACTGGCCATATTGGCACCAACGACTTCCTGTGCAGATTGAGATTGGCACACAATTCGATCTGCATAGCCTGTGGTGAACAGGACGAGTCCATATCGCACCTACTGTGTGAATGCGACGCGTTGGCTGGACTGGGGATGGGTCTGATGGGATTGGCATATCCAAACCCTGAAGACTTCAGGATTCTCCCTCTGAATTGTACACTGCGGCTAATGCAGTACATTCATAAGGAGATAGCTAAGGGTTAAATCTTGGGGCCGACACAACAGATTCCACTGGGTCGAAGTGTCGCCGGTCTGAACTGACTGGCCTCCACACATAAGATAAGATAAAATACCAGTCAAGTAATCTTGAGAGTTGGCAAGGAGGTTTTATAAAGCAACCAGTAGTCTATAAACTCCCAAAGGGGAAGACAGAGATCTAGTTTACCTACGTGTCGCCAGCTATGTTTTCAGATTCTACGTAATATGAAGCGAATCTATCATCGTTTATCGAGCACAGTTCTAAATTCCGTCCTGCTACAGAAAATTTCTAGACAGAAAAATCCAATAACTCTGTTCCCGATTAGAGAATCGATCCAATACTTTATGCACGCCAATCGCATTCACGACCGCATCCATTATACGCTATTATAAATCAATCGTCGTCCATTATATACGTAGATAAAGTTTCAGACGATAGGAATAGGAATCATGTCGATCGCTTCATATAATACATCCTTTTCAAGAAACTGACGTAAGGGTACATCACTTACCGTGTTTCAGCCGGTAAGTAAGAGTTGCAAAGGATTATACACCTCTCTAATACCTTCCTTTTTATCCCATCTTAGAAGGCATTATCTTCTTCTGGAGCCAAGAACGCGTTACTGATAGTCCTAGGATCCAGTTATCGCTTACTATCAGTCGGGGCGTTTGCTCATTTTGTTGTGTTGTTATCTTCCTTTAAAAATGATATGAATCACCAATCATTTCGGACAACATTAAATGTAATGTAAAATTCCAGCTAATCTGATGACCAAAATTTCGACTAAGGAAGGTGCGGTGCGTTACGTGCTTGCCTAGTTATTGATTTCTAGTACGTGTGTTGGTGATTTTTTGTATTGTTTTCTTCGAATTGGCTGCGCTTCACCTGATGGTAAGTTGTGTAAGTAGCCCACGTCCAGTGAGCAGAGCCCTCCACACCACGTCTTAATTACAGCTTGTGTGATGCCAAACTCTTTTTATTTTGATGGCTTAAACAGATGCTTTTTCACGTTCCATTTGAAAGACCCAGACGATGATTCGATACTTATAGGTATGAATAGGACAAAAAGAGTTATTTCATACAAACATTTGTTCCAAGGAAACCCTTAAAACAGTAGTAATAGGTTATGAGTAACTCATACTAACGAGCGTGCATGAACAACATGATAAGAGTAAATGGAACGAGAAATTTATAATATGCCAGGATTGTAGCAAGTGGCGATTTGTTTTTGCTTTCCTGCGGGATTTCCGGACCGGACAAAATGTTATTGGGGTTTTTCCTGTGAGACATTTTCAGTAGCAGCAGGGAGTCTGGGACCTTACCCGGTAGACGGCAATATGCTCGCTCCCATTACGTGTTACAGTCGCCCTCAATAACTGTATACGGTCCAAAGTTCCATTAAAATGTCTACAACCAATATGCCAAAATATTGTACTCATCTATTGTGGCAAATCATGATATTTACTTTGATAATTCTACGTAAAAATCAGTTCCAAAAGTTAGTAAGCGTGGATGTTTCATAAGTTTCTATGCCCCTAATAATTCAAAGCGTTGTATACTATTGTTAATGACGAAGTAAATATAAAGAAGATGAATACAGAATATAATATTTTGGCATATTGGAAATAGACATTTTAATTTTATCTTTTTTTAAAAAGATGACACTCGCGCTAGGAATTATCGCTGTGTCGCGGTAGCCACGCAACGATATATCGAATATTATATCGACCCTAAAAATATCGATATTTTTATCGTTATATAACCATAATCGATCCGATATTATCATATCGACAAGAAATTAAACATCGATATCGAACGATATATCAAATATTTGATAATATCGACCCTAAAGTATCGATATTTTTATCGATATGTAACCATCATTGATACGGTATTATCATATCGACAAGAAATTGAATATCGATATCGAAATATTTAAAATAATATTTGGTAGGTAATATTTATTATAGGTATGTATAATTATTTGCTTCTTATTAACCCACTTTTACTACTAGCTTGAAAGTTCTGAATTATCGATAATATCGCATGGAAACTGTTAATATTATCGATCTTCGATATTTTCAGGCCTTTAATATAAGTATCGATATTTATATCGATATTTTCGTCTCCTTGCAAACCTAGTCGCGGGGGACTTTACAAACATTCAAACAACGGACACAAAGAACACCCAGACTAGTATCAACCATTTGAGGATCACATCAAGTTTTGTCCTGAGTGGGATTCGAACCCACAACACTCGGGGTAATGCCAGTGGTGAGGCGACCACTTAAACCACTACGCCGTCAGTTAAAGGAACTTTGTGCCTTAAACATCTTTTTGAAAGTGATACCTAAAGCACAGCGGATGAATTTAAGTGTAAGGCACGTCTGTCTTCTCTTCAGCAATATAGGTATTCAGCATTAGGATAGTTACATTGTTATTAAGAGTTCCAGTGTTTGTCATCCATCACTTCCAATTTAGCAGCGCATGAGTCTTACCTCTGGTATTGTAAGTGATCATAGTTTCCGGTGGCCCCTACTAACTTAGTCGTGAGCCGGACATGCAGTTTTTCTTACTCTTTAAAAGTTCAGATAACCATGTATGTATTTACAACAAAATAGTGTATATTTGTGTTTATCCATTGTCTAGCACCCATAGTAATTTCAATTTCAATTTCAATTTCATTTATTTCGTGAACACAGGGTACATAAAGTAGATGTTATGATGATAAATAAGATCCAAGCTGAGTTCCGCCAAAAAGCATACAAAATATCAAAAAAAATCTTCAAAACTAGGCAATCACAATAATTATTAATTTAGATAACATGTCAAATTATAATAGAGTAAAATGAGAAAGAAAAGAATACAAAATAAAAACAATAATGTCACCAATTCAACAATACAGCAATAATCAAATTCATTCAGTAGGCATGTCACATAAGATAACGAAAAACGATTCTATTTAGTTAATGCATGAATAAAAACAATCAAAATTTCTCATTTAAATATTCGTCAACAGAATAATACACCTTGTTAACTAATAATTTGAATAAATTCCTTTTAAATTCGTTAATGTTCTTACATGAGATGACAAGTACAAGCTCTGCTTAGTTTGGGCTAGATGATATTCTGTGTATGTGGTAGAATATTATTATATATATTATGTATTAAGCAGCGATAGGTCAGTGGGAGACCAACAGTGCAATGCAGTATGTACGTATAAATGAGTACTTTGCCCTCTTTTGACGAATGCGGGTTAAAGTACTTATAATCTGAAAAGGGGTATCGAAGAGTAAGCACTTAACGATTATTGCGGTATTTGATAACGCCATTCAACGATGCTGTAACTAGCTTTGTGTTCCACTCCGCTCGTTTTATTCTTAAAACATAACAGGAAATAATAATGGAGCATAGATAAAACCTTTCTTAGAGAACCTAACTTATTGAGGAACTAGTATTTTAAAACAATAAAGCCATAAACCAAAGGCGTATCCAACTCGTCGCAGGATCACGACACATAATATAATATATCTTCTCTCTAGCCTTTTATTATTCCCAAGTTACTTGGGGTCGGCATTCTAGTCTAACTGCATTTGACTGGATATCAGTTTTTAGACGGAGCGACTGCCATCTGACCTCCGCAACCCGAAGGCTAACGATACCCTAAGGCCAGACCAGTGTTAGGATATTAGAGGGCACTGACTTCCCAATAACGACTGCCATAGATGTTCATTGCAGCCGGCACCGACGGCTTAACGTACTTTCCGAGGCACGGAGCAGTCGATAATTGTCAATCAATACGCACATAATTTCGAAAAGTCATATAACTTCCGAAAGTCAGAAGTGCGCGACGTGGGTTCGAATCCGAAACCCTCTGCATTGCAGTCTGTTGATCTCCCCACTGAGCTATTAACATTATCTAAAAGTAGTGTTGTTAAAAATCGGGCATAATTGTTATTCAATTAATACTCCTTATATAGGTTAAGTCCTTAATTAATTAGCTAAAACCATTCATAAACTTTTATTACTAACGCTCGACCGATAACGTCCATTATTGTAATGAGTAATGAACTAATGACTAATGATTCACGTAAAGCATTCGACATTCATTTTATCGCTATGGGATAAAGTCTTGTGTGACGTGTCGTATGGTAAATGTATATATAGTAAATATTCATAGGCGTATCTTGGGTTATTTGCTAGGGCTTTCCTGGTTTATAAACAGCAATGGACTACATACAACACTATAATTTCGAGTTAAATCTAACATTTAGGGAGCCAGACAAAGCAGCGATAGCCTAGTAGCAGAGCAGACCGTTGGACTAGCAGGCAGTAGTCTCGAGTTCGAACCCGACATCTTATTTTACGGAGTTATCTGTATATATAATAGTTAATTATCGCTAGCATTAACAGTGAAGGAAAACATCGTGAGGAAACCTGCATGTCTAAGAGGTAAAGATATGTGAAGTTTACTAATCATCACTGAGCTAGCGTAGTGGACTAGGGTCTAACCCTTCTCACACTGAGAAGAGGCCCGTGGGCCGTGCCCAGCTGTGGGACAGTTAATATACAGGGCTGATATTATATACATATTTATATAGACGCGTTGGCTGGACTGGGGTCTGATGGGGTTGGCATATCCAAGCCCTGAAGACTTCAGGCTTCTCCCTCTGAATTGTACACTGCGGCTTATGCAGTACATTCATAAGGAGATAGCTAAGGGTTAAATCTTGGGGCCGACACAAAAGATCCCACTGGGAGGAAGTGTCGCCGGTCTTCACTGACTGGCCCCCACATAAGATAAGATAAGATATACATATTACGGGGCTGACAATCAAGAGGTTAAATACGAAATATAAATAGCATATAAGTAACACAATAGTACATAACAATATTAAAATTGCTGTCTACTTTTATTTTTAGAGTAGTAGAGCCTCGCTGATTTCAGCATGAATGGGCCGGCTCGACCGGGGAAGGACTACCCTCTCACAGAATATCGATGTGAAATAGCAGTATTCCTACTGTTGTGTTTCGTTCGGTGAGTAAGAGTACCGGAGGCCCAAGCACCCCCTTCCCCCTTCCCGCTCCTTCTCCTTCCCACTTCCTTTCCTAAAGGGTCGGCAACGCGCAGGTGATGCCTCTGGTGTCGCAGGCGTCCATAGGCTACGGTGCCCACTTACCATCAGGTGGGCCGTATGATTGTTTGCCATCTTAGTAGTATAAAAAAAAATTGTTTCTTGGTATGAAATACCCTAAATTACCCCTATGGTTGGGCAAGCTGCGTAACACCTACGTTTAGTTAGTTAGTTTATTGAGCACAGTTCACACTATTTATATTTTGTATTTAACCTCTTAATTGTCAATCCCGTTATGTACTGGGTGTCCGGTAATTAATGGATAACCTTGAAACGTCTTATAGTAGAACTGATGGCCGTTCAGAAAATAATATGAAAAGTCTATCCTAACTACTACCTGAGATATGTATTTTTTTTAATTACCATATTTTTCTTTCTTGTACACTACGACCATAAATGAATGAATTCCATCGGTTTTTTGTTGTTTTATTATTAATAGTAGTAGTAGAGCCAAGCTGGTTACAGCAGGAATGGGCCGGCTCGACCGGGGAAGTACTACCCTCTCACAGAAAATCGACGTGAAACAACAGTGTTTCACTGCTGTGTTTCGTTCGGTGAATGAGAGCGCCGGAGGCCTAAGCATGAGGTGACGATTCTCGCAGCTTATGAGGGACCTGCAGAGCATCCGTAGAGTCATTGTGTGGGTGGCGCGAGTCGACCCGGCGGCCAGGGAGAGCCGTAGAAACGGTGCTCTGCTGGCCGCCCGCGGTATAGTCCAGAGGCCCAACCGAGTCTAACCAACTAGGTTGGCTGCCTTATCATGCCGCGCATAATCTCGAGGTGGCTCGTCGTGCCGGATAGTGACCGGAGGGTGGGTCCCGGCGACCACTTTCGGGAGGGTACGGGGGTCCTTCCGTCCGTCGGATCGGCTATCGCCATACCATACAGTTATATGACAAAACTTGCTCTGCGCCTTGCCCCACTTTGCTGCGAGAATAGCCGCCTCTTTTTTTCACGCTTCCCCTTCCTTTCACTCTATGGCAGTACGAACAAAGCATTGTCGTTCAACAGCAGCCAATCGCCGTAACCCCACTGCTGCTTCCTGTGTCGTGGAGTTTATTAACATCAGAGGACTCCACGCTAACCTTAATGCCGTCCATCACCACCTGGAGACGGCTCGGCCGGCAATGCTTTTTCTAACGGAGACACAAATACGCCGTCCTGCAGACACGAACTACCTGCAATATTCCGGCTACGTGCTAGAGGAGTGTTTCCTCGCGAAAGCCGGGGTATGCTTGTTTGTTAGGGCGGATATTTGCTGTCGGCGTCTACAATGCCTAGAGGACCCTTCCTTCTCTGTCCTTTGGGTACACGTAGATCATGCCTCTTTCAGCCAAATCTACATGTGCCTCTACCGATCCCATTCAGGAGACGCTGAGACAACTCGACTCTTCAATTACCTGAGTCAGGCGGCAGACGACGCGCAGGAGCGGTTTCCGAACGCTGAGTTGGTGTTCTTGGGAGATTTCAATGCCCACCATGAGACCTGGTTGGGTTCTCCCAAAACAGACCACGCGGGACGAACTGCCCATGCGTTCGCTCTCACGCATGACCTGTCTCAACTGGTACTCCAGCCCACCCGGATACCAGATATTGCAGGTCAGGCGCCCTCTCTGCTCGATCTGCTGCTGACGAGTAACCCGAACCGGTACAGTGTGTCGATTCGTGCTCCTTTGGGCACCTCAGACCACTGTCTGGTTTGTGCCACAGCTGTTGTTGTTACGCCCCCACGACCCGAGGAGGCAAGACGACGATTGTGGCACTACTCGTCAGCAGACTGGGATGGAATGCGGGAATACTTCGCATCCATCCCTTGGGCTCAACGCTGCTTTGAGAACAGGGATCCATCAGAGAGCGTTACTGCTGTCGCTGGTGAAATCATCCTGGGTATGGAATATTATATTCCATACAGTGATGTCACGAGCGGCGGCAGGAAAAGGCCCTGGTTCGGGCGTGAATGCGCCGATGCTGTTGAATGCAAACAGACAGCGTATCGCGCTTGGACCAGGGCTCGCACTCTCCACGACCCTAACGTGGATCACCTGAAGGCAGCGTTCAACCAAGCCACAAAGGTCTGCAAGAGGGCATACTTAAGAGCGGATGCCCAGCGCGTCGCACGGTTCGGCCAGGAACTCATGGCGCATCCTACGGGCAGTCGTAGCTATTGGCGCCTGGCCAAAGCCGTGCAGTCCAACTTCTGCCAGACCATGCTGCCCCCTCTGAGGTATCCGAATGGATCACTGGCTCATCGGCCGCAGGAGAAAGCAGATCTGCTTGCAAATCTCTTTGCGTCCAACTCCCGAATCGATGACTGTGGTTCGCAGCCGCCTAACATTGCCAACTGCGGCTACACCATGCCTGATATATGTATCAGGCAACGAACCGTTCGTGCGATACTGCAGTCTCTCGATGTTCGGAAAGCCAGTGGACCTGACGGCATCCCAGCTGTGGTTCTTAAAAAATGTGCAGCGGAGTTGTCTCCCACACTTACGCGCCTATACCGGACGTCTTACGTCGCAGGCATTGTGCCTGAGGATTGGAAGGAAGCGAACGTTCAACCGATTCCCAAAAAGGGGGAGCGTTCCGAGCCAAGCAACTATCGACCCATAGCTATCACCTCAGTGCTTTCCAAGGTGTTCGAGCGGATTATAAACACCCAAATTGTCCGCTACCTGGAGGATCAATCGTTGATCAATGATCGCCAATACGGCTTTCGGTATAAAAGATCAACGGGTGATCTTCTAGCGTTCGTCACGCACCTCTGGGGTGAGGCTATGGACAAGCACGGTGAGTCTTTGGCTATCAGCCTTGACATAGCCAAAGCTTTCGGCAGAGTCTGGCACCGGTCTCTTCTTTCCAAGCTTCCGGCCTATGGCTAGCCCCCTCAACTGTGCACCTGGATTGCAAGTTTCCTGCAGAAGCGTCGTATTCGGGTTCTTTGCGACGGTCGCGCTTCCAAATTTATGCAGGTCAATGCAGGAGTGCCTCAGGGTTCTGTCTTATCCCCTACGCTCTTTCTTCTGCATATCAATGATATGTTGAATCTCGGCAACATACATTGTTATCCGGACGACAGTACCGTGCATGGGCGATATCTCGGACATCCTGGGGCCAAACAGGCTGAGGTTGAGGGGAAAAGGCAGAATCTTGTCGTTGAACTTGACCGGACCTTGGACCGCATCTATGAATGGGGTGCCAAGAACTTGGTCGAGTTCAACGCCAAGAAGACCCAGGCATGCGCGTTCTCAACAAAAAAGTCTCCGTTCCTTCCCCTCCCTTCTCTGAAGAACACTCCACTGGTGATACGTGACAGTCTCTCCA
The DNA here is from genome assembly GCA_963564715.1 of Catocala sponsa. Lineage (NCBI taxonomy): Eukaryota > Metazoa > Arthropoda > Insecta > Lepidoptera > Erebidae > Catocala > Catocala sponsa. Next base: position 29,529,871 of record OY751327.1, read on the forward strand.
TCTTAGGTATGGATCTTTGCCGCTCCCTTAATCAGAAAACCTATATCGAGAGCGTCATTAAGCAAGGAAAACTCGGAGTTCTGAACAGGGTGAGGCGGTTCTTCACGCCTGGGCAACTGTGCCTATTGTATAAGGCACAAGTGCGCCCTTGCGTGGAGTACTGTTCTCATCTTTGGGATGGCTCCGCGCAGTACTTGCTGGACGCTCTCGACCGGTTACAGCGGCGGGCTGTCCGTATCATCGGAGATCCAGAGGTCACGAGTTCACTGGAACCTCTGCAACTCCGTAGAGACATTGCCTCATTGGCATGTTTCTACAGAATATACCACGGGGAGTGCTCTGAAGAGTTATTCCACCTTATCCCGCCCTCCCCTTTCCTATCTAGAACAACGCGTGCTGGGCTCAGATGCCATCCTTACACGGTAGAGTCGATTAGAGCGCGTACCAAAAAGTTTGGGTCCTCATATCTCTGCCGAACGACCAAGGCATGGAATTCTCTGCCAAGGCACGTGTTTCCTTCTTCCTTCAATCCTGGGTTCTTTAAGCGGGGCGTGAAAAAGCATCTTCTCAGGCCGTCAAAGTAGAGACCTCAACATCGCCTCGGCTACTGTGGGGGCGATGTGGAGGCCACTGCTCTTAGACCACACGACTGCTTACCATCAGGTGGAGTGTGGTCATTTTGACGAGCAAAATAAAAAACAAAAATAAAAAAAATAAACACTAATTATGCTAATAGTTAGCTAGACAATAATGATTAAATTGTACGAAGTAATACGATTTTCCTATGATAAGCGTTCTGGGGACTTTACTGCGAGTAATTGTGCAATTAGTTTACTTATATGTGTCATAGACTAGTTAAATATTTATTTATCTTTATAAACTTACTATCTATATAAACGGGTTCCCTGTCCAATGAATCACATATGATACATAACAATAGATTTTCTATTGTGTCTATCACGGGACAGCGAATGGGTTAACTATAGAAAGAATTAAGAGTCTGTTTGTAATGTCAAAGAGATTTTTACTAAATGCTTAAGAAAGTATACGGTATTTATATAAAAAAACAATTTAAATAATTTTGTTTGTTCCGGCTAATCTCTGAAACGGCTAGACCGATTTTGTCGGGACTTTCATTGGCAGATAGCTGTTATAAGGACTAACCTTATTTTAGAAAATTAGGGATACGCGAAAAATAAACATCCACGCGGGCGAAGTCGCGGGTAACAGCTAGTACTTAATATAATGAAGCTGAAAAAATCATTTGTTTTTTTTTTTGACTATGCCTTCGAAAACCCATGACTTAAGGAAACTTAAAGGCTATACAACATCACGCCTTGAGCCACGAAATTAGAGTAGTAACCATCAACGGGAAACCGCGAGTGACAGTTAGTTATTTTTTTTAAAGTAAAACCTCGTTGGTGTTAGCTCTAATGAACCGACTCGGCTCAACCTCATGTAGCAGTAGGTTTTCGCAGTATTGCGTTTCGTTTCGCGATTGCCGGTGGTCCAATCGCCTGTTCGGTTCATTTTCTTCACCTAGGCCTATCTTCTTCCCTCCATACTCTTCATTCTAGGTGGCGAAGCGCAAGAGATGCCTCTAATGTTTTAGGTACACATATATTGTGGTAACTGCTTCTCTCAGACAGGGCGTGTGCTTATTTGCTACTTAGTTACCGTAGGTAGATATTTTTCATTGTAATTGCTTTTGCGATGCCAAATCGAAACATAGCCATGTCTTTCTCTATCAAGTTTTAAGTAGATAAAATTTGATCTTTTAAGATTAGATTTAGAAACATGACTTTTTTTTATTTAAGATAATTATGTCAATGCTATCGATATTTTAACGATATTTTTCGTCAGATAAAATCGTGATTTATTTCCGTACTTAACCTCAAATGTTATATTTATATTAATGTCATTAAATTGCTTTACAAAAATGGTTTTTATTAGATTAGGTTTTTTTTAACAATAAGGTTTGGTACCTTCTGAACTAGTTGAAACTGTATCTCAAAAGGTAACTGTTCATCAGTGCTAATAATATATTCATTAACAAAAAAAAAACTTGCTTTGCTTTGATTTGCTACTAAACTTTTATTATTTATCCGAAACGTCGGGAGAAGTGTAAATATAATTTACTTAAAAGTTTAATAGTAGTAAATTTCTATTCTATTCTATTCTAAACCGTCATAAAATCATTAAAAAGTAGTTTAGTGTTTTAAGAGAATACACTCGAAAAATGCACTAACTTTCATCGAATGGTATAGGACCATGAGAAGACGAATTAATCTAGAATTTTGATATAGGTAAATTGATGTCTTTAACTAGAATTTCCTAGCTCAAAAACACGATATTGTGATTTTGGTTCGATCATAATTATTTTCGAAAACATCTCTGAAAAATTACTATTTTTGAAATTACAAGGAAGTTATACTATCATTATGCTTAGGAATTACTCAAATATATTCGTAACATCAATATTAGTAATTTGCTAGCTCATTATTTCCATAACTAAAACCAATAATTTTTAAATATTTTTTTAAGATTGTAACAAACAATTTCTAAGTGCTCTCGATCATTGCGGGCGCATCGCAATTTTAGACCTTATGACCGCTCTTTAAGGATTGATACACAATGAGTGTCAATGAGTACTGGCGTCGCGTTTCGCGGTGTCCCCTTAATAGTTTTGGCTAAGCGGTGGTATTCTGGGTCCGGCCGTTAGGGTCCCATTCCGGTACGCCGCCGGCCGCGACGCACCCACAGTGAAAAATTTGTTATTTTACAAGATTCTCGGATAATAAAACGTTAGGCCTAACACATAACTAGTGATATATGATTGTGAAACACTGCTACCTAGCGTGCACATATCTTCTATGTAGTTATCAGTTATTGTTAGAAAGGCTCGCGATAGGGCGACCATGCTCTCAAAACGTGAGATTACGTTTTAAAACAATGTCCTCCTTGACCCAGTACTGGCGGCGACAACTACTACCTTTTTTGTATATTTGTTATGTAAATACTACTCGAGCAAGGTAAGGGCAGATAATAATATTATACACACAGACGATAATATTATAATAATTTTATTAAAAAGATAGAATACATTTTAATTTAATAAAGGTATCTGCTCTTGTAATCATTTGTCGTTCGCGAAGAATTTATGATAAATATTCAAACAACGTACACAATGAATACCTACCAGTTGTGGAACATACCATTTTTCAGAACACACACAATTCAGACAACTTTTCAGCTAATTAGCCTACCTCGCCGGCGTACTTTACTTTACTAATTCGTGGTCTCTACTCTAATAACATCGTCATCGGAAATGAATTTCTAAAAAAATTAAATTTCGATTAACCAACAATTGTTACAGACAGTTTACCGGAGGCCCAATCACCCCCTTTCCTTCATCCCGCTCCTTCTCCTTCCCACTTACTTTCCTAAAGTGTCGGCAACGCGCAAGTGATGCCTCTGGTGTTGCAGGCGTTCATAAGCTACGGTGACCACTTACCACCAGGTGGGGCCGTATGCTTGTTTGCCACCTTAGTTGTATAAAAATAAAACAGCTTAATTGTTATAGTTAAAAGAAAAATCATAATAGTTTATGTTTAACCGTACTGTATGCAAACCTTAGTGTACATAGTTATGTGGAAATGCTATTATAAACTAAAGTTTTTAATTGAACTCTGTCTTGCTTCTGTTAAAAAACTAGCTCGAACTTTATTGCCACCTCACCAGTTACCATAGTAACCAGCTGTTGTTGCTATAGTTACTGTAGAAATACTCAAATTATAACAAATCGGATGTGAGTTTTGTAGTTAGATTCAACTGAAATGCACTACAGTTTTTGAAAAACTATTTCACAGAGTCACTTACAGAAGCACTATATTTGAAAAACAAAATAACCAAAATGAGTCATAACCAGTGATCGGAGTAGGTAGATTGATTTTTGGTACTTGTATCATAAATGCACACAGAAAGAAGAACATGGATAAGCCATTTTCCCGGAAAGTAATTCCGGTATTTCCGGATTCAATTAAATATTGTTAATGTTGGTAGTGATATTATTCCTACTCAATTCAAAATTTAAAGGAAGGTATCAAAACTAAATTAATTCATTATTTATCTGTTGAATAATAAAAACAATCGAATTCCGATCGAAGCTTTAATTTTTATTTTTTTATTTTTAGCCTTTTATGGCTAGAACTTTTATAGATAGACATAAATTGTTGCACTTAAATTTAAATATTTTCATAGGGGTCATGGTAATTTGCATTAAGGGTAGAATAAATGACGGGGCCCCATAGAGGGCCAATGCCTGCTGGGGTCGTGAGACTGTTCTAAGGATGCACCACGACTCTGAAACGTAAAGGGCATACGAAGGAACAGGTTGATTTTAGTCAGATTTTAGGACCAAAAAAAAAGGGGTAGAATAAAGAAAAAAGATAAAAATCAACATTGTTTATTGTTAAATATGTACATTTTACATTTATTCACATTTTTAATCTTCATCGATTACAATGTCAGCATCCTGGTAATCCTGATCTTTACAATTAAAATATATAACTATGAGTTTCTCTATATTTTCTATTTTCAACCTATTTCTTTTAACATCTAAAGTCCATTTATAAATGGAAAAAGACCGTTCTACATCTGACGATGTCAAAGGAGCAAATTTTAAAAAAGGTATTAAATTATGTGCTTCATTTTTTTCAATGGCCTCACTATATTCTCTAAGTGTGTCTAAATCTGGGTTTCGTTCCATAACACGTTCTATTTTATTTTTTATATTTTCTGAATTGCACTGATTTATATTATAGCATCTCTGACGTTGTCAAATGCTAAAAGTGAATCTGTCAACGATAAATTATGCTTTTGCAATTCTTTTAAAGACAAATGAATTATAAAATAATTGTCTTTAATGTAATTTAAATCTTCTTTTAAATTTTTTTTTCTATAATATTTTTTGCCTCTCGAATAGATACCGCATCAGGGCTGCTTAAACAAGATAATACTTCTTTTATTTTTTCAAAGTTTTGAGCGTAATAAAATGCTGCCTCTAACCAAGTGCCCCATCTTGTAACAACTGGTTGGGGAGGTAGCGGCAAATCTGGATATTTTTCTTTTAAAATTTTGACTCTACTTGGGGCTTTCAAAAATATCTTTTTAACATTTGCTATTAAAATGTTAACATCGTGATATTCTAACCTAATTTGCTCAGATACGCGATGAAGAGAGTGCGCCAAACATGTTACGTGCTTCATTTCAGGTAAGTATTGTTTTAAATTTCGTCCTGCAGACAGCATATATGCAACGCTATCAGTGCAGAGGACAAGAATGTTACCTACCTTCGATTCAAAAGAATCTTCCCAAAAGTTTTCCAAACATTCTAACACAAATTGCGTGATTGTTTGTCCATTAACTACAGTTAGCATTTTACATGCTACCAAATAAGGTCTAGTTAAATTGCTAGGATGTAATGGTTTTATTAAAAAATGGACTATATAGCGACCTAAAAAGTCTGTCGTTTCATCTAATGATATCCATAGTTTCTCATTTTTATAATTTTGCCGAATCGAATTGATTTTATTCTTAAAAAACTTGTCCAAGTAAACTTTCCGTAACTGTGATTCATCTGGCAGAGTACGATTAGTACACGTACAACAACAGGTACTACACATATATTTTTTAAAGAAATCTTGAAAAGTAGTATTTTTCATCTGAGACCACGGAATATTGAACAAAATGAGAAATTTTATAAGATCGAAATAAAATTCCTCTTCGGGCCGCTTAAACTTTCCCTGGTGTACTGCTCCTTCGATATGTCTTTTAACGTTTCCTTTATTTATGGTTTTCAAATGGCTTTCACATTTTGAACAGTATATTGTACCACTAGCGTGATCGTAAAGTAGTTCGGGATGACCGGATATCCATTTTTCTACAGTTTCAGCCTTGACGTTTGCCATATCTGAACTTTGTTTTAGAGATGGAACCTCGTATATATCACCTAAAACAAAGACATGAAAAAATTACATTTTATTTAGTTTATTTAGCTTACTCCGTTTGTTTTATTTTTCGTGGATCAAATTTAGTCATTGAAATTTCACCCTCTTCCTGTCAACCGATTGATCTAAAATTTGGTATTCGCCTTTGATTCTGGTGACAATACAATTATGTATATTCAATATTATTGTCAATCCAAAATGGCTGCCGCTACAAGATGGCGGACAACTTATTTTTTTTTTCAATCCCATCAATATGGGTATCAAATGAAAGGGCTTGTTACGTAGAATATTTTGTAGAGAAGTAGATAAGGCCTATAGTAATTTATTTTACCAATACATTGCAAGAGGACACAGGGCATTCAAATTATATACGGATTCCAGTAAAATGTCGGTTAATAGTGGAGTTAGCTGAATTGCGACTACATTACTAGAATATCATAATTTTGTTTCGCACTAAGCTCACTGGTTCATACTCTATTAAAGATTTAACAATATTAAGACTCATGGTATGTTCAGCAGGTTAAGCGAACAAACACAATACTAAAAATATTCTTATAGTACATCCAAACATGCTTTATACTCCTTGTAACTAGTAAAATATTACTTACCAAAGCTTGGTTTAAATATGTAGATCCAATTCAATAGTGAAAAATCTGAGTCCGTATATTCGAGCCAAATCGTGGTTTAGAGCAGATTCCAGAAGTCAGTATGTACACAAGCCAGGGTCAAGTAATGTTTTCACAACACAGTAACAAACAAAGATGCGCACTCTACGAACCGAAGTAAACGAGTGAGCTACCTGGCATGTCGTCGGCGGGCGTACGCATTGTTCTGATAACCGGTTATTGTACCACCCATGATCCTTTGTTCTGATTGGTCGTTGGGTTTTGTCAAATCGTGACTGTGTGCCGTTAAAAAAAATATGAAGAATAATAAAGAATAATATTGCTCATTTTATTACAATTCCTACCTTTTTTTTGAGGATGGCAAATCATCAAATGACTCCTTCCACTCTGGCAGAATAAAATTCCTACATAAGTTCCGGTTTTTTTTAATAATCCACCAATTCCGGAGGAATGTCCATATTAATATATACGTTTCGGATCAATGACCCCATTTCAATCTACCTACTCCGATCACTGGTCATAACGAGGGATTTTCAGTCACCACTACCAACAATATTGCATAACAGTTTAAATATAAGCCAATTTATTTGTTTAATGTAAAATAATTGTAATTGCATAAATGTTTATTGTTTTTGATATTCTACAGTAAAGTTATGTAATTATACTTTAAACTAGATGTTCCCGCGGTTTCACCCGCGTTTATCATTACTGCGCCGCCCCCGTGGGTCGTAGCGTGATGTTATATAGCCTATAGCCTTCCTCGATAAATAGGCTATCCAATACTAAAATAATTTTTCAAATCGAACCAGTAGTTCCTGAGATTAGCGCGTTTAAACAAACAAACTCTTCAGCTTTACAATATTAGTATAGATAAGGACCTTTTTTTTGGGATGGAAATTCGTCTGGATATATAATAACGGTACGACGCTTTAATCGTCCCGTCAATTTAAGAAACATATTAGAATTCGTAATTGGGGTCTTTGAATTACATTGGCTCAGCATCACATTCAAAGACTTAGCCCACGAAAAAGTAAGAACTTTGACTTTATTTAAATATACGAAAACAGTAGGACTACCATAAAATGTTAGTGTCAAAGTTTCGGGCATATTGTTTTGTGTGCTATTTTTATGATAAAGCACATCCAAAATTTGTCGTAAATCTCACCTTATACCTAACGTTTTAACCTTTAATCTTTGATTCGAACAACGGAGCCATGTCACTTTCTAAGAAAGGAATTGGAAGAAATTTTCGGTTAGGAAATCGGCTGTCAAAGTAATTTTATTGTGGAGGCCTTGGTCATAATATTTTATTTGCTAAACACAGGTTTACAGAGATCTTACAAAATTTCACGAGTGCGCTGAGTTTTGCCACAAAGGCGTGCAAATATATACAATTCTATTGAAATGAACATACAAATTCATAACTATTTGAAACATTAATATTAAACAGATAACTTAATTAAGTATTTATAAAAAAGTATATAATAATTGAGAAGAAAAAATGGACAAAAGAAGCGACGGTATGGTGCCCTCGAGATGGAAAAAAAAGGAAAAGGCGTCAAAAAATCAGATGGGAAGATGACATCAAAAAAGTAGCTGGAATATCATGGCAAAGAAACGCTGAAAACGGGAAAAGTTGGAAAACCCTAGGGGTGGACTATGCCAAAGGGCAAGCGGATAATGGTACCGGTGTCGAAGAATAGGGTAATTATTATTAAAAAAAATTCAATAATCATAAAAGTAATGCATGAAATTTATAAATAATATTGAAAAGTTATATAATTTAAATAGTGGAAATAATTGCAATGAAATGTATATACTTAATATTTATCCGTAATAAAGGCTATTTGTATTTGTATATAATAATTCATAGCATTAATAATTATAATAATAATTATTCTAGTTATAGCAATACATTTTAAATGTCAGAATATTAATTGTGAGTGTCAAAATATTAATAGTAAATGTAAAGCCAGCTACGTTCTCCTAAAGTCGGCCCATAGGTCAGGCACATGTTTTATTAGCGTACCACACGATTAAACCAGGAGTGTATGCTTGCTTTTAATAAATAAATGAACATGGTCATCGCCATACAGAAAAGTACGCAATCGGTAGCATGGTCTGTAGTACAAGCATTCAGTTGTAAAGTTAATGGAAGCTATTGATCCTATGTGATAGGTACTATGTGCAGCCACCCATGAAATAGTTCCCACAGTATTATTTGTTGGCAATAGACTCGTTTATCCAGTGGTACGCTTGAGGACTATATCGAGCTCTCAGTTTTGATATCAAATCAATACTGCGAATACCTACTGCTACATGACGTTGAGGCGAGTCGGCTCATTAGAGCTAACAACAACGGGGCTTTACTTAAAAAAATACTCTATCACATACACACAACACCATCTAGCCCAAACTAAGCAGAGCTTGTACTATGGGTACTAGACAATGGATAAACATACATATATACTAATTTTTTGTAAATACATACATATTATACATAGAAACACACAGATCAAGACAAACATCCATGTTCATGCACACAAATATTTGACTTGTGCAGGAATCGAACCCGCGATCTCAGGCGTGGCAGTCGGTTACACTAACCACTACGCCATCGAGGCTGACATGATTCTCGGATTAGGTTAATTTAATGTTAGATAAGGGACAATGTAGCTATAATGCAGGTTGGCAGGAAATTGTGTCTAGATATGTATTTGTTTAAATAAATAAATTAAAAAAAATAAAAATAATCTTCGCTTCAATTGAGGGTTGCTTAGCTGGAGGACTAAGTACATTAAAAGTAAAAAAATATATATTTCAATTACAGATGTGCACGAGAAAGTGTCAATACTAAGAAGAGCGAGTTCACACATTAGAAAAAGTGATCTTACTATTTTTAGTATTCCTTAGTTATACCCTGTGTTCTGTATAGATAATGAATTAATGACATTTTAACGACCAGAAAAGTGAAAATAATGAAATGTAGTAGATCGCATATAAAACGCATGTGCCTATGAAAGCATCCCATAGGGGCCAGATATTTTCCTAACATACTAGAAAATTACCCGTTAAAGAAAAATAAATAATAATAAAATCTTTATTCACATAATTTGTGAATCCTCTGAATAAAGGTAATGATCTAAGTACATATAATTTTTATATAATAATAAAATAATATAATAATATTTTTATTTCAGACCAATGATCCATATAGTGTTAGTATCACCTAAGCCTATTGTTACTAAAATAAACTAATTAAAGACATGTACTATCGACTCCAGCGTCGGATGACCACTCCTAAGGTTAAAATCGCATAGCAGGCCAACACTTGGTACCCGTACCCGTGACACGCCCCTTTCTTTGTTTGAGTTTTTTTACACTTTACATTTGTTTACTGATTCTAAGGCGATACAAACTCAACTGGTCAACATGTGCAAGCGAAAATTTTTCTGAAATGGTCATCCGTCGCTCAAGCCGATAGTACATCTGCACGCACATGTCTACGCACCCAGTGCTGTATAAACTATAAACGACCCATCAATTTTTTACGCCAGAGTTGCCAGGATATTGTTGAAACTATCCCTGACTCGCCGAAGTATTGACGCACATCGTTTGGCGCATGACGGCATAAACAGCATAAACGGCATAAACAGCATTTTTGCGTCCTGCCTACAGAATATGCAGCGAAAAAATCTCGTGTCGTGTTCCTTCGGCAAGTACGGTTTTACTGCCTTCTTAGGCTCTGAGCTCTCAGTATTAGTCTCTTCTTTCTCATTTCTATACAGTATGGTAGTACAGTGACTACTTAGAATATAGAGCAAGAGCGAGTTATATCTTTAACTAGATGTTCCCGCGGTTTCATCCGCGTTTATCGTTGCTGCGCCGCCCCCGTGGGTCGTAGCGTGATGTTATATAGCCTATAGCCTTCCTCGATAAATACTATAGGCTATCCAACACTAAAAAAACTTTTTTATTCGAAACAGTAGTTCCTGAAATTAGCGCGTTCAAACAAACAAACAAACTCTTCAGCTTTATAATATTAGTATAGATAAGGATCTTTTTTTGGGATGGAAATTCGTCTGATATAATTCCGTTATTATATTATAATAACGGTACGACGCTTTAATCGTCCCATCAATTTAAGAAACATATTAGAATCCGTAATTGGGGTCTTTGAATTACATTGGCTCAGCATCACATTCAAAGACTTCATCATTTCAGCCTATTGCAGTCCACTGCTGGACATAAGCCTCCCCCAGGGTGCGCCACAAGGCCCGATCTCCCGTTTTCGCCATCCAGTCACCTCCAGCCACCTTTTTCAGGTCATCGGTCCATCTGGCCGGGGGGCGTCCCACACTACGCTTGCCGAGTCGTGGTCTCCACTCGAGAACCCGTCTGCTCCAACGATCATCGGTTCTGCGACAGATGTGACCAGCCCACTGCCACTTCAGCCTGCTACACTTCTGAACTACGTCAGTGGCTTTGGTTTTTTGTCGGATAGTCTCGTTCCGGACTTTGTCCCTTAACGAGAGAACTTCAAAGACTTAGCCCACGAAAAAGTAAGAATTTTGACTTTGTTTAAATATACGAATACAGTAGGACTATCATAAAATATTAATGTTGATGTTTCGGGCATATTGTTACGTGTGCTATTTTTATGATGAACTATACTAGTGCAATAACTCTATTATTCTACTCCTACTGATAACACTTTGCCTGTCCATTCACCGATCGTGTATTTGTTTTGTTGTTTTCATCATTGAACTGCTGAACCGATTTTTATTATAATAATAATATCAGCCCTGTATTAAACTGTCCCACTGCTGGGCACGGGCCTCTTCTCAGTGCGAGAAAGTTTTTTTTTCACAACGCTGCATAGAGCGGGTTGGCAAATGCACATAATAATATATGTACCTTCGAGAACTTTTATAGAGAATTCTTAGATATGCAAGTTTCCTCACGATATTTTTCTTCGCCGTTGAAGCGAGCGATAATTAACTAAGTATTTCTTTTTATTAATTTTGATATATCAGCTTGAACTGGGCATTGCCTGAGCCAGACTTATTCTTTAAGGAAACATGATTGAAAGACTTAGGATAAACCCAGGGTAAACATGAATTGGCGAAAGGACACAAATAATTATATTATTTGTATTTGTTTTTTACATAGTTGCGTCATTTATTTGTGGTTTTTAGTCGAACAACAAAATATGTTTCTACGTGACTGGGCTCTTGCGTATGCCATTTGTAATACAATAGAATTTACCTATTACGTAGGGTGACTGTAATACCTATTGGATTTACCAGACTATAGTTTGTGCACGGCTGGTTAAGGTAAGGGTAATTATTCTTTTTTCTTTTTATAAACGACATCGCACTAGAAATAAATCTGGTGTCGCGGGAGAATTTATAAACATACAACAAACGAACAACGAACTAGAGAGTTTAAGAACAGCTAGACACAGGACACTTATTTATAGTGTCATCTACAAATTTTAATAACACTGGGGAACAGTCATTTTGCGGTATGGTAAGTTGAAGTAACTTTTGTGCAAGTTCAGTATGCTGAATATGATATAAAAATATCAGATTAGTTAAATTGACTCTAGTTTATGAGATAAGACTTTATAATTATATGACTGAAAAAAGGTCGAAATAAAAATACAATTACATATTAAATATATAATTTAGAACCGGCTATATAATAACGACAAGAAAACTTAATACATATGCTATTAAAAAAATATCATAAAAAAATATTAGAGAAAGCTTTATCTATAAGCTTTTCTATTGTGTTTATGTTCAGGACAATCCCTTATTAAACTCAAGCAATAGTCTGCCATCATCATATGGTTGTCCCATCGGCCTTGGTATCTTTCTTTCATTGTTCTAATGTCCGATGGAACCGTTCTTTATGTTGAATATCTCAAGAACCAGAGTAAATCCATACAAAGTAAATACATTTCGGGTATGACTGACGAAGATGTTTATTAAAACCAGTACCAAATTTAAAGCCGTAGAAAAAAAAATTTTTGTGCCTCAGTGTAATTGTTGTCTCGATGTTCTTGTTGTCCAGGGTGGGAATCGAACCTTCAACACCTGGTGTTACAGCAGAGGCGAGGTGACCATTTAAACCTACGCTATCCGTAGGTACTTACTAACTTATTCGTAAAAGTTGAGTCGTCAGAAACACTCTAACACGACCGACACGTGTATTCACCCAGAACGACTCTCATTAGCATGCACACCGTTAGTTTGTCTTTGTGAACATACACAGAAACGTCTTCGTCTGAATGTCAAGCGCATATTCGTAAAAAACGCTTTCTGTACGTGCGCTTCATGTCAAAACGCGCACAAGTGGCCTAGATTATACAACAAAACTATGTATACATGCCGGCTTCGACATATGATGGTACATTTTCGTGACGTGTGTCTATTTAAGGCAAAACTACGTCAGAATAATAATAATACGTTTAATTAAAATTGTCAAATACTTGATATACGGGAACGTCGACTTCATAAAAATATGAAGGGGGCTTCAATATAAAATACATTTTAGAAAAATATCATTTAAAATAAATTGCCTGCACAGAGCTTGCGCAAGGAGTTTACAGGCATCTTCAAACTTGATTTAAAAGACATCGCCCGCAATAATTTGAAATCCCTTTTTTAAGTAGAAAGTTTATTTAAGCTCGGTGCAATAGACCTTCAGTGAAAAGTTTTGCATTTCATTAATCCTTTTCACTGAAGGAACATAACATATCATCAATATTCAACAGATCGTACATCATAGTCTATAATATAGCGTAAACATAACATATAATTGTTGTTTCGCTATGATCTTCTGTATGGGACAATTACATTTGCAACAATTTGAGGAAACCCAGGAGAATTTAACATTGCTCTACCTCTCAGGATATTTAATAAAAACGATATCGCATTAATATTATAAATGTGAAAATAAGGAGATGGGTGTAAAAACCTAGGATTCAACCTCTTCGTCTTCATGTGACATTGTGACCCCTATATCTCGGGGGTCTTTTGACCCACAAGGCCCATATTCAAACTCGACCAAGGTATGACCCCAAGGTGTCTGCACACCAAGTAACAAGTGAATCGGTCCAGTGGTTCCGGAGTTATGCCTTTCACTAACAGACAGACACACATACCCACATAGTGTTTTCATTAACCCCCGAAGAAGACTCAGAGCTTAATTAAAGATGTCTGACGTTTGTTACTCAATAATCTTCAAACTGTTGAACGGATTGGGATGAAAAATGGTACATAGATAGACCATGTTCGGTCTGGCCTACTATAAAACATAAATGCAGTAGTTTCAGATCAACTGTTCGTACCGTCAAATACATGTATGCCGAAATTCGTCCTGAATTTCTGTTCGTAACCTCTTGATTATTCTAAACTCTCTCATGAAAAAGTCCGTACAGCGGCGTATGTCAATTTGAAAGAAAACACCGTAGAAAATGTAATGTAAGTATTTTCGTCCTGCCTGAAGATTCGGATGGAATTTTATGATAGATAAATGTTCGGGCCAGCTAGCCTTCACACTTTACACTTTATGGTATTGGTAGAGTTGTAATGGAGTACGAAAGGAAAGAAAGCCGAAAGTTAGACACTGTATATTACTTAAGTTAGTTTAAAATTATTACAATGTAAACAACGGTGGCTTATCTTTCCTTGATAGTGTGTTGTAGATATAAGTTAATAATGTACTCGTTATTACTTGGTTAATAGCTTATTAATATAAAAGGTGTTGCGAAATACTTTATGACGCATGTTAGTATTGGACGTAGGTGCTGCGTCGGCACCGTTGGTAATGTACGGTAATGAACTCGTGACCCGTACATATTACTTTTATTTTGATATGCTTGCGGTATTTGCTTAGACAAAGCTGCATGAAGAAACTAGGTGAACTATATAGAAAACGGTTAACTCGTAGGTAAATATATATATTTCATGTTATCGATTGATCACAATCAGTAGCGAGCATCAAAGTCTCCGTCAAATCTATGTATATCTAATGCTGTCATTTATAACTTTTGATTGGCATAAGCGCGGTATTAACTTGTCGTGCGTTTATCTTAGTCCTTCACATGTCTTTGTTATTTGTTAGCAATACACTTACTTAATCTTCAAATAAAATGCGTTTTATCAGCGTTTGTTTGATCATATTGAGTCCATAAAGGAGGTACGTGCTAACTGTCACCCAGGAATTCAGCAATGTCAGGAGACTACGCAGCTAAGCATCTGCCCACCGTGATATAAGTACTCTTCTGTCAAAGAGAAGTCATAGCGGTCATAAAACAAGGCAGGTAGTTTATTCCAGAGCCTGTACGATATAGATAAATAGTCTTAAAATTTGCTTGGTTGTCAGCAATAGTCTTCTTCAGGAATATCGATTTCGTCTAATTATTGGAGACTAATCTTTTCAACTTTCAACTTTATTACCTAATAATATAATATAGTGTGGTAGGTGTCTTAAAACAAATATAATTAGATGACTGACGAATACAGTTGTTGTTTAAACAGTTAATGTCAATTACACAGGTGCACAGATTAAAGTACTCAGTGACTTCTTCTCCCTTGCCTTTATTATTCCCAAGTCACTTGGGGCCGGCTTTCTAGTCTAACCGGAATTGACTGGATATCAGTTTTTACACGCAACGGCCACCTGACCTCCGCAATCCGAAGGCTAACGATACCCTAAGGCTAGACCAGTGTCAGGATATTAGAGGGCACTGACTTCCCAATAACGATTGCCATAGATGTTCATGGCAGCCGGGACCGTCGGCTTAACGTGCTTTCCGAGGCACGGAGCAGGCGATAATTGTTAATCAATACCTACGCACATAATTTCGAAAAGTCATATAACTTACGAAAGTCAGAGGTGCGTGGGTTCGAACCCGAGCCGCTCTGCATTGCAGTCTGTTGGTCTCTCCACTGAGCCCCCATATATCGTACCGAATAGTGCCATTAGAAGATTAGGCAACCCCCTGGCCTTATCGAATTGGTGCTAGTGGTCTTCTCTTCCACCATAGATGATTTAAAACATACTTAGCGAAGTGTGGGTATAACAGACTGCTGCCTATATATCCGTGAATATAAAGAAACTTATTAATACCATGCTCTCTCGTTTCAGATCATGTTATTGCTACCAAAAAAGAAACAACTTGCTTTACACGTCGTAAGCAAAACATTATATTGTTTTCATAACATTTGAGCGTATGTGAACCGTAATGCGACTAATGGTGGCTGCAGTTGCGATGTAAGATTGCTATTACTTGTAGATTGCTAGATCTATTCGATTGTTCCGTTTACTCGATTGTAAAATAAAAATCGGTATGCTTGTACTGTTGGAAGATTGTAGCCTGCATCAGGTAAGCGTTGATATAAAAGTGCTAAGAGCCTTTTTTGTTCTTTTTTTTTGGTCGTCAATATGACCACACTACACCTGATGGTAAGCAGTCGTGTGGTCTAAGAGCAGTGGCCTCCACACCGCCCTCATAGCAGCCGAGGCGATGTTGAGGTCTCTACTTTGACGACCAGAGAAGGTGCTCTTTCACGCCCCGCTTAAAGCCTTCTTAATTACGAATTATTTACTGTTCGGATGGTGCAGTTATTTCAATAGTCGCCTCCGCTCTGTACAGAATCTTTAAGGTATAATTCCCACCACACGGGACAAAAATTTGTGTGATTGGCAGTTCTAGAGGATCTTTGTGTCTGTTATTAAGTCCCGCGCGACATAGATTTATTCCTGGAGCGGGAGATGTCTTTCTACAATAAACAGTAAAATTGACATTAATTGCGTTTACATGTCACTGGAATGCTTTTCAGCGATAACAATAATTTTATTGTCGATTAATTATATTTTTCATTAGACTGCAATATAAACAAAGTTGCAAAGCAAGCGCATCGAGACTACAAATCGCTCGAACGCTGTATTTTCGGTCGTGAAGAACCCACTCGCTGTATGCATGCATCTATGTTTTGATGCATTTGATATTTTAAAGTTGTATTGAGCAGGGCTCTTGCACGTATGAGTAATGTGGTACTTCTATGGTAGCTAAGTATTTGATTTATTCGAATATATACCTCGATCTCTTGGAGAGCAACGTAGAGAGCCATTACCATAAGTTATCAAATGTACATTTTTTGTATTAGATTGGTTTCAGAGTAGTAGAGCCTCGCTGATTTCAGCATGAATGGGCCGGCTCGACCGGGGAAGGACTACCCTCTCACAGAATATCGATGTGAAATAGCAGTATTCCTACTGTTGTGTTTCGTTCGTTGATTGAGAGTACCGGAAGCCTAATCACCCTCTTTCCCCCTTCCCGCTCCTTATCCTTCCCACTTCCTTTCCTAAAGGGTTGGCAACGCGCAAGTGATGCCTCTAGTGTTGCAGGCGTCCATAGGCTACGGTGACCACTTACCATCAGGTGGGCCGCCGTATGCTTGTTTGCCACCTAAGTAGTATAAAAAAGAAACTAGCGATATAGGATAGGTACAAATTACTTCTAGGTTCTGACAGATCACAGATATCTGTAACAGATGTTTTTCTCGCATTTTAATTTATGTACTTAAGTTTCCTCAAATAATTTTCCTTAATGAAATACTACAAGTGCGTTTAAAAGATTGAGCGGTTGATTCATTGTCAGATTATTACAAAATAACTGTGAATGAATGAGTCCGCGTTTTCATCAAACGTATTACAAATATTGTTATCTAATGTGCCTTACATGCTTTCTACAAAGGAAATCTTTATTTTACCTAAGCTTTTTTCTTTTCTACTACTTACAGTGTAAATTCATCCTACAAAGGCAACGAATGGTCGAGGTGTTCCCGGAATACGCCGGTTTCCTTTAAGAAGGTGGTTTTTCCTCCGGCTCATCTCGGTAATGGAACCAAGTAATTAGCTATATACCTATATTTTGTATGCTGATGGGCACATAGGCATTGATACTGACTCAAATTAATTGACGTTTGTGAGTTGCAGTAGCTTTTCCTTAATAAATAGGCATTTATTTAATTAAGAACGATGCATTTGCGTTATTGCCAGCATACTCAATTATATACATACCTAAATACACGGATGCGGCTGTGATTGTGACTGTTGTTTGTTCACTTCGGATTAACCTGGATTTCCCTATTTCGTAACGGAGTTATTGATATATATTCTGTTAAGCCTGGGTGCTCTATCCTAAGAAGAAAAAAGTTGAAAACTACCTAATGTAAATTTCGAACTACTTTTCTTCTTTCTCAGATTATAAGAGGTGATTCTGGTTTCTTTCAAAATAAAGCAGCCCAACTGGAGAAATACTTCCACTTTATGATTTTATAACAAGACCACTGTCTTCATTCTATAGAACATCGGAACTAAACATCTTTGTTTGTACTAAGAGTTCAAAAGTATTTACAGTCTCCCTAAGTTGGGGCTGTTGTTTTAGTAGGACTAGTATGCTCCTGTGAAAGCGGTTACGCCTTAGTTCACCACGATCATAAAGTGCAGGTGAGCTTAATCCATCTTATTTAGGATCTTAAGAGGAAACACAAGGGCCGTTTTTCCATACAAACGTAGTCCCCCGTTTCTTCCCTGGATAATGCCAGTAGAGCAATAATTTTTTTCCAAAAATGTATGGCCTCTATTGGCATGTCCCTATGTTTTCCTTTTTTTCATAAATTAATTATTAAAAGAGACATAAGCCTTCAAACCCTCAAAAATTGGCCAGATTTTCCCCTGTGTTCAAACATCCAGAAAACAAATTTTACTAGATTATATAAAAAAAGGAAAACATAGGAAGACGGCCAAAGCCTTCCTTTATTTTTTTATGAAAATAGTAGTTAAATCGGTCAAGTTTTGGAGAAGAAATCAGGGGACTACAAAACATTGATTTGTGTACTTTTAACAGGTATTTTCGGTCCAAGCTGCAGTTGTCTCTATCGCGCTCATGATACTATACATGGCACTGTGCGACAGCAATAGATTTTACAAATACCTATTTTTCAATTCTCTCGCCCTTAGTGTTTCCTCTTAAGATCCATCTTAAGGAGAGTTATAGAGTTTTGGAGAAATATATACCATATCTTCCATTATATTTTTCTCACCTATAAAGCCAGTATTAGTTGCTATACCTCTAAATCAATGTATACCATTTTCATTGTGCATAAGGTCATATTTTCGAAACACAGATAGTACGTCCGCGGAAGGCACGGGGCACAAACGTCTAGTAAATGCTTTTAGAAACTAAGCATGCATGAAATCCGTATATTTTAAAATTTCACGGTTTTAGACATCTTTTTATACATCTTTTTATCTTTATTTATTACCTTTGTCACCGAAAGTTAGTTCACAATTCGATCCGCGGATGTAATAATGATGTCCTCCAGACCGAATTTCGGTCACGGCGGCTTATCTTAACAGAGACTAGCCATCTGCACAGGAGATAATATTATAGTGAACAAGCGTGTGCGCAAACACAAGAGCACTCTCTGTTGCCTTACTCTCATGATCCGATGGGACGGTCATCCGACACGACCGGAGAGAGATCAGGCGCAGGACCAACGGCTTTACGTGCTTTCCGAGGCACGGGGGTGTCTCACACCGCCAACTGCCTAACTGCGGGCTGTTATTGAGAAGTCTTAACAGAAAACCCGATAACTTTTGGTTGGCCCGACCCGGGGTTCGAACCCGAGACCTCATGCACAGCAGTCGCATTCACTACCGCTGCGCCACGGAGGCAGTTAGTGCAGGTACCCGTTACTAAATAATTGACAAACTTGATTAGCTCTTACAATCTTAAAATGTTACTTTGATGAGTAAAAGCGTGCTTGTATTGCGTTAATATTATATAACCTTCTTTCTTTTCTAAGAAGTAACTTATCAAGTATTTGTAGACGAAAGAAACTTTGTCATCGAAAAACCGCTGCAAACAACAAGGTAAGTAATGCAGAATTCTAAGAATATCTTTTTAATTTACCTGTTTGTGTTGAGTCTTGCGACGGCTTTTACACTTTTACCTACTTGTTGGGTATTTACAAGCCATATAAATGTATCGAAAACGAGGAATAAGGCGATTCACACACTGCCCCGCGCCACGCTGCGGGATGTGCGGTGACATAGTCACGCGTGTTGGTGCGCGAGTGCAGATCTGCATCATAATGCAGATTTCTCTGCACAAACGCGCGCAGCTGCAGTTTAGTCATACGGTGGCCTAGAGGCCACATTTCATAGCAGCTTGCGGTGGTGATAGTACATTGCAAAGTATTAATTTTTAAAGATGGTCATTATTTTGGATCTCATTCAGGATGCTGCAGTCGTATCATGTGTTTGGTTTTTTATAATCAAATAAGAAGTAATCGTGCCCGTAGAAGATATTGGGTACACCCTTTTTTACAAACAAGATCGATAAATGGGTGATTTGTTCAGACTTTCGAATTCGTAAGTGAATCGTTCGATATCGAGATCCATTTTGAAGTAATACGTGTACTTGTGTCAAAATCACGCACGATAGATACTGCAGAACTTGGTGTGCCATACCTTGCGTCTTGCCCCGCACCAACGCGCGCGGGTGCGTGTTTCCCCGCATGTAGACGCGTGATGTGCAGCACTGCGCGTGGATGCGTTTTTGTTGTTTTTTTTTTTACGTGAGGGAATGCATTGACGCATACCCCTCCGCGGGGGCGGGCGGAGGAGTTATGTCGGACTCGACGGGCTAAAATAGAAAGATGGAATAAGAATAATGTACCTCCTGGAATACCGACTAAACCTACCACGGTGTTCCTCGACAAAACCACTATCGGCGGGGCCGCGCGAATCACTTGCACATGCGGTCGCGACCCCGCCGAGGTTTTGGCCCGCTGCGCCGGCGCCGCCGTATGAAACGGCAGGCCACTACACGGAAAGACTTACTCTAAGATCACCACTAAAAGTATCTACAGTAAAAGTATCCCTATCTACTGGACCCGAGTAGATAGGGTTTCGGGGGGAGAACTACGGGTCTCCCTCTTAGGACCAGGGTACTGCGGGGTCAGGAAGCCCACTGCGCCTCGAAAGGCGTGTTCTATCGGCCGCTGACTAGAGTGCGCGGTGCCTGACATGGTGTTGGACTCGCAGGGGTATGTGGTTAGCCGCTGAGGTCGACACGTTTGTTTGCTCGGCAAGCACGTAGCAGTCGAGCGTTGGACTCAGGCGCGGCTAGTGCGAACCAGTCGGTCGCGCGAGGCACAGGGTTGTTTTAGCGAAGTAGCAGCGTGGTTTCGCTGCCTCAACGCATCTCGGTCGCTTGCCTGCTTAGCAAGTAAGAGTCATAGCTGGATTGACTCGGGCCTCACCCGGCTTGTAGGCCTATTTGGGTAGGCGTACGGACGTACGTCGGGAAGTGAGCGTGCCTTATACAGCTCCGGTACCATACTGGAGACATGGGAGGCGGCTTCTCCGTCGGCTTCAGTGAGGTTTTCGTTAGCATCTCTTAGGATTTGCGAGTGGTGAGGCTATGGCGCTCTTTGGGGGAGGGCTATGTCCAGCAGTGGACTATCATAGCCTGATGATGATGGTGATGATGATGAGCGGCTTTATTGCTCCGGTACCTATCTGGAGAATAGGTAGTGTCACTTGGGCATGAGGTAGCTCGCTTACGAGAACCGAATCTCTGAGGATAGGGTGGAGAGTCGAGATTTGGGGACAAGACCTGTCTATAACTGGTCCCGGAAGGTGCTTTCGGGCGCTGGAAGGCACAGCGGCTCTGGCTAATATAACCGTGTTGGTTGGTGTAGGCGGAACGCTATATCATAAGCTGGACTAGTCGTAGAGGAAGGGTGGTGTCCCCCCCCCTAGAGGGGAGACGGACTAGAGTTGTTTTTATTCCCAGTGCAATAAATACTAGAATTATTTCATTTATTTCTATTTAATTTATCAACTAATACGTGTAATTACTTCTTATCAGCTTACAATAAACTAATTCGTAAATTTTGCGCGCGCGATAATTGCTTCCGCACCCATATTTTATCTTCACACCATTATATTATGTACTCGTAATTCTGTTCGAAATTTTCGTTTAAATTGGTTTATTAACGAATAATCTCTGTTTGTGACTTTGTCCATATTTATTGCTATATTTTTTGTTTACCCTAAATTATCTTATACTAATACTAGATGTGCCCGCTGTTTCACCCGCGTGGATCGTAGCGTGATGTTATATAGCCTACAGCCTTTCTCGATAAATAGGCTATCCAACACTAAAATAATTTTTAAAATCGAACCAGTAGTTCCTGAGATTAGCGCGTTCAAACAAACAAACTCTTCAGCTTTATAATATTAGTGGGTATAGATTTTAGTACGATGTGATCATCACGATACCGTTATCAATGTGACGCCGAACCCTTTTATATTAATCTGTAGTAAATTAATAACCTTGCTGCATAGGCGTGGCTGGTTCTTTGATAGCATTAAAAATGATAGATATATTCCATTGTTACGATAAGTAATAAAATACCTACTTTATTAAAGATTATTCTATAGTAATATTTAATAATATTGTATTCAATCATATAATTGACTGTAACTGGCTTAGTAGTGTAAGTTTTTTTATTTTATTTTGCTCGTCAAAATGACCACACTCCACCTGATGGTAAGCAGTCGTGTGGTCTAAGAGCAGTGGCCTCCACATCGCCCCCACAGTAGCCGAGGCGATGTTGAGGTCTCTACTTTGACGGCCTGAGAAGATGCTTTTTCAGGCCGTCAAAAAATAGTGTAAGTGAGTGCCTCGCCATTGTCTCTATTGGTTCGATTTCTAAACATGGCAAAAATTGTGTGAATCACAAATCTAGTCGAGTCTCGATGTTCTTTGGGTTCATAATTCGACGTCCCTGCGACACTGGAAATATTCTCAGTGCAGGCGACGTCTGCTAAAAAGAAAATTGAATATATAATTTAGTTTCGGAAAGTCATACTTATCTACCAGGCGAAATGTGCAGTACAAATAAGTGGCAACAGTATGTATTTCTATACTAATGTCGGTTTTCTATAAATGTGTGGTCCCTACTTCACACATTTAATTGACTGATGGCATAGTGATTTAAGTGGTCGCCTTGCCACCGCGCTGAGTGTTTTGGGTTTCATCCCCACGCAGGACAAACATTTGTGAGATCCGCAAATAGTTATAGTTTGTGTCCGTTATTTGAATGTTTGCAAAATCCACCGCGACACAGCCGGGATATTCTTAGTGCGGGAGATAATAATAATATTCTATTCTATCACATACACACAACACCATCTAGCCCTAACTACGCAGAGCTTGTACTATGGGTACCAGACAATGGATAAACATACATATATACTTATTTTTTTGTAAATACTTAAATATTATACATAGAAACACCCAGACAAAGACAAACATCCGTGTTCATGCACACAAATGTTTGACTCGTGCGGGAATCGTACCCGCGACCGCAGGCGTGGCAGTCGGTTACACTGACCACTACGCCATCGAGGTCGACAATGTCATTTACAAAAATAAATAAGATTATATAATTTATTTTTAGAAAGTCATACCTACTTATTAGACGACATACGATAACAGTATTACTACACTAATGCCAGTTTCATATAAGTGTTCTTCTTTAACTTCACGCAATAAATATCAACAGTGGGCTCCTTTGCTGGAAAAGGCTTTTGGGTTTGCTCAAATCCTTCGGGTTTATAAACGGTTACGTTTACTGGTTACCATTATAAGTAGGTACGCTTATATCTCACCATATGGTAGTTTAATAAAATAGTTGTGGGTTTAATGTGCAACAATGAACATAACATAATTTAGGCTGAATCATGAATGAAAGGCTCTACGTGACATACTACATGTATAAGGTAAACCTGAATCACTTACGATATTTTATTTTATTTTTAGCCCACTTTGTCCCACTGCAAAACATTTTTTTTTAAATTTTTATATTGCCATTTGTGGCAGACGAGCAAGTAGCCCACCTGATGGAATGTGGTAACCGCTGCTCATGGACTTCAGCAATGTCAGGATACAGCAAAGCCGCTGCCTACCGTGAAAGAAGAACTCTCTTTAAACCTCGTTTGAAGAAGGACATATCATAGTGCTCGGGAAACACCGAAGCAGGCAGACCTCTTGTCATCTTGCCCGGTCTGCTGCAAGTTTGCTCCAAAATTTTAACCCATTTAGCTCGTTCTTTCTGGGTCTGCAACGATGCTGTTTCCTGCCATTTGGAATCGATTGAGATATATTTTTTATCCATTGGAGCTATGGATGAAAAAGGCATGTGATAGATATGTTAGGACTCGGATATAATATAGCAGGTAGGCAATCGAGTACCTATCCCATCTAAGCGCAGGTCTACGTCTGTGACAAATCAAAGACTGTGACCTCAATTCAAAACAATGAGTTGCGGATCACAGAAATGAATTCGTGTGAGGTTCGAACCCGCAAATCTTGTGTGTGGCAGTTGCGTCGAGGCGACTGCTTTTCCACTACGCCATCTGTGCAGACACAATTTAAATAACAATCAGATAATCTCTGTATTATATAGTAGGGCATCTAACAAACGTTGATACAACAGACACCACACAAAGAATAGAACTCGGGACAACTATTTGTAGTTCAAAGAATTTTTGTTCCCGTAGGAATTAAAACCATAACACGATTTAATAGTACTGAACCACTGCTTAGGCCATTTTGTTACAAAACATGAAATGATTATATGATTAGTATGGAATGAAATTAATAACTATAAAATTATTATTTAAGTAATAGAAATGTAACAAATACTATATTATGAAATGTTGCCTTGGGATCCAAATTCTAGGTCTGTTTACAGAGATAACAAATTAGCTAAGCGACTAATCTACGTGACCTGAAAAGTAGTCTTCTCCCTTGCCTTTATTATTCTTAAGTGGCTTGGGGTCGGCTTTCTAGTCTAACCGAATTTGACTAGATATCAGTTTTAACATGGAGCGACTGCCATCTGACCTCCGCAACCCGAAGGCTAACGATACCCTAAGGCTATAAGAAAAAAAGCTTAAAAGTAGTATTTTATCAAAATATAATTAACTACGGTCTAGTATTTTTCTTTTGTTCCCCTACAGACAGATCAGTGAATAATTCTGAATTTCGATCACAAGTGTAAATAAGAAAGTATTTGTGTACACATATAAAAGTATATTAATGTTATTTAAATATATTATTTGCTTTTTATCTTATATCACGAGACAAGACGAAAAAGCTACGATATGGATATTATTAAATCACTGCATTGACTCCAGGAAGCGATCGTTCAAGTCTAGTCTCACTTACGATGCATTGTACAATTGCCAGCACAATACACATTTCCATACTCGAACACCAATCTCACGTCCAGGGTGCCTAGTGCTGGTTTTTTTAACCCCCGACGCAAAAACGACGGGGTGTTATAAGATTGGCGTGTCTGTGTGTGTGTGTCTGTCTGTGGCATCGTAGCTCCCGAACGGATGAACCGATTTTGATTTTGTATGTTTTTGTTTGAAATGTGAATTAGTCGGGAATGTTCTTAGCTAATTTTGATGAAAATCGGTCCAAGATGGGCGCGGTCACAAAATCGCGGATTACATATTTTTCACAACTGCCTCAATATAGGTATTAAATGAAAGGGCTTGACTAATAGAATACTATACACTGTGATAAATTTCAAATCCAAGATGGCCGCCACCGCAAAATGGCGATTTACTATTTTTATTATTTTGTGTCGGGGGTTTTTTATATTTCACTTCTTTTGTTACGTCAACGCGATCGAAACGCTTACCGCGTTTGGAGAGTCGGAACGTCGAACGTCATA
This sequence comes from Catocala sponsa, assembly GCA_963564715.1. Lineage (NCBI taxonomy): Eukaryota > Metazoa > Arthropoda > Insecta > Lepidoptera > Erebidae > Catocala > Catocala sponsa. The sequence goes on from OY751327.1 coordinate 29,555,350, forward strand.
AACTTGTCGATCGCGATAACGTAAAATAAACTCACACTAGGCATTCAGCTGCATTAACTTAGCATGCGGTCCGTAGTCCGTAGCAGACGTTGCAAAAAGTATTATCAGATTCTGTTTATAGCAATCTTGGAACGACTTTGACAATAAGCCGCCATGCATAGACCACGGCGACGTTGACATTTGCTGGCAGTTTCACAATGTGTCCGCCTTATCGACAGATAAGTCACAGAGTTTTGACGATTTCGTTCCCATTTATATGACTATCAAGGTCTTGCAGTAAAGATGATATATTTTTATTGATGCTAGTGGCGGACAAGCTAGCGGTCTACTATGGGAAGCGGTAACCAACGTTCGTGGACTGATTTGATTATTTATAATTGGATAATAATAGTGTACCGAAGTTTATCCGCCAAATAAAATCTATTTTCGCTAACACACTATGGGCTAGTTAGTTTATCTTTAAATTTGTAGAGTCGTCCTTTAATCTTTCGCTGGTTATTAAGTTGTAGTCTTATTTTGAACAGCACATCAACTGGAAAAAACGCTGATCATTTCTTTTATTTTTTCTACATAATAATTCTATAGGCCATCACGATATATTTATTTATTTAATCAATTTTGCATAATAATGTGGACATGTAATCCAAATTCATGGCTTGGCTCACTCTGTATGTAAGTCATGGTAGGACACCAAATCACAGCTGTTGTCTGTCCTTATTGTAGGCAGGTACGTCGAAAAGCCACAGCATATCACGACACAATCTTACAACAAGTTTTTACTCACGTTACCTTACATAGTGACTCATTTCCGACATTTAATTCTTAAGATGTGAGTCGCCATTATTTTTATTATTGTTTCAATTAGGAGACGGATCTCTTACCCTTATAAAAAAGGGGTTAAAGGTGAAACTGTTTCTTTTGCTTTAATGAGGTTATTAGTAAATCTCGTTGTTCCGATGGCATATATTTTGCATTGCGAGATTGCAGGGCCGCCTCATACAAATTTCTTCGGTCTCTCTTCGCCAATTAAGGCAATGCCGGCAAGAAGGCTCGTTTTACGTCTGTTGGTGGTGATTATTGTGGCCTATGGATGGTTGCAACACCGGGAGCATCACTCGTGCGTTAACGATCCCCTAAATGACTCGTCAGCGCGATGGATGGAGAAATCGGGTTGGCTTTAGAAACGGGCCGATCGAAACAGGGGTTGGTGCTGGTTGAAATATGTTGGGGGTGGGTTTTCCAAACCCCAGGAACCATCCCCACCTCGCGCACTCGCGTAGTTCTTTTTTAAGCACTTTTATAAACACGTGAAATGAAACGGCTTTTTGATGACACCAACGTAATTTGTTTCGTCTTTTTTTGATAAAATGTGATACAATAAACTATTTTAAATTATTTATTTATGTAACAAAACATTTATTGTATAATGATCATTTTATTTCACCAAATTTGGTAAAATATATTATTTTTACGTGAAATGAAACGTACCTATTTACGCGCCAGAATCTTATGCAACTCAATTGCTCATACATGACCGCCATTTAATTAAATTTTAGACAATATCGAATTGACCCACTCCTTAGCCTACCCCGACTCTCCTCAGTACTTTATGGCCTACCCCTAGAGTGGTTATAAAAAGCCGGAGGCGCGGAGGGAGGGCAGCCTCCGCCAGCTGAGGCTGCACTTCCCGCAGCGCCGGAGACGACCCAGTTGTAAATTGCTTCCAAAACAACAGATTTTATGCAAGACAGAATATACAAAATGTCACAATTTTGAGGTTAAGTTTGCAAATTTTAAATTATTTTTCTCGGGAACCAGACATTTGCGCGCGATGGGGATAATTTGAGAGGGGTTCAAAACTCCCTCCCCCTTCCCCCTCAAACACCCCCAACCCTTAATTAAATCGGCCCGTTTCTAAAGCAATCCCGAGAAATCTCCTTATGGAGCCAGTCATAAAAATTTAAGATAACTCTTACTCTATTGATGTTAAAATCTTAAAGCAGTCCTATATTTAGAGATAGCAGTTCGGTTGTTTCTTTGACATTGCTTCTGTGATGTTAATGTCAAGAAACCTCAGCCAGCAGTCGCTTAATCAGTCGAGGGCTGCTAACTCGTCTCTGACACTAAACTCAATAAAAAGGTAGTCATTAAATAAAGAGGTTATTGAGTTTGTTTATATGTAGGTGCTCATGTTTGGAACGACTTCTAGAACTATTGCAGTAATCGGAAACACTATCAACGAGTAACATTGGCTATTATAATATATAACTTATTTTGCGAACAAAGACGGGACCGCCAGTTACTTCTAATATTATAAACTAGCTGATCCTTCGCAACTTCGTTTGCTTCACATAAGAGAATTTTCCCCGTTTTTACAACATTTTTTATTGATGCACCGCTCCTATTGGTCGTAGTGTGATGTTATGTAGCCTATAGCCTTCCTCGATAAATGGGCTGTCCAATACTAAAAGAAGTTTTTAATTCAAACCAGTAGTTCCTGAGATTAGTGCGTTTAAACAAACAAACTATTCAGCTTTATAATCCTAACTAATATTATAAAAGCGAAAATGAGTTTGTTTGTTTGTTACCTTTTCACGCCTATATAAACAATCAACTAGCCTTCAACCTTTAACCTTTAGCCTTTAGCCTTTAACCTTTACCTTTATAAACAATCAACTACTTATATTACTAACTAGATGTGCCCGCGGTTTCACCCGCGTTTATGATTACTGCGCCGCCCCCGTGGGTCGTAGCGTGATGTTATATAGCCTATAGCCTTCCTCGATAAATGACCTATCCAACACAAAAATAATTTTTCAAGTCGGACCAGTAGTTCCTGAGATTAGCGCGTTCAAATAAACAAACAAACTCTTCAGCTTTATAATATTAGTATCTAATGAAAAAGCACTACACGCACACAACCATGCATTTGACACACACAGTCGAAGCGCGTAACTATGGTTACATATATCAATATACTATAATGACACACGGCAGGACGCCCTCCGACCAGGTGGGATGACGATTTGCGAAAGACTGCAGGCAGATGCTGGATGCGGCAAGCTGAAGACAGGGCGCTATGGCGCTCTTTGGGGGAGGGCTATGTCCAGCAGGGGACTATCATAGCCTGATGATGATGATGATGATGATGATAATGACATATATATCAGCAATATCTTACAGGCAAACTTTGGTCGAATTTCGAGCACTAGGCGACCGCTAGTAGATGATAAATTTCCAACATTTCGTATCTTATAGATACCATATTGACAATAAATAAAACAATATGTTGTTGTGTCCTATTCAATATAAGTCACGTACTGGTCTTTGTGACATATTACTATTATTGGAATGTTTGTTTAGTCACGGCGTATGACAAAGCCGCAAGGTGCAAATACAATAATGACAAAGATAGCGAGAATGATTGCATACTAGATACTGGCCAATACTTTTCCCGCGTAAATCCGGATAGAGCACAGATCGGACAGCTCTGAACTTGGATGAACATGTGCTCGTGAGATTTAACGTCTCAAGCGTAATTTTTTTTTAGAAATACGGCACCCTCGTTATGAATAAATTCTGTGTTGCGGGTGACTTAACAAACATTCGATCAAATATACCATAGATGCACATTCTCATACAAAAACCGCGTCAATATGTGGCACTCATCAGTACTACTTACTTATAAGTGTCTGCATTTATTATGCAATTCAGGAAATAAACGGGGATAACCATTGAACGCCCACTGAGAAACATTTTGTAATAGTTTAGTTAAAACGCGTCAATGTAAAGCGTCTTAAGTGTGTTACTCGCGATACGCAAGCGTACTAAGTATATGGTACGGTCGCCACCGTAGTAGTGGAGTCGATTCGCTCTCTCTTACGGGCAGCGCACGCAAGAGTGAGTGGGACAGGTGCATAATATAGCGCATACGACTGATTTATGCACAGTTTTGTTGGGGCCGTTTTTCGAGCGACGATCGTGCATCTATGGTATATTTGATCGATGTAACAAACATTCAAATAACGGACACAAAGAACACCTAGACTCGGAACAAGCATATGTGGATCACACAGTTTTGTCCCGTGTGGGATGTGAACCCACAACACTCGACGCTGCTGTCAGCAGTGAGGCCACTATTACACCATCCGTAATGATCTGTTCAGTCAAATATAATTATAGTGAGGATTCCGGTGACTGGGACCGCAATTAACTCGGACCGCGGTCCCAGTTGCCGGATCCATTTAATTTTAATATTTTTCTTCCGGCAACTGGGACCACCCATAACTAAATACAAAAATCTATTGTTCAAGCCAAAAACAGTACAGTCAAACGAAGAAATGTTTAAAGTAATACCTACTTAAAGAAAAACTTCTATGTCTAGGATAAGTAAATTATAAAATGATATTATTGAATCAAGGAATTTTTTAATTATTACTTTGTACATTTTATCGTTTGACTGTACTGTTTTTGGCTTGAACAATAGATTTTTGTATTTATTTATGGGTGGTCCCAGTCGCCGGAAGAAAAATATTAAAATTAAATGGATCCGGCAACTGGGACCGCGGTCCGAGTTAATTGTGGTCCCAGTCGCCGGAATCCTCATTATAGTGTAGTCATTTAAGTAACCATCATCCAGAAACCTTCACAAACTTTCACATTTCGCTGGCTCACTATTACAAGGTTCTATGTTATTTTTTTTACTTTGGGGAAATGAGGTTTAAAATTTGCATATCAGTAAAAATAACGTAAAAATAACTTAGAACTATTTGAGATTTAATATTGTGAGGTGGTAAGTGCTTCCATCTATTACTATATTAGTCTAAACAAAAATGAATGACATATAGAACCATGCAATATTCATAAACCATTTTTTTTCAAAAATGTAACATAGAACCTTGTAATTTTAGACCAGCGATTTATTGTTCCTGTCGGCGGTTTCACCTGCATGAAGACTACGTTGTTTCCTTGGAATCGCTTCTAAAGTCTCAAGGAAACATAGTTGTGTCCAAGACTGTTGGTTATCGCTTTCCATAGTTTTATTCTATTCATAAAACTCTAGACGTTTTTAACTATAAAATTATACAATTTAAAAATACTGTGAGGCATATTTTGTCTTTATTTCCATAGTATAGATAAGCATCTTAACATACCTACATATATTATTTAAACATGTTGTAATTTACTTAGTAAGATTAAGTCAATTGTTATTATTTGTGTATTTAGTTTTAATTAGAGTTCTGTAGCGTCATCTTGTACTGATCTATATCTAATAATCATGATGTGTACACATAGTTAGAACCATAGTTTAAACCAAAACTGTTAGTTTATAGTTTTATACTGTATGCACTGTGTTTTGTTTTGTGTGCCTTATAAATAAATAAATAAATATTATTATTTATTATTTGAATTTTAGGTCAGGCCCCATATTAAAGGATTTCTTTAAAACAAAACAACATTTAGAAATATGCTCGTTGGACCTCAATAGGCAAGGCTTCGTGGGAGTATAGTTCGGTAAATATTAGTGTATTACTGCTCTGCCTAATGCTTGTAAAAATAAACATATGCCAATGTATTTCTTAAATGCATAAATCCAGATGTTTTTACATTTTATGCAACAGCTAGTAACAACCAATTTCCAATTATTACGATCGTCAAGAGGTATCTTGGAGAGATAAAGAGGTATCTTGGAGAGATAAAGAGAATGGCAGCTGTTACTGCGCAGATCGCGATAAAAGTACATACGTCGTATTTCAAGCCCTTGAACATTGGCCCGCTTTGACGTGAAAGTGATATCAGCAGAAAAGCCTGTCTCTGAGTCACGTGATCCGAGAATTATTAAAAATAATAATTCCTTATTGTCGATCATAGGTACACAATACAGAAGTTGTAGTTCACATCATTTAGTTCAGCTATGTCCCGCCCATTGGGCATACAAAAGCTATAATAATTGGAATTGTACATGCATTAAAGGCGTTCTTAAGGAGTAAGAATGTTAAGGAGAGCCCGAGACTAGGGTTGCCAACTTTTTTTGCCAAAAAAAACGTATGAAATGGTTTGAATAAGAAAAAAATAAAGTATTTGGAAGAAAAAAAAGTATTTTTTAAATTGTATGTTTTTATTTCTTTAAAAACGTATTTTTGTGTGCTATTAGCACATGCTAACAAATTTTTGCTATTTTTAAATTTTTCAAAGCGTGTTTGACAATTAAAATTCATATTATTATTATTTTAATTTAAATAAATAAACAATTCGTTTTTAATTAAATTTAATGACGCTCTATTTCTTTCTTCTCGCCACTTTAGATTCATCACTGAAAAAAGTAGGTAAAAGCATCACAGTAAAGGTTGGAAATAAAGTATTTTCATATACTTTATTTGTAAACTTATTTGTTTTACCAAAAATAAATTAGGATACGTTATTATAAAGTATGGTTGGCAACCCTACCAGAGACCCTCCTTATAGATTTACCACACGACGGATAGCTGTTGCACCAATGCTTTGTCTAAAAATATTGAAACAAAGTGTACAGTATAAAAGTTCTACTTATGCTCGAAATGTACATTTATTTGTGGAACACATAATTGGACGTACTTTCTGAAAAACTTTCCAACCTACACTCGGGTCAAAATCAAGTTATTATTAGCAAATTAGTCACAGGGTTACTATTTACTAGCTGGAAAAATTTGGTAGCTCTACTATCACTCTAAATATGAAATCATGACTTAGTAGCCCAACCCACATGTATGAAGAAGCAATACGGGATTGAACTTCAATCACGATTATCTCAAAATGTTAACTTTGTGGGTTGGAACGTTTTTCAGAAAGTACGGCCAATTGACCCATATATGGTCACAGATTACATATAAGTACTATATATGGGGATTAAACTCATAAAACTCGGCAACATATAGAATTTATCTTAAACCACTGCGTCATCCATAGATGTACAGGTTTTAACCTTTACTTTGCTGTTGTGAATGGATGCCAATGTCAGTACTAGGCCTCCAAGCAATACAGCTTGACGTCAAAGTTTATAGGACAACCGCGTCATGAGCCAGTCACAAGTGAACAATTAATTGTTTGCATTGACTTTAATCGAATTGCGACTTTGATATAATTATCAGTAATTACAAATAAGACTAGCAACCAGCTCCGGCTTTGCACAGATAGTTCAAAACCTTAACAAATTATACAACTAAACCTTCCTCATGAATCAATCTGTTTATTGGTGAAAACCGCATGCAAATCCGTTCAGTAGTTTTTGAGTTTCTCGCGAACAGACAGACGCGGCGCGGGTTTTAGTTTTATAAGATGTACGTAGTGATATTTTATAATTATAACTAAAACAATATTTACGTTACGATTCATTTAGAGTCGATTTTCAATCGTTTGATAATTTATTTATATCTGAGGAATAATTGTGGCGGTTTGACATATTTTCTATACGAAAGTTGTCAAAACGTCAAACATATTCCCCAGATAAAAAATTATTTTATAGACGATTTTTTTCTAGAAATAGGCTGTCATCGAATGACGCAAAAGATTATAAAAAAGTAAGATGGTAGCCATCCCAACAGCTGACATGTTAGATATATATGTAAGTGATACGACGGATGCAGATATCAATGATAGTTTTATATAATCTGAAAGCTGTTTTATCAGCATTAGATAGGGAAAAGAAAATTATATTGAGATAAATATTTATCTTTGAAATTTCTCTGTTAAACTGAAAGTAGTATATTTTATTAATCTTGTTTATTTCATGGTCCATGGTGCAACCAGCGCACCTAATAGGCGCTAGCGAAATGCTCTATGCTTGCTCTATGCCTTTAAAGATAGATAATATACAACCTGTTCAAAACAAATTGCGAACATAGAATCATTTTTTAACACAGTCGTATAATTTTAATATTTTGAAATCAATCATCACGTAAGTATTGGTAAGTGGTTTGTAGGTATTCTATATATATTATTTGTTAGATATGTATCTTAGATTTACCAAACTTTTATTTTTAGATCTTGTTGAAATAAACTATAGTAACAATTACACACAGCAGCTCATATAAGAAAAATAATATAAAATTGAATTGTATTGTTAATAAACATTTGGCGATTGAAAAGAGTGGCCATGAGTTTCCTGCCTGCTTCTTCTCATGAAAGCTCTACTCCTCGAACAGGCTTTTTTCAATGCTGAATTTTTATTTCTATTTATTTATTTTTATTTTTTTACTAATATACCAGTTAATTGACGTGTCCACGAATTGATTATACATTTTTATGGAATTAAAGATTTTTGACTGACTTTAACTATAAGAAGAGCGCAATCAAATAATGTCCCCGATGCCCAATACACTAAAAATAGATTAAGAGAATAATTTGAACATGGACTGTTACTTATTGTTATTTAATTGTTTGTTAAGGGTAATTAAATAAATATTATTGCATATTATCATAGCAACTAAAATTAGGGCTGCCTAAAAGAAGCGACGCGCAAAATTTTTTATTTTCATTAATCATAATAAAAAACTATTTATTTATTGTATTTCTAACATTATTAAACTATGTTGACGGTATGTTAACTGTTGGTTAATAATAATAATAATATTAGCCCTGTATTAAACTGTCCCACTGCTGGGCACGGGCCTCTTCTCACTATGAGAAGGGTTATGCCATAGTCCACCACGTTGGCCTAGTGCGGGTTGGTAGACTTCACATATCTACGAGAACATTATGGAGAACTCTCAGACATGCAGGTTTCCTTACGATGTTTTCCTTCACCGATAATTAATTATTAATTAATTAAGCAAGCGATAACTAATTATTTAATATGCATATAACTTCGTAAAGTCAGAGATATGCGCCTTGGGTTCGAACCCGAGACCTCTGCGTGGCAGTCCAACGGTAATATTATGTTATTTATGATCTATATTAATTTATTGATCCTTAAAGTAGGTACTTAATTTACTTAAACGTTTATAAGCTTTACTTAATATATTTTAAATATAATTAATTACTTGCATCAACTATGAAAGAACATGTAATTATATAAGTAAGCACATTGCAGTTCACATCGGACATGGATTGATGGTTATACAGATATAAACGCTCCTTCTATTCGTGTCAAGTTATGAGTTTTTTATTACTGTTAACTCAAGCTTTCTATTAATAATTTCATAGTGATTCATCAAAACATTGTTCAAACAAAGTGAATACTTACATCAGGGAAATGTGAGAACGTCTCTAACAAACATCTATCATACACCACAAAATGTCAGTAGATACACATGCTTTTAATACACATAATTGCTTCTAGACGGGTAGCCTCGCAGCCTGCGCCGGCGCAGACGGGCCGGGGGACGGGTGAAGCAGCGGCGCGCGCGGGGAGAGCGGAATGAGTAACACGGAACCCGTCAAACCTGCAGCCGAGAGATGCCGAGAGCCTCACTGCCCCTCTCGCGAAATGCCTGCCTACAAACAAAAGTACAAGCCATTTTCAACTTTAACCTTAAAGAAAAAGCACCTATTATCTCTTGTTGTAATAGCAAAGTGTTAGAGATTACCTTCTATTCCTGTTACAACCGCTTTCCAACTAAAAAAAGTTTAAATATTCATTTCAATAATGAAACCTCGCTATTGCCGTTTGACATAAGGATCGTATTGCTTTGCACTTTATGTATAGGCTGACCACACAATTTTAAACATTAGTTCAGCGGTCAAATGGGCTATATTCGTGTGAAAAGTTTAAGTAATTTATGTCGTTTATCGTTGTCTGGGGAGTAATGCACAAAACATGTTCGAGTTTGGAGATTCTCAGAATTGTAAAACGCTGTCGTTAGCCAGGACTGCGTTATTTATTTTCTGTTAACAAAATTAAGTTGTCCTGATTTAAAAGTAATAAAAACTAGTTAGTGTTTAAAAATGGCTGGATCATTGATATATGTATATATCCAGTTTAATTTGTATAATAATTGTGAGTTTTATGTCGTGTTAACGATGTAATAGACATAAATTTAAATAGTGGTTCTGTGGCATATACTCGTATTTGCGCTCATACTTACAGGCGGTCGACAGACATCGGTTCGAGACCCGGAACTAGGATTACTGGATTTTAACACGTTTTAATTAGTTTGACCTGTGTCTATTTATCTATCTAGCTATGTAACGAAATCTCTGAACACGATTTGCACCTATTTCTTCTTGAGGTCGATGGTACAATAATTATTTTAAATATGTCCTGCCCAATGTTTAGCCACGGCAATCGCATCAGCAGTTGCGTCCATCAAGTCCTCCATCCTTGGTGCACCTACAGGAACAATTTGGGTATTTCAACAGATGTGAAATGGTTTGATTGGGGTCACCACATTCATACTGTGCTTTGTGATGCTCCCTGATTCCCCATTGTACCAGGTTGCAACCACAGCGGCCGCCTGGAGTACGAAGTCGATTTAAGGATTTCCATATTGGCCATGGTAATTTCGACCCACTTAAAAACATCGAATTAACTTGAAACTTTGTAAACTTATAAAGGACCGATGACAATACAATAATTGTATAATTTCAATTGAGGAGTCCGTATGGCGCCTTACAGGCGTTTAAATGCCCGCCTTCTATTACAAGAGGTACAAAACAAAATTGGCGATATGTATGTGAAATCTCTTATCGTACCCCTTCGAAGATATTTCGGCAAGTGGATTAAAAATGTCACTAACTTATTTAAATATTGACAGCACATTTATAAATTATTAGATGGAATAATAATAGTGTTTTTATAATGTCAACTGGTAGTAAGATGATGTAACGGACAGACATTTTGAAACATAAAAAGTATGCAGGTGATGTTGTTAGTCGCAACCGTCTATTTTTTGTTCACTAAAACTTTTTGTTGTATTTTAAGAGGCATATTAAAACGGTCAAAGAACTGAAATGGGAGATTAAATGATGAAATGGAAATAAAGTACGTGATTTGCACATTATTAGCTTGGTTAACATTCTGGTTGTGTAGACCTATGTAATTAAAACATTTTTATTTAATACACCGGTTATCTTATCCGTATTAGTTAAGATAACCAGTAAGTACTTTTAACTTGAACGTTGATCAATGTAATATACTCTAAAGAGTTTTAACACACTAGAAGTAAATTCAAGAGTACATTATTTTGGACAGTTATTCCTTTAAAATTCCTACAGCGAAAGCTTTTAGTCGAAACTTCACTAATCGACTTAACTCGTTGTGTTCACGACTTGGTACGCGCATTGCATTTTTATGACCAAAGTCCGGTCCCACGGGCCGTATTAAAAAATGACTACAAAAAATGGTCGACGAAAAAACCAGTATGTCCATCCATCCACGTCGGATTAGTAACAGGCCTATTATTGGGTTGTTTACCCTATACGTGGCGACGTTTGTTTTTTTATTACGGTATTGACACCTTGCAATTTTTGAATAACGAATTTCCCGAATCGGCCATTTACAGTAGGTAAAGCACGTAAAACCTGTATAGAACATACCTGCTAGTTATAAATGTTTCATTTACAACAAGGAATAATATTTGAATTTGGAAGCAAAAAAGAAAATATATTAAGTGCCTATGGCAACATAAAAAATAAAAATATGGATGGTGGTTGGTGCACCGATGTGATGGTTACTTTGTCCTGTAGTGTACCGCCAGTACACTAATGCATGGAGGCTGAAAAAATACGTAGCCTATAGATAGTTCTTATGTATGTGATGTAGGTGTAGGTACTGCACAGATGGCGTAGTGGTTTACGTGGTCGACGAGTTTACGAGTGTTGTGGGTTCGATCCCCACACGGGCCAAAAATTTGTGTGATCCGCAAATAATTGTTCCGAGTCTGCTTCTTCTTTGTGTTCGTAGTTTGAATCTTTGCAAAGTCCTCCGCGACACAGGAAATGTTCCTAGTGCGGTGTCTTTTTTAAAAAACAAACAAAATCTTATACTCTGTTTCCATATTATGTAAGGCAATCTTTTAATATATTAATTATATTTGTGGAATAGATATTTTATTGTCATTTACCGCATTACGTGTGGTTTAATAATTACTAATTACACTATAATATTAATAAGTAAATAAGTTTACAATAAAAATATAAAATTTATTGTCTAGTCGTAAATAAAATTCATTCATAAAACAATAATAGTTAGAAAATAATACCCGCATACCTGATTAAGGAAAAAAGGTATAATTTTGAACACGCCGCCGTAAGCTGAGTAAGAAGTGCATAAGGACAATAGCTCATAAATACTGTTTCAGAACGAACATTGTGAAGTACCGCCGCCGCGCCGTATGATTAATAAGGTTACAAGTATTGACGGTTGTGGTCGCAAGCACCATGGACCACCGGGAACGAACCGCTCCTATAGGGCTGATGCAACTGACGATCACAGAATAACTAATAGTAATAACTAATAACATAAAATAATTAAATTGAAAAATACCGCCCGGTTGGCCTAAGATGTCGCTTGCTTGAGGCCGATCGTGTTATTGAGTTTTAGTAGATATAAATAAATTATCAGTTACAGCGTGGGTTGTCTTACCGGTAGACAACAAAAAGATTTGCCCTATTTTTTAACCGACTTCAAAAAAGGAGGAGGTTTCTCAATTCGACCGTATATATTTTTATTTATGTGTGTCCGCGAATAACTTCGTCGTTTATGAACCGATTCTCAAAATTCTTTTTTTGAGACTTAGATTTATATATTATGTTACTAGCTTTTGCCTGCGGTTGCGTTCGATAATAATACTTTTTTCTGGATGAAAGGTTGCCTATGTTCTGACAATGTATTTGAAAGTTTAATGATGATCGGTTAAGTCGTTAAGGCGTGAAAGCATAACAAACAAACAAACCCTCATTCACATTTTAATATTAGTTAGGAAGTTAGGAGTTTTTATTTTTGTCAGGTTTATTATTTAAATCGATAAACAGACAGAAACAATATGATTGATGCGACGTACCACGGACACGGTTGCAAAAATCCTTTGGGAAAATGACAGTGCGATTTTTTATCTAGGTACAAGATTATATGCATCGGCATTTTTATTATAATCGTCTATTTATTTTCAAAATAATCATCATGTTGTAAATTCAGAGTAAATACCATTTGAAATTAAATTAATAATTGACCGAAACTTCGGGGATAATGTAAAAGTTCATAGTTTAATAATTTATATAGTTTAAATTTAAAATAGTACCTAGTAGTTTGACAGTACAGTGTAATAGTTTTAAAATTATGTAATAGCAGTATGTTCCATATGAAAAAGCGCGAAATTACTTTTTTAAAATTCCAATTTATAAATTTTTGTAAACGTAAGACAAAATTGTTAAGCCCATATTGTTCACAGCTAAACTTAGTAAATTATTTAATCAATTTAATTGTCGGATTGCCAATTCATATCATCTTGTACACGTATGTAGGTTAAAAAATATTGCTTTTATTTATCCTACGGGGTTTTTGCGCCCTTATCTATGGTAGGTCAAAAATAGCTTCCGAGAAAGTCTCTTGTCCCGCGGAATTTCATATATCGAATTTATTTTAAAACTTGTTAATCGAACAACTTACGTTTTATAAATCATACGTGTAATTATGAGTTTATGACCGGTTGCGCGGGTGTGCACGATCGTTAATTTAGTCTCCATTTATATAAAATGGCATTAGGAACAGGTTCGTTGACATTATAGTAATAATAATTGTAAAAGTAATATGGCAGACGTGATGGCAGGTTACATACAGGTTTTAGTTTAACAATCAATAAAATTAGAAGCCATCTACGGTTAGGTGATTTAATGTTGCGTCAGCATCTATTGCAGATTATTATAAGCCTAATTGGCGTCCCACTGCTGGGCAAAGGCCTCCCCTTCCGACTTCCATCTATCTCGATCGCTTATTCTGAGTTGCCAATCCCTTTTAAAGGCATCGAGCTCGTCTCGCCATCTCTTCCTGGGCCGGGCTCGTTGTCGCTTCCCGTTACTTGGCATCCACTGTGTGATTAGATTGCAGATTGGATTTAGAATATAGATTCTATAGCCATATATACTTAATTTAAAGTTTAGTTTTTAAATTCATGTTTATATACTTTATGACATGCGACCTCATCGCGGTCTTCCAAAATGTAGTCGAAATTGACAACCGACACTTTTAAGATAAAACATTATTTTTGCACAGTATAAATTACTAACTTTTGCCCACGGCTTCGTTCGATTGACGATAGTACTTTTTTTGGATGGATAGTAGCCTATGTTCTTTTCTGTACCCTAATAACGTGTATGCATATTTTTATGATGATCGCTTGAGTAGTTAAGGAGTAAACTCGTAACAAACAAACTTACATTCGCATTTATAATATTTGTTAGCATTTTTCTTTCACCCATGCATTTTATGTAGATTGCTATTTTAATGGCGTTTATATCGCATATTCTGATCAGACTTTTTTGGTTTATTCCGCATTCGACCCTCATGTTTTGCCCCAAACGTAAAAATACGCAATCGGCCCAAAAATAGTTCAATATTAATTTGTTAACGTTTTCGTCCCAAATTATGTTCCTTATCTGACCCTGTGTTTTTTTGTATGGCAGATTTTGTTGTACCGTCAGCCGAAAAATATTTTAAAATACCTCCTTGATCTCTCGGCAAAACTTGGGGCTTATGATTGCATGACATCACGAGCGGGACATCGAAAAGACTTAAAATAATTGTTAAAAATGTTTTGTTTTACTAACGATATGCTCAAAAATGTTGGACGAAAAAGGAATAATTAAAAAAGAGGAGCGAATGAGGAACATTTTGGAAGGTGGAACGTAATGAAAGCGAATGCGGAATAAACCCTTTTTTTTGGTTCTGCGGCATAACTATACAATAATTATGTTTGCGTGCGTCATAAAGATCCCGAGTACGAATTCCGAGACGAACAAAGATTTATTGGATTTTCTGTTAGGAAATTCCCTGAGTCTATTATTGTGTTCCTGTGTAGTCAGCCATATTTATCCAAATACAGCTGGCAAACTGTGGCTATCCCTACTTTGCATTATACCTTCGGGGTTATATAGCTAGTCTTCAAACGTAAGCGTGGTGGTTAGTGTAACCGACTGCCACGCCTGAGGTCGCGGGTTCCATTCCCGCACAAGTCAAACATTTGTGTGCATGAACATTGATGTTTGTCTTGGTCTGGGTGTGTCTATGTATAATATGCATGTATTTACAAAAAAAAAGTTTATATGTATGTTTATCCAGTCTAGTACCCATAGTACAAACTCTGCTTAGTTTGGCCTAGATGGTGTTGTGTGTATGTGATAGAATATTATATTATTATTATTATAGTCAGCTAAATATAAAGTTGCAACCCTGCGAGCTTGCCCCCGGCTATCTGGTGCCATAAAACTGAGTCAGTCTTCACTAACCATGGAGTCTGTTGCTAGGCGGATTATCTGCAAGCTCTGCTCAACCATTCAACATATAAATTGTAATGTAAGACGATGTTTTTAATAGATATCTAACAATAGACTTTAGCCATAGCAAATGTGCAACGTTTTAAGATTGCGCCGAGCGAAATGTGCCAAAACAGGCGGTCACAGTTAAGTTGATAAAATCAACACTTTTTGTTTAATACAAATAAAATATACATTTACCATAACAATGAATGTGTTTACAATTACTCCGTGTTAAAAACTTTAAATAGTTAATATTTTCGCCTAGAAAATTACGCAAATTTGCACGAAAAATGCAAAAACGTAAGTTTTTTAGATTATAACAGTAGAAATCTATCCTATTTGACAGCTTAAACGAAACATAAATAGTTATATTACAATTTTTCGGTCCCAAATATTAAGGTTATTGGTTGACAATAAAGATACATATTTATCAAAAAAGCACTTAAATCCTCCAAATTTACAATGGCGGCCGCGCTCCGATGTGAATATCGAGCTCTGTCATTCAGTCCAACCGCGTCTTACGCTCGGCGCAGTCTTAATGCTTGATTTGTAGTTACGAAGTGCCCAACCAACCTATTAGTTATACCGAGATATGAATGTTACTTTTGAACTTTCGCGTTGCTAATATACTTATCTTCTTCTTTTCTTTTCGTGTGGTTAGTGGCCAACCTGTTGTCAAGAGTTGTTCAAGCCGCCCGCCCGTAGGCCTATGACATAGCTTAACGACTGCTGTCAATTTGACAACATCCGGGACCGACTTTTTACGTGCCCTCCGAAGCACGGAGACGCTCAGATGAAATACCACTAAGCGGTCACCCATCGATAGACTGACTGACCGCACCCAACGTTGCTAAACCTCGCTAATCGTTTACCGATCAATGAGTGCAACTGGATATGAGCGCTTTAATATACTTATATATAATACGTAACGGGAATTAATGCGATCGTGTATAATGTTTCGAACGGTAATACATTATGCATGTATCATCATCATCATCATCATCAGGCTATAATAGTCCACTGCTGGACATAGCCCTCCCTCAAAGAGCGCCATAGCACCCTGTCTTTAGCTTGCCGCATCCAGCATCTGCCTGCAGTCTTTCGCAGATCGTCATCCCACCTGGTCGGAGGGCGTCCTACACTACGTTTGCCGAGTCGCGGTCTCCACTCAAGAACACGCTTACCCCAGCGGTTGTCGGTTCTTCGCGCGATATGCATGTATATTATATACATATTGATGTTGCGAAAGTAACTCAATATATTTTTTTAATTAGACATTATGGGATTTAGATCGTAGGTGAATGATATTATATTCATAAAATAAGTAGCTATGTTATTAATGTTATCTTATTATACTACACGCAAGGTGAAGACTCAAAATCGCCCCAGTCGAGACGTTTTCCTATTTATTGGTCTCAAATCAAAATCGGTTCAACAAAATTTCATGTAAAGCATTTATAGATTGGCTGTAAAATCCTTCGAGGAAGAATAGACTGTCGCGATCTCCATAACCTATTCAGTCGTTTATTTGTGCCCAACAACAATACTGCACATTGCCGGAGCCGTCGGCACTGGTTGACAACCCTGAGTGTGATATTTTTGCTGACAGGTGGAATGAAATTATGAGAGTATCCTGGTGTTCTGCGAGAAAAAGTATGCGAGGGAATCCACGGTGCCGTATTAGTTATTAATTGTTTGTATAAATTATTATTATTAGCAATTTTTGTATTTAATGTATGTTATTATTGTTAGCAGTTTGTAATCTATGTTAATTATTGTAATTGGTTTATTTAACCGTTGTAATTAACAATGAATAAATAAATAAATAAATAGCGCATTTGTTCAAATTAAATTCTCTATATCTTCTACGTAAGCTTATCTCATATCTATTGCGCTACTTGTTAGTTTAAATTATAAACAGAAGGACCCATATTAATACCGATTTATTAACTTTTAAGTCTTCTTCACAGGTTAATTAAAACACTATGTGGGTCTGTGTGTCTGTCTGTTAGTGACAGGCATAACTCCGGCACCACTGGACCGATTGACTTGTAACTTGGTGTGCAGATACCTTGCGGTCATACTTCAGTCGAGTTTGAATATGGGCCCTGTGGGTCAATAGACTCCCGAGATATAATGGTCACAAGGTCACATGAAGACAAAGAGGTTGAATCCTGGGTTTTTACATCCATCTCGTTTTCTAGCATGTTTCCCTATCTAGAGGATAAAGTTGGTCATTTGTGTTTTAGTAGTTTGCTATTATCGGTGTTATATATGTTCATTAAATTATTGATCAGCCTTTTTTGGGATGTGAAGAGTGGGTGGGTACTGTTTCTCCACAACATTACGACGTAATTGAGCCTGTATGAGCCATTGAACTTGAGTTCTGCATGTTGAACCAAATTAGGCGATACTTGGCGGCAATCCATTGTAATAAAATATCCACCAGACAATTTGGAAATGAATGAGCCTAATGTTTGGAGTTGCCAAAATGTTATGAGGCTGCTTCGCGTAGAGACAAGGCACATGGTAACGTATCCTAGCTAATATTATAAAAGCGAAAATGAGTTTGTTTGTTTGTTACCTTTTCACGCCTGAACCACTGAACCGATCATCCTGAAATTTTGCATATACGTTGACAGGTTTTGCGTATACAGAAACGGACATAGGCTACCTTTCATTCCGAAAAAATTACTGTTCCTGAGGAAAACAATAATAACGCTCTTATGACAATAGATGGCGCCGCGTGTCTTTCGAATCATGATTGAATTATATTATTACAAGCAGAGTACAACCCGAATTGATTGTCAAATTCTAAATTTACACGAGTAAAGCCGCGGGCAAAAGCTAGTATTTTATATTTGAATCGGAAAATTGCAAGTTGGAGTACGCCCGGATTCCACGTCGCCTGTTCATCGTTAAACGAGTATGGTATTCTTAATCTATTTCTATTGCCAAGCGTGGCGGTGTCCTCTCTACGCAATTATTGTATAGCTCAGTATGTTTTTATTTAAAACCTGTACCGGGTTGGATATAAGTGGGTGGTAGCGTAAGTTTCTTTAAAACACATCATGCTAGAAAGGTGAGGTGGAAAACAGGCATACGGCCTTCCTAATGGTGACCGGGTAACATAGGTATACTCAATGGACGCCAGCTAAACTAGAAGTAGGTACCTATCACTGGCATTTGCTAACCCGGTAAATGTGGGATTTTAAAATACACAGTCAGCCTTTAGATGACAATCCAAATTTTATCCGTCACATCACAGTCACGATGAAATGACAAACTTTTTGACATGTTTAAATAAAAGCTTATTAAAATGCTGCCGTCCCGGCTTAAAATATAATTCACCGCCTGTTATTGAAATTTAAAGATTGCTGTTGCGAGATCTAGGTGTTATCTTGAAAACTATGGGACTAACGAGGTTTACTACAACCAGGTCGGACCGTTCATACTGCCTTTAGCAAGGCTCTGCAGCTCACAAATGTTATTTAAATATTTCAACAATAAGTACAGTCAAAACTGGATATAACGACATTGAAGGGATCATATAAAGACTTTGAAGGGACCATATAACGACATTGAAGGGACCATATAACGACTTTGAAGGGACCATATAACGACATTGAAGGGATCATATAACGACTTTGAAGGGACCATATAACGACATTGAAGGGACCATATAACGACATTGAAGGAACCCTATAACGACACTGAAGGGAACATATAACGACATTGAAGGGACCGTATAACGACATTGAAGGGAACATATAACGACATTGAAGGGACCGCATAACGACATTGAAGGGACCGCATAACGACATTGAAGGGCCCATATAACGACATTGAAGGGCCCATATAACGACATTGAAGGGACCATATAACGACATTGAAGGGACCATATAACGAAATTGAAGAGACCGTATAACGACATTGAAGGGACCATATAACGAAATTGAAGGGCCCATATAACGACATTGAAGGGACCATACAACGACACTGCAGGGACCGTATAACGACATTGAAGGGAACATATAACGACATTGAAGGGACCATATAACGATATTGAAGGGGCCATATAACTTCGGACGTTATGTCCGATAGTTGTTATAAGCAATATACACAAGTATGTAGTCATATTAATTGTCATATTATGTTATGCTTATGTTGTTGTTGCTCATGTTTTCAAATAAAATGTCAAATATGGAAATAAAAATGTTTATTCTGAAAACACTTATATACATATATTATATACTAAGTGTACTTTATAACATGTAAACTCATCTCCGGGGCGGTTTTACCCTCGGGGAGATATTATTAAAAAAACCCTGTACTCAGCTTAAAATATTCCTTCATAGATTGGAATATAACTAAATTGTTCGTATTGTTTTGTTTTGCTGGAACAGGTAAAACGGTTGGTCGCTAAAGCCGATGAATATCGATAGTTTCGTCGTTTTAAGGGATATGTCGCTGTATCCTGTTGTTATAGGCAGTATGATTACTTAATTGATCGTATAGGGATTCTGCCGGGACCTTGCCATTCGGTCGTAATAACCGATACGTCGTTATAAACGATGTCGTTATATTCGGTTTCGACTGTATAAACATATTATGTGACTAGATTTTGCGGTTGCGTTCGGTAACAGTACTTATTTGTGTATGATAGGTACCCTATGTCCTTTTTTGTTTCCTTGACCACGTGCATGCGAAATTTCATAATCATCGGTAAAGTAGTTAAGGCGTGGATGTATAACCAACAGACTTAAATTCGTATTTATAACATTAGTTAGAATTGTTATATGTAATACAGTGACCCACATTATATCCTACTTGACCTGAAACATGTGTTATCATGACAAATGTTCGTAATCTCACGTCTCAGAAGGCACTAGGTACGCCAAGATAACAAACAGCCCAAAAATATCGATTGCAACGTAACAATTCAGCTTAAAAGAATAGCGTTTTTTATGTCCAGAGTTGCCATATGTAAAAATACTATCATTACGAGTCTGTCAGACCGCCTGCTGCAGACTGTGACGTACCGACGATGGATGGCTATTGCCACTTACTTTGTTTTTAACTCTAATTTTAACTATTATTTAATTACTAGATGTTCCCGCGGTTTCACCCGCGTTTATCGTTACTGCGCCGCCCCCGTGGGTCGTAGCGTGATATTATATAGCCTATAGCCTTCCTCGATAAATAGGCTATCCAACACTAAAAGAATTTTTCAAATCGAACCAGTAGTAATCACGCAGAATAAACCAGGAGAAACATCGTTTGTACTATGTCTGTAATGGGTAATTATTTTGCTGCGATGTTATTTTAAAAATGCTATATCTCCTAAGATATTCATTGAAATCGAATGATGTAAAGGGCAATTTTGTTTTAAATTAAATAATTGTGATGAATAACGTATTTATTTGGATAAGAATTAATATCATGTTTATAAAAATACCTTCGCAAATAATGCATTATTTTAGAACAAATTTTGTTAGCTAAAAAATGGTTATAGTGAGCCAATCTTAAAAGATAGACATATGCTGTCGCGGACTTTTTTTTAGAACTTTTAAAGGGGAACAATTCTGTCATACATGATTTTTGCGAAACTTTAACTGTTTACGCAGCGCACGCAGCGGAAGCTCTCAAAAGGAAAAAATACTCTCCGATTTTGAAACATTCTTCATTGGTGCTCCGCTCCTATTGATCTTAGCGTAATGATATATAGCCTATAGCCTTCCTCGATAAATGGGCTATCTAACACCGAAATAATTTTTCAAATCGGGCCAGTAGTTCCTGAGATTAGCGCGTTCAAGTAAACAAACAAACAAACAAACTCTTCAGCTTTATAATATTATACTATAGATGTGTCGACCTTGTATATGGATCCCAGAGTCCGAAATAAAGTATTACTATTATTTGTTTCTCTTTCACGGGTATATTCCTAATACGTTAGGAAAATACCCGGCCCTTTGGGAGGCTTACACGGAGTTTTAATCAAAGGTGGGATGGATCACCTACAGCGGCACTAGCCGCAGCAGGCGTAGGACTATTGCTACGTATGGATTCTAATATATGGGCTATGGGTATAATGTAACTGCTGTGCAGTTTCGAGTTCTTCGAGAGAAAAGTGTTATTGTATTTTCTTAATATTGTCTTCTGTTTACGCGAATGTTATTCATTGATATTAAACTACTATATACGGATTTTATCATGTTGTTTATTTGACACTTTATTACAAAACTAGCTGACCCGCGCAACTTCGTCTGCTTCACATAAGAGAATTTTCCTAGTTTTTGCAATATTTTTCATTTATGCTCCGCTCCTATTGGTCGTAGCGTGATGTTATATAGCCTATAGCCTTCCTCTATAAATGGGCTATCCAACACTGAAATATTTTTCTAATTTTTACCCGTAGTTCCTTAGATTACCGCGCTCAACCGAACAAACAAAATGTGAGTGAAATCGGCGCGTGAGCGCCCCCGCCTTTTTATAAATGCAGCGGATGGCCGTTACGCGCGTTAAACAACAATCAACCGTATAGCCGTACCCATACTGGCGCGGCGAGATTTGGAAGTTTTATTTCATCTCTATCTTGTGTGTTTATAAACCGATTCCTATATATTTTTTTATAATATAAATATTAAAGTGTACTTTTTGAATATGGGAGTTTGATAAAGATATATCTATGTGAAATACAATATATTTATGTATTTTAATACACTTTGAAGAAATGCCTAACGATTAAACACGTTATTGTGGCTAATTTATAAAAGATAGATATATACTATTCAGGACTTTTTTGTAGGTCTTTTGAAGACCATTATCTTTGTAATACATACTTTTGGTGTATGATCAACGTATGCGAGGATAAGAGCTCGAAAGCACATTTTCGTCCGACTTGCTTCAAATTTATCGTCACTGCTCAGCTCCTATATGTCTTAGCGTTATGTTATATAGCCTATAATCTGCCCAGGAGTATGGACTACAATCGTACCAAGTTTGGTTAAAATCCCTTCAGTAGTTTTTGACCCATGCGTGCACATACAGACAGACAGACAGACAAAAAATTTACTGATTGCATTTTTGTCATCAGTATCGATCACCATTCATCCTCCAATATTAATTTTGAATATATATTCAATGTACAGAATTGACCTCTCTACAGTTTTATTATAAGTATAGATTTAGAAACTGTTACAATACTATTACTATTAAACTTTACTAATTTTTAAGCTAATTAAATTATTGAAACTATTAAAACTATTTATACTATTACTATACTATTTATAGTCATGTTTATACTTTCCCTGACGTTTCGGTTGCTATTCAGCAGCCATGGTCACGGGGAGACTAAGATTGTAGTTGTCTCAATTTTCCAGTGTAGTTATTTCAAAGTACCTGAACATAATTAATTCATGGGTGTTTCTATTTACGCAGAATGAGCTCAAAGTATCATGAAGTCTAGCTGTGGGGCTCTTGGGTTTGACTATTTGATTTACTGGTTCCCAAGCTGGTGGTACATTCCAACCATCTTCTCTATTGAAATTAGGATGTTTTTTGATTTCAATAGCCTCGCGAAGCATCCTTGATAGGAATCGGTGTTCTTTAGCGAGCATCTGTGGTTTGTCAAATCTTAGATTTGACAAACCACAGATATACAGAGATATTGAGATTATTTCGGTTAAAAAAATCTCAATAGCAGAATTTCGAACTGTGTCCAGACGACGGTAATAGCTGATTACGCTGGATTTCAGAATTAGCTGGTGGCGTACTCTCACAGAGATATAGTCATCCAACTATGTATGTTATAGAGAGCAAAGCTTCAAATATAATACTTTGTGTGATCCACGAATGGTTGTTCTGCGTCTACGTGTACTTTGTGTCCGTTGTTTGAATTTTTGTAAAGTCCTCCACGACACAGGATTTATTCTAAGCGCGAAAGGGATCTTTTAAAAAAATGCACCGCTTCCGACCTTGCTTATAAATAAAGGCATCAAACTAAGTACATGGTAACGCGAGTAAAACTTTAAGAGATAGCATATAAATGGGTGGATATTGACCTCACTGAGGTATGCGATCTGCTTGTCCTGTATGAATAAACAGCGTGTGTATACGATAAGTAGCCGCGAAGGACAATGCACGATTGTCGTGAGAATGAACCCGGCCGTGTCGACGACATGCTGCCTTTAATTATCACTTGTCTTACACTAATTCTGAAGGCGTTGTCTTTTAGGCAATAGTATAGATGCTTTTAAAAAGCTCTTAGTAGCAGACTCCATGCTGCTACAATTTCGTTACGGAATAATCCAATAATACTTTGTCTGGGAAAATAAACAAACTCATGTATAGCAGTCGGATTCACAACGGCTGCGCCATCGAATAGTAGTTATTAAACATTTAATTATAACTAGCTTTTGCCCGTGGCTTCGCTCGCGTTTATTTAGAATTTGACAATAAATTCGGGTTGTACTCTGCTTGTAATAATATAATTCAATCATGATTCGAAAGACACGTGGCGCCATCTATTATCATAAGAACGTTATTATTGTTTTCCTCGGGAACAGTATTTTTTCGGGATGAAAGGTAGCCTATGTCCGTTTCTGTACACCTGTCAATTTATATGCAAAATTTCAGGATGATCGGTTCAGTGGTTTAGGCGTGAAAAGGTAACAAACAAACAAATTCATTTTCGCTTTTATAATATTAGGAAGGATAGGATATTATTTTAAAAAGATATAATTTTATTTGACTTTTACATGCAAACGTAGACCAAGTGCATGTTTTGGAGAAGGGAAGGCTACGCTGCCGTCATAATTAAGGAAAAATAATTTTATGGCATATGCGTCTTTTTTCCTTATGACTGCAGTACGGATTGTCACCTGCTACGATTCTGGACTATATTACATTGAAATTAATGCTTAACACACTAGATATATATATATATATATATATATATATATATATATACCTCTTCTCTCTTAGCCTTTATTATTCCCAAGTCACTTGGGATCGGCTGTCTAGTCTAACCGGATTTGACTGGATATCTGTTTTTACACGGAGCGACTGCCATCTGACCTCCACAACCCGAAGGCTAACAATACTCTAAGGCTAGAGCAGTGTCAGGATATTAGAGGGCACTGTCTTCCCAATAACGACGGCCATAGATGTTCATGGCAGCCGGAACGGACGCCTTAACGTGCTCTCCGAGGCACGGAGCAGGCGATAATTGTCAATTAATACAAACATAATTCCGAAAAGTCATATAACTTCCGAAAGTCAGAGGTCCGAGACGTGGGTTCAAACCTGAGACCCTCTGCCTTGCAGTCTGTTGGTCTACCCACTGAGCTATCCCCAGTGTATTTACTATTATCTAAAAACCTCACTTATTATTATATATTTTAATGAAAACCCAACGCGCACTAGGAATAAAACCTGTGTCGCGGGGAACTTTAAAAAGATTTAAACAACGGACATAAAGAACTCCTGGATTCCAAGACACCGTTGTAGATCACACAATATTTTGTCCCGTGTGGGATTCAAGCCCACGACAATCGACATGGCGCGCCATGTCGATTGTCGTGGGCTTGAATCCCATGGCGTGGCGATCACATAACACTTAGCTAAATCAGTCGAGTTTTTAAAACTAATGGATTATAACTTGCGTCATTTACCCGTGCAAAAATAAGTTGCGAAACATAGGTATGTTTCGCAACTTATTTTTGCACGGGTAAATGACGCAAGTTATAATCCATTAATTATTATTGTGAACAGCTTGGTAGGTACCAAGCTGTTCACAATCATTCTGCATAGTGATATTAATGTAAACAACAGATCAACGTTTAATACTTATGCATTTTATAATGATTTCATCGACTTAATAACATGTTGTAACTTTTACAAATGCCAAAAATGTAAAACGACACGATGACCGTTTAAATCACAGCGCTCTCAATTCACAGCTATGCACTCAACATGCTTGCTATATATATTTCGTGTACAGGTATTATAGTTTATTAGGCAAGAACCTGTCGGAGGACTACAGGACTTGTTTCTGTCAATTATAAATTAGGCAAAAGTTGCAAAAAGATGTCGAAGTTGCAAGTTGAAGACCTGCTTAATGGATTGTCATTAAGTAGTAGAGCCTCGCTGATTTCAGCAAGAATGAGCCGTCTCGACCGGGGAAGGACTACCCTCTCACAGAATATCGACGTGAAATACCAGTATTCCTACTGTTGTGTTTCGTTCGGTGAGTGAGAGTGCCAGAGGCCCAATCACCCCTTTCCTGGGGGAAAGGGGGTGATTGGGCCTCCGGCACTCTCACTCATCCCGTTCCTTCTCCTTCCTTTCCTAAAGGGTCGACAACGCGCAAGTGATGCCTCTGGTGTTGCAGGCGTCCATAGGCTACGGTGACCACTTACCATCAGGTGGGCCGCGTATGATTGTCTGCCATCATAGTTGTATAAAAAAAATCGACAAACCGTGTTCGCTTTTTTACTTTTATTTACTATTGATAGTCCTACGGCAGGTATTGAGATTTGCCTCTTTATTTTTCATCTGAATAATAATTAATATAATAATCTTTATTAAAATAAAATTAGCAAAGAAAGCTAAGCAGCTAATTATAAATTAATCAAAAATTAATAATCGGTGAGAGTTGGTACTCTTAAAAATTTACATTTTGAATGTAAAATTTTGTGAAGATGCTTAGATGTAATGATGTCCCGATGTTAGTTAATCAGTCAGGAAGAAATCGTTAATGTAGTAATGAAAGTTGGACTTGGCACATTAAGTAGACTACGGGGCGGCTTAACAAAGAGCATAATATTAGTCCCGGTGTGCATTTCCGTGCAATTTACACGGGCAAAGCTAATAGAAACTAGTAATAGGTAATAAAATAGATATTGTATAGAATAAAATGTGTTGGTAAAACTAAGCTTTAAAATTTATTTCAATATGATATACTCGTAAGATAATAGAATGTTCGTTCTTCTCTCCTAATTTTGCTGTGCCCGACGGGGTCCATAATTGTTCTATCTGCATTTATAAGACCTGTATATTCATTATAGAGTGCAATAAACGAATTGAATTGAATAGTTAATAGACAGAGTGATAAAGTATTAATATTAATAAAATATGCATAATTTGGAAACATTTTTGAATCTAAAGGTCATCAAGACGATTGGCTACAACGACAAATCAGAATTACTCTCTTACCTAATCGATCGCGATTTTGGAATTGGCTAATTATTTATGCAGAAAAACTTTTACTCTGTTAAAGAATTTATGGAACATACGGCGTGATGAGTACCAAATTGACCTACTAATCAAATAGGAATTATGACATTGTTAATTTAAAATTTATGATTGTTTGAAGAGACATACTTTGTTAACTCCATATAACATGTACCTATTTTTGCATGTTATTTGTAACGGCTAAACAGGCTTGTGCTAATTTATTATAGTATGACTTCAATGAAATGTACGTTGTTTACAGCAAATAAAGATATTCTATTCTATTCTATGATTTCAATATACGATAAGTATTCGAATAGTAATCAGTAAAAACGAATAGATCAATGTTACAACCTGTGGTTATGTTATAACGCTGGTGTATACGAATTATAGCCTGGTTTATTTTCAAAAACGCTACTTTCATTTAGATGTATAACATTCACGTAACGTAAAACAATATTATTACAATGCAGAGTTGTAATTTTTTTGTTGATCATGAAATATTTTACTTGTTACTGGCAGGAATATCCCCTATATTCCTTAACAGACTGATTTGGAAGTCCAAGGAATAGGCTTTTTCCAGCAGTGTCAAATTGACAGTAGTCGTTACGCCATGTCAGAGGCCTACGGGCGTATTGAAGAACTCTTGACAACAGTTTGGCCACTAACCACAAGAAAAATAAAAAAAAGCAGTGGTACAAAACAATAAGCTAATAAACAAATCAAAAAATCTTTTATCAATTGTGCATCGCTAAATTTAGCCTGAATCTACATGATCATGTAATCCTTGATCTGTTTCAATCTTGTTATTCCGTTCCCATTACGGCAGTACATAGGTATACAAGTCTGGAATGAGACCTTGAATGAGCACAGTATATAAAGCATAGGTTACACAGGTCATCGGTCGCGTGATCCTGTGAGGTCCATGACTAATAAAATGGCCGGCACATGCCCTGAGAGCGGCCACAACACGATCTTGTTCGTGCGGAATTCACTCATGATTATCTATTTAATTATCCATCAAGATCAATTATGGGACTACCTTACCTATTAGTTTATATGCCAGTAATATACACCGTGTAACAGAAAGGTGTGGTCTTATAAAGCGTCACATAATATAGCCCCTCTACAATGGAAAACAGCGACATATAAATTCGTATACTTGATTTATTTCTATTATGAAAACCAACAGCGTAACAATTTGTCTAACAATGTAATCGGCCTGTCGGCCTCGATGACGTAGTGGTCAGTGTAACCGACTGCCACGCCTGAGGCCGCGGGTTCGATTCCCGCACAAGTCAAATATTTGTGTGCATGAACATGGATGTTTGTCTTGGTCTGGGTGTTTCTATGTATTATATGTATGTATTCACAAAAAAAAATATTGGGGCAGTCTGTGGGGTTTGCCGATAGAAGTGAAAACTTTAATCCTTGATCATAAACACTTCATTGAAAACAAAAAATAAAAAGAGGGTCGGGTCGGATTCCTGATACTCTCTTACGGGTTATTACGCGAGTTCTATGACTTTTGTTCACCCAAGAAGTGCTCAACGCGCCTAAAGAAGTTTCACTTCAAAAAAGTATATATGTATGTTTATCCATTGTCTAGTAGCCATAGTACAAGCTCTGCTTAGTTTGGGCTACATGGTGTTGTGTGTATGTGATAGAATATTATTATTATTAATATAAATGCAACACAATTGTATATATAGCCAATAACAGGTTTCCCAATCTATACTAATATTATAAAGCTGAAAAGATTAGCGTAATGAAGAGATTAGCGCGATCAAACAAACAAACTCTTCAGCTTTATAATATTAGTATAGATTATGTTCCTTCCTATGTAATATGACCACACCTTTCTGCTACACGCTGCAGATAACTAAAAAGGACAGAGTTAAATACTTTGATTTACATAAATACAAATGTTGTTATAAATAAACACACGTGCAGAATGTAATTAGCTGATGTAAATTTAGTTCGCACGCAGATACAGGATTCTAAACATGTATCGTGAGAACAGTGATAGGTGGCGACGCGTGCTGAGCCTATAGATTGGCTACCAGCCGTAAGTGCCAAGAATTCTTTGAAACGCAGTTATTTTGCTATGGTTATGAAGCCCAGTTGGCAATTTAAATAGTTATGCGTAAGTATTTATTGTTGGACATGAAGATTTACAGGCCTACAGACTATCATCATATCTCACCTGTGATTATCTATTACGCATTCGATTTATTCGAATGAATCGACGACGCGAATACTTACTACTATTACTTCGCTGGCTCGGCAACATAGAGTGGATCTTACTGTCCGACATTAAAGTATTAAATTACGCAAATACTTGATGTATATTATGATATTCTGTTTAGCTCGTACATGTAATTTTCTAAGCAGATCAAAACAATAAAATCATAACTGTTTCCACATGATGGCATGAATTGTTTTTATCTTCTCGATGGAGTATCAAAATCAATATAACAGTTTTCTCGATAAATCGATTAACATTAGAAGTGCTCAACGCCCTCCTGGTTGACAATCCTGAGTGTGATATTTTTGCTGACAGGTGGAATGAAATTATGAGAGTATGCCTGGTGTTCTGCGAGGAAAAGTATGCGAGAGAATCTACGGTGCCGTATTAGTTATTAATTGTTTATATAAATTATTATTATAGGCAATGTTTTTGTATTTAATCTATGTTATTATCGTTATCAGTATGTAATCTATGTTAATTATTGTAATTGGTTTATTTAACCGTTGTAATTAACAATAAATAAATAAAATAAATAACATGCCAAGTCATCAAGGGATATTACAATTTACGCACTTGCACTTGAGATATACATAACTTACACGTCGACATTTGCAAGAAAAGATATATTTTTTTATACAAATAAAGTGGCAAACAAGCATACGGCCCACCTGATAGTAAGTGGTCACCGTAGCCTATAGACGCCTGCAATACAAGAGGTATCACTTGCGCG
Source organism: Catocala sponsa (assembly GCA_963564715.1). Classification (NCBI taxonomy): domain Eukaryota; kingdom Metazoa; phylum Arthropoda; class Insecta; order Lepidoptera; family Erebidae; genus Catocala; species Catocala sponsa. The sequence goes on from OY751327.1 coordinate 29,585,013, forward strand.
TTGCCGACCCTTTAGGAAAAAAAGGAAGTGGGAAGGAGAAGGAGCGGGCAGGAGGAAAGAGGGTGATTGGGTCTCCGGCACACTCACTCACCAAACGAAACACAACAGTAGGAACACTGCTATTTCACGTCGATATTCTGTGAGAGGGTAGTCCTTCCCCGGTCGAGCCGGCCCATTCATGCTGAAATCAGCGAGGCTCTACTACTAATAATATCGACGACAAGCAATCTATGATAGATTCCTTAAAAATTTTCAATGTATTTTCTGATATCAAATCTTTGATAGGTACATCTATACATCTATACATACATACATACATACAAATAAATAAAATTGAAGTGTCTGTTTGTAATGTCAAAATAACAGCTTTTTATCTAATGCATATGAAAGAATATAAGGTACCTATATAAAAAAATATTTTTAAAATTTTTGTCTGTCTGTCTGTCTGTTTGTTCCGGCTAATCTCCGAAACGGCTGAACCAATTTTGACAGGACTTTCACTGGCAGATAGCTGATGTTATAAGGAGTAACTTAGGCTACATTGATTTTAGACAAAAACAGGGTTCCGCGGAGACAAACACTTTTTATTTAAAATCTATGCGGAAGAAGTCGCAGGTAACAGCTAGTAACTAATAAAGTAACAGCCAATATTTCTGGCGATGCAGTTACATAATAGCTTTGAATCATTATTAAATTATCCAGTTCAAATGACTCCACGAATCTGAGCGTGGTCTCATATAAACACAACAATGTTCCAATATGGCGAGGAATTAATGGAATGTCTGTTGCGTAACCATGGACAGGAGGTCAAATTAAACGGGACCCATTGATATCGGACGGCAAATAGGACAAAACGACCTTCGATAGCTATTACATAGACCTTATTAGTGTTGATTTGGTACAAAGAGTATGCGTAGGCGATCACATAGCTTAATTTTATTTAGCAAATATGATAAACAAGCTTCCGGCCTGCTTAATGGTAAGCGGTTATCAGGGCAAAGGAAGTTTGCAACATAAGGACTAGTTAGTTAAGATTTGCGGCTTTCAAAATTGAGTCGATGTGTAACCAGAGTAGAGTGCACGTAAGCTGATCTATTTCAGATGATACAGCAACTTTTTTAAGGAGCCATGTCATATATGACTTGGTTCGTCTGGGCAGACTTATGAAAGGCAGGCCACAGTTTGATTTGCTCTCATATATTGGACAGTGCAAGTCTTTGCTACGATAGCATCTCCAAATACAGGATGTTATTGCAAATTAACCTTGTGTTAGTTGGAACCTCCTATGGAGGATCAGATTTACAGAGTACTTTTAGTAATTTTGGTAAGTTGACTAATTTAACCAAAGTGGGATGAAAAAGCAAATAGAAATGAATAACGACGAATGTAGCTAATGGATGTAGTTTTTTATATCGACGATCGTCGCTAATAGCTCGTTATTGGTACTTTTAACATTAGTCGTAGCTCTAATTGAATCGTAATTGGGCCTTTGGCACAGTCAGCGCCATAAATGGATGAACATTTGTTAGATCTTTAATTGCTTTATCACAAACAATACCTACTGGTAATTTATAGATAATCTTTTACTGAAGTAACAGTTTAAGAATATTCACTCATTTCGATCATAATTCATTACTATAAAACAATATTAAATAAATATTCATTCATAAAATACCATTACTAGTTTGTTTGATGTTTATCTTTAAGTAGATAAATACATATATATATACAGGATGTGTCGTAAATAGTGGTCCAGAGTAAAGGAGTCGATACACTGTATTCTTATGTATCACATACCGAAATTTTAACCATTTTTTTTATGCCCCTAAAGTCATATAATTTGCTGAAGATGAGTATTGAAATTGGAAACAGATTAATTTCTTTAAGTACCTTTGACTTTAAAACATAAAAAAGGGTTTGGATATGATAGTACATATATTCAAGAGTAATAATAAAAAAACAGAATTAAAAAATATTGATATTTGTTGAAATGACAGCCAAATTCGTGAAGCAAGGTGCAGAAATTTTAAAAAAGAACTTTTATTTTTTGTTAGGAGACCCTTAACTGAAAATGCTTAAAATTTCGGTATGTGATACATAAGAATACAGTGTATCGACTCCTTTACTCTGGACCACTATTTACGACACACCCTGTATATATGTGTCGGAGATGTATTGTTCTCTATGGCAACGTCAGTAGTGGTTGCGGGTTTAGTGGGCGTTATCTGGGTAATATGCGAGCACAAAACACAACGATGCCGGTTTTACACTATTTGTATTTAGAATAAACAGTATTTTCACTTCACAATAATGTCGAATGAAAAATAACAGTTAAGACCGAGCAGTGGGTTCAGGGCACTGATCTTACTTCTTTTACACAACTCACAACTCAACGTTCCGACTCGATCAGTCGCTATCGCTCAAATGTGTCTCAACAACTGTCGGCCCTCCTAAAGTAAAGATGGCGCCTCGACCCCACTCAAGCACGCGCTCTGCTCTGATTGGTCGTTACGTGAATTACAATATTCATAACTTTTATTAGATTAATAATGTTTATGAGCTAAGTATAGAATAATTTAACAAATCAAATTAAATTAAATTAAGAATTTTAAAAGTAATTAAGACGTAGACAATTTATATTGTGAATTATACGTGTAAATAACAATCAACCCGACTCATAGCTTCCTCCGACATATATATATTCATCTACAGTATATGAATAATGTAATTATAAATGACACTGTCAGCGACTCTTAAGTCGCTGACAGTGTAATTTATAAGTTATGACAAAAGATTGTTTATTACAGCAACATTTCCGCAGCCTATAAACCTGTTGCCTTCTAGCGAATACATTTTCAGCATCCTAACTACTATAGTAAGTTTCCTAAGAGCAAATATATACAACATTTGGTCAAAACTGGTACTTATCCTTAAACCGCCAAATCAGTTGTAACCGTAAGCGCAAAAATGTAGTTTCTTCTATTTGGTCAACTATCAACGATACCCTATGACGCCCTATGTTGTCAACTCAGCAACATAACAAGGAGTAATCGAGGTCAGTTTGGGCAAGCAATTGCTTCAACGATGATTAATGGCCAGATGCCCTGCACACAACAAACAGTTCAAGAGAGGCAAGACAGCGGAAACTCCGCACTAACTTGGAGCATACCAAGAGAAAAATACCTTCCATCATTCCACCTGAAGATCTTAAAGTTGGGTTGTGTATTTATTTAGTTGGATTTTGAGAGCTTACTTTGTGTTATCATAAGATCATGTGCCATCTAGTTGTAAGCTGCCATTGGCATATCTAGGGTTATTTTCAAGTCTCGTCTTTCTTCTCTGGAATATGAAGTTCAAACCGTACATCCTGGGGTGAGCACCAGATAATTCTGGGGTAGCCAGTGGCAGTAGCCTATATATAGAAAGCACTAAATCGTCTGCGTACCAAGTAGGCCGACGCATACACAATTTGCATAATCAGTTTTTAGATTGATCCGTTAACCAGTATGAATGTAGTGATCCAGAACTGATTATGCCCCATCCAGAGTGTGGAAATCATCCATACACATGCACTCTTTACGATCTTATGAAAGCCACCTTGCTGTGATTAAATGACCACCTTCTGGGGCCCAATATTGTACGACAAGTACTGTCGACACGTAATGAAAAAGAGCTCGCAGTGCTGTTTGTAGAGAAGCTAGTGATATTTTTTTTCTTCTGTTGGTAGAACACCGAATCATTTTATACAAGATTAGCAACGCAAAAAGATTACTTGGAAGTATCTTAAAATTAGAAGGTATCTTTTAAGACTTCAAAAACATTAAGCTATTATTTACGTCACAAAGTAATACTCAAATATAAAAATTTAGTTCGTAGTTACTTTCCAGAAGTAACATTTAGATATTAGCTGCATGGGACAGAATTACTTTTTAAATCATCATTAAATTACATTTGCTTTAATTTGGCCAGATTGGTGGTATGAAAATCTGATTGGAGGGATCTTCTATTGTTGTCAGCTACCAACCCAATCCCTGTGTTATCAATAAAGCGTTGTTAACTAGTTTAGTTGGGGACAACAGTAATTGTCTCAATGATGCTTGACATGCTGAGGGACTGCACTAACGATTAGCGATTATTCCTAATAACAATCGGAAAATTTGATTACAATCATCCGGACGCATTTTTCCAATAGCAATTGCATTGTCTAATCCCTCAACCAACGCACTCAGACACTATAAAAGTAAATTTTGTTATGATATAGTCTACGTCTGAACAATATTACCTAACTATTTTTCAACAATTTAATTGCTTTGGTTAAGAGGTTAAGTGTAGTCGATTACTGTATTGACCACCATACGGCACATAACATTAGATCTACAAGCAATAGGTCAAGTCCAAGTGCTGTTTATAATGTTTGTAAAGGACCCTGCGACCCGAGATTACATCGAAGTCTAAATTATTTCTGGAAATTGTCGTGACGAAGAATCCTACATGGTGCCCTGAGGCATAACTGCGTTGGAACTTGTGTATACGTTTATGTCTATAAGTGAAGTCTTGGTTTGATTCTCAGGCGTAGTGATATAAGTTTCTACCATTAGGAAATTTTCAGTACAAATTTGTGGCGTATTAAGAATGGTAGCTGGTGATAGACGCATGTTACCTGGGTTTAAAATTTAGCAGAATGCGAGTGCAATATACCTTTGCCTATTCTTTCGAGAAAATATACGTAGATATGTAAGGTTCTTCCTATATCAAGGAACGAGTCGTTTTAGCTAGGGACAATTACATTTTGACATATTTTCTGTAGAATATGTGTCAAAATTAATTGCCCGTTGTTAATACGACTCGTTTCTTGAATATAGAACCTGGTTTTAGAGTATTATATATAGTGGTTATGCAGAAATCAGTAGACATTCGAAGGGAGTATCGATAGTTACATTGTTTCAATGTTTTAAATTAATTTCTTTGCAGGATAAGTCCTACACAAATAACCTACACTTCAGCTAATCCTAGAATTATTAATATAATTTCTGCATATCTACCAGCTCGTATATACGAGGTATATCACAAGACATGCGCGGGAGTGGACGCAAGGCCGAAGTAATTGTGCGTCGTCGCTTCCCGCGGGACGCAGGCGCAATTACCGAGCAGTTACGTGACCATTCGTTCAGTCAGTTATATATAATGTGTATATATATACGGTTGTTTATCATCATATCCTCGTGCACTATGGGGGTCTGGTTGCAGGAAATATGATACCTGTCGACGCGATGCATATAAGCGATAATTTGCATAGTTATATATAAATGGTCTCACTTCTATATCCTCAATGATACAGGTAGAGGTAATCTATACTAATATTATAAAGGTGAAGAGTTTGTTTGTTTTTTTGTTTAAACGCGCTAATCTCAGGAACTACCGGTTCGAATTGAAAAATTATTTTAGTGTTGGATAGCACATTTATCGAGGAAGGCAATAGGCTATGTAACATCACGCTACGACCAATAGGAGCAGAGCAGCAATGAAAAAAGTTGCAAAATCGGGGAAAATTCTCTTATATGAAGCACACGAAGTTACGCGGGTTAGCTATTTATAATATGTACACACAATTCATTAGCTTTAGTTTTATGTATCACTTGTATCACTAGCCAATGGATAAACATACACATAAGTATACCTTTTTTTTTGTAAATATGTAGGTATGTATTTACAAAAAAAAAGTATACTTATATGTATGTTTATCCATTGTCTAGTAGTTCTACCCATAGTAGAAGCTCTGCTTAGTTTGGGCTAGATGGTGTTGTGTGTATGTGATAGAATATTATTACTTAATAAGGAGCGTTTGCCCGTTGCCGTCTGTCAGGCACAGACCAAGATTGGATGCTATGCCTAGAAATGTTTTGACAGTAAAGTCGAATAACTCTTTGCCCGTCCGAGGAATTGCACCCGAGACCTGACGCACAGCAGTCGCATTTCCTTTCGCTGCGCCACTGAGGTAGTCAATAGTACATTGGCAGAATATTTCGTATAGTTGATCGGCTGATCCTTAGCTTCCTTCACCTTTCAACAATAGGTGACAAAAATCTATGCGTATTCAAAATTTTCAAATATTAAAACATTTAATTTCTTTTAATAAATTGTTAAAGGTAGCGGACAAACGCACTGGTTTAAATTTTCAAATATCCAACACATTAAATTCTTTTAGCCATTGTTGAGGGTAGCGGATACAAACGCATATATACACGTACAAAATATTTGCGAACGATATTATTTTGTATAGATATCTAAAGCGTAACGCCTCTGTAATCTCACTAGACAGGCTACTACTGCTACCTGGAGACAGGAAGGAAGTTAGTTAAACTGATACAAACCAGTTTAACTAACTTCCTACGACAGCCTTTAACAATAATACAAAAGAGCTCAGAAACAAACTTTATACGCTCAAACGGCGCAAATATCAAAACCTTATTGGTGAGTACATAATATTTGAGCCGTTTGGCGTCGAAACGCTGGGGCCATGGGGTCCAAATGCTAGGTCTGTTTATAGAGAACTAGCTAAGCGGCTGATCGACGCTTCACGTGACCCGAGGACTGGTATTTTCTTTGCATTTTGCCCGTTCTTCTCATGAGCCCTACACCCTTGCTTTGCTGAACGTGGCAGTAAATGTAAATTCACAGAAAAATGTAGTGTAACTTTGACATTCATAAGTGTTACCTTGTAACCTAACTTGTATAAATTTATTTTTGATTTCATAAAGAATTGCCATTCAACGTGGCAATGCTGCCAGTCTTCTGGGCACGTTGACAATTGACGACGATGTGGAGGAATATTATGACGCTTTTTAATTTTGTTGTTTTATTTTTCTCTTTAGTTAATATGTCTTGTAAATAATTTGTGTATATATTATGTACATATATACCTTTTTTTTTGTAAATGCATACATATTATACATAGAAACACCCAGACCAAGACAAACATCCATGTTCATGCGCACAAATGTTTGACTTGTGCGGGAATCGAGCCTGAGGTCGCGGGTTCGATTCCCGCACAAGTCAAACATTTGTGCGCATGAACATGGATGTTTGTCTTGGTCTGGGTGTTTCTATGTATAATATGTATGCATTTACAAAAAAAAAAGGTATATATGTATGTTTATCCATTGTCTAGTACCCATATTACAAGCTCTGCTTAGTTTGGACTAGATGGTGTGGTGTGTAAAAAAAAAAAAAATTATTTATTTATTTGATGTGCAATAAGTAACTTATAAAGTACTAAGAATAACTTTATACCTACTATTAATATTAGTAAAATAATGGTGCTAAAACATATATGAGTAATTTCGCTACACAAAGGCATGTAGCGATGTTTTGAAAACCAATGAGTCACCAGGATTTAGTCAGGTAACTGCTCCGTTCTTTTGCTTTTATATTGAAAGAATGGCGGCCTTGTCGACGGTGTGTGGATAGAGGCAAATATTTAGGGGCCAAGATATTATAACAAACAGATTTTAAGTTTAGATTTTTATTATGTATCAGCTGCTACGCTAGGTTTCCCTGTGTCTCAGTGTGATATTTTAAATTTTCTTTTCTCGTAGAAGCATTGGAAAGGTATATGGAAGTGCAACGTTGGGTAAAAAAGTCAAGTCAAACACAACACAACACAGAAAAGTGATTTTTATATATACCTAGATTTGTTTTCTGTGTTTAGATTACAAAATAAACTATATGAATTATGTCTACTAATAATTCAAAGCTGAAGGGTTTATTTAGAACGACCTTATCTTGGCAACTAACTAGTTGATTTGGAAAATATACATATTTGCTTAAGATAGTCAGACTACGGATTTCCATTTGTTACGATCTTGTCACACTTCTCTGGCTTCATTCACTTTCATCAGATTCCTCATACACGCCCGTCGGTTCAAGGAGCTCTTAACCTAGCCTTTGTCCAGAACGCCTCCGATCTGATCGAGAAACGTTCGCCTAGGTTTTCCTCTTGCGACTGTTCATTCACACTAGCCTTATAAACTTTTTTAGTCAGTCTTTCCTCGTCCATTCTTTCTAAATGTCCAAACCAGCTTAACAAACCCTTTTTTATTCTTGTCATTATATCCACTTTCATGCCGCATCTCTCTCTAATCACACTATTTCTTATTTTATCTTTCAGAGTCACACCACATATGCTTCTCAGCGCTCTCACTTCTACAGCATTTATTCTGCTCTCATGCTTCTTTTGCATTTTTTGAGGTAGGTTACATAAAACACGCTATTAGCCAAAGGAGTGAAGTAGTAAAACTATATGCGTTATAATACGTGTGAACTATAGGGACAGTAAGTAATTATTAAGTTAAATTAATTTATTTGCTCTTTTTCAGGCTCAAGGCAATATGGAGCTAATGAAAAGCTCACAGCGAATCTTTTTAATTCAATTAATGTTTTTTAGGGATAAATAAATTTAGAGGCACGACTTGAGATACCTGCAAGAAACTGGAGGTCACTATATAAGTTCGTCTATTAAAAAAAAAGTTAAAATAACTTGGTTGGCTTTTTTTTTTAAAGACTTCTAGCAATTTGGGTTGTCTATGACTAGTATCCATGCTAAGCCCTCAATAGTTAGCACCCAGCAGGGCCCAATACAGAAAATAGCCCCTAAGCTAACTATTGAGGCTATTTTCTGTATTGGGCCCTGCTGGGTGGGTCCCTGATGTAGTTATAGTTCCAGTGACCCACTCACCTCACAAAGCAGCGAGATGGCACACCGTAAAAAAAGGGCTAAAACGTTTATGCTAGCAGAGGATTCACGGCGGAAGTAGTGGACAAAGAGTGGAATTTGAGCCCACGACCTTCGATCGCAAGTTTAATGCCTTATCTTAAGCTACCATCGTTTTATTCCAATTAAGTTTATAGCTAATATCTGCATGATGTAGCAAAGATATTGTTGGGGTTATCTCGTCGTTAACGGTACCCCGGTCGTAATTAAGTTTGTTATAGGTAATACGATATATCAAACCACTAGATAAGTTTATGAGTTTATTAGAGCAGCGATAGCTCAGTAGAGAGACCAACAGACTGCAATGCAGAGGGTCTCGTGTTCGAACCCACGTCGCGCACCTCTGACTTTCGGAAGTTATATGACTTTTCGAAATTATGTGCGTATTGATTGACAATTATCGCCTGCTCCGTGCCTCGGAGAGCACGTTAAGCCGTCGGTCCCGGCTGCCATGAACATCTATGGCAGTCGTTATTGGGAGAGTGTCGACACAAAAGATCCCACTGGGTCGAAGTGTCGCCGGTCTGCACTGACTGGCCCCCACATAAGATAAGATAAAAGATAAGATGAGTTTGTTAGATATAGTTCACAATAGTTGTTAATGTTATCTGAGTCGCACTTTACGTAATGTTATTGATTCGACACATACACACGAGTTTTAGTTACGACTAATTTATTAATTGTTCGATAGCCTATGCATATATGTGCTGTATGTGCGTTATTGGCTCGTACAGAAATTAAGATCCAACTTAGGAAGTCTACCTGTATCGTGATAACTTTCTACCAATTTTGAAGTAACTGGTATATATTTATTGAAATTAAACAATTTTATACGGATTTTATCGCGTTGTTTATTTAACACATTGTTACATAATTATTATTTTGAAAACTGTTCCACTACTACTACTATTAAACTTTACTAATTTTTAAGCCAATTTGTATACTTATCTGAAAAAAATTAAACAATAAAAATTTGTAAACAACGCGATAAAATAGTTTAATTTCAATTAATAACATTCGCGTAAACAGAAGACAATACTATGCTATATATTTCCTATAACTGCCTCCGTGGCACAGCGGTAGTGAATGTGACTGCTGTGCATGAGGTCTCGGGTTCGAATCCCGGGTCGGGCCAACAAAAAGTTATTAGGTTTCTCTGTTAAGAAAGCTCAATAGCAGCCCGCAGTTAGGAAGTTGGCGGTGTTAGACAACCCCGTGCCTCGAAAAGCACGTAAAGCCGTTGGTCCTGCGCCTGATCTCACTCCGGTCGTGTCGGATTACCCTCTCATCGGATCATGAGAGTTAGAGAACAGAGAGCGCATTTGTGTTTACGCACACACTTGTGCATTATAATATCTCCTGGGCAGATGGCCAGTCTCCGTTAAGACCGGCCGCCGTGACCGAAATTCGGTCTGGAGGACATTATATATTTCCTTAGAGAAAATCCCAATAAAACTATATTGACCACAGGAACTCGATAAGTACCTCATTTATCGCATTCACTGCCGCGGCCGCCGTGCCGCCGCAGTGAGCTAGTTAAAACATCATGCAATAAATAAGAAATTATTTCACCTTTTCTATAATTGTACTAAATTATCGAGTGATCTGACTTCTAATCTTCAAACTCCTATTATCTCATCCTCTATATCATTATCTCTGACCCTTCCATCCGAAGACCCGAAGACACGTATTGATCGACACCAATCATCAGTTCATCGCTATTATGCGTAAATGTAGTAGTCTGTACCACTTTTCTAACGGTTTTCCGCTGTCTCATTCTTACCTGAGTGAAAGTATGCTTTGTCCTCGTCTAGCGTAGGTGTAACCCAAATAACTGGGCTTAGAGGGTATGGCAGGAAAAGCAGAAGTGTAGGTTTGGACAATATTTGAAAATAGATAATTTACGGGTAATATGCAACTATGAGAACACAGTCAGTGTTTTCTCCATTTATTTTCATTGGATCCCAGTTTAATGGTGCATGCGGTCTTGATTTCAGGGCAAATTGTCTTTAATTTTTTTGTGAAGAGTTTCTGTGCCTGTGGCAGCGATAGCTCAGTGGGGAGACCAATAGACTGCAATGCAGAGGGTCTCGGGTTCGAAGCCACGTCGCGCACCTCTGACTTTCGGAAGTTATATGACTTTTCGAAATTATGTGCGTATTGATTGACAATTATCGCATGCTCCGTACCTCAGAGAGAATGTTAAGCCGTCGGTCCCGGCTGCCATGAACACTTATGGCAGTCGTTATTGGGAAGTCAGTGCCCTCTAATATCCTGACACTAGTCTAGCCTTAGGGTATAGTTAACCTTCGGGTTGCGGAGGTCAGATGGCAGTCGCTCCGTGTAAAAACTGATATCCAGTCAAATCCGGTCAAGACTAAAAAGCCAACCCGAAGTGACTTGGGAATAATGAAGGCTAGGGAGAAGAGTTTCTGGAACTGTGGCATTAGACGAAAATAGGCTTTCCCTCTTTTCGTAGGTCCTAAAGCCATAGTAACGTGACTGCATGAATGGCGTAGTGGATTAAGTGGTCGCCTGGCCACTGCCTGCACACCGAGTGTTGTAGGTTCGATCCCCATACGGGATAAAAATTTGTGTGATCCACAGTTAGTTGTTCAGAATCGGGTGTTCTTTGTGTCCGTTGTTTGAATGTTTGTAAAGACATACATGAATTATTCCCAGAGCGAGAGTTGTCATTTAAAAAAATATATATCCTTTACTTATCCTAAAAAAATATATATCTTTGCCTACCCCTTTTGGAGATAAGTATACTACTGGTTTCTTCCCTAAAATCACAGCAACTTCATGAATACTTTCAAAAATTTTCTTGCCCTACGAAAATCTAATTTCAAGATTATATTTCTTTTGCAGTCTACACATTTGTAGGTAATAAGCATGAGACTATGCATCTATCTAAGATAAAATAGTTGCTTTTCATATTATACTAGCTGTTACCTGCGACTTCGTCCGCGTAGATTTTAACTAAAAAGTGTATGTCTCAGCGCAAACCTATTTTTTTTCTAAAATCAAAGTAGCCTAAGTTTCTCCTTATAACATCAGCTATCTGCCAGTGAAAGTCCCGTCAAAATCGGTTTAGCCGTTTCGTAGATTACCCGGAACAAACAGACAGACAAAATTTTTAAAAGTAAATGTTTTCGTTTAGGTACCTTATATACTTTCATATGCATTAGATAAAAAGCTGTTATTTTGACATTACAAACAGACACTTCAATTTTATTTATTTGTATAGATATATAGATAACAAGAAATAAAACAATAGCTATACATAACTTTTAACAATAATTATTCACAAATGCATCCGTATTCTTTTAGTAGCTATTCTTAATCAGTCCGTTGTCACGTCCGTTGCCAAAGTCAAGTTCCGACTCCAAGACCTTCACTTAACCAACGGACTAATTAAACATTACGTCATAAGTATGACAAGTCTGTCTTAATAGCTCAAATGTAAATATCATAATTATAATTATACAGCAGTAGGTATAAGATTATTTTTTCTACTTTAATTCCGTGGCAAAAAATGGTGTGTGACATAGTGGTTAGTGTAACTGACTGCCACGCCTGATGTCGCGGGTTCGATTCCCGCACAAGTCAAACATTTGGGTGCAGGAACATGGATGTTTGTCTTAGTCTGGGTTTCTATGTATAATATGTATGTATTTAGAAAAAATAAGTATATAATATGTATGTTTATCCATTGTCTAGTATCCATAGTACAAGCTCTGCTTAGTTTGAGCTAGATGGTGTTGTGTGTATGTGATAGAATATTATTATTGTTATTAATTATACGTTTGTGTTCGCGATGAACTTTGGTTCATAATTTATTTCTTCATAAAAATCAAATTCATGTGGCAGTTCCACAATTGTATGAAGAAAACATTTTTTGTTATGATTTGATAAGTTGACTTTTCCTTATGGTCGAATAACAGTGATGATAAGCCATTACGTGTATCACATAAGTAAACAATGGAGGAGATAAAATTACCAAAGATTAGAGCCAGCGTCTCGTTATAATCCATAGATTAACCAGGATCATAAAGTTTACCGATGTTACGTATAGTTTTATCAAGATAAAGTCAGTTACAGCGGTTACGACTTGTAGCAGATGAGAAGCACTTCCTTGTGTTTTTTTAGTTGACATGCATAGTAAGTTAAACGGCCTAGATGGCGTAGTGGTTAGTGTAACCGACTGCCACGCCTGAGATCGCGGGTTCGATTCCCGCACAAGTCAATCATTTGTGTGCATGAACATGGATGTTTGTCTTGGCCTGGGTGTTTCTATATATAATATGTATGTTTTTACAAAAAAAAAGTATACATGTATGTTTATCCATTGTCTAGTACACATAGTACAAGCTCTGCTTAGTTTGGGCTAGATGGTGTCGTGTGTATGTATGTGGTAGAATATTATCATGCGTCGCGTACAATAATTTCTGTTTCTGCACGAACCAATATAATCTAAAATCAATGATTGTATAAGTCTTTGTTGTTTTGTTACGAATAATACGTTTATTTACCGATCAGTTATATCTAGAGTATATAATCCTAACTAATATTATAAATGCGAAAATGAGTTTCTTTGTTTGTTTGTTTGTTACGCTTTCACGCTTTAACTACTCAACCGATCAACATGAAATTTTGCATACACGTTGTCAGGACATAGGGTACCTTTCATTCAGAAAAATAACTGTTGCAAACCTAAGCTAACCTAACTTACATTTACGCGAGCGAAGCTGCGGGTGAAAGCTAGTAGTTTATAATTATTACATTGTATATTCATCCAGCTGCATATGACTTTGTACAATACATGCATATGAAATAGAACTAAAACAGCGAACAAGGTGGATTTTACCTCGATCACCACGCAAAAATATTTTTTTGCTGTAAAGCATCAGGTTTCTTTTATTATATTATTATGATAAGGATTTTAGTATTTCTTACCATTCCTCCTATTGCCAATCGGCCATCGCAGTTCGCTCGCCAATCAAATATATCGAACATTTCTTAACACTTATATATAGCACTTTGTCTGACTTTGAACCGAAGAAAATTAATAGATAGCAGAAAATTAATAGATAGCAGACGTATTCACTATCGCTGTGATACATACCTACTGTTACATCTTAATAGACAATACGTGTGGTATCATTTAATGTCGGGGAAGACATAACAGATATTCTTGGCTCCAAAATAACAGCTGGACTTCTGTGTTACCTTCACAGTGGTGAGGGTCAGCAAAAAAGGTGGGAAGGTATTTTGATAAGGGCCCTTAATTGTGTATTCTCGAGTGATGATGAACAGTTTGTGTTCAATACGTTGTTAGCTGTCTGTCCACGCACTGGAATGCTTTGTGCTGTGACCGGTAGTAGCTTATGCATCATGATTTTATTTACCGATATTGTTGTGTATGTATATATAGTTTCACGCCTATAATCTCGAAACGGTCAACCGATGATCATGGCTAGATATCGAAATCTATGTTTTATGTCCACGTAATAGATAGCTGGCCTACTCTTGTCTATCGGTCACAATATTACACTTAATATGGCATCTGAGAATTGTCTAACAGAAAAATCCATTAACACTTAATCCAACAGAGTAATTTGGAAGTCCAAGGGAGAGGGTTTTGCCCAGCAGCGGGACATATAAAATAATAATAATAATAATACTTTATTGAAGGAAGTTCATACAACAATATGTCTTACAACTAATGATGCAGTTCCATAAGAATATAATTTAATGTAAAAATAACGTCTAAACTAGGCCGAGCGTGTATCTAAGACGTTGGTATCTCTTATGACATAAAAACTACAAAAAAGCTGATTAAAAAAAAATGGGGCGGTCTTTGGGGACTGCCAATAGAAGTGAAAACTTTAATCCTTGAACATAAACACTTTTTTATAAACAAAAAAAAAGTGCAGGGCGGATGCTAGTTCCTGATACTCTCAAAATTTCGTTATATTTTGCGTAGAACGCACCATTTCTGAAATATTGTTAATATTCTAAGATATTCAAAAGTGGAAAGCGTGGAAGCGTGACGATGACGCGAGTTCTATGATTTTTGTTCACCCAAGAAGTGCTCAACGCGCTTAAAGAAGTTTTCATTTCAATAACACTTTATCTGATTCGAGAATCAAACGCTAGACCTCAAGATCGGGTGCAAACATAAGCTTCTGATCAACTAGGCAGTATCTCTACATCTATGTAGGTATAAAACACGTCTACTGCATGAAAGACGAGCAAATCAACAAACAAATTCGCATTTAGTACATTAGTTTGAATTTACTTAATAACAAATTGGTATTAAATGTGTATATCGCGCGGTTGGCAACAGCGTCGACGAAAAAGGCCGGGTCTCGAGACTCGAGGCGACTAAACAGGTTCCTGACTGACTGCGATCTGACGTGCTCGCCTGCATTCCAGACAGATTCCCAGGCTGATTTAGCTTTTATATATTGACACGCGTGTTCTGAATATGCCGTTGAGAATTTCGTTGTTTGGCGAATGTGTTAACTATGAATGCTTTAAAAATTTTAATGTTTCGCAGTTATATTATATTCTTTTCTATATTATAATACTTGGGATATGGTAATTTAAAGTATTCTGTACTATTATGAAGAGGAAAGATTTGTATTTATGTATCTTTGTTTTTAATTAATAAACGCAACATCTACCGGATCGATTAAAGAAATATTTCTCTATTGAAAAACTACTATATCCAATAGTAACATAGGCTATATACAACATCACGCTACGAGCTACGGGAGTGGAGCAGCATAAGAAAGAAAGAAAGCAAAAACTGTGCAACTAATAGCTTTATAGATTGACTAGCTTGTTGGTACCGTATCGAAAAATAAAGGTTAAGTGTGATGATTACTTTTATATATATCTTCTCCCTAGCCTTTATTATTCCCAAGTCACTTGGGGTCGGCTTTCTAGTCTAACCGGATTTGACTGGATATCAGTTTTTACACGGAGCGGCTGCCACCTGACCTCCACAACCCAAAGGATAACGATACCCTAAGGCTAGACCAGTGTCAGGATATTAGAGGGCACTGACTTCCCAATAACGACTGCCATAGATGTTCATGGCAGTCGGGACCGACGGCTTAACGTGCTCTCCGAGGCACGGAGCTGACGATAATCGTCAATCAATACGCACATAATTTCGAAAAGTCATATAACTTCCGAAAGTCAGGGGTGTGCGACGTGGGTTTGGACCCGAGACCCTCTGTATTGCAGTCTGTTGGTCTCCCCACTTTTTATACATATACACAACGAAATTATTGACTGATGGTAAACGTTACAGCTTGACAGACGTGGCTGTGCTTAAGGTATTGCTGCAGCAGTGCTTAAGGGACAAAACCAATGTCAAAGGTAAGAAGGGAGAGGCACAGGTTTTCTGCTCTTCAATCGTAATACTGATCTGCTTGGTGACTGAAATAGACATTACTGGTAAGTAGAGAATAATGCCACGATTAAAAATGGTCATGCATTATCTATATATTAATACGTGAAGCAAAATCTTTGTACCCCTTTTTACGAAAATTGCGCGGACGAAGGAGTATGAAATTTGGCACAGTTAAAGTTTATATGGAGATCCTAATCCTAATATTTATATAAAATATGCATTAGAAATACATTAAATTAATGAACCATGTATTTGACACACGCAGTCGAAGCGCGTAACTATGGTTACATATATCAATATTACAGGGTGTTAGGTACACGGTTGTCCAAATGAAATAGAGATCTCGTTTGGGCTATTGCCAACGTGTTGGACTCAGGCAAATTAAATTTTGTCTCACAGTTTCGGCTATATGATTTTTTCAAATTTGTGACAATATATTATATCAGCAATATCTTACAGGCAAACTTTGGTCTAATTTCGAGCACTAGGCGAACGCTAGTGTAAACTAATACTTAAGCTCTCAAAAAGATTTTAAATGTCTATGAACATAATGCTTTTATTAGTAATAACATACATTTATCTATACTAATACATATTATAAAGCTGAAGAGTTTGTTTGTTTGTTTGTTTGTTTCAACGCGCTAATCTCAGGAAGTACTGGTTGGAATTGAAAATTTTGTTCTTTTTGGATAGGTTATTTATTGAGGAAGGCTATAGGCTGTATAACATCACGCTACGACCCACGGGGGTGGTGCAGTAATCATAAATGCTTGTGAAACCGTGGGCACATCTAGTAGACTATATGTAGAGCTGTCTTACATCCGCATTTTGCCAACTGTAACTGTTCTGCTACTACTAACAAAAAAAGCCTCACGTAAGACGGGCGAGCCTGTCGCTGTTCACTGAGCACATTACCATGTTCGTGGTGCTATTGACAATTTTTTAACAGAAATCTCAATAACACTTCGCCCTAGATGGGCATCAATAAGAGTAGTAGAGCCTTGCTAATTTCAGCATGAATGGGGCAGCCTGACCGCGGAAGGACTACCCTCTCACAGTATATTGACGTGAAATACCAGTATTCGTACTGTTGTGTTTCGTTCAGTGAGTGAGAGTGCCGGAGGCCCAATCACCCTCTTTCCCCTTTCCCGCTCCTTCACTTCCCACTTCCGTTCCTAAAGGGTCGGCAACGCGCAAGTGATGCCTCTGGTGTTGCAGGCGTCCATAGGCGACGGTGACCACTTACCATCTGGTGGGCCGTATACTGGTTTGCCACATTAGTAAAATAAAAAAAAAATCAAACCCAAGAACTCATGCCCGGCAGTCGCAAAGGTTTTTATTGTCTCTGATATTCAAACTGTTGATATTTAATTTCAACTTTCGAGAATATTCAACTGAAATTTTAATGTAGTTTCCACCAGCCGTATGCAGATATGATTTAGTGATTAAAACAAGAGCCTCACAATAATGTGTCGACTAATTGTTAGAACATGTCATTACTACATCATATTAATAGTGTTTAAACTGCGTTAATTGCCCACTGTTTATAATGGCGGGCGCCACATTTATCATTGTACCACTTCTTCAAACTGATAGCAACATAAATAAAGTGATTCTTTTCGGCCTTCAAGTCATTTGTCTTTAATCTAAATTATTTTTAAAAAGCTTGTTGGAAATTAAATCATTCGTGTTTATAGTTTATAGTTTGATGTGGCGCAAATGAAGATATAGAAACTACAATTGAGGAAGATGTGCTAATATGGTTTGGGTATGTGGATAGATGATCAAAGATTAGTAAAATTATTTATTTATTCCTGCACAAACCTATTATGACATACATACAAACATTATGCGTTTAGAATTAAGATACACGTACATACTCCTTTGTGAAAGACTTGGAGTCTGTGCTAGGGTTACGCCTGTGTTACAGATCCCCAGGCTCTTTCAAGCTAGACTAATTGTATTCTTATCGATTTAACTTTTATGAAAATTCGGTGAAATAGTAGCAACCCTATTACTGTGTTTGACTCGGTAAGTACGAGTTTTGCGGGTTCCCATAACAACCTTCATTTATGTGCCATTTCGCCGCCTTTAATGGTGGCTGAATCGCTGGAACCGTAACTACATCAGCGATCCACCCAGCAGTGCTAAACGCAGACATAGCACCTGCGGGCAACGACTCCGAGGCCTCTGCAAATCCTTTCCTTTCACACATCTCAATTCCTTTTTCATTTCTTGGAGTTGACAACGCGTGAGTGATATGATCCCTGAACATACCTATTAAAAGCGTTCATCTCCCGGCCCGTGTGTTGTTCTGCATAAAATATATTTAATTGAAAGATGACATTGCATTATTATTTACATATGTATAGCTCAAGACGATTAAGAGGCGTTAAAACAATATAATGTTTTCCTTACCTGAATCACCGTTATTCTACGAAAAAAAACCATTCAGGACAAATACCCCAGTATATGGTGGCGTGGCAGTTAAACTGTAATAAAACTAATAGTATATGTCTCATTGAGTCACTATAGAGCTACTAACAATGACAGGCCAATCAATATTTATTATTTAGTATTAGAAGTTAGGCAACAAAAAAGATGAAAAGAAACGCATTTTAAATATATTCACTAACAGCTTTTTCGTACTTCGTCGGAGCCGGTATTATTGCGTGTGCGCGTGAGTCGAACACACGCACAGCACACCAACTCACTTACTGGTGTGTGGGTGTGCGTGTGTGTGTGTGCAAGTCACAGGTCAAGTGGTGGTCAGGTTGAGAATTAGTCGTTTGTCGCGAGACTCAGCTTGTAATCATATTAAGTTACGTTTTTAATTATCGTCTACTATTTCCTTGCAAATTGCATATTTTGTTTCTAAGTTATATGTAGGAGACAGACCTTTATCTATCACGTAGCGGTGAAGCGCTAGCTTTAGTACACAAATCACCTTGCTCTTTCCTTTTAAAAACAGAATGTCCGCACTGGGATCAAGTTCTGTGTCGCGGAGAACTTTACAAACATTCAATGCTTTTCGGAAACATGAAAACATGGGCGCAAGTGTATAATGATACCATAGAACTAAGCTAAATATCCATACGCAGCCACATGTTTATATTATTAGTAGCGACCCGACGGGTTTATCAAGTGTAGAACAAAATCTTAACAAATTATACACCTAAACCTTGTTCATGAATTACCACTCACTGACTGACTCACTTAGAGAAATAGAAGTCATACAAGGGGGAGTCGTAGGAAAAAAGGAAATAAAGCGTCGTATAAAGAATCGTTCAAAAGGTCCGGGAAAAATACCTGACCTTCGGAAGGTCAGCTCTTGGTGGTGGCACCCCATCGGATCTCGGAAACGGTGATATCTACGGGAGTCGTTCTCGAACAAAATCTTCCTAAAACCCTGGCAACTTTTAGGGGCGAGGGGGTTAAAAAAACATAGCTTCCATACAAAAAAATATGGCCGCCATAGAAACTTTGACCTCTAATATCTCCTTAACGGTTAGACATAGGTGTTCAAACAAATGTCATAGAAGTCGACGAGATCTTTCCAAAAAGGTCATTTTCAAGGTCACCGAGGGTCATCGGTAATTTTTGGCTTGGGGGTTTTCAAGGTCCCTGAATCCGAATCTAAAATTAGTTTTTTGATTAAATCAAACTGCAATTGCAACCACGCGAAATACTTACTAGTCACTCTGTACATTGGTGAAAATCGCACGAAAATCCGTTCAGTAGTTTTTGAGTTTATCACGAAGTGGCAGACAGAGGCGATGGGGAGTTTGTTTTATAATATGTAGTGATATTATTCTCGAAGGTATAAGGAGGTGTGTATTACACACATTACGTCAGCTATCCTTTAAGGTCCTACGTTAGAGCAGTAAGCTAAATGTTTGTGTATGTTGTTTACTAAACATGGCTATACGCCTACAACACAATATATGGCTGTGATCAAACTCGCAGCCATTCGATATCTATATAATTACTAACTTGATCACAATCTCTTAATTATTATGTAAACGGGTATTTATTGCACATCAAATAAACAAATAATTAACATAATATATACACAAATTATTTACAAGACATATTAACTAAAGAGAAAAATAAAACAACAAAATTAAAAAGCGTCATAATATTCCTCCGCATCGTCGTCAATTGGCAACGTGCCCAGAAGACTGGCAGCATTGCCACGTTGAATGGCAATACTTATTATTTGTGCAAAGAAAATACCAGCCCTCTGGTCACGTGAAGCGTCGATCAGCCGCTTAGCTAGATCTCTATAAACAGACCTAGCATTTGGACCCCATGGCTCCAGCGTTTCGACACCAAACGGCTCAAATATGTACTCAACAATAAGGTTTTGATATTTGCACCGTTTGAGCGTCTCCGCTGATGCAGCAGCAGCACCAGCACAACCCGCTGTGCTAGAAAGATGTGATGGCGCAAGGGTGTCGACAGAAGTTGCATGCCACACCAAAGGCCTACCCATTATTATGTAGTATCTGTGTAGGCCACCTCTCTAGATTCTAAAATACTATTCCTTAGGAATCGGAAGTTGTTCAGATTGAAAGCCTATGTGCCTTTGGGCCCATAAGCGATGTTTGTGCAAAAATCACTGGGATTTGTTCCTCCGTGATAGAAGCATGAACAATCAAACATACTTTTGCATTCTAAGATTACATAGTAAGTTATATTTACTGATATACGTATTACATACTTTCCTTAAATTAATAATAATAATAATAATAATAATATTCTACCACATACACACAACACCATCTAGCCCACACTAAGCAGAGCTTGTACTATGGGTACTAGACAATGGATAAACATACATATATACTTTTTTTTTTGTAAATACATACATATTATACATAGAAAAATTCCTTAAATTTCCTTAAATTGTTTATAAATTTACATTTGTTGATTTCGATCGAGCCAAAATTGTATTTCAATTTGAATTATTGTAATCGGAATAAGGCATCCACAGGACAGGCTTGCTAGTGTGGGGCCAATGGATTCTATGTGAAATATTGTACTCTTAATATTGTACTCTTTTGGTAATAAATTATTTTTATTTTTTTAGTATAGTATATATCTATTAACAGTGGTATTACATAAGCTATCCATTGAGTAAATGTCACATTAGTAATGTTATAAACTTAAGACTATGAGTTATGACTTATGAGTTATGACTTAATATGCTGAGTGTTCTTATAAATAATTACATACGTTGTCTATGAGTCCGTCTATTCTATAATTGTCTCTGGGTAGTTAATTATGTAACAAAATACTACAAATAGTAAAATATTCGAGGTATTTATTTATACGCTATTTGTATGTGTAAATGTAATTAAATAGTTTTGTTTAATTAACCATCCAATTAAAATTACGTAATACAAGTTAATTAAGTATTGCCTTCCTCAGTAAAAAACGTGGGAAGGATAATAGGAGGATAAAAAAAGATTTGTAGCTATTAAATACACTATTTTAGAGATTGCCATACTTTTGTACGTAAGCTATTGATATATATATATATAGTAATTTAAAAGACCCCAACAAATACAAAAGGAAGCAAATAAAAAGAAAACCTTAAATGACAAAGTTTTAGTTATACGCAAATGTCCCATAAATGACACCATCTCGGTTTAATTACGTCAATAAAGTTCTTATAATCTAACATATATAATGAAAATGAGGATCAAAGCAGAACCTAAGGCGAAAAAGACTATAAAGACTACTATAGTTTGTCAATCGCAAAGATATCATTAAAATGTATTGATATTATACAGATGACTAAGGATGTTACAGGACAGTGTTATGGGTTCCATCGCCGAATGTTTAAAAATGGGATTAAATATAATGATCAGCAAAAATACTAATTGGTCAGCAAATATTGCACAGCATAACGAGCATCTATACGCGTCAAATCACTGCATTCCGTCTCGGAAGTGTTAGGTTATGTTAGGTACCTTTTTTTAAATCCACCCAATAATAGAAGCCCAGCGAAGCGGGGCTCCGTCGACTTAGTTTGGTCTCTTTAAAGTTTGCTGGCCATGAGTTGCTGATCAATTAGGTTTTTTTGCTGCGCAATTAGTATTATTTGCTGTGCAGTTAAATACTACCCTTTAAAAATAAGTGTTAGCAGTAAAGAATGACTTGTTCATAGCTGTATTTATAAAAGTCCTCCACATCGCCACAAGTAAATTGAGAAAGTTGTTGTATAAAAAGTAATTACGAAACATCAGAGAATATCGTGGCGCTTCACTTTAAGTAATTTGCTTCCAATTTCATCAAAATCAAACTTCAATAATTAGATGTTATATTGTTACGTAAATATCTTACCTAACTTGTATGTATAGTAAAATGATGAAACATATTTTTAAAATGTCCGTGAGTCGTGCAAGTTGACCCTTGTGCGCGAGTGGCGCGGACAGGAATGCAGTCTTGCGAGCTTCTCCGGGCTAGACATACACACACAAACACATACACACACCCATACACAAGTATTATGTATGGAAGATCGTTTATATGCACAGGACTCTTTATGTGTGTGTAAAGCGCTACTAGTTGTCTAGAAGTCGTTTAGTTATCACGTTTGTTTGTTTGGCGTGATTATTCTGTGAGCCAGATGAGTAGTTGGAATTTATTTTATATGCTTTGCTGTTATGAGTTTTTTGTGTATTAAAGACGTACCAGTCATTAGGCACTTTTTTACAAGACTATGCCTAACCAATAGTTACAATTAGACACTGTATCAGGGCTAAATTAATATTGAATAGTAAGTCAATAGTAAGTAACGTCTCAAGTACATCATTGTATTGCAATGACTGCTGTTGTAAAGTTGTAATCCATAAGATTGTTACTTAATTCACCACTGCAAAGAACAGAACGCTACAGGACTGTTATTAAATACTCTTAGTAACTTTATAACTCCTTATTGAACTTTGCAGTTTTATTTTGCTTCACACTCAACTCACATCATATTATTATTACTGAAATATAATTATTGCATTATAAATAAAACATACGTACATAAATTCCTATTCCATGAACACGTAAAAAGAAATACTTATCCTTAGGCACTGCCCCAATCTGATTCTATACCATAACCGTAAAGCGTGATAATCAAGTGAGAACCGAATGAGAATGCGACGAGTAGTAGGTCCTTGTCATACAAACCAGTGCCGGGTATGCTAGTGTGGGCTGACCAACACATATGCCATTTTTCACTATACCTTTCAACCGGTTCTTGTGTATATAATCCGAGGTTATTATGTTTAAATATCACTTTATTGTACAAGCTTAGACAGCTTACTGTAATGATGTAAATTATTAACATAAATAACTTAATAACTTTAATTACAAAAAACTATTGTACCAGTAAATTAATAGAACAGACCTTTATATTATGGCTATTGCCTTTTTATTATTCTTTTCTTTTTTTTATTCTATCTTTGTGTTTACTATTATTATTATTGATCTTTCTCTCTACCGAGACTGTTCACACTTTTGTTCTAAAATGTCACCTATGACTGAAACTTGTAATTGGCTGTCTGGATACTATACTGCCGTCATAAGGAAAAAGACGTATCTGCCAAAAAAATATCATTCTTTATAAATATACTGGCAGATTCGTCTTGTTTTACTGATTCCAAATATGTAGAGATCTTAATTTCGTAAAAATCTGTTAGTTACGTATTTTTTCCTTATGACGGCAGTATAATGATCACTGTTATTTTAAATTAGATGTAAGTTTTCCACGTATAAAATAAAATAAAATAAACTGCTATAATTATAACTATATATTGATTTATGGAGATGGTATATAGTTAAGTATGTATTAAGAAGTCGGTAGCTTGTGTATGAGGCCGCGGGTCATGAAGGTTACACTCCAGGTTCGGGCCAGCATAGGTTTATTGAATTTGTCTATGAAGAAATTCTGGGCTGAGCGTTTTGAATTTGGCGGTGATTCTGAATAGTCACATCAGGTTTATAGTTTATGTAATATGTGAGGGTGGATGAAGCAAATTAGTTATGACAGGATGGTGGTCATTGGACTGTTCAGATAGCGTAGCAGTAGTGTCTTGGGATTCCTGGGTCAGGCAGTCTTATTGCAGTTTCTTGTCAAGAAAATATTGACGTGAAATAGCAGTATTCCTACTGTTGTGTTTCGTTTGATGAATGAGAGTGCCGAAGGCTCAATCATCCTCTTTTCCCTTGCCCGCTCCTTCCCCTTCCCACTTCCTTTCATAAAAGGTCGGCAATGCACAAGTGATGCCTCTGGTGTTGCAGGCGTCTATAGGCTACGGTGACCACTTACCATCAGGTGGGCCGTATGCTAACGGTTTCACGTCGGGACCTGTCGGATAGCTGTCAATAGAGTGGCATTTTTTTTATTGCTATAAAATTGGCAAACAAGCATACGGCCCTTCTGATGGTAAGCGGCTACCGCAGCCTATGAACGCTTGTAACACCAAAGGCATCACTCACGCGTTGCCGATCTCGAGACATTTGTTCTTAAGTCTCATATGCATAGAAATATACAAATATATAAAATAACATAATGTATTTTTATATTGTGAAGTCCCCGTGACGTAGGGCCTAAAGGAAATTGGCTTCGGGAATTGAAGAAAAGCAAAGGAAATACGCAAAATTAAGACCTTCAAGTTTCAGTTATATGGATATTGGTTTATTTTCCGTATTTCTGAGTTTATAAAACTAGTGTCAATGGAACAGTCGCAAGAGGAAAACCTAGGCGAACGTTTCTCGATCAGATCGGAGGCGTTCTGGACAAAGGCCAGGTTAAGAGCACCTTGAACCGACGGGCGTGTATGAGGAATGTGATGAAAGTGAATGAAGCCAGAGAAGTGTGTCAGGATCGTAGCAAATGGAAATCCGTAGTCTCTGCCTACCCCTCTGGGAAGCAGGCGTGAATCTATGTATTTCTGTGTTCAGTTGATAGCCTGCGGACAGAAAATTATACGACTTAACATTGCACATTGAGCGTCTACACAAAAAAATATGAACTTTAATAAATACTACAAACGTTATCAATATTAGTCACATCTATCAACACATCCATTTAATTTACAATCTGAGTCAAATAAGTCACGACACTGCTATTAATAACCACCTGTCACAGTTACAGCGCTAGTGAGAAATACTTACAGTTAAGGCATCATATTTCCTCTTAATTATGACTGATGTGTTAGTTCACCGATCGTTGTTTGTTCCTCGTGAGTGATATTTTCGTAAATAAGGAAGATCCTTGACTATGCTTTCGGGATTAGTTGCAAAATATCACTCAAATAATAATATATAATGATGTTGGAACCGGCGCCGCACCGCTCGACACGCCTAGCCGCTCGCACCGGTGTTGCCCTCTGCTGCTGGCTTGTATGCCTATCGTGGCTATTCAGGGGACCCATCTAGTGAGATGGCGAATCACCGTCGCGTCTGTCCATTCGATTGATTCTATTAGAGTATTCAGGGCAGACGCCGTTTTATCATCCATAGCTACCAATATACCAGTCCATCAAACACCTATACCCATAGCCCATATATGTATAGCAACGTCCTACGCCTGCTGCGGCTCGTGCAGCTGTGGGTGTTCCATCTCACCTTTGATTAAAACTCTCGAAGGGTCACATTGGACCCATGTCTCCGTGTAAGCCTCCCAAAGGGCCGGGGATTTTCCTAACGTATTAGGAATATGCCCGTGAAAAAGAAACAAATAATATATAATAATATTCTATCACATACACACAAAACCATCTAGCCCAAACTAAGCAGAGCTTGTACTATGGGTAGATACTAGACAATGGATAAACATACATAATTTTTTTTTGTACATACTTATTATGCATAGAAACACACCCAGACCAAGACAAATATCCATGTTCATGCACACAAATGTTTGACTTGTTCGGGAATCGAACCCGCGACCTCAGGCGTGGCAGTCGGTTACACTAACCACTACGCCATCGAGGCCGACAAATGTTTTGTCTTTTGTCAAAAGGCTCCTGGTGATTCGACAAAGGATGGTACAGTGGTTCCTCGCCAATGTCAGTGTGGCAAGTGGTTCGACCCTCTCACGGAATACATAGTTTAGTTGTTACGAGTTTGGGTCGCCCGTTGTTCGAATGTTTGTAGTTGGTATCCCGCGATAAAGGAATTATTCTTTATGCAGGAGTTGTTAATTTCTTACAGGAAACAAAAATAACCTGTTCTGCGTACAGTACAATGTTTGTCTGATCTATAGATATGGTTTTTAATTATTACTAACTTAGGTAAATATTATTATTGTTGTAAATCACTATAGCTACTAAATTACTCCTGTTATTAATGTAGGGGTAACGAGAATCACGTCGGATGTGCGAAAGGTTAAGATCGAAGGCACGACTTTTCAATAATAAGGCAATATTTTAACCGTAAGAGACTAGACTTCGTAATACTTTGAGCTCATTCTGCGTAAATAGAAACACCCATGATTAAATTATGTTCGGGCACTTTGAACTACACTGGAACATTGAGACAATAACTACCATCTTAGTCTCCCCGTGACCATGGCTGCTGAAAAGCAACCGAAACGTCGGGGAAAGTATAAACATAAATATAAATAGTATAATATGTAGTATAGAGTATAAATAGTTTTAATAGTTTCAATAATTTAATTAGCTTAAAATTTTTAAAGTTTAATAGTAATAGTAGTGTAAAAATTTCTAAATGTTGTAATAAAGTGTCAAATAAACAACGCGATAAAATCGGTATATAGTAGTTTAATTTCAATGAATAACATTCGCGTAAACAGAAGACAACATTCCGTAAGAGCTGGTTCACATTAGGTCGGACCGACAATTTTACCGTAGTCGGCTTAACGAGTCTACTTTTCACACTTCAAACTGCCGATCTGACCAAATGTGAACACTACTGTCGTTACTGTCAATTTACCGCTGTCCGACTCGTCATAAAGCAGCTTTGAGTTGGCTTTTGCGTACAGACGACGACGTCGTTTATAGTTACCATGTGGTATATAAATGGAAGACGGGAGAAAAGAAAAAGAAAGTATTGGGTGCAACCAATCATTGCTGAGCGAAATGGAGTTGGAACATTCCAAACGTTAATAAGCGAACTAAGAAGTGATGAGATAAAGTTTTATAATTACTTACTTTAGAATGTCTATTCGTTCTTTTGGGTTTCGCCGCTCCGAGCCGACAAGTGTGAACAGCGCCACACAAAGCAGGATGCCAATATTACGTCGGACCCGATTGAAATCTTGTGAACGTTCGATAAATGTGTCGTCGCCGACAGTTTTATCGGGTCGCCATAATGTGAACAGTGCTATTGAAATACATGTAGTAATATGCATCCGACACCTTTGTCGTTCCTGTAAAACTGTCGGTTCGACCTAACGTGAACGAGCTCTAAGGCTCTAAGGCGCTGCCCGAAATATATGAATTCAATAAGTAGATACACGTGCAAATATCAATAATTTATATCAGTAATATTTCTTCGTAAGTAAAGTGATTGAGTTACAGCTTGTGATACAGTTTCGCTTGTCACAGCACTGACGTCATCCAACATGGCTCTCGGGTTACACGTTGATGCTCACTGTTGATTAATACATGTTATATTGAATATCAGAGTAAATTATAATAATGTGCCAGCCTGAGGATCGAATTCGAGACCACGTGATTAGTCGTTGTTTGACCTTGTGGCATGTGTTTGCTTTTATATTTGCAGATCAGGTCCTAGGTTCGATGGCCTGCTCAGGTAACGTAAGTAAGGATTTTGAGTGGCAACGGATATTTGTGATCGTCAGGTTCGATGCTCTGATCAAGCAATGCTAGTAAGGATTTTGAGAAATTCTTAGTAGCAACAGGAACAGTTGAGGTCCCGAGTTCGATCCCAAGCCTGAGCACCTATACGCCTCAAATCATTGCATTCCGTCTCGGAAGGGTTAGGTTATGTTAGGTTCCTTCTTAAAACCACCCAAAAATAGGAGCCCCGCGTAGCGGAGCTCCGTCTACTTAGTTTGATCTCTTTAAATATATTTTGCTGTGCAATTAGTGTTTTTTTGCTGTGCAGTTAAATACTAGCCTAAAATAAGTATGTAGGTATGTAAATATTACTAACATTATAAACGTAAAAACATTAAAAATGTTTGCTTGTTTGTTACTCTATCTGATGTAAGCCGTTGCAAGAATTTCAAATAAATAGAATACCACAGATAGAATACTTCCTGGATTAAGACAGGATACAATTTGATCTGCAGAGCCTGTGGTGAACAGGACGAGTCCATATCGCACCTACTGTGTGAATGTGACACGTTGGCTGGATTGAGAATGGGTCTGATGGGATTGGCATATCCAAACCCCGAAGACTACAGGCTTCTCCCTGTGAAGTGTACGCTGCGGCTGATGCAGTACATTCATAAGGAGACAAAAGGCCGACACAAAAGATCCCACTGGGTCGAAGTGTCGCTGGTCTGCACTAACTGGCCCCCGTATATAAGATAAAACAGGATAAGTGTATCCCGGTACTCCCTCGTGATTAACCCAGACAAAGTCACGGAGAGAACCAGCAGAAAATAAATAACTATGTTCAGTTTAAAATGTTTAAATTGGTTAAGTAGCTATAGTGATAATATAGGTAACGTGAGTCGATATCAGCTCGACTCGATAACTGGCCGATAACCTAAATAACCTTACCGATACCTACAGTACCTGTGCGTGTGTTACACTCGATTAAAAACTAATTACATTAATGAAATGTATGTGTTTTAAGACTACTAAGGTGACTGCATGGTTGGTACCTCGTTAAATATATACTCGTCCTCCTACACACACACACACACACTCTCATACTACACACAAGGAGGCTTACCTACACTGCACAACTCTTAATTAATAATTGATTTGTGATCTGTCTTATATACAGTGAAATTTTCAAGGGAAGAGCGCTGCTGTCTGAAGCACAGATATTACGTTATCTAGTTCAGACACAGACGTTCACTGAATTGTGTATATTGATAAGCTGTATCTGTTAAGTGTTTGTGTCATAGAAATTAAGATATTTAATGCTTATTTGAAAATAAATTATTATTATTATAATGGACAGGAGATCGCCTTGCCGCTGACACCTGGATGAGTGTCTTTCGTAATGCCATCTAGACTAAGTAGGTAGTAATAATATTGTACCACATACACACAACACCATCTAGCCCAAAATATGCAGAGCTTGTACTATGGGTACTAGACAATGGATAAACATACATATTTACTTTTTTTTTTTGTAAATACATACACATTATACATAGAAACACCCAGACCAAGACAAACATCCATGTTCAAGCACACAAATGTTTGACTTTTGCGGGAATCGAACCCGCGACCTTAGGCGTGGCAGCCGGTTACACTGACCACTACGCCATAGAGGTAGTCGACACCCAGAGTTACAAATGTGAGCCTGAGTGTGCTTTGTGTCTGTTAATTTAATAATTTAATTAGTCGGCCTCGATGGCGTAGTGGTTAGTGTAACCGACTGCCACGCCTAAGTTCGCGGGTTCGATTCCCGCAAAAGTCAAACATTTGTGTGCTTGAACATGGATGTTATTTTTTATGTGATTTTTTAATAATTTCAATATATCAAAGTACCTACGTAATGTATTATAAAATCATGCCAATGAATTCTGTCAGTTCTGAAGAGATAGATTTGCACGTGGATAGGGTTATTCTAACGCCTCTACTACTGAACATCAACCTATATTTTAAAATAGTACAATATTTATTGTATACTAGATGTTCCCGCGGTTTTACCCGCGTTTATCATTACTTCGCCGCCCCCGTGGGTCGTAGCGTGATGTTAGATAGCCTATAGCCTTCCTCGATAAATAGGCTATCCAACACTAAAAGAATTTTCAAATCGAACCAGTAGTTCCTGAGATTAGCGCATTCAAACAAACAAACAAACAAATTCTTTTAGCTTTATAATATTAGTATAGATTTCAGTAATGTCTGCAACTTACAAATATAAACGGTCGATATTATCACGTATTTTTTTACTGGTCGACTTAACAAGTTCTCAGCAGACCAAGACAAAAATGCTACAAGATAAACAATCCATTTGACACACTCTGGCATTGAATGCAAGAATTTGCTATTGGCAGTCTCATTTGCGCTAACGGTGACGTCACTAGACCAACGAGTAATTAGCAACTGCAGAACATGGGATGAGCATGGCCAGCCTTGACGCTTCTGTTGACGTAATGTGACATCAAATTTATTTGGTCGAATAATGAGATAAAGTGTGTTTTCTCACACAAACAAAGATTTGTTTCTGTATCTTATCATATCTTATTTTATGTGGGGGCCTGTCAGTGCAGACCGGCGACAGTTCGACCCAGTGGGATCTTTTGTGTCGACGCTCTCCCAATAACGACTGCCATAGATGTTCATGGCAGCCGGGACCGACGGCTTAACGTGCTTTCCGAGGCACGGAGCAGGCGATAATTATCAATCAATACGCACATAATTTCGAAAAGTCATATAACTTCTGAAAGTCAGAGGTGCGCGACGTGGGTTCGAGCCCGAGACAGACTATTTTATTTTTGTGTTAGTTATGTTATATTATAAGGTACAATAGGGTTGGCATGTCCATGTGACAAAAGAAAAAGATTTAAAAAAAAGTTCATTTCTTTGTGAATTTGTGCAATTATCATCATATTTTGTAACAGTCCTATTTTGTGATATTTCAAGCCACTGAAAAGACTCTAGGTGCAAATACCTGTTAGTGTTCATGTCCGAGAGTTTTCAATAATGTTCTCGAAGATATATCTATACTAATATTATAAAGCTCTTCAGGAAGGCTATAGGCTATATAACATCACGCTACGATCCACGGGGGCGGCGCAGTAACGATAAACGCGGGTGAAACCGCGGGTACATCTATATCTATACTAATAATGTAAAGCTGAAGAGTTTGTTTGTTTGTTTGAACGCGCTAATCTCAGGAACTACTGGTTTGATTTAAAAAAATATTTTAGTGTTGCATAGCCTATTTATCGAGGAAGGCTATATAACATCACGCTACGACCCACGGGGGCGGCGCAGTAACGATAAACGCGGGTGAAACCGCGGAAACGTCTAGTAATATATAACGTCTGCCAACCCACACTGGACCAGCGTGGTGGACTTGGCCTTATCCTTCTCACAGTGAGAAGAGGCCCGTGCCCAGCAGTGGGACAGTTTAATAGAGGGCTGATATTAATATTATATAGCTGTGCAAGAAGTGTATCAAACATTAGCGTTGTAAAGTGAGTGTGCGACATGTCTGTTAATTGAGTGTACTTAATATCCTTTAGTTAACAATAGAAACAGTTTACTTACTACTATGCTGGTAAACAAGCTTACGGCCAGGAGCCCAAGTCTGCTAAAACGATAGTGTCAGAATGGTCTATCATTGATTTCATAATTGTTGATTTTGACAAGTTTGGTAATCTATACTAATATTATAAAGCTGAAGAGTTTGTTTGTTTGTTTGTTTGCTTGAACGCGCTAATCTCAGGAACTACTGGTCCGATTTGAAAAATTATTTCAGTGTTAGATAGCCCATTTATCGAGGAAGGCTATAGGCTATATATTATCACGCTAAGATTAATAGGAGCGGAGCACCAATGAAGAATGTTTCAAAATCGGAGAGTTTTTTTTCCTTTAAAGAACTTCCGCTGCGTGCGCTGCGTAAACAGTTAAAGTTTCGCAAAAATCATGTATGACAAAATTGTTCCCCTTTAAAAGTTCTAAAAAAAAGTCCGCGACAGCATATGTCTATCGTTTAAGGTTGGCTCACTATAACCTTTTTTATGCTAACCAAATTTGTTCTAAAATAATGCATTATTTGCGAAGGTGTTTTTATAAACATGATATTAATCATTAGCCAAATAAATACGTTATTCAGCACAAGTATTTAATTTAAAACAAAATTGCCCTTTACATCACTCGATTTCAATGAATAGCTTAGGAGATATTGCAGTTTTAAAATAACATACGCAGCAAAATAATCAAGTGCTGCGCGCGCATTTACGATGTGCAAGGTCGGCCCAAAACTCTGCGAGATACCATACCATGCCGCGCGTGGTCATGGTCGGCTCCTTACGGAACGGTACACGGAACATCACGCTACGACCCACGGGGGCGGCGCAGTAAGGATAAACGCGGATGAAACCGCGGGAACATCTAGTCTACTAATATAATGGCGTCATTATGATTTTCCGATGGTTAACCACTGAACCTCCATTGAAAAATGGTATAGAATAGTAATCTCGTACATAATGACAAATGAATGACTGACATATGCGGTAATCTGCTATTTTGACAGTTCCTTTGATCAAATTGCTTTTAACACTAATAAATAATATGTATTAAATATAAGTAAACGAAATCTGGCATGAATAAAATGTTAAAATTTAGTAGTAGTTTTTTAAAAATCACTTCTACTAACGGGTTTTATAATAATGGCAAAACAACATGTCATTCTACCACAATCCTATTAAGAGACCATTGACGCGCCAATGATCGACCATTATGAATTTAGCAGATTACGAACTTTTAGCAAAATGACAATGGAATTGCAGTTACGTCGTGTCGAAATGACGAATTTATAAAAATAGTAGACTTGGGCCCGTTGACGCCGGCGACCATACGCCGATGGATGAAATAAACAAGCCATCTTAGTCTCCCCGTGACAATGGCTGCTGAAAAGCAACTGAAACGTCGGGGAAAGTGTAAAAATAAATATAAATAGTATAGTAATAGTATAAATAGTTTTAATAGTTTCAATAATTTAATTAGCTTAAAAATTAGTAAAGTTTAATAGTAATAGTAGTGTAACAGTTTTCAAAATTTTGTCATAAAGTGTCAAATAAACAACGCGATCAAATCCGTATATAGTAGTTTAATTTCAATAAATTTGCCAAAGTCAACAATTATGAAATAAATGATAGACCATTCTGACATTATCGTAATAGCAGACTTGGGCCCCAGACCCATTGCCTTCATCATTATGTCTTAAAAAATGACTTAACAACATCGATTTTGTTAAGCTGATAGGCTAAATAAGATCCCCTATAGAAGCCAATATGCTCTTACCTCACTCTAATTAAGTACTAGTGCTTGAAATACCTACTCAATATTTAGTTGCAATTCTTAAATAATACAGCATATAAAGGATAAAAATTCATATATTTGCGATATCTTATCGTTATCAGTGAGATATTGCGGTGGCTTGCCACGCTATGAAGTGACACTTGTCAGTGTAGAAGAATCCATCGTATAGTAATGTTATAGCCATCTTGTCTGAAGAGGCAGAAGGAAAGAGAATGAGAGTGTGATTGTGTTTTATAGGTCAAAAAGATTTTCTTTGATACAGATAAGAATAAAGCTGTAAGTACCTACATACCTAAGTTGTTTGTTTATGCTTTACGAAAGTTAGTATCTTTTGTGTTTTGGGGTGTGAATAATTCTTTGTTGACAAAGCGTGGTAGAATTAAAGTTAGTTTGCAAATGCTTTCGCGGGCTTTTTGATAGGGCATCGAGCAAGTGATAAAATTGTTTAATAGGATAATATATACAGTAGAGTTGACACTGGAACGGTGTCTGGTAGTTGACTTGTCCCCTTCTATATGGCCGAACTTAACTTATGAAATGCTAGTATAGTATACTTCTACCGTCCCTTTTGTGGGTTAACATGGCGTATTTTAAATGATATATAATTTATACCATCACGCCGATATTCCCGAAACGTAGGCATGCATTAAGCCCAGTTTTCGCTAACTATTGCTTTGTATCCAATGTAATACGCGACGAGCTCTTTGCTGTCTACCAGGCACAGGTCCAGACTATGTGCTGCTAGTGAAAACGATTTAACAGTAAAACCGAATAACAGTTGACCTGGACCTCATGCGTTGCAGTCACACTCAGAATCGCTGCGCAACCTAAATATAAATTACAGTCTGTTATCGTTTCAAAAGGGATTAATATCGCAATTAATGTCTCAAGTGGGTCATTGACACCATAGTCATATATTTATGTTGGTACATAAATATATCTACTAAAATAAACACATTCGTAGATAAATACTTGTGTTGTACCACTTGATATTCTTGGAAACCGATGGTGAATTCTTTGAATACTTGATGAAAGAAGTCCGTACTTGACAAATAGATTGTTTATAGAAACTGAGAGCATTAAACCTTTAAGATTACGTTATGTGTCAGATTCTTAGTCCTACACTAGAATCTTGAGAGGGTAGGCAGACCGGCTATAATCGGCGCATGCCGATTATAGCCGGTCTGCCTACCCTGCTGCGCAACCGAAGCGTATGAAATATAAAATTATATGATAGCATTATCATATAATTTTATATTTCATACGCCTCGGTTGCGCAGCGATTGTAAGTGTGACTGCTGTATATGAGGTCTCAGTTTCGATTGCCAAGTTGGACAAAGTGATATTGGATTTTCAGCAATCAAGTTAGCAACTGCCTTTCCCCTATTACATAGAACCACCAAACAACCATACCATAATCTACCTTTTTGGGAAAATGCTTTCATGTAAGCAGGGTGTGTTTGAATTAGGTGTATTGTAAAAACCAAACTCTTGATTTGGTTTGCTTCTTTTAGGATTTGGGCATAATTAAACTTTATATGGAGAAGGATCTAAAGTTGACAATAGTAAATATAAACTTTAAAATGATGGTATCATGGTCAAGTTTCAATCATTATTAAGATAGACCAAGTACGTTAAAATATATATACAACAGAAATTATTCGTTTTGGTTTAATCAGATATAAAGATTCTTGATTGTAGGATTAACGATTTTGTTGCAATTAGGGTGCGGTTCTTATTTAAGGTTCAATAAACATATAGGTACACTTATCACATTTAATATTAAGTAAGTTAAAGAGCCTGTCTGTATGTTTCTGATCACATATGGGTCTTAGCACACAACACAAGGTCGTTACGATTAATTACCTTTTATAGAGTAGATGTATGTATATCCATAGGCGCGGTGCCCTAGTTTTATCATCATCCCCGGTAAACCTGATTTTTGTTTGTAGTGGAGATTCCTCTGTACCATAAGATATCTAACATATACCTCACGCCTCTATCGTCGAAAGGGAAGGCAGAGATGTATAACATTCACGTTCCGCCACCTGTTTTAGGTTTAACATCTTTTTCTTCTTTTTTTCTTTTGCGTGTTGTTAGTGGCCAGCCTGTTGTCAAGAGTTGTTCAAGCCGTCCGTAGGCCTCTGACATGGCTTAACGACTGCTGTCAAGTTGACAACAACCGGGACCGACTTTTTACGTGGCCTCCGAAGCACAGAGACGCTCAGATGAAATGCCACTAAGCGGTCACCTATCTATAGACTGACTGCACCCAACGTTGCTTAACCTCGCTATTCGTTTATCTATCAGTGAGTGCAACTGGCTATGAGCGCCTCAGGTTTAACATAATACAAGCCTAATGACGTATACTGGTAAATATCGCAGACACCAACCCGTTACTAAGATTTTTTTGGCGACAAACTCAAATACAATTTGCCCGACCTAGAAATGGAAACTGAAACCTCATGCAGAGCAATCGTGTTTTGTAGCTCTGCCACCAAGGCAATCTCATCTCATAACCAGCATAATCTACTTATGAAATCTCGCAGCTACCCTTTCATTAAAAGGTGTTCTGAATGTCTTACGCACATCTTAGGTCTTTAACAGATCTTACCATCGCTTTCTTGAGTTAAAATATTCTTAAAACAATTATTTCTTTTCAGACGTCAAACCTTTAAATGCAATTTTAACCTGAAGATCTTAGGATATCAACTCTTCAAATGCAATATTAACCGAAAGACTGAGACTAAACCACAATGCTAGCGAGCGCCATAACCCAGCTGGCACCGCGTTTGCGGTTTCAGTTCACCAAGCCGATCATAGAGAACACTGTCTTCAAACTCCACTACAAGCTGACCGTGACCATGCTCCTTGCCTTTGTGTTCCTCGTGTGCGCGACGGAGCTCTTCGGGGACCAAATTAGGTGCCTGTCAGACCTGAGTGTTGCCAGCAGCGTGATCCAGAGATATTGTTTCTTCATGGCTACTTTTACCATTGTAAGTATTATGATTACATTTGGAAGTAAGGCACAGTGATACTCAAACTTCGCTTAAACTGAAGCCCAATGGAGTAAGTGAATCTATTTTACAGAAGATCGTAGTCAAACACATTTTGATGTGTTTCTGCGATGAGAACCGTATCAAAGTTACGCTGTCATCACAGTGCCTTCGTAACTAGCTTTAATAATCTATTGCTAACAGCTAGCAGCATACTTTGTTACTTTGATAACAAGCAGTTCACTGTTTTTTTATTGTTAAGGTTCGTCACTACAACGAGAGTCTTCTACAATCCGGGTTCCTCCCTCACCCTGGCGTTGGTCCTTTGTCGGAGTCTGACGAGACACTGCACCACACGTACTACCAGTGGGTGCCCTTCGTGCTCTTCCTGCAGTCAATCTGCTTCTACATGCCTCATTACATCTGGAAGAGTAAAGAAGGTAGGCTATACAATTGATTTGTCTTTTCATCAGTTTAGTTTAGTTTTTAGTGTTTAGTTCAATTGGTAAGTATATAATAATAATAATGTTTTTATTTACGAAATAATGATTGTAGTACGGAATGTAAAATATACATGGTAGGTCTTACAACGATTTTACGTACAATCCTGTGGATGAAGTTCTGTTACCCTTGATATGTTAGTTATTAACCTGTAGTAAGGATTAACAGTCCTCTTCCCTCCGGTATGTATTATAATTACTATTATTCTCTAAAGTATAACCATGCAATTACAATTCAAACGACAATAAAAAGTTTAACATTTTTAAAATAACTCCATACAGTGAAAGTTAGTGTGTGTATTAGTGTATAATATGTATGTATGTGTAGTGTGTGCGCGTGGGCGTGTGCGTGTGTGTGTGTGTGTGTGTGTGTGTGTGTGTGTGTGTGTGTGTGTGTGTGTGTGTGTGTGTGTTTGTGTCTGTGTTTATGTAATGATGTAAATATAAGAATAATGTTACTCATTTTACAGGTTATGATAGGAATGCCTCAGTTTCGTCATAGGATTTGTTTCGGAGAAATGATCGGACATTATGAGTGATGAACCATATACCGCACATGTTAAATTTATTTTATTATATAGATAGGGGGCCAAGTAATAAGAGAAACGCTTAGTAAAAGTAGTCCGCGGTTTAGGAACAAGGCAAATTTTGTCTTTTCGACGTTTTGTTAGCTTTTTGTATGAAGTGTTTCTGTGTTGTAAAAGGATTGTGTGTAATATAAATAACTGTCGCACATTAAGTACGTTACATAGTTTGTACAATAAGTTAGTAGAGATTATAATCGTTCTAAATGGCCTTGTGTGCGATTTCCAGTGGCATAAGGACCGTTTTTGCTGCACCCCCCCAGTAGGAAATACAATACGTTACAATTGACAAACATAAGGCGTGATATACGTTACGTATAATAGATTGATTTGCAATAAGGCGCAAGGTTTTAAAAATGTAAATGGGTTTACGGACTCTGCCTACTAGAGTATATATATGTAATTAAAATTTAAAAATTTGTCTAATATTACACCTAAATATTTAATATTATCAACTGAATTTAGGGATGGGCAATTACATAAAAGTTTAGTTGAGGTGTCACAAGAGTGTGCTTTTAAGGTAAGTGGGGTTCTAGGTTGCGTTATTGAGCTAATGGAAAAGGTAATATATTTAGTTTTTTTTAAATATAATTATAATGTATATACCTACATATAACCACTTTGTGTTATAGAGATACGAAAATTAGAGCAACATCTTTAAGTAAATATTTTCATATTTATTTAACAATACAAGTAAATACTTAGACCGTATTAATATTTTTATGAGGTTTATATTATCTTATTTAAAGAATCGAGGTAGGAGCACGTTTCGCATATTGTGTGACAAATGTGGTGTTTAGATAGCGTGGTAAAATATAAGCCAGTTTACGGATATCTTGTGGATCATAACAATGAGTAATTAGATAAAAACATTCTTGCGTTTTGATAGTTTGTCACAGGGATTACGAATGCACGTAACATGACGGATTTATCAAAACATGTAAATTTTGTCATATAAAAACTCGAAGCTATCCTACTGTCATGATTTCTTATTTTTGTTTATGATTCTGTTCGGGAGTTTTTATTTATTCAATTGGCAACACAGCCAACTATCATTTTTAAATAGTGGGGTTATTTTATTGTGGAGGGGAAAAATAACTCGTTCTCTCGGCGAAAGATCGCTCAGCAGTAAGGAACTAGCATTCAACTGAGTAAGACGTTCTCATTAGTCCGTGTAATTGCTGTGAGTTTGGTAATATAGTCACATAATATTTTAGACGATTGAGTTTCATTATACTACTTAGTAAGTGAATTCGCTTGTGTGATTTGTAATGTTTGATTTGTTTGTGATTCTGTACAATTGTTTATAATATACATAAACTTCCAAGATTAGAAGAGATTCCAAAGATAATTCAAAATGCTCATTAGGGTAAAAAGACCGTTGTAGTCATGGGTTCGATTCTCACTGGACGTGGACCCTCTCCCAACATAAGAGTTTTAGCTTGAAAAGGTGAACAAATACAAGTACTTTTTACCCAAAATTAGCAGCATTTTTGGGTGTCTTCAACTAGATCTTTGTAAAAGTTTAATTCTGTTGCGCAGGTGGTAGAATACGAGCTTTAGTAGACGGGCTACAGTATGCAAGCCTGTCACTCAAGAACCAAGATATGACGGTCAAAGGCATGAACGTGCCCTCACAAGAGACCGTCGACAAACGACTGGCACTTATCAAAAGAGATATCATATTGAGGTGAGCGTACCAAGTAAGTCTGATCCTGAAGATAACGCGACTCAACATTTATCTGAAACATAAAGTGACACATATATACTGGAGTTTGATAGAGCTATATTATACCTATATTTTGTAGTATCTACGTCATAGAGGGCAAGACTTGGCACATTTCCAGTTACTAAGAATTCCCGCAACAGAAAAGCATATTAACATTTTGCTCGATATTCTCATTGTATCTCTCTCACTTTCTTCTTATACGTGGTATCGAAGTCGGACTACACGACTGGCTGCAACTGTAAAGACAAAGTTTAGTCACGGCGCGGCGCCAACGCCATCACCAACCAAATATTTATATATGATAATTGTTGACAGGTTGAAGATAAGCCGCACCTGGTCAGTATGGCTAGTGTCCATGGAGGTGGTAAACCTGCTGCACGTGATGTTTGAAATTTGGATCATCAATAAGTTCCTGAACGGACAGTTCATTGGATTAGGTCCAGCCGTACTCAATTACAGTGATTGGAACCAAATCTCTGATCCACTTGAGACTGTGTTTCCGAAGGTATGCATTGAAAGATTTGCACATTAACAATTGTGCCGTACCTAACTACTATTTATGAATTATATTGAAGATGGATCGCTAATTTAGGAAAGGAAAGGCATGCTGGATAAATAGGTTATCTGCAGCAGAAAAATTTCGAACAAATTACCAGTAATCCTAAAAGGCCGTCCTCATCAAACAACAAACCAAAAATATCAGTAAAATTTTAAAGTTGTTACTTGCTCATATATTTTTAGGCACAGGCTTTAGGTATAAATACAATATCTTCATTAAATCTTAAACAAACGTTGGGCTTATATAGCATTACTTTCACTTAATTTTGAGATTTGTGCTTTATTAATGATGCGCATAATTGCATTTGAATGTGATTAACAACAACATATGATGTATGATATTTGTATTGTTGTAAGTACTGACTAACAATGCCTCCTTGACCTTATAAAGTAGGTATCGTGTTCTGCACAATTGTATTCGAATATCAATCGAATGGAATTAAGCACACTACTGTGTCGTGTTGAATCAACAAGGTACTTGTTGCAGGTGACAAAGTGCATCTTCCACAAGTACGGTCCGAGCGGCTCGATCCAGCAGCACGACGCGCTCTGTGTCATGGCGCTCAACATCATCCACGAGAAGATCTACACGGTGCTCTGGTTCTGGCTGCTGTTCCTCTTCATCGTGTCCTTGCTTGGTGAGCTCACTACCTCTATACTGCTCATTTAGTTAACGTGAAGAATCTTTGTTTGAAAGATATCATAGCTGTCAGAAATACTATATTCTGTAATATTTACTGCATAAACCTGTATATCAACATTAAGAAGTCAATCTAAATTGTAGAGGAATTAAATTTATAACAATTAGTAAAATTTATAGATTATAAATTATTTATCTGCATGCTTCAGTTATGTCATCTTAGTTCAGATAAAATGTAATTTTATGGTTACTAATACAAATTACCATACATGGTATACGGTGAAAGGTGTACGTTTTGAGCCAAAATTATGACTTCCATAAGAAGAAAATATTTATTTTGAACAATGACGCAATCAAATAAATGTCCATGTCAATCTTACGGCTAATTGCAAGTTGTAGATCGTTTTTTCCTATTTTAGCGGTCATCTGGCGCTGTGCATCGTTCTTCCTTTACCGGCGGTCTCTGCGCTTCAACCAGATGATGTTCAACCGCGTCAGCTCGGGCAAGGTCGACCCTTACAACGTCATCAGGGTCGTCAATGGGTGCGAGTTTGGGGACTGGCTGTTCCTTTACTATCTAGCGAAGAATATGCACGGGTTCATCTTCCAGTGAGTTCATCTTTTCATTGAATACATTTTTACATAGGTTTATCATGTGATAAAATATTATTGGAGTCATGAATTTTCTCTGCCTACCCCTCTGGGAAACAGGCGTGAATCTATGTATGTATGTATGAATTTTCTAATTTATAGGTTCCTCTTTATTTATTACTGGGTATAAAAATCGTTTTGTCAACAAAAACGTTAATTATATTCTTATACTAGATGTACCCGCGGTTTCACCCGCGCGCGTTTATCATTACTGAGCCGCCCCCGTGGGTCATAGCGTGATATTATATAGCCTTCCTCGATAAATAGGCTATCCAACACTAAAAGATTTTTCAAATCGAACCAGTAGTTCCTGAGATTAGCGCGTTCAAGCAAACAAACAAACAAACATATCTATATAACATCAAGCTACGACCCACGAGGGCGGCGCAGTAATCATAAGCGTGGATGAAACCGCGGGCACATCTATATCTATACTAATATTATAAAGCTGAAGAGTTTGTTTGTTTGTTTGTTTGGACGCGCTAATCTCAGGAACTACTGGTCCGAATTGAAAAAATCTTTTAGTGTTGGATAGCAGCTCATTTATCGATGAAGGCTATAGGCTATATAACATCAAGCTATAACCCACGGGGGTGGCGCAGTAATCATAAACGTGGGTGAAACCACGGACACATCTATATTATTAATAAAAGGTGGACTCCAGTTTATTCATAATTTGTTTGTATGTCTTCAACCTGCTGTTATCTTTTCAGGCGATTGTTCATCCAGCTCTCTGAAGAATTGTTGAAGCAAGAAACTCCGAAGCAAGTAACTCCTGACAGTGAACCGAGTAAAGAGAAGGGAGAAGTCGAGCCTGTCGAGCAAGTAGACTTCAATGATGAGACACTGCCGCTGAAAGATGTCAAGAAAGTCTCATAGTAACCTTAGGACAATTTAAAATTATTTTTGTATTATAATATGATAGTGAAGAAAAGAAAACATAATTAGTTATGATAATGGTAGTACCAGATGTTTAACTAACGTAAACAACAGCATTGAAATCTATACAAATAAATAAAATTGAAGTGTCTGTTTGTAATGTCAAAATAACAACTTTTTATCTAATGCATATGAAAGTATATACGAAAACATATATTTTTAAAATTTTTGTCTGTCAGTCTGTCTGTCTGTTTGTTCCGGCTAATCTCTGAAACGGTTGAACCGATTTTGACGGGACTTTCACTGGCAGATAGCTGACATTATAAAGAAGTAACTTAGGCTACTTTGATTTTAGAAAAAAAAAATAGGTTTTTGCGGCGACAAACACTTTTTAGTTAAAATCTACGCGGACGAAGTCGCAGGTAACAGCTAGTCTTTAATAAAACCATATTAGGTCGTATATGGAAATAAAATATGGCCGTGACAAAAAATGTACATTTATGTTATTCATAATACTTGTGGGCGCCTAGTGATCGAAATTCGATCATAATTATTTTTTCTTTATTAGGTACATATAAATACGTAAATATATTATAATACTTATATTATATAATATCAATCCACCCAAAGGTTGCCTGTAAGATATTGCTGATATACTTATATTGACGAAAAAAAAACCAACGGGTTGAACTCCGGGGGTGCCGTCAGAAGTGAAAACTTGAATATTAACGTTGTGCATTTTTGATATTTTGGAATGGTTAGGGAATCATTTTGCACGAATTGCTTTAATTATCAGTATAAAAGTACTATCATTTATGTGGTAAAATACAATATTCATTTATTGCGCTATCGTACAAAAACATGACAATCCTCCCTCCGTCTTACGAATTTTCGATCAGGTCACGTGCCCTGACGCGAGTTTAACATTTTTTACCCATCACAAAAAAGTGCACAACGCCGCTAAAGAAGTTTTTACTTCAAAATAAGTATTACATCAGCCGAACAATGCCGAAATACTACGAACGCGATTCGACTGCGTGTGTCAAATGCATGGTTGTGTGCGTGTAGTGTTTTTTCTTTAATTTAATGTATTTCTAATGTATATTTTATATAAATATTAGAATGACCTCCTCCTTCCCCATATAAACTTTAACTGTGCCAAATTTCATACTCCTCCGCCCGCGCAATTTTCGTAAAAAGGGGTACCAAGTTTTTGCTTCACATATTAATATACCTATAGATTATTTTGCCGAAATAAAACTAATATAGGACCTTCATTTATATTATGGCTGAGATACAATTCATGTACCTTACTTTGTTACTTTTAATCTTTTTGGCTCGTTTTTCTTTAAAGGGCCTGGGCTAATCCCGCCTGTACCGGGCTATTCAAATGTAACGAGAGCGCTTGATTAAAGTGGCCGATTATAGAAGACTCTTTATTACTAAACATAAAAAAACTAATTTAAAGATTGTGTAAAAGGAAATAGGGTGATAAGTTTCTCTTCTTTGCCATATAATATAACTAATAGTTGAGTTGTGCTGTGATATTCGGCCGAAGAAATAAACAAGTTGCTTTGGCTAATATTGCAAGAAAACAATTTACTTTTCAGAATAAACATAATTCCACGTATACACACAAACGCTCATCAACATTATATACTCATAAAATATACTTGTTATGGTGAGCTGTCACCTCACTCATTACCTCGAGTTCTTTAGATATTGATACTTATTATAGTTATTGCTCAACATAACTTTAGTTATTATATCATTTCGTTATTAAGTGAGTTACAGATTATTTTAGTTTTTTATTATTAAGTAATCTATACAATAATAACTGTTATTAAATGGGAGACAAATTGATTGAGTTTTGACGTCCTAAAATGGCGGTGTGATTTCATGTGATAACGCTATTGCAATCCAATTTTATATCAATTGTCTTGATTAATTTTTTTATATCGTCTATCGTTACTTACGTTATAAAAGTGTATTAGATATTGGGTGTATGTATTATCAAATGGTTAGATGTCTACCAAACCCACATTCAGCAAGCTGTATCAAGCTTCAACATATTGGGACAAGACTATTAGAATAAAGTTCTATGAAATTAATACTTTTCTTTATCAACGTTCTTCCAAGCCGGAATGCGAACCTCGGTGGTTGAATATAGTAGTTTATATGAACTGTATAATACAAAGGTATATCTACTTATTACGTTATTATGTTGTAAATATTAAGTGAATGTATTTTTTACGTTGACGATATTATACGAATTGTCTTATTACTGCGTTCATAAATGTTAATATAAATAAATTTTATATCAAATTTATTTACTGGTATTTTTAATGTTTTCCCCACATTAATGCTATATGCATAAATGCTATACTAATCTTTGTTTATCTATACAGCGTGTAACACAAAGGTGTTGTCATATTTATGACGACATATGTAGATATCGTTAAAAAGTACAATTTTGGATCGTCATATTATCTGCAATTATTTACATATATTATTGTCTGCGCAATATTTTTTTAACCCAGTTTGCTTTTTCCTTGTATTTACACAATATTTAACAAAGTTCAGTATGTGTAAGTGTCAGTATTCTTCCGCCAATCGACTATTTAAAAGTTAGC
Source organism: Catocala sponsa (assembly GCA_963564715.1). Taxonomy (NCBI): domain Eukaryota; kingdom Metazoa; phylum Arthropoda; class Insecta; order Lepidoptera; family Erebidae; genus Catocala; species Catocala sponsa. The sequence goes on from OY751327.1 coordinate 29,629,553, forward strand.
GAAAATCTACCACGTGGGTCGAAATTACCATGGCCAATATAGAAATCCCTAAATCGACTTCGTACTCAAGTCGGCCGCTGCGGTTGCAACTGGTTAGGGAATCAGGGAGCCTCACAAAGCACAGTGTGAATGTGGTGATCCCAATCAAATCATGTCACATCTGTTAAAATGCCCAAATTGTCCCTGTATATGCACCATGGAGGACTTGATGAACGCAACTGCTGATACGATTCCTGTGGCTACACATTGGGCAGGACATATTTAAAATAATTGTAAGTACCATCGATTCGATAAGAAGAAGAAGTAATTTGGCTGCTTAATTATTTGACAAGGACATTTCCGGACAAATTCTGACAGCAGCAGCTGTCTCCTCGAGAGTCCTTACATCTACGGTGAATTCTAGTTAGCTCATCTATCTAATAACAAATAAGACATCGATTTTCCAAGTTTAGAGATAGAACTGTCTTTTAAATTAAATATATTGACGATTGTGAAAATTGTCATTTTATTCAAATACTAGTTTTTGCTCGCGGCTTCGCTCGCGTTAATTTAGAATTTGACAATCAATTCGGGTTGTAGTCTGCTTGTAATAATATATCGACGTGGAATACCAGTAGTCCTACTGTTGTGTTTCGTTCGGTGAGTGAGAGTACCGGAGGCCCAATCATCCCCTTTGCCCCATCCCGCTCCCTTTCCTTCCCACGTCCTTTCCTAAAGGGTCGGCAACGCGCAAGTGATGCCTCTGGTGTTGCAGGCGTCCATAGGCTACGGTGACCGCTTACCATCAGGTGGGCCGTATGCTTGTTTGCCTTCTTAACTGTATAAAAAAAAAACATGATTCAAAAGAAACGTGGCGCCATATATTATCATAAGAATGTTTTTGTTGTTTTCCTCGGGAACAGACATTTTTTTCGGGATGAAAGGTAGCTTATGTCCGTTTCTATACACCTGACAACGTATATGCAAAATTTCAGGATGATCGGTTCAGTGGTTTAGGCGTGAAAAGGTAACAAACAAACAAACTCATTTTCGCTTTTATAATATTAGTTAGGATTAGGGGTTTCCTTGGTCCACAGGATCTATCGTCCACGATTTTATAATCTTACATATACCATAACACATAAACTGTTAGTTAAAAATTAATCATGTAAACTTGATTTAAATGCAAGTCTCTGAAAAGGGTGATAAAAGGACTAAAGTCTAATCAAATGCTTATCACGTGGGTTTCAATCACTACTGATATGAGGATGGTCATCATCAATGAATCAATCTATTTTATAATAGGTTCACTCTAATTAAAAATTTTAATAAGTAAGTAAAGATGCATTTCGTTTTGTAAGCTGGCTTAGTAGACGATTCGCACGAATTTGTTCACACATATCGTGCGAATAAACACTTTTTTTAAATAATCTTTTTTTGTTGTCGTTTCGCACACATGGAATATATTTTCGTGCGAATCGTTCCCGTCTGAAAACGCAGGTGTCCATTCGCACGACTACTAAGCCTGTAAGCTTGGTCGGTTCGGTTGGCATTGTATGCCGAAGTAACAAGTTTAAGGCCTACGCATAGTCAGCAACATAAATCGATATACATATTCTTTCTACGTGTGGAAATATCCATACCCCTTCGCCACAAGGTTTATGTTGCCCTCTCCCGTGACTTCGGGAGTACTGACTAAAACCACCACCGGTGTGTCACCTCGCTGCTTTGTAGGGTGGGTCGCTGGACTAGAACCGATACACGAGATGTTGAATTGCTCTCTAATGTCTTTGGCTCTTTGTATCAAATTATGACAAATGTTGAATTTTTAATAGCAGTAATACTTAAAAGATAGTTAATTGAATCTCAGTTCTTATGAACTTCGATAAAGAAACGACGACGACGACGTTACAACGATCCTGACACAGTTCTCTGGCTTCATTCACTTTCATCACATTCGTCATACACGCATATTCAAGGAGCTCTTAACCTGGCCTTTGTCCAGAACGCCTCCGATCTGATAGAGAAACGTTCGCCTAGGTTTTCCTCTTGCGACTGTTTCATTCACACCAGCCTTATAAACTTTCTTAGTCAGTCTTTCCTCGTCCATTCTTTCTACACGTCCAAACCAGCTTAACACACCCTCTTCTATTCTTGTCACTAAAATTAAGTTATACATATTTGACGATTGTTTACAAATCTTACATCATGAGGTGTTTATAATAAGGTACCAAATTCTCATGTTTACTATAAACCTTGGCATTTAGTGAAGCCTTCATAGTTTAAAACGAGTCATATGACGTAATAGTTAAATCAAACAAATATGATGAGTTAAACTTGACAAGTACATGTAAACAAGAGTAAATTGCACCGATGGCGAAATGGCTTAAGTGCTCGCCTCGGCTTTGCCACCGCGCTGAATGTTGTGTGTTCGAATCCTACTCGGGACAAAACATTGTGTGATCCACAAATGATTGTGCCGAGCCTGCGTGTTCTTTGTGTCCACTGTTTGAATGTTTGTAAAGTCCCCCGCGATACAGGAATAATTCCTAGTACAGATCGCGCAATCTACGATGGCCGGACTGAACATAGCGTCTCCGAATTGTTGCGCATGTACAGTCGCTAAGACGCGTAACGCCCCCGCCCCCTGTCACCAAAGAGACCTAAAACTTGTAACTGCGACGCCACTCGCGCAATGTTCAGTCCGGTCATCATACAGTGCGCGATCTGTACGGGAGTTGTCTTTTATAAAAACACAATTGAACATGTTCATGTTGTGTTCATAGAAATTAAGGCGAGCCAATAGGTATATTAGTTATGTCTAGTTTAGGAGGTTGTAGAGTTTATTTTATAATAATTGTTTATTATAGAGGCTTGTTACAGCATGCTATGCTATGCATGCCTTGCTATGCATGCCATGCTATGCATGCCTTGCTATGCATGCTATGCTATGCATGCCATGATATGCATGCTATGCACGCTATGTACGTTATGCATATAGTGTAGCATGAATAGCATAGCATGCATAGCGTGCATAGCATGCATATCATGGTTTGCATAGCATGACATGCATAGCTATTCATGCTATAGCATGCATAGCATAGCATGTATACTATGCTATGCACGCTATGCATGCTATGCTATGCATGCTATACTATGCTATGCATGCCAATTAAGTGCAGGAAATAAAATTTAGATTACATTTTATAAAACAAATATTCAATTTATTCATAAACCCTTTTAAAACACAATAACAAAACACACTCGTAGACTAGATAATTCCTATAACATTGTCAACGTAAAAAATACATCCACTCAATATTTACTTATGTAATTATATCTAGCTTTGTATAATTGCTATAAAATTCGTATTATAGAGTTCATATAAATGTATACAATCTACTACCTGGGTTCGCACCCGGCTTGGAAGACAATGAAGAAAAGATTTCATTTCATTGAGACTGTGACTATACTCTAATAGACTTGGGCACTTAATATAGAAGGAAGCGAAGAGGAATGTGGGTTTGATAAACCTCTAACCATTCGGTGATACATTAACCCTAGCTCCGAACTACATTGTATAGTGTAAGTGATGAAAAACAATATAAATATACAAAGGGACGTAGCAGTCAATTGAATTAGCTATTATTATCGGTTAAAGACACACCGCCATTTTGTGAACTTCAAAACTCCTTGCAATTTGTCTCTGAATTAATAACAGTTATTAATGTATTGCTGACTTAATAACAAATAAATGACGCTAAAGTTACTTTGAGCAATAAATATAATAAAAATATTTTCAATATCCTAAGGACTCGATGGAATAGAGTTAGGGTGCCAGGCCACGCTCACAAAGATTTATGTGTATATAACGTGTTGGACCCATGTGTAAGCTTCCCAAAAGGCCGGGTATTTTACTAACGTATTAGGGAAATACCCGTGAAAGAGAAGCTAATAAGTATTTTCAATATCGAAGGGCTCGAGGTAATAGAGATAGGGTGTCAGGCCACACTAACAAAGATTTATGTACGTATATTGATGCTGATGAGTGTATGTGTGGAACTCATGTTCAACTGTCGAGCGGACATACGTGTGTCCGCAAAAAATGAGTCATTAAAAAAAAAGAAGCGACAAACGTAGGTCCGCTCCACACTTGACTCGTTAATGAGTCACGTGTCGAGCGGACATACGTTTGTCCGTTTGTGTGTGCTTTTTTATTATTTTTCCGTATTTCCCCTTGACACTCAAGAAGATACATAAAGTAACATACAATTGTTTATTGTAAAATGCAGTTATTATTAAAGTTGTAACAAATATAAATATTAAAACCTAATATAAAATGGTTATCTTTGGCATGTCGCCAAATTTTACAATATCTCTTCTTATTAGTTACATTATATGGTAAAGAAGATAAATATATTAGCCTATTTTCATTAAAACAATCTTAAAATTCGTTCATTTATATTTGTTAATAAAGAATCTTCTATAAACACATTAAACACCCACTTATTCAATTGCTCTCATTACATCTGAATAACCCAGTAGGGGCAGGATTGACTCGGTCCATTTATAAACGAGCCAAAATTATTGAAGCGTAGTAAGGTATACATTTAAGAGCAGTGACAGCTCAGTAGGGAAACCAACAGACTGCAATGCAGAGGGTCTCGGGTTCGAACCCACGTCACGCACCTCTGACTTTCGGAAGTTATATGACTTTTCGAAATTATGTGCGTATTGATTGATAATTATCACCTGCTCCGTGCCTCGGAGAGCACGTTAAGCCGTTTGTCCCGGCTGCCATGAACATCTATGGCAGTCGTTATTGGGAGAGTGTCGACACAAAAGATCCCACTGGGTCGAAGTGTCGCCGGTCTGCACTGACTGGCCCCCACATAAGATAAGGTATACATTTAATTTAACAACCTAAACCATCATAAAATTCCTATGTACATAAGTTTCACAGCGGCCGCCTCTTAAAGTCCATATATTTAAGGGAATAAAACAATCCCCATAAATTACCACAATACTGATTCAACATCTACTAACAATGATCTCTTTTCTTCACTATTAAAAAACATAAATTAAATTAAAATTTTCTTAAGTTTTAAGCTGTAACTATGAGACTTTCTTAATATCTTTCAGCGGAAGAGTTTCATCATCGAAGTCTACTTTTCCAAGGAGGATGGGCTCGGCTCCTTGCTTCTCGTTACTAAGTTTACTGTCAGGAATATCTCGCTTTATCAACTCTTCAGAGAGCCGGACGAACAGTCGCCTAGAAAGACAACAAACCGTAAGAATATTCAAAGATATTGTGTATAAAATGGTGTCCACAATAATAATTACTACCTAGAGTAGAGTAATGTAAGTATTTGCTTTTTTGCACTTAAATTGTCGTCTTTATTGCATAGATAACGGTTTGAAAGCGTGGCGTTTCAACTGCAAACCGAGTGCAGTAGGTTTGACTCAAACACGAAAATAATTGTGTCATCCACAAATAGTAGTTGTGAGTTCGAGTGTTCTTTGTGACCGTTGTTCCAATGTTTGTCAAGCTCCTTGCGACATATGGATTATCTCTGGTGCAGGAGCCATCTAACGAAAATAAAACCCAGAGTAGATATAAATGTAATTAAAATTGTTTGGACGAAATCTATAAATCAGAAAATTAAAGGACTCCAGTAATGTCTTATCATCTGGAAAATAATAAAAAGGATTGTACTCAATAAAAATATAAACTCACTGGAAGATGAACCCGTGCATATTCTTGGCTAGATAGTAAAGGAACAGCCAGTCTGCGAACTCGCATCCGTTGACGACCCTGATGACATTGTAAGGGTCGAACTTGCCCGAGCTGACGCGGTTGAACATCATCTGGTTGAAGCGCAAAGAACGCCGGTATAGGAAGTATGATGCACAGCGCCAGATGACCGCTAAAAGAGGAAGAAATGATCTAGATCTTGGAATTCGTCCTTATATTATTATGTATATTTATTTGATAGTCATTATTTGATATAAATATTTTCTTTTTATAGAAAGTAATAATTTAGGCTCCAAACGTAAATTTTTTGTACATATATCATTTATGGTGATTTGTATTTGTTACTTGTAACTGAATCAAGATGACATGAGTAAATCTATAAATTAAATTAATTGTTATAAACTTAGTTCCTTCACAATTAAGATTGACTTCTTAATGTTGATATGCAGGTTTATGCAGTAAATATTACAGAACATAGTATTTCTGATAGCTATGATATCTTTCAAACAAAGATTCTTCACGTTAACTAAATGAGCAGTATAGAGGTTGTGAGCTCACCAAGCAAGGACACGATGAAGAGGAACAGCAGCCAGAACCAGAGCACCGTGTAGATCTTCTCGTGGATGATGTTGAGCGCCATGACACAGAGCGCGTCGTGCTGCTGGATCGAGCCGCTCGGACCGTACTTGTGGAAGATGCACTTTGTCACCTACAACAAGTATCTTGTTTATTCTATACCGCATAATTTCATTCGATTTATATTCGAATATAGTTGTGCCCAACGTGATACCTACTTTGCAATGTAGGAAGACGCAGTACAAGTTTTTTCTTTTTTTACAGATGCTTCTTGTCGTTTGAGGAGTGCCTAGTGGTATTTTGTACGAATTAACTACTGCAGATAACACACTTATCCAGCGCTACTTTACTTTGGTAGTATTAGTTATCTATCGTCGAAGTACTTAAACCACAATAACAGTATAGTACAGAAAATTTGAATTGTGAATTTTTAAATTCGTACCTTAGGAAACACAGTCTCTAGTGGATCAGCAATCTGGTCCCAATCACCATAATTGAGTACGCTCGAACCGAGCCCTATAAACTGTCCGTTCAGAAACCTGTCGATGATCCAGATCTGGAACATCACGTGCAGAAGATTAACCACCTCCATGGACACCAACCATATTGACCAGGTACGGCTTATTTTCAACCTGCCAACAATTATTAAAAATCAATATTTGGTCGACGACGCCGTTAGTTTCGTGGCAAAACTTTGCTTTTATATTTGCAGCCGCTCATGTGATCCAATTGTAATTTCATATATTAGAAGAGAGGGGAAGAGAAACGATGCGACAGAGGGAAAGAGGGAGGACAAAGAGTATCAGACAAAATATAATTGAGTTTTCTGTTGTGGTAATTCCAAGTAACATCATAGTGCCTGGATATAAGTATGCCCTGCACATCAAATATACCCTCAGTGAGGTAGAACTTAAAAACTGTTGCCTAGATATGGCTATAATACAGCTCTACTAAATAATCTAATATATAGGTGACACTTTATGTACTAGATAAATGTTTAGTTGCATTATCTTCAGGAACAGATTCACTAATGATACTGCTTACCTCAATACGATATCTCTTTTGATTAGATCCAGTCGGTTGTCTACGGTCTCTTGTGAGGGCACGTCCATACCTTTGACAGTCATGTCTTGGTTCTTGAGTGTGAGGCTTGCATATTGCAGCCCGTCTACTAGCGCTCGTATTCTACCACCTGTACAATAGATTTAAAATCAAAACTTAGCTAAGTTACATTTTAGCTCTTCTTCTCCCTAGCCTTTTTAATAAAAGGCTAGGGAGAAGAAGAGCTAGGGAATAATTTCCCAAGTCACTTTGGGTCGGCTTTCTAGTCTAACCGGATTTGACTGGATATCAGTTTTTACACAGAGCGGCTGCCACCTGACCTCCGCATCCCGAAGGCTAACGATACCCTAAGGCTAGACCAGTGTCAGGATATTAGGGGGCACTGACTTCCCAATAACGACGGCCATAGATGTGCATAGCAGCCGGGACCGACGGCTTAACGTGCTCTCCGAGGCACGGAGCAGGCGATAATTGTCAATCAATACGCCCATAATTTTGAAAAGTCATATAACTTCCGAAAGTCAGAGGTGCGCGACGTGGGTTCAAACCCTATGCATTGCAGTCTGTTGGTCTCCCCACTGAGCTATCGCTGCTTTTAAGTTACATTTTAGCTAAGGTACACTATATTTTAGATTATTGTCACACACATAGTAAAGTTAAATCCATATGCATTCGATAAGAAGACTTTGTTACTTGTGGATGTCCAGACCTTACGGCCATAATGCTAGTTTCCAGGGCTAGCTTAGTGAGATAGTCATTAATTGCTTTTGAAAATAGATACTACATTGGCGTAACGCTTAAGCTCATCGTTGCAGTGCCAAAGGGATGTAGCCTTTTTAAATCCGACGAGACGCGGCTTGCTTCTTACTGGAATTCGCACTCTAGTACATTCTTGTACGAATTAGTTCTCTAATACGGATGAGGCGTGTAGGAAAGCAGAAGGACACAAACTACATACGGTTTTGACATGTATTATGTTGGCCGGATACGTAAGAAGACTGCTAAGTAATTTTTGTTACATTTGTTGTTGTCACTGGCAGTGATTTCAGCAGACGATTTACTAACGGCCCCTCCAAAAGTTTTATCTATCTACGTTTCTAAAAAGCGTAAATATTAAAGACAAACAAATAAAGGTGTCATAAGTGACTGTAGCTGCCGTTTTCTGTTATCAAAGCTGTATAATTATGCGTGAAAAAAACCGATTCCAGGAAACACGGATAGATGTAAACTTATTTCACACATCAAACACTCATAAAATTAACTATGTATTTGTCGATGACGTGCTAGGATTTCCTAGAACTTAAATATGACGAAATTATCATGTTTCTAAACATCCGTCATAAGAATTTCTAATCTCTGTGACAAACAAACAAAGCCCAGGAATGTCTTTATCTAATTAGTCATTATGTTATGATCTACAAGATTATCGGTAAAGTTGGCTTATTTCTTACAATAATGTTGACGTACCACGCAATCTAAACACATTAAGCGACAAATCACTATATGAATTTGTCGCACATTCTGAGAAACAGGCTCTAACGTCGATTCATCAGATAAGATAAAATGAGTAAACTCGTAAAAATATTATAATGCCCAAAGTATTTACTTGTGTTATGAGGTGTGGTAAGTAAATATGAAAATATTTACTCAAAGATGTTGCTCTAATTTTCGTAATCTCTATGCTAATATTACAATGTAGGTTATACATTATATACATATTGAACTAAACGCTAACGACAAAAATGAAATCCTAGAATCGGTTCTTTTGCAATGTTGTTTGGCTGCAATCTTCTGAGTTAATTCCTGAGCTGGTCTGCTTTAGTATAAGGAGATCGCAAGCGAGGATCCTGAAGTGACCTGCTTCAATCAATCAATCAATTAGCCCACTGCAGTCCACTGCTGAACATAGGCCTCTCCCATTTTACGCCACAACATCCGGTCTTCCGCCTACCTAGTGACCTGCTTATTTTAAAATAAAACTCTCCCTGTTACGATCTTCTTTTGGGTAAATTTATACATATTCATAATTTGTAGTACATCATATCAAATTACATGTGGCGGCTACAAAACTAAATCATATTCGTTGCGCAAGATCCATCCTATCTAAATTGCACAAGATATAGAGACGAATCAAATGTTATCAATGGCGTCAATGGCGTGGTGGTTAGTGTAACTGACTGCCACGCCTGAGGTCGCGGGTTCGATTCCCGCACAAGTCAAACATTTGTGTGCATGAACATGGATGTTTGTCTTGGTCTGGGTGTTTCTATGTATAATATGTATGTATTTACAAAAAAAAAGTATATTATATATGCTTATCCATTGTCTAGTACCCATAGCTCTATCTATACAAACTCTGCTTAGTTTGGGCTAGATGGTGTTGTGTGTATGTGATACAATATTATATTATTAATTTACAGACAAATCAAAGTATACCTTCTTTTCTCTTCCAGATGTAATGAGGCATGTAGAAGCAGATTGACTGCAGGAAGAGTACGAAGGGCACCCACTGGTAGTACGTGTGGTGAAGAGTCTCATCAGACTCCGACAAAGGACCTACGCCAGGGTGAGGGAGGAACCCGGATTGTAGAAGACTCTCGTTGTAGTGACGAACCTTAACATTAAAGAAGAAGCAATGTTATTTATTATCTCTGCAATACTAGGTATCTATATTAAAATTATAAAGCTGAAGAGTTTGTTTGTTTGAACGCGCTAATCTCAGGAACTACTGGTTCGAATTGAAAAATTATTTTTGTGTTGGATAGCCCCGATAGGCTATAGGCTATATAACATCACGCTACGACCCACGGGGGCGGCGCAGTAATCATAAACGCGGGTGAAACCGCGGGCAAATCTAGTATACTATAGGTGGTTATCGCAGGTAAACCTAAAACGGGATAAAAAATATTATATGCTAATCCGGGGCATGGCATAACTTCGTGCAAATCAGGTCAACGGTTTAGACACGACTAACTAGCATTGAAACATCTATACTTACAGCATATTATTAAGACTGCGCCGAGCGTAAGACAGGTAATGACAGAGCTCGTGCGGCGCATATTCAAATCGGCGCGCGGCCGGCATAGTAAAATTGTATGCCGGATTTGAAGTGTTTTTTGATAAATATGTATCTTTATTGTCAACCAATAACTAAAATATTTGGGACGGACAAATTGTAATATAATTATTTGTTTCGTTTAAGCTGTAGATACGATAGATTTCTACTGTTATAATCTAAAAATCACGTAACACGAGCTTAAGTTTTTGCATTTCTCGTGCAAATTTACGTAATTTTGTAGGCGAAAATATTAATTATTTTAAGTTTTTTACACGGAGTAATTGTAAACATATTCATTGTTATAGTAAATGTATATTTTATATTTGTATTAAACAAAAAATGTTGATATTATTCACTTAACTGTGACCGCTTGTTTTGGCACATTTCGCTCGGCGCTGTCTTAATAAAATATCACAAATTAGATAAAGATTTTTTTGGGTAGTCGAGCCTTGTTGGGTTTTACAGAAATAAGATGCTCATACGAGGAACTACTACCGTAAGTAGAATCTGGACTGAACTATTGTTTCCGAGGAGTGAGCACCCCGGCGGCCTAATCACGCCTCGGACCTCTCCCTTTTCTATTTATATTGCACACAACAAACATAAGATCTCCTATTACAAGTGATAAATACATTCAAACTACAAATCTTACAATCAAAACTCAGCTACAAGCAATAATTATATTGTAAATATTGCATATCGCTTAGAACAATAAAGATTTATTGAAATTAAACTACTATATACGGATTTTATCGCGTTGTTTATTTGACATAAATCCGTATATAGTAGTTTAATTTCAATGAATAACATTCGCGTAAACAGAAGACAATATTACAATAAAGATTTGTTCAAATATTGTGCCCAATAACTTTAGCCGAGTGCTACAGTTGTTGGTAAAATACAGTGACAAGATTAGATATTGTAGATTAGAAATGTACTTTCAATGACACATATATCTTTATCGTTACTAATATTATAAACTTGAAAGAGTTTTTTGATTTTGTCTTTTGTACAAGAGTAGCTGGCTGATGAAGTAGCTCCAAATTATGGAAGAAAAGGATCCACAAACAATTATTATTTGCTAGATGTTTTCCGGATTCTTTTTCGTACCTTTATAAAGGGCTTATGTTTAACTTATCACCAGATATAGTAAAATATAACAGTTAAAAATAGTAAATGATCACCAAATTGCACAGCAAAATATATTTAAAGAGATCAAACTAAGTCGACGGAGCCTATTTTTGGGTGGGTTTAAGAAGGAACCTAACATAACTTAACCCTTCCGAGACGGAATGCAGTGATTTGAGGCGTATAGGTGCTCATTATGATATATTTTAGTAAGCATATTTTGCTGCGCAATTAGTATTTTTGGTGGTCATTATATTAAAATTTAATCCCTTTATAAAGTCGCCTATGACAAAGACTTTTTTGTGGCAAAACAGCTTACACCCTACCTCAGGTACATGTTGGTGTAACCTACAGACGGTTGTTATATATAATTGGTACCAAACGTGCACTCTCGGCTCCTAAAAAATGCATAATATATATGCTGATAGCACAGCGCTTCCATAGGTATGATGGTATATATGCAACAATTTTGCTGCGATCTGCTGTACCGTGGAGGTATAACCCAGCCAGGCTTCGTCTTGAGTCAAGTTTGAACAAATTTCCAAAGTATCCTACTTAAAAATGTAATCAAACTTACAATAGTAAAAGTGGCCATGAAGAAACAGTACGTCTGAATCACATGTTCCGGCACACCTTGATCTGAGAGGCATTTGATATGATCTCCGAAGTATTCCCTCGCACACACGAGGAACACAAAGGCAAGGAGCATGGTTACGGTCAGCTTGTAGTGGAGCTTGAAAGCAATGTTCTCTATGATCGGCTTGGTGAACTGAAACCGCAATCGCGGTGTCAGTTGGGTTATGGCGCTCGCTAACATTGTGTTTTAGTTCCGGTCTTTGAGTTAAAATTGCATTTGAGGAGTTGATGTCCCAATTTATTCAGGTTAAAATTGGATTAAAGGTTTGATGTCTGAAAAGAAATAAACATTTTTAAATATATCTTAACTCATTCTATATATTTTATTTATAATATGCTTTCGAAAGCCCAGTCAGATGCGTTAGAGATGCTTATAAACATTTTATACCTAACTGTTTTGACGAGAGAAAGTATTGCTGTCTGTTATGCTGCTTTTGAGACGATAAGAAAGAATATTTACCCGATTCCCGAATGTGCGGTATAATACATTTAACTACACTTACATTACTCACACTTTTTTTTTACCGGTAACAGTTCCAGACAAAGAGCTTCTTAACAGCAAAACTCTACAAAACTTTGGCCGGCCTGGAAATCGATCCCGTAAACTCATGTACAGTAATGATATATAGCTTTTGAAACTTCTGGATCGAGAAGCTTTCTAGTAGTGAAATAATTATAAAAAATAGTAGTTTCACCGTAGTATCGATTACAAACAAACCTTTCCTCTATAAAATATTACTATAGACGAACTTATTTTTTTAAGTATTCAAAGAATAGACTATCTTTTTCCAAGAATATGAAGTGGTTTAATATGGAGGACCTACATCTATCTACGTCTGTATTTATTTTAGTATATTACTGTGCTTATGTAATATATAATGTTATGGTGTGAATGACCCACTCGAAACAATGAATTACAATTTAAAGTCTTATTGAAATTATAATAGGCCGTGGTTCTTTTTGTCGTATAGAATGCGACTACTGTTCATAAGGTCTCGGCCTCGATGCCCAAGTAGCGCAAAGTGGGGCTTGGATTTTCTATCAATCAATTTCTTATAGCAGCAAGTCTGGAACGATAAGAGTGACCCAGTTGCTGTCTGCCGGGCAGAGTTCGATAGACAGCAACAATAAAGACGTAAAACAATCATACGATCCACCTGATGGTAAGTGGGTTTCGTAGCTTTGGCGCTCGCAATACCAGGAGTGTTACCAGACCAATCGATCGATCGTCGATCGATGCCATCGGTCGAAGTCGATCGAAGTTGTCGACGTCGATTGGTCTGGTAGAAACTATCGATCAACGTCGACTAATCCATTTTACCATCGATCGATGCCGTCGATCGACGATCGATTGATTAATTCCCTAACTAAATCCGATATACATTTTCACATCCATTTTTAGTTCACCGTGCTTTCTTAGCGTAATCAAAGAATCACTTAGTCACTAAAACACAAAAGAAAATCACTTATTTTAATGCGTAAACAAACATATTACTTACACGTTCTCCAAAGAGTCTTTTAACCTATAAAGCACGAACACACTTTTGCACTTTCCTTCTGCCTCTTCAGACAAGATGGTTATAACATTACTATACGATGGATTCTTTTACACTGACAAGTGTCACTTCATTAGGTGCCGTGTCACCACAATATCTCACTGATAAGGATAAGATATCGCGATAAGCGATACAATATCTAACAATACTTGTACCGAATTATTTAAGAATTGCAGCCGAAAAATAGATCAATCACGCACTAATAAATAATATTAGGTAAAGTGCAGGGGAAAGTTGATTTAGAAATAGCAATAACTGGGGTAGTATTTTCTTTATTTTTTTTTATTGCATTGGGGGGCAAACGAGCAGACGGATCGCCTGATGGTAAGCGATTACCGTTGTCCATGGACACCCGCAACGCCAAAGGACTTACAAGTGAGTTGCCAGCCCTTTAAAAAAGAATGAAGGAGGGGAAAGGAGAAAGGAAAGGATAGGAAAAGGATCGGGGTAACTAGGCCTCCGGCTCTCTCACTCACCAATACGAAACGCAACAGTACGGGTGCCGTTATTTCACGCCGGTATTCTGTGAGAGGGTAGTACTACCCCGGTCGATCCGGCCCATTCATGCTGAAACCAACGAGGATCTACTACCTGATATGTATTAGTATGCCAGGTAATTTACAAAAGATAGTAGCCAACGAAGTCTGTGTTGTGTTTTCATTCTGTGATGAGTTCAGGTTTCTTAAGAAGGCGCTGTTTTCAGCAGCGTACTAGTAATGTTTGCCTCTTTCTATCGCAACATGGCGACGTGATTTTAAAGTATTTGGTAACGCGCGTCTGAAACTCCTGGTATTGCAAGTATCTATACTGCTCCCCATTAGGTGAGCCGTAAGCTTTTTTTTTTTTAAATCAAATTTTATTTAGGGTTTTCTTTTAAAAAAAAGACATATCAAACCCATTGTACATATACAAGAACATAACTAATTAAAAAAAAGGCTATTGAGAAAGACGATGCTAAGTCCGCGGTATTAGCCGGTAAAATTCTGACATTATTTGCGAGGTAGGATAACTCAAAGCACTTTGTAAAATTCCTACATCCAACTTATTAATACCAAACTTGCTCATCATCGACTCCCTCTCGAAAGAGCCGTAAGCTTGTTTACTAGTCTAGTTCAAAATGTACTTACTGCACTATTCTTGCCTACATTAGATACACTCAATTAACAAAAATTTTGCACACTCACTTTGCAACGCTTATTGATTGACAATTATCGCCTGCTCCGTGCCTCGGAGAGCATGTTAAGCCGTCGGTCCCGGCTGCCATGAACATCTATGGCAGTCGTTATTGGGAAGTCAGTGTCCTCTAATATCCTGACACTGGTCTAGCCTTAGGGTATCGTTAGCCTTCGGGTTGCGAAGGTCAGATGGCAGTCGCTCTGTGTAAAAGCTGATATCCAGTCAAATCCGGTTATAATAGAAAGCCGACCCCAAGTGACTTGGGAATAATAAAGGCAAGGGGAGAAGAAGACTTCGCAACGCCTATATATTTTGATACAGTCATTGCTCAGCTATCAATTGATATATCCTTGTTAGTCACTACCTTATTAATAAGTACTGTATCCGTGGCGCAGCGGTTGTGAATGCGACTGCTGTGCATGAGGTCTCGGATTTGAATCCCGGGTCGCGCCAACAAAAAGTTATTTTTTTCTTTTTTTTATGGGAGAGGCGGCAAACGATCAGACGGGTCGCCCGATGGTAAGCGATTACCGCCGCCCATGGACACCCGCAACACCAGAGGAGTCACAAATGGTTTGCCGGCCTTTTAAAAAGGAGTACGTTTGTTTTTTCCGTTAAGAAATCTCAATAGCAGCCCGGAGTTAGGAAATTGGCGGTGTTAGATACCCCCGTGCCTCGGAAAACACGTAAAGCCGTTGGTCCTGCGCTTGATCTTTCTGGTCGTGTCGGATTACCGTCCCATCGGATCATGGGAGTTAAGGAACAGAGAGTGCACCTGTGTTTGCGCACACGCTTGTGTACTATAATATCTCTTGCGCAGATGGTCAGTGTCCGGTAAGATTGGCCGCCGGCCGTGACCGAAATTTGGTCTGTAAGACATTATTGTTAATAAGTAAGACTATTGCTTTGTCTTTAAGACCCCTGTTGCAAAACCACTAGTATAAGCTAGTAAATGAATTACTCACTCAACAAGCACTAGTCAAAGTCAAATTTCACACACTCAACGCACACTATCAATTAAATACTTTGATACACTCACAGCCAACTGTCAAGTAAATTATATTTTATACACTCACTGCTCAAATGGTAACTGGTGCAAATTCTGGATTTTACAGTAAAAAAAACACTATCAGCTATTTACTTTTGGAGTCTTAGACGACTGAAAATATCACAAAATAGCACAGTTAAAAAATAAGACGATAATTGCACAAGTACACACAATATACAAATGAACTTTATAGTTGTATATACAGAAACTTAAGTAATCTTTGTTTGTGTGAGAAAACTCATTTTATCTCATCGTTCGACTAAATAAAGTTTATGTCAATATTAAGTTATTTAACATACGCGTCAAGGACTTGGCCATACTCATCCCACGTTCCGCAGTTGTTAATTCCTTGTTGGTCCAGTGGCGTCACCGTTAACACACATGAAACTGTCAATAGCAAGGTCTTGTATTAAATGCCGAGTATGTCAAAGTGATAATGAAAGTGATATGTAAGTTATTACAAAAAAGAAGTACATAATATTTTTGTTTATCCATTGTCTAGTATCCATAGTACAAGCTCTGGTTAGTTTGAAGTAGATGGTGTTGTGTGTACGTGGTAGAATAATACTAAAAAAAAATTGGATGTGGATTGATGATGAATGATTGTTTTACAAGAATCTGAAAAGATTAATGTAATAGCAGACTTCTAACGAAACCAGAAATCCTTATAACAGTTCAGATTTGTTTTACTTGAAGCCAAATATAACTTTTAACTCTATGTGCGTATTGTACTAACTTTTCAAAGTGAAAATCGATTATAGTACAATTTTAATGAATAGGCTTGTATAATCAAATCATCTCTGAGCTATGTTTCAAAGAACAGATTTCTTATTTCAATAATTGAATTGTTCTTTTTTTACATTCAAAATTGTAGAACATATGAGTATGTTTAATATATGTATTAAAATCATACAAGGGCAAGCTTGTATTGGAATTTTCAAATGTTTAATTTATAGTTATTCTGTAACAAACCCGTATGTATGGCTATAAAAACTATATATTATAAAAGTGAAATATTGTTACCATTTTTGGGTGTTTTTTACTTAATCATGCGTGACAGGCGTAAGCCGTTAAACGCAATTAGATGAACAGGACTATCCATAGCTTTTTGTCATACAGGTATAATTATATTCTCGCGAGATTGACCCAGACGAAGCTGCAGTAAAAACTAGTTAATATATCAATTTTATGGCTCTATACAATCGATTCGCTAATCCACTTCTGTACTCCAGTAAAACAATAAAAATCTCAGTCGAATAAGTCACAAATAAATTAAATAATTGAACGTGCTCGTAAATTATTTTACTATCATCGCAATAAGCTAGACAACACAAATCCGGGCTTAATCTAATAAAGCCGTTTTAATTATCGCTGTGCAAATACCGCCTATGATTGATTAAACTGATAATTAGAAAACCTAACAATATCTCTGTAGGCGTTGTGACCGTTAGTCAACATTGTTAACAAATGTTTTATTTATTGAATTGGGTATGTAACAACAAACTGTGAGATCCCCAATTCTATTCTTGGGTCAGACAGTGTTATTTTGTTTGTCAAGAATTTAATTTTACGAAGGTTCGCCGAGTGATTTGTGGTCTTGATGTTCTTTGTACGCGTTGTTTCGATGTTTGTAAAGCGATATCTCAGCGATACAGGAATCATTCCTAGCTCTCTCTTTTTCAGACAATACTCAAAACTATGTGGGTATGATATTTTTTATCATAAACGGCTATTGGTTCACCTATCATCATTTCATACGGACGTATGATATCTAGGTGGCTATATATCTGTCCCTACTCTTAAAGATATACATTTAAGAGATATTCGATCTCTGATTGCACAGTCTCAAAGTATCCTCGCGCAAGCCCACTGGCCAAAAGTGCATGCATGGAAATCGAACAACGCGTTACGGAGCGAATAGATTTGTCTCGTTCTTGCACGTACATCGACAGTTAATACTTCAGAGATCGTTCGCTTTGTCTGTCTTAGATACTATCTTTACCACAGAACAGAGAAATTTCAGGTTCTGTGATCTTTACCTAAATATTATGAAATTTATTATCAACGAGGATCGTTCATTTATCTCGTAGACTACAAGACTGTGTATGTATGCGAGTCCTACTGACCTCTACTGCCTGAGAATTATCTGTTCCTACGTGCATAACGCCACGATTCTGTCTGTGCCAGTCTGATTCGACTTTCCCAAAGTTCGAACTAGGATGCATGACTCTCCGATTTTTCCAATCGTTTCGAGGCTACTCGATGTTTGGCGTATCGATTTAATAACACATAGCATCTCGTTTCCTGTCGGTGGTAATGTCAGAACTACCCCTTTTTTCTCTGCTCACAGCTCAATACAAAACTGGTCACTGGCTGCATCTGCTTCTAGATCGGCTATTAGAATGATTGAAGCTTAAAGATCAACTATTGACATTTTAAGACTTCAAGTACTTATCTACTATGAATTTTATTTGACAAGCTATTATTAAAATGTTGAAATTGTTATTTGTATCCAATTTAAGTATCACATCGATTTACAAAAATATGTCTAGACATCGTGCGGTACTTATTTTGAATCACCGCCTTACGATTCTACAAAATTTTATCAAATGTACTTAAATGTCGCATGTGCCCAGTTTTATCCAGAAAACGACGGATTAGGGACGTCACTATTATAGCTCATAATTGTTTTGTGTGTAATAGTTGTTTAAAATAAATTACGTCAGAGATATAATAAGTGTCAATATATAACAAATATTTTGAACGATATCATTTTCAAAAATAAATAAGTTAAATTGCCGAAATGGCAGATTCAGTTATGTAGGTAGATGTATATTGGACACTTAATCTGGTCATAAAAATGTGGATATGTGACTCCTCTGGATACCCTTTCAGCTTACATAGGCATGTTATTATGTTATGATTAATTAAATCACTTATTTTATAGTATCTTGTTGTCAACGCTTCGCCATAGAGCGCCATAGTGTCTATAACACGTTTGGCTTTCTCCCACAAGTTGTCTATGGCCAGTCAGATTGTTGACCCTACCGAATGCTGCGGGACGCTTACTAACCGACTTTACAAAAACAGGTTATGAGGTTTAACGGTTACCTATTCTTTGCGTAAATAAAGTTTTCACTTGTTCTGTGAAATTTTATCTCTAATTAGGTTTAATTAGATACTATTTAGCGTGCGAATGTTTTCGAGATTTCAGTTAAATTTCAATTACTGAGTAAACTTTTACCTTTAGTCAGTAGATATATGTTTACTATTCTAGGAGGTAGGTATATTATTACTGGTCGACTTGAAGAATTTATATGTATAACTAGCTTTTGCCCGCGGCTTCGCTCGCGCTAATTTGGAATTTGACAATCAATTCGGGTTGTACTCTGCTTGTAATAATATAATTCAATCATGATTCGAAAGATACGTGGCGCCATCTATTATCATAAGAATGTTATTATTATTTTTCTCGGGAACAATAATTTTTTTCGGGATGAAAGGTAGCCTATGTCCGTTTCTGTACACCTGACAACGTATATGCAAAATTTCAGAATGATCGGTTCTGTGGTTTAGGCGTGAAAAGGTAACAAACAAACAAACTCATTTTTGCTTTTATAATATTATTTAGGATTAGGATTAGGAAGTTAGGCTAGGATTAGGATTAGGATTAGGATAGGATTAGGATAGGATTAGGATTAGGAAGTTAGGATTAGGATAGAAAGTTAGGAAGTTAGGATAGGATAGGATAGGATTAGGATTGGGATAGCATTAGGATTAGGATAGGACTTGTTAGGATATAGTTACGATAACTTAAATTTAAATATATTATAATTTTATTGAAATACACTCTGACTTATTTTTTACTGTTAGTCTTTTGTTTAAAAATACATCTCTTACATCTCGTGGTGCCTTACAAGTTCGAATATTAAGACATACCTGGAAAAAAAAAAGTAAATTAAAAGTACTCTAAACAATTATCCCGCCCTCCCCTTTCCTATCCAGAACAACATGTGCTGGGCTCAGATGCCATCCTTACACGGTAGAGTCGATTAAAGTGCGCACCAACAAATTTGGGTCCTCGTACCTCTGCCGAAAGATGAAGGCATGGAATTCTCTGCCAAGGCACGTGTTTCCTTCTTCCTTCAATCCTGGGTCCTTTAAGCGGGGCGTGAAAAAGCACTTAGGCCGCAAGGTAGGACCTCAACATCGCCTCAGCTGCTATGAGGACGGTGTGGAGGCCACTGCTCTTAGACCACATGATGTCTATAGACAATACATATTGATAATTACTGTCGAGTTGATCCCTCACTGTGTGTGAACCAATATTTGATACTAGATTTTGCCCGCGGCTTCGCTTGGTTAGGTTAGAAATAGTACTTTTCCTGGATAAAATATGTGCTTTCCTGTTCCCCTGACTACGTGTATGAGGAATTTATGAAGATCGGTGGAGTAGTTATGGCGTGAAATCGTAAAAAACAAGCAAACTCACATTCGCATTTATAATATTAGTTTTAATATTTAAAAACATTACATTTCTTTTAAGAAATCTCATCCATTCAACGTTTCATATATAAAATTGATTTGGAATATCCAACTGAAGACGTAAACAATATCAATGTCAACACAATGCTTTGATATTTGACCTCAGATAGCCCCTGACACTACCCACATTCAGTAAAATATTCGTGTAATGAGGTCATACACGTGTTGAACTACTTTAAGGCATGCATGCGCATGCGCGCTAATTTAAATTGGGATTAAATATAATGATCATCAAAAATACTACATGGTCAGCAAATATTGCACAGCATAACGAGCATCTATACGCCTCAAATCACTGCATTCCGTCTCGGAAGTGCTAGGTTATGTTAGGTACCTTTTTTTTAACCCACCCAAAAATAGGAGCGGGGCTCCGTCGACTTAGTTTGATCTCTTTAAAGTTTGCTGGCCATGAGTTGCTGATCAATTAGCTATTTCTGCTTACAGATTATCTTTTTCTGCTCACAAAAATACCAATACTATGCTAACCATTTAAATAACCATAATTTACCCGGTCAATCAGCGAACAAGCGATAGGCAGACGCAATTTTTCCGCAGTAACAAAGATACATAGATATGTTCATAAGATTTTTGCTGCTTTTGATTTTCAACCACCAAAGACAGCAAAAATCGTTTCATGTTTCATTTGCATGTTCTTTGATATGTTGAAAATTAGCGGCATATTATTTAGGCCTTCATGATCAGCAGCTTACGTCATTTATCAAACGAAGCAGTCATTACAATATCTGATCAATTAAGAACTGGAATCATGTTTCACAGTTCAAGCTTGTAAAACATTCTTAGAAGTGTAAAATGATACATGCATTCTGTTCATATAATGTGACCGTGAATGTCATTGAAATGTGTCTGCTATTGTATAATATGTAAAGGTATGCCATCAGTACTAGCCATAGGATGCAACTAGTACTTATAATTAAAAAGATTGGATTGTTTGCGTTGATTACAAGGTTTAAGGATGCGCTCAGGCGCAGCTGATCACTATGTGCAGTTTGATCGGTGAAAGAATTATTGGGATTATCTGTTAGTTTTCTTTTCTTTCTGTTAAGCTCACAGAGTCATGTCGTTAGGTAGTAGAGCCTCGCTGATTTTAGCTTAAGTGGGCCGGCGCGACCAGGGCAGGATTACCCTCCCACAGAATATCGACGTGAAATAGCAGTATTCCTACTGTTGTGTTTCGATTGGTGAGTGAGAGTGCCGGAGGCCCAATCACTCTCTTTCCCCTTTCCCGCTCCTTCTCCTTCCCACTTTCTTTCCTAAAGGGTTGGCAGCGCGCAAGTGATGCCTCTTCTGTTGCAGGCGTCTATAGGCTACGGTGCCTACTTACCATCAGGTGGGCCGTATGCTTGTTTGCCACCTTATTTGCAAAAAAAAGAATTAAAAAAAATATACGCAGCAATAGTTATGATTTTATTTAATAGAAATATATTAATAGAGCGATAGCTCAGTAGGGAGACCAACAGACTGCAATGCAGAGGGTCTCGGGTACGAACCCACGTCGCGCACCTCTGACTTTCGGAAGTCATATGACTTATCGAAATTATGTGCGTATTGATTGACAATTATCGCCTGCTCCGAGCCTCGGAGAGCACGTTAAGCCGTCGGTCCCGGCTGCCATGAACATCTATGGCAGTCGTTATTGGGAAGTCAGTGCCCTCTAATATCCTGACACTGGTCTAGCCTTAGAGTATCGTTAGCTTTCGGGTTGCGGAGGTCAGGTGGCAGCCGCTCCGTGTAAAAACTGATATCCAGTCAAATCCAGTTAGACTAGAAAGCTGACCCCAAGTGACTTGGGAATAATAAAGGTTAGGGAGAAGGATATTAATAGATTGACCGTCTATTAATCTGTTAAGTCTTGGAATATCAGACACAATTAAAAATCTATTGTATCTGTGGCCAGATACAATAGATTTTTAATTGTGTCTGATATTTATGTGTATGCCGCCTAGACTTAATAGGTTAAATACATTATAGATATCGATGAGTTCTATGACTAATAGCAAACAAATAGAATATACTGTAACAATAATTTATAATAAATGATTTTGTAATGTGACGCAATAATTCATAATGTATCTCTCAGTGACGCGTAAGTTAACGTTATCTATACTAATATTATAAAGCTGTAGAGTTTGTTTGTTTGAACGCGCTAATCTCAGGAACTACTGGTTCGATTTAAAAAAATATTTTAATGTTAGATGGCCTATTTATCGAGGAAGGCTATAGGCTATATAACATCACGCTACAACCCACGGGGCCGGCGCAGTAACGATAAACGCGGGTGAAACCGCGGGAACATCTAGTTATGCAATATGTATGTTTTGAGCAAAACAAATTATAACTAATTAAGACGATTGCCTCTTTGTGGTCAATATCGGCTGTGCTGACGATAGCACTAGGAAGTTTGGCGCCTTTGAGACGCATGTTTTGTATTTGATATAATTAAAAGTACAGATGAACTGAAACAACGTATATTATAGGATTACCTATTTAATCACTAGCCATAAGTTTGCGATCTTGATATCGGGTGTGATTTCCAGGCCAGGTAAAGTATTATTGTTTTTTTTTGCTTATTTAACGTACTAGAATTAAAACATTATTTTTTTATATTACCAGTTCAGAACTGGTAATATAAAAACTAATGTTTTAAACAAATATGATCGTACGTCCCGAAGTCCTCAATCCTGCTTCCTGGAATTTCGGTGGCAGGTAGCGAGTAGGCTGCGCAGACGCAGCGCACACATGCAAAGATCACCCACACATGCATCTAAGGCTTCTGATTGGCTAAAGCTCACGTGCGTCTTGTTCGTTCACTTATTTATTTAATGTTACGTAAGGCTGCTTTGTACTTGTCTTTGTGCTATGCCCACGGCAGAGGCAGCCATTAAATTTAGCCAACGCGGCTTAAAAATGGAGAAAATTACTGATACCTCGTTTCCCCAGTGATTTAAGTTTGCTGTTACTTTGCCTCGGAGAGCACGTAAAGCCGTCGGTCCCGGCTGCCATGAACATCCATGGCAGTCGTTATTGGGAAGTGAGTGCCCTCTAATATCCTGACACTGGTATAGCCTTAGGGTATCGTTAGCCTGCAGGTTGTGGAGGTCAGGCGGCAGCCGCTCCGTGTAAAAACTGATATCCAGTCAAATCCGGTTAGACTAGAAAGCCGACCCCAAGTGACTTGGGAATAATAAAAGCTAGGGAGAAGAAGTTACTTTGTATTATGATTATAAGTTCAGTGTTTAAATCTCGGTTAGGCCAAATGTTATTAGGTTCTTATCTAAGTCATAAGTTATTTATTTCAGAACAAATTACATTTGTGTTGAATATAATTTTGCATTAAGTAAAATAAAAACAAAAACAAGCACATTAATATTATGAAAAAGTTAAATACAATTGAAATAAGGTTAACAATAATTAAATAATTAAACGCAACATCATTCATTACAAGTCAAAAAAAAATGCGCGTCTCTAGCGAGATAATACCATCTAATTATATCCCTTGTATAAATGTATATCTGCTTCTAAATGACATATAATGAACTCTTGTGTATAAAGTATTTTCTAGTTACTCTTACATAGGGTACATATTACAATACCGAAATTTCATAATAACTATGACTAAAATACCGACATCCAAAACAACGAAATTCAAAATACCGAAAGTTTTAAATGCCGATAGCCGTTATATCAAAACATAAATAAAATACCGATGTCCAAATGCCCGAAAGGATGAAACCCCGAATGGACGAAATACAGTTCTATGGTAGAACTAATGGGCGTTTTGGATGGAGCCCCGCTTCGCGCTTCGCGGGGCTCCTTTTTCTGGGTGAGTTTACAAAAGAAAACCTAACACAATATACCGCTTCCGAGTCGGAATCGTATGGATATGGATCTTCGGGATTTTAACCTTTCGGGCAAATTAACTTTCGCCAAACAATCATTCGGCGTTTAATTTTTCGGGATTTCTTCCATAGGTATTTTTAAATTTCGGTTTTGTAATACATACCCCTTACATATGGCTATATTTAGCTTTTATGTATATAACAGATAGGTTGTGTCATCTATAATGCAAATATCCTTATTTATTTATACTGCAATTATCAGCAAATTTATTACTCGTGTACTGGTACGCGGTTACTGAAGCCTGTGGACGCCAACACATAACGCCATCTACAAGGTGACATCAGCATCATTTCAATTTTGCTGACTTACGGAGTAGAATGGTGGATCCATGATTAAGACTGTCTATACGCCATTTGGTCAGGTATTTAACTAAACGTAAACAATCTTGATATGTATTTTTTATATAAAACTCAGTTTAAAAATAAAATGCTGCTAAAGATCAATGTATCTTATCTTATCTTATGTGTGGGGGCCAGTCAGTGCAGACCGGTGACACTTCGACCTAGTGGGATCTTTTGTGTCGGCCCCAAAAGATCAATGTAAATACAACAATAATGATTACTAAATCAATTGAACCGTTAGTTTAAGCAGTAGTTTATTTGTTTAATATGTGTTAATGTAAAAAGACACATCAAGATTGTTTACCTTTAGTTGAATACCTAACCAAATGGAGTATAGTCTTCTACGTCATCGTCATCACTGTATTACCACATCTAAGCTATAGAATACTTAGCCATATTGTACGGTCTTACTACCGCACATTGCTGCTTACACCACAAGCTGCAAAGCGCGTGTAGCTGCGCGCTCAACATTAATCGTGTACAAAATACATTGACTCAGTTGAACGTAAACCAAACATAAGCAAACTTTACGAGTGCATTAAGAGAAAGAATTAGTCTTATTTTTACTGTAACTTATCTACTAATACTTTAAATAAATTATTTACGTTATAATTCTTTTCTCTACTACATACTTCAAAATCGTATTATAGTGTGCGGAGTTACTAACTAAACAACCCGTACACATATAATTTGATAAGGGTCACACTACAACAATCGAGCGAGAGAATACGTGGCCAATACAAATTATTGACTTGGTTGAACAAGTAGAGATTTTTGGTTGCTTTATATCACTTAGAATTGTTTTTACCTAGGCAATACGACTCAAATATAATAATTCATCATATTTGGTGTATTTTGGTCATCTTGAAATGAAATGAAAACAACTAAATGTTAAAATCAATATTATATTATATCAAAATTATTAGCATAGATATAATAACAAACATTTACATCAATTATTGTACGTGTTAATTAAATTGCGTACCTAATTCGATTTGAAGATAAAGTATTGATCACGGCACGTGTCCAATCTGACTTCTGCAGTAGTAGGCGATCAATGTGAATGAAGAATCTACAGAAATCCCCTTGATTCACCAATGTGATCATAACGTACCTACCTAATACTTGAAAAGTAATCAATAAACTTTTGCCAAGTCGGATGTAAGAATGGGAAACTGACATCAGCATCATTTTGTACCTACTTGCAAAGACAACTCTAACAGTTAATACATGTAATCATTAACTCCATGCAGTCGTCATACTCGGTCGCATACCTACTGGTAACGCCATCTTGTAGAAGACAGAACAAATTTTGCACATGCAGACTTTTTTAATAGGTACTTTTGATACATGATATATTTCAGATTTAAAAGACGAAAGTTTTACCATTCTAGAATAGTAACTAGCTCCTTCTAAATTTTCGGGATCCTCGTGTTATAGCCACGAACCCTGTAGGTACAGGATGAAAGTGATCTGACATAAAAATAATTAAATTAAATTAGGAAGGTACTTGATCATTGTTGTCGAGATTGATCTCATAACACTTTCTTGTTCCCAATTTCTTTAGTTGGCGCCTACGGCAAGAGTTTTTATCCATCACAGAACAGTAGTACAATATGAACATAGATATTGTACATTTTTTTAGAGAACATAACAATATTTTTTTGTTGGTTCGCCCCGGGATTCGAAACCGGGACCTCATGCACGCCAGTCGCATTCACTACCGCTGCGCCGCGGAGGCAGTTAACTGTACAGTATAAGTAAACCACACTACAGTGGTAAGTTAGTTTGTTAAGAAATGTCCATACGAGCCCGGGGTTAGGAAGTTGGCGGTGATAGACACCCCCGTGCGCCGGAAAGCACGTAAGGCCGTTGGACTTGCGCCTGATCTCTCTCCGTTCGTGTCGGATTATCCGTCCCATCGGATCATGAGGGTTAGGAAACAGAGAGTGCACTTGTGTTTGCGCACATACTTGTGCACTATAATATCTCCTGCGCAGATGGCCAGTATCCGTTAAGATTGGCAGCCGTGACCCAAATTCGGTTAGGAGGACATTATACTGTACAGTTTATATATTTATAACTAGCTTCTGCTCGCGGCTTCGCTCACGTAAAAGTAGGTAACGGCACTATTTATTAAATAAAATATAGCTATGTTAATCGGTGATAATGTACCTTACTAATGGTGAAAGAATTTTTATAACACAGATATTTTTTAATTGTAATCGAAAACTTATGTACCAATTTTCATACTGCTAAGTCCAGATATGAGAAAATTTCGTTACAAATTTTAACCCCATTTTACCCCTCTAGAGAAGAGTTTTGTCCATTCCACTTATAAGTCCAGAAATGAGCAAATTCCATATAAACTTCACCCTCCTATTTCACCCCCTTAGGGGTGGAATTTCAAAAAATCCTTTCATAGTACACCCCTACAAATTAAAACACACATGCTCTCCAAATTTCAAGTTCCTACGACCAGTGGTTTAGGCTGTGCGTTGTCTCTAAGTCAGTCAGTCAGGACATCTTCCCTTATAGATTCAATTTTATAAAACCTAAAAAGGCATAGCAGGATAAAATAACATCTATCGTAGCTTTTCCTTCTGAATTGTGCATCGTACAGTTTTTTTTTTATATATTACTCCATCACATACACACAACACCATCTAGCCCAAACTAAGCAGAGCTTGTACTATGGCTACTAGACAATGGATAAACATATATATATACTTTTGTTTTGTAAACACATACATATTATACATAGAAACACCCAGACTAAGACCAACATCCATGTTCATGCACACAAATGTTTGACTTGTGCGGGAATCGAACCCGCGACCTCAGGCGTAGCAGTCGGTTACATTAACCACTACGCCATCGAGGCAGTCCGAGGAGTTAAAAGCAGAAAGACAATTTAATAACCAAATGGACCAATAAATTGAAGATCAGGCGAACAGTTACTTTTATTTTGTCTCTTTACTGGTTACGTGATACGTCCTATCATTAAGAGGGATTGCCATAAATTTCCATTGCTTTTGACGTGCCTTGATTATGTTTTTATATCTCACAACACAATGAACTAGTCATAATATGTAGAAAATTATTACACCACGATTAATAAAATAGCTGCCTGTATATCGAAATTTAACTGAATCAGTAAAACAATCCTATATATTATCAATAAGTTATAATAATTATAATCATTGTGTACGATTTCCAATAGGTATATTTTTACCCAAAACTTCCAAATCAACACGTTTCCAGAAGCAGAAAATTCTTATTGTTTTCACATTAGGTACCTATTTATAGGAAAGTATAAAGCACAGTATAAAGTTTTGGTTTAGTACCTACATGATTTAATATAAAAAAATATATCTACATAGGTATTAGGTATAGTATGCTGCGTTTTTATTGTTTTATATACAATACTAGATGTTCCCGCGGTTTCACCCGCGTTTATCGTTACTGCGGCGCCCCCGTGGGTCGTAGCGTGATGTTATATAGCCTATAGCCTTCCTCGATAAAGGAAGTTCCAACACTAAAATAATTTTTCAAATCGAACCAGTAGTTCCTGAGATTAGCGCGTTCAAACAAACAAACAAACTCTTCAGCTTTTATATTAGTATAGATTAATAGTACAACAACGTGTTTGCTGTAGGTACATATTATTATGGTCAATACCTAATGGGCATTCAGACGATAATAATTGTGCCGACAAAAGTCAGCACTATGAAAAGCATTTTATAAGACAGAAAAACTACATAATATATTATTTACAGCGATCATTAATAAACTGATTGGATATATTAGACCTAATTATACTGATATGGTTTCCATCAGATATTGTAGAGGTCAACAATTATTGCCATAAAGGCAAACTTGAAAATTGAATGTCAGTGAACCATAACGAATTCTTCACATCTGTTATACCTAAACACAAACAAACAAGACTATCAAGACTTGAAATTTGCTTTTTAATAAGAACTAGCTGTTACCTGTGACTTCGTCCGCGTAGATTTTAACTAAAAAGAACGGAACCCTATTTTTTTTTCGAAAATCAAAGTAGCCTATGTTACTCCTTATAACATTAGCTATCTGCCAGTGAAAGTCCCGTCAAAATCGGTTCAGCCGTTTCGGAGATTACCCGGAACAATAAGACAGACAGACAAACATTTTAAAAATATATGTTTTCGTATAGGTGCCTTATATACTTTCATATGCATTAGATAAAAAGCTGTTATTTTGACATTACAAACAGACACTTCAATTTTATTTATTTGTATAGATACAATACATAGTGTTAAAAACGAGTTCTATTAATGAATAATTAAATATCACTTAACATTTTTTTCTTGATGTAATTGAATATACCTATTTCTTAATTTTGCTAAAGTAGTAGTGTTTTTCTAAAATACAGACAACTCTGCAAAATTTCAAGCTTATAAACCCATTGGTCCGAATGTAAGTACCAATTTTAATTCAACCATTTTTTATATAACATATATATTTTTTATACAAAAACCGCGGTTGTCACGGTTATATAAAATATACCAAAAAATGACAAATAATTTGTACAACAGCCATCTGTAAGGATATAACGGTTAAGACAGCGGTTTTGAAGATATCTGGAATTATTACTTTGCCTCCATACAAAATTTTCATATTTTTTTTCTTTTGATAATTTTGTTTGATATTCTTTATATATATCCACGACTGCTCAAGGCATGAGAAGCTAATCACAAGCAAAAAAAAATATATAAAAGGGAAAGAAATTTATATGACTATGAAACTCAATTTTCAGTCCACAGTGCGTCGCCCCGCGGAAAGGTGGGTATGCGTCAAAGCATTCCTCCTAGAACCAAAACAAACTAAAAAAAAACAAAAGGTAAGTAATTAGAGTGTTCCTATATATTATTTTAGTTGGTCTAATTTAATTAACATTAATTGTAAGGGGTATGTACTGGTTTTTGGTAAACTTAAGTTTATTACGCCTGTACTTACCTACAAAATAAAATAAAAAATTTAAGTAGGTACCTACCTAATCGTTAATTATTAAAATATTGGCTGATTATTTAAACATTCACTTTGTGTTTATAGGCTTTTGTATTTATTTAAATTATTACATATTGAAATCGAATGCTATTTGAAACATTTTTATAAAATGATTAAAGCAAGAGAGAAGAGATTATAATAATTATTATGATAAAAATAAATATATGTCAAAAAAGTCTCTGAAAATATTTATTTATGCGTATAACGTAACGTACATTTTATACTCTGGCAAGAATCAAAATGGCGTCAGCGCGCGCTCTCACGTTGTAGCGTTATCCTTTTCTGGCCTTTACGGAAACGTATTGCTATCTTTGTTATCGCCAACAGATAATAATTTTCTTTCATGCCTGTGATGTAAAACAAAATAAATTGAGAGAGCCGGGTCAGTCGTGAAACGGAGTACTTTTCTTTGACGTTGCATGATTCCGTTCTGTGGTGATAGTGTTTTGCGTTTACAATCGTGATTTTTAACAGAAAATTCTGTTTATCATCGGGACGAACACCTCAGGCATTGCGGAGACATTGTTTAGTATAAATGTGTGTGTTTATTACGGATTTTATTAATATTTTCCCATGAAACTGTATTTTGTAAACGATATCTAACGAAGACGATATAATTTTCCGCGAAAAACATTTTTCTGAAACAAAGAAAATTGTTTGGAGCAGTGTTTGGAGACAATAATAATCAAAGTTGGTAAGTAGAATAGATTGTAATTTGTAAGTCGGTCGCGTAACATTTTACGCACCACGATTTTTTGAGCAAGTAGCTAACGCAAACACAGCTGAGTGTATTGCTCGGTGTGACATTATTGTTTTACGAAAAAGGTTTATTCACGGTTCTATTTGTGTACGTTAAGATTTAAAAAACAAAAGGCTGGTGAATATCATCATTAACTTTTTCATTGCTGTTTTCACCACTAAAATATTTATTTTAAATCCGAAACTAATTTAAATAAAATGTAGGCCACTGTTGACAATTATAAATTAAAATAGACAAGTTGTTCTGCGGAGTTCTATATTATTTTTATATATAGCTTTTTTATAGATAAATATACTATATACTTAATTGACCTACTTGTGAAGAGAGTAAATTATGTGTTTATACAAATTTATTCATTAAAATCTATTTATTTCATGACTGATTAAAAATATACTTATATATATATATATATCTATTGCCTAGATACTGTTTTTATACAGTAAACTTATTAAATAAATTATTTAAGAGAAAAGATTAATTGCAAAGTATGATATGGATAAACATACCTACTTTATTACAGCCAAATAGCTAGTATCTTGTAACAGTAAATGATAAGCATGAAACTGAGAATATTGATAACTTGATTCTTGCAATGTTATTGACTTATGACATAGGTACTTATATTTTATTCAATGTTCATACGTAGTCATTAAAACAGTGACCAGCAAATACAAATTAAATATAAAATTGCAAATAAATGATAGTATAAGGATAAATATTATATGTAATAATAATTTCCTAGGATATATTATGTAGTTATTTAATTATGTGGTAACGTACTTTTCCTTGTCAATAACCTCTCTAATTGTATAATTAATTACTAGGTTATCACATTTGGTTAATTACCGTACAGTGGTTCATTAATAGGTTAATATAAATTTATGTGTATTTGTGATCTTGGTTGTATATAGAGAAGCTGTTCTAGAATTTATGTATTGATATTATTTACTTTTAATTTTATTTATATAAGCATCATAAGGTTCCTACTTGAGAATATTTATATTTATCCTACCAAAGGGCATACTAATAATTATGTGACAGACTATAGATATAATGTTATCATTGTGAATACTGGTCCACTTCTAAGAATTAGTATTTATTCATCACAGCTCAAAGGACAGAATATGAAGTTGAACAGTGTTGATGCCTATATAAACACTAGCAATTTATGTTAAAAGACATTGCTGTATAAATCTGTGTCATTATGTACATATTATAAATTAATTAAAACTTAACAAATAATATCTGTGTATACAATGTTTGCTGGGTAATATTTTTTTTTATTTTTATTAATTTCTGATCAAGTCTTCAAGCACTTCCAAGAATCTATATAATTATTAATATGTGAAGGATAAATTTGTACTCCTTTTTACGAAAATTGCGCGGACGTAGGAGTATGAAATTTGGCACAGTTAAAGTTTATATTTAGAAGGAGCGGCGAATCCTAATATTTTTATAAAATATGCATCAGGAGTACATTAAATTAATGAAAAAACACTACACGCACATATCCATGCATTTGACACACGCAGTCGAATCGCGTTCGTAGTATTTCGGCATTGTTCGTCTGACGTCGTACAATCTTTGTAACTATGGTTACCTATACCTTATTTATATGTAATAAAGAAAAAAGAAACAAAGTAGCAAGCTTAGGAATTTTGGTCGAATTTTGACTACTAGGCGACCGCTAGTTCTTTG
This sequence comes from Catocala sponsa, assembly GCA_963564715.1. Classification (NCBI taxonomy): domain Eukaryota; kingdom Metazoa; phylum Arthropoda; class Insecta; order Lepidoptera; family Erebidae; genus Catocala; species Catocala sponsa. The sequence continues at coordinate 29,661,841 of OY751327.1, forward strand.
AATTGCTTCATTATCCAGAAACACCAGTAATTAAACCTTGGTTTATACACAGACAACTGTCCATACAGGTGGCGGTGACAGGTGCCAGTTCTATTATTTTTTAAATTATAATTATTATACGTCACAAGGCTTTCTATACCGGTTTGATATAAGCATTTAGTGAAAGTATTCAAGTCCTAAAAGATAATAACTATTTTTGAAATAGAGTGTTAATATTAAAGCCAATTCAAGAAATTTCTTTTCCTGTCAACATTTCTAATATCTTAAATGCGTCTTAACTCGTTTTAAGTCAAAATCACTATAGAAATATACAAGTGCGTCATCATCACAAAATCTATACGCAACCAACAAAAATATCCGATGGAACAATCTCCCTAAAATCTAAGGAACAAATGGCAATTTGTAGAAGCGTTCGTTGTGCTCATTCCAACATGTGGTCGTCGGCGCACGTGCTGACTGGGCCTCGCTTCCACGCCGGATAATGACCGCACATTTTTGTGGCCCTAACTGAAGCAAACCGTATAATTTGGTCCATCCTGCTCTCGCGCACACTTTAATCACCTTTAATGGTAGATCGCCGGGGGCGGGGCGGGGTGATTTATAGCCAAACTTGCCTAGCCTCCGTCCAATCGACTGAGACCTTCCAATTTTCACCCAAGACCTTACAAACTGAGAGAATAAGAGGCTTATAAGAGGTCTTCCTGTACTGGCGGTCGTGATCCCGCTGTAAGTTCGTACTGTCCAAAATGCCAGGTGTCTATTCGATCTAGAATAAATTGCTTCCAAGCAGACTCAAGTTATCAATTAGATTTTTTACGTAAGAGTCGTTCGGGCACTGGAATGTTTCTTTGGCTGTGAAACACCTAATTCACGCACCGATTTGAATTGGAACAACGTGACCATTTTATTTGTTACCGTCAATCTTTCAATGGTTTAGTACCACAGCAAAGAATTTGATTCTGCCTGTCATAACATTTGTGCTAGGCGCAGGTAGGCTTAGTTTGCAGCAGTAACATTTAATTTAAAATAGTTCCAATCAGACCGTCGCTTTGAAATAATAATTTACTGTACTACTTACAATACATAATATTAAGCACTTAAGATTTAAATTTGCAACCAATTGTGTTTCATTGCTCGATCCAAATAGACCATGAGTCCATAAATTGACTTAGACATTGAACTAACTTTTTGGAATTTGCTTGTCTACATCAATGTATTTCAATTTACTATAAAAATATTCATAATGTTGGCATTTATATTCATAAATTACGTGTAATGTGCTGCTCAAATCGCCATTTCCTGGCCGATTGTTTGCGCATCAACGCTTGAATGTTAAACGTAAAAATGCCAGTGTCAAGGCGACAAGCTCACCCATGATTTGTAGTCACTTGATGTTGGTACTTCTCCGGGAATTAATTAGCATTCATGTTAGTTTAAAAAATTGTGTGGACAAGATAAGAACAATTTTGGCTGCCTTGCCTAGACAAACTATAAAAAATTTACTTACATGGTAATCGGCCGCACTTATGCCACAGGACTAGTATAAGTGCGGCCGATTGTAAAGGCTACGATTGCCATGTTAGTAAATTGTTTAAAATTTTGCCTAATACAAAATTGTCTGTAAAATACCAATGTGGCCGATTGATGACAATAGATTCGCCCTCTTTTGCATAGGACCTAAAATTAATCGAGCATATGCAGAATACCACACTACTGTTTTCTCCTTAACTTTTTCTACAGCTATATATCAGTTATCAACGTTTTTAATTTTAATAAATAGACTACCATCTTAAGGTATTTGTAGGTAGATAGAACTAGCTAGGTATTTCATAACGCCGCGCCGTTGCGATTTAGACATGACACCTTAGTGACGCCTAAGAAAGTAACAGTTCTTATGCCTTCAAAATCAGGTTTCATTATCACTTTTTAGCACTTTCGTGCTACCCGAGGAAACCGTTTAAAAATGACTAATATCTAATATTTCTAGGGTTAGTGTACCTATTCTGTTAAACTATTCTCAGTTTTATGTATGTATATTCAAAAATACATTATATTTTAAATGCGAAGGTATTTTCTGTTTTGGTTATGTTTTATGGTTAAACCGCTCCACTAATTTTGTATTTTTTATATACTAAGGACTATTTATTATTAATAAATTAAATTATTTATTTAAAAAGCGAGCAATGTCGCGTGAAGCAGCCAGTGAAACCATCTGAGGCACTAACAAACCTTGACGGACCGTTTTTGTACGCATTACCTATTCACGATCATTATGGTCATGCATTTTCTCTTTAACCTTAAAATTATCATTAATCACCCATAATTTCCTCATCGCGTTCAATCATTGAAGTACCATTTGGAACCATTGTTTTCTATATTGTTGAGAGCAAACGAATTCAAATCTATACTAATGATTGCCACGACTGTTTTCAATAATGTTTGTTTAACGTGACTATTTTTAAATTATGCGAAGTTGCTGTAATTACTTTGTCCATCATCACTATCAGATATGAATAATAATTGCAAAGAAGAAAGAGGGAGCTCCGGTACTTCAATATCAGTAGGTGTGTTATGAAAATATCTAACCGAAACTTCGGACCGAACAAAACAAACTTACAATACTTCTGATTGCTTTCTATCGAAATGCTATTACTCCATTGTTCCGACTGCATCATGAAATGGTTAGAGACAATCAAGAGGTAATTTATTAAAGTATATGACTAATTTCGGAATATGTCATGGTCGGAACTGTTAGTCCAAGATATTGGCGTTTCCGTTTTACCGCACGCTTGATTATTTGAAACACAAAATTTTGAATTTTGAAATACAAAAGAATGTTTACAGTTAAGGTTAACAACTGGTTAAAGGGAAGCCAACTATTATGATTAGCTGACTGAATTAGCAACAACTAATCGTAGTAGTTGACTTAAGTTATATTTTGACATGTCGATGTTCAGTCTTTTAGAAACTGAGAAACTAATCATAATCATCTTGTGTTCAAATCAAACGATAAACGATTTGATAATGAATCGAGAGAGAATCGACGTGTAGATAGGTCTGTTATAGTATAGCCAACTCTTTCCTACTGCAATCCAATTCAATTCAATTGACACATTAAGAACAGGACTGTTCTATTTTTGTTCAGAGGAAAACAAAACCATCGGTGCGGGTACAAAATGTATGCTTTCTTTCCTAAATATGTTATGTTGTATCTATGTGGCAAACAACCATACGCCTTATGGTAAGTAGTTACTATGGAGGTTTGGGTGCAGGAGTATAACACGCACGTAGCTTTCAAATACAGGTAATATTTATTTCGACGAAGCAATGAATATGTAATAACACCAATAAACATATCTATATTATTGGTCCCGTGCTTGAAGTTTGTGGTTACGTTTGGCAGTTGATTAAAGTCTCGAGTTCAATATCAAAAAGCTCAATCTATTATCTAATATTTTAAAGCTGAAGAGTTTATTTGTTTGTTTGAACGCGCTAATCCCAGGAACTACTGGTTCGAATTGAAAAATTCTTTTAGTGTTGCATAGCCTATTTATCGAGGAAGGCTATAAGCTATATAACATCACGCTACGACCCACGGGGGCGGCGCAGTAACGATAAACGCGGGTGAAACCGCGGGAACATCTAGTAAGTTTATAATTCTACTACTAGGCAATGCTCTTCAGCAGCGTAAAGTCTAATAAAGAGCCCGGAAGACGGCTCAAACAAATCTGGTCAAAAGTGTGTGTTCTCACACTTTTGAGATATATTGGGATTCGGATATATTCAGGTGTGAGTTTATATATGTATGACTGCACTCTTGTCTATCTAGAGTGGTCATTTCGTAATTGCATGTAGTATGTACCCGGTTAGATTAACGCCCGGAGCAAATATCTGTGGTCCATAGATAGCTGTTCCTTGTCTAGATGATTGGCATTCCTGTAAATTCAATTACGCACGGGTTGTATCTACATAGATGCGGGCCAGTATACCCCTAAAGGAGTAGCCTTTCCCGGGGAATTTGTGGTAGTTGGTGAAATGTGGATAAAATATACTTCCAATTGTTTCTACGTGCGTGAAGCGTACTTTAAAGTTCAAATATTTATTGCATTCATACGTATATACTTACCTAGTTGTATCGATAAGAAACCCTGTTAGGACGCAGCAGTCAATTTTATTTTTATTAGGTATCTAGTATAGCGTAATGTCCGTTGGACTGCCAAGCAGAGGTCTCAGGTTCGATCCTAAAGCACCGAAGTTATGTGCGTTTTGAATATTTAATTGTCTCTTGTTTTAACGGTGAAGGAAAACATCGTGAGGAAAACTAAGTCATGAGGAAGATATGCGAAGTCTACCTACCCACGTTGGGCCAGCATCTTGGACTATGGCCTAACCTTTTTCTGACTGAGAAGAATCCCGGTGCCCAGCAGTGGGACAGCTTACAAACAGGGCTGATGTTAGATCTAGTTAGTTAATCCAATAGTTTTTTGTATGATATTGTTAGTGAGTCGATGTATTTGTGTATGTATATTTGCTGTCGTAGTCTTGTCTTCAATATAAATATTTGCATATACGTCGACGGCCCCCGCACAGTCGAATATCACATATCAGCAAGGCTAGTATCAACTTCGATTGGCGAGTAAAAGTACTAATTGTTTCTCGAATTAATCGGTGCGCGTTGTTTCCGATTACCGACGCGTCAGGCTGATGCAATGCGATACATGGTGCACGGTGCGGCTCGCCTTGACCGCGAAACGAACCTGTTACCGCGCGATATGCGACTCGATAGATGATGCGCAGACTGGTATTTAGGTAAAAAAGCTGACCAAAAATATTTTCTTTGTTTTTATTCTTTCTACTTATTATTTTTGCGATATATTTTTACTACAAACAATTATACTGACAGCTCGAATTCAGCGTCGACCATATTATAAAATGTATATTAATATAAGTATATAATATTGGTTACAACCGGGTAAAACATGAAACACAATTTATTTAAATATAATTATTTATTTATTTAAAATTAAATAAAAAAATATATGCGCACATTATTTAAAATAATAACTAGGTACATATAATTCAAACAAATTAAAAATATAAGTAGGAACCTAAATACAAAACTACTCTTCACGAATTTCTTGAGATTCGGTTGATTTAAAAAAATCTAAGGCGGTCTTTGATATCGCCTGTTTCTTTCAACATTTTTCCTTAAACTACTCAAAAACGGATCGGATGTTAACAGGAGCCCGTTTATAATGTTCCCGTTGCAATTTCTCCTAGAATTTTTTCTAGAAAAGTTTACTCTATATTGGCTCCTGATAATTGAGCAATCGGTAATGCGCTATGATCTTCGGAGCATGAATTAAAATTGTATGCACTGTTGGCGACGTAGGTGGCCATGCATACAATTGTACGTAAAGCTTGGAATTATCCATGGTGTACGTATATTCAATTTTTCAGCATTTATTTCAAACCTCTATGATATCACCTCTAATACTATTTTAAATCGGCTAATAAAATCTAAATCGATCCCGCTGTCAATGTCATTAAAAAATCTTCGGGACGTATTGCCATCTTTGGTATTGCCGATACCAGCTTTAGGTATGTCAACTAGCAAACCCATTTTTTTTCTAAATTCTTTTTGAAATTCTTCTTTTGCTATTTTAATTTTGTCTTTATCTGTTTGTAATGTAACACGGCCTTTATATACTTCTGTTTTTATCTTTTAAGACAAATGTAAAAGGAATTCGAAGAATCTAATTCTGGCATGTAAAATTGATAAACCAAATTTAAAGGTTTCTGGATCTTCGGTGCTCTCTGACGTTAAATCGTTAAAATTCTTCGAAGTCTTATTGCATACGTGTAGCAGCGTATTGTCGATGCAATATGAGTAGCAAGCAGCATTGTACACTTTTTCGTCCACCATGGTCGGCAATAAAATGTGTTTAATTTTAATTCTGTCGTAGACATTTGTCATTTGTAAAGTCCTCGACTGGCTTTCTATATATTCTATCTCTTCATTTATATTTAATACCTTTTTTCTTTTGTAAATCTTATTCTTATCGGTCTACAAAATCTAGCCGAAGATGGGCAAGGATTTTGCCATATCCATTGTAGCTTAGTCTTAAAGGCACGAGGGAACTTATAAAAATGTAGGCATTACTTTCTTCATCATTTTCAAATTTTTGTTTGTATTTACTTTGCTGCGATCCAGCACAACCACATTTAAAAACCAATACAAAATCGTTGGTTTTTCACTTTCACATGCCTCTAATACTGGTTCTAAATATTTACACAATCTCCTCGTGGTATGATCAACTAAATCCTGCAACGTTATTTCAGCATAATTGTCATGAATAATTCTTTCGGGATAACAATCTTGTTTACCTTTTTGTACATATTTGTAACGGGCATCCTTGTTAGCATACTGTATTATTTCGTATTGGGTCATGCTTAAGTCGGCTTCCACAAATATCGCCAAAGCTTCCTCGGGGGAATGCTTTTTTGTAGTCGTACACCGATCACTTGCAGCAACTGCTTTGCGAAACTTAGTCGCTCTAGTTTGTGACTTTATAATGTCTTGTATAACTGTAGCCATGACGTCTTTATTTCCTGCAGCTCGGTGACTCATTTGCGCAGTATATTATGTCAGTTTATCAACAGGCACATTCTTTCTAAGATCCATTGTCTTTTGCCGCTTTGAACGATTACTTGATTCGCCGAAATTCTTTGTCGACCGGCCTTTTGTGCACATGTGAACGGGTGCACCAGGTAAAGAAAGCTCTACATATTTTAACCATTCTCGGTTTCTTTTCCAAGTAACGGCTTTCTGTACTATTACACGCAAGCCATTTCCGCTTATAAACAATGTTAAAACTGTTTATGATATTAGCCAAATCAGACAATTTCTCAGTTGGGCATTTCGTAACTTCTGCTAATTTTTGTTTCAAATCTTTAAGTTTTGCATCAAACAGCCTCTCTATGCTGCCTCGAATCGATCGTGTGAAGTTGTTTACGAGTCATAGCCACAAATGCGGCTTCAGAACCTGAAAATCATGATTAAAAAAATAAATGTTAAATAATATAGAGATACTCTTACGGCTATATTTTATATTGGTGAAAATTTGTGAAAACTTTTGCAATGTTTTATCATAGTACCCTACCCTAAGCTATCCTATCATGTAACTTTAATGTAGTAAAAGTGAGTACAAGGTTATTAAACTAATTTATGTTTATTTAAAATGTTGCAAAAGTGCATGTAATTTTAGATGCGTTTGTTGATACTTTTAATATGTACATATAATCACAATTCTTTAAAAATGACTTATTCCTAAAATATTATAAAACAAAGAAAAAGAAAACTAAAACCCTCTAATAGGCGTCATAAAATTCCTCCGCATCACAGTCGACCGGTAGTGTGCCCAGAAGACTGGCAGCATTGATTGGCAAAAACATCTAAAAATCACATAGAATAGGTAAAATCTCCTCTAATATAGAGTACATACCTTGCTCAGATATATTCATGATAATATTTGCCACTAAAATCACAACCACTTTAAAAAAATGCAACGCAAATGTGTTACAATACTGTGAACTCAGAATACAGAACATCTGTATTCTGAGACTGTGAATCTGTGAACTAAGACCGGTCGTATCAAGCGAACGCTATCTATATTAATAATCTACTGACTGTTGTTAGTTCTGTTTGGTAAAGCCTTAAGAGGAGGGGTTGCCGTCAAATGACGACATATTTATCTACCTGCTTTGCGGCTCAAAGTTACTTTTTAAAAATAACTTTTACAATTTTGTGTTTTGGCCAGCTTCAAAAGTGAAAACTTCTTTAGCGGCGCTGTGCACTTTTTTGTGATGGGTAAAAAACTCGCGTCAGGACGAAAATTTGTAAGACGGAGGGAGAATTGTCATGTTTGTGTACGATAGCGCAATAAATGAATATTGTATTTTACCACATAAATGATAGTACTTTTATACTGATAATTAAAGCAATTCGTGCAAAATGATTCCCTAACCATTCCAAAATATCAAAATGCACAACGTTAATATTCAAGTTTTCACTTCTGCCGGTACTCCCGGAGTGCAACCCGTTAATATTTTGTTGTAAATACCAGTCTGTGTGACGTCTATAAGTGGTAACTCATAGCTGTTAGTAATGTTAAGAATGGGACTGAACATTGGGTTAGTTACCTTCGTCACTGAGGTTTTTAAAGATTTCTTGCAATTTAGTTAACACATTATTTATTTAATTTTATAAAATACAACTCCCGCAATAGGAATAATACCTGTGTCGCGGGGACTTTATAAACATTTAAACAACGGACACAAAGAACACATAGAACGGCATAACCATTTGTGGACCACACAAAATTTTGTCCCGTGTGGTATTCGAAACTACAAAACCCGGTGTAATGGCAGTGGCTATTAAGTACCGCGGCTTTACATTCATTTTTAGGGTTCCATACCCAAAGGGTAAATCGGGACCTTGTTTTTGCTCGTTTTTGCTCGATATTGATAACGGCAACAAATAGACGCTTGAAATATTCACAGATTATTAAGTTATATATTCACTTTAAAAATAAATAGGTAATTAAATTAAAATAAAACAAATATTTAAAGGGGGTTCCCATACAACAGACATAATTTTTTTGCCGTTTTTATAGATAATGCTACGGAATCCTTAGTGCGCGAGTCCGACTCGCACTTGGCCGGTTTTTTACGTTATACTTTACATTGATACAGATAAATTATTTTTGAAATACTTTGCCGAGTCCCTGGATGGCGCAGCATATAATATAATAATCATATCAGACGAATATTACACTGTTCACTGCTGCGCACGGGCCTCATTTCAGTGTAAGATGGGCTAGGTCAATCACGCTGGCCCAGTGCGGGATGAATGGCAGACTTCACATATCTCCATATGAGTAGTAGAGTCTCGCTGATTTCAGCATGAATGGGCCGGCTCGACCGGGGAAGGACTAGGTTCTCACAGAATATCGACGCGAAATAGCAGTATTCCTACTGTTGTGTTTCGTTCGGTGAGTAAGAGTGTCGGAGACCCAATCAGCCCCTTTCCCACTTCCTGCTCCTTCTCCTTCCCACTTCCTTTCCTAAAATGTCGGCAACGCGCAAGTGATGCCTCTGGTGTCGCAGGCGTCCATAGGCTACGGTGACCACTAACCATCAGGTGGGCCGTATGCTTGATTTTTTTATTATTTTTTTTTATTTTGCTCGTTAAAATGACCACACTCCACCTGATGGTAAGCAGTCGTGTGGTCTAAGAGCAGTGGCCTCCACATCGCCCCTACAGTAGCCGAGGCGATGTTGAGGTCTCTACTTTGACGGCCTGAGAAGATGCTTTTTCACGCCCCGCTTAAAGAACCCAGGATTGAAGGAAGAAGGAAACACGTGCCTTGGCAGAGAATTCCATGCCTTGGTCGTTCGGCAGAGATATGAGGACCCAAACTTTTTGGTACGCGCTCTAATCGACTCTACCGTGTAAGGATGGCATCTGAGCCCAGCACGCGTTGTTCTGGATAGGAAATGGGAGGGCGGGATAAGGTGGAATAACCCTTCAGAGCACTCCCCGTGGTATATTCTGTAGAAACATGCCAATGAGGCAATGTCTCTGCGGAGTTGCAGAGGTTCCAGTGAACTCGTGACCTCTGGATCTCCGATGATACGGACAGCCCGCCGCTGTAACCGGTCGAGAGCGTCCAGCAAGTACTGCGCGGAGCCATCCCAAAGATGAGAACAGTACTCCACGCAAGGGCGCACTTGTGCCTTATACAATAGGCACAGTTGCCCAGGCGTGAAGAACCGCCTCACCCTGTTCAGAACTCCGAGTTTTCGCGAAGCTTGCTTAATGACGCTCTCGATATAGGTTTTCTGATTAAGGGAGCGGCAAAGATCCATACCTAAGATGGAGAGACTGTCACGTATCACCAGTGGAGTGTTCTTCAGAGAAGGGAGGGGAAGGAACGGAGACTTTTTTGTTGAGAACGCGCATGCCTGGGTCTTCTTAGCGTTGAACTCGACCAAGTTCTTGGCACCTCATTCATAGATGCGGTCCAAGGTCCGGTCAAGTTCAACGACAAGATTCTGCCTTTTCCCCTCAACCTCAGCCTGTTTGGCCCCAGGATGTCCGAGATATCGCCCATGCACGGTACTGTCGTCCGCATAACAATGTATGTTGCCGAGATTCAACATATCATTGATATGCAGAAGAAAGAGCGTAGGGGATAAGACAGAACCCTGAGGCACTCCTGCATTGACCTGCATAAATTTGGAAGCGCGACCGTCGCAAAGGACCTGAATACGACGCTTCTGCAGGAAACTTGCAATCCAGGTGCACAGTTGAGGGGGCAAGCCATAGGCCGGAAGCTTGGAAAGAAGAGACCGGTGCCAGACTCTGTCGAAAGCTTTGGCTATGTCAAGGCTGATAGCCAAAGACTCGCCGTGCTTGTCCATAGCCTCACCCCAGAGGTGCGTGACGAACGCTAGAAGATCACCCGTTGATCGTTTAGACCGAAAGCCGTATTGGCGATCATTGATCAACGATTGATCCTCCAGGTAGCGGACAATTTGGGTGTTGTTTGCCACCTTAGCTGTATAATAAGTTCGAAAAGTCAGAGATGCGCGCCTTAGGATCAAACTCGAGAATTTTGCATGACAGTCCAATTGTCTCCCATAAGGCTATCGCTGCTATATAATGCGTATATCTATCTCCAGGGCATGTAGATGTTTAATAACCTATATTTTTTCTGTTTGGCCTGCCAGAGATATATATTGTATACATTGCAGCGCCTATATTATTATGGCATTCCGTCGCTTCCGCGGACAAGTACCAGCCGAGCGCACTAGTATTAAGTGTGCGAAGTGAAGTTTTACTAACATAGTATTAAGATGTATTTACTAACATCAAATCGGCCTCGATGGCGTAGTGGTTAATGTAACCGATTGCCACGCCTGAGATCGCGGGTTTGATTCCCGCACAAGTCAAACATTTGTGTGCATGAATATGGATGTTTATCTTGGTTTGGGTGTTTCTATGTAGGTATAATATGTATGTATTTATAAAACAATAAAAAAAAGTATATATGTAATGTTTATCCATTGTCTAGTACCCATAGTACAAGCTCTACTTAGTTTGGGCTAGATGGTGTTGTATGTATTATAAAATTATATAATAATATGTAAATTTAGGTTAACGTATTTATCTGTGGGCCGCCTATGCAGCCCGAAATAAATGATTTTATCAAATTTTTATTTCAACTACCGCGTATAAAAGATAACTTCTTAATTTTGGCCTTAATTTGACACGACAACTGAATGTAATGGTCGATTGCCTTATTCCGCAACAATAATAGCATTGCATGTTATGTTATACATATGTATGTACAATGTAACGTAAACATGTTCTGTATAACAGTATGCATGTGTAATATTAAAAGATGTAAACACGAATTCACATACATTATGAGTATGTAATGACCAAGATGCTTAATGGTTTCACAGCTGGGTTTGGTCCCACGGTTAATCTTTCTGTGTTGAAGGAATTTTTGTGTTTGTGATTGCCTCTGACTGTTTATGATTCTACATACATGTCTGTTTCTTCTCGAATGGGTAGGTAGACATGTATAATAACAATATTTCGCTAGTTGTTCGTTTTAGGTAGGCCTTGATGGCGTAGTGGTTAGTGTAATCGACTGCCACGCCTGAGGTCGCGGGTTCGATTCCCGCACAAGTCAAACATTTGTGTGCATGAACATGGATGTTTGTCTTGGTCTGGGTGTTTCTATGTATAATATGTATGTATTTACAAAACAAAAGTATATATGTATGTTTATCCCTTGTCTAGTACCCGTAGTACAAGCTCTGCTTAGTTTGGGCTAGATGGTGTTGTGTGTATGTGATAGAATATATTATTATTAATTAATATGTATACGAGTGCAGAATCAATGCTACTGTTGATTTCTTATCTGTATAAACCAGAAATAAGTCTTGTACAGGGAATCGAACCAATGCCCTCATGATTGGCCGTAAACAGTTCTAACAGCAATTGTGATTAATTAATCTAAGATCTTTGAACGAAACAGAAAGTCTGGGTCAAGGAGTATGGCATTGGAAATACGAACTTTGTGGTGCAAAAATCAATCGGCCGCGCGGTATAGACTGATCCAGAAATCAAACCCAGAATCTGTCAATTAGTCGTATTTGCATATACCTATGTTTACGGCTCCACGACGACCAATACGAAAAGTAACATTCGACACACACTGTTAATACGTTGATATAAGAATTTTGACACTTACGTAACTTACGTACTCGTAACTATATATACATATGTTAAAGCTAGATATATGTTAGAGTATGTTAATTTAAATTTTTAAGACTTAGAGAAGAGTACTTCATGTTCGTAGAAAATCGCATGTACAGTACCATTACTGTCTGTGCGTTTTTTATGAATTTATGATCCATGCCTTATACACGGCGTAGTTAACATGCGCAAGTTGCACTTGCATGAGTTGTATGATGGTCAGTTTCTATATCCAAAAAAACTATTAATTTTACCCACGGGCAATTAATTTTTGACACTTAGGTGTTCTATAAAAAGTATGTGAAAATGTAATTGTCTGTAGCTGAAACTACTCTTCCTGTTATCTAGTGGATAAACAGTGTTATTCTGGATTTACTGGGAGCGATCTGCATCAGTATGATTTATTCTTGCATGTAGCTTTAGTTTGCCTTGTGTATAATAATAATAATAATAATAATTTTTTTTTTATTTTTTTTTTAATAATAATAAATCTTTATTTTCCAAAATGTGTTACAGCTGTTCTATCTTAATGTAGCAAGACCCTTCATAATATTAGATAAAGATACTTATAAAGATAGAGTTAAACGATGGTGTCTGAGCTAGTGAGAACTGTGTTACAGACACCAGCGCCCTCCCCTACTACACTCATCAGTTCAAAATTTTATATTGTTGTACAAATGATTACATAACTATTTTGTGATGTACTTACATAAAAGATTGTTAAATTTAAATTGAATTAATAAGAAAAGAAAAATAAACTTAAATTTAATAAACAAATTAAAACATGCAATAGTTCTAGAGTGTGTGCGCGCGCGTGTGTGTGTGTGTGTGTGTGTGTGTGTGTGTGTATGTGCGCGTGTGTGTGTGTGCGTGTGTGTATGTGGGTGGGTGTGTGTGTCTGTGTGTGGTGCGCTCATGTGTGGGTGGAAATATGACGTATGTATGCTATGTGTACATGCGGGAACGAGCCTATAGTTCACTGACTAGAAGTTTTTCTGTTTCATCATAAGATAGTGCTTGAAGCAGTTCTGTGAGCACTTTTTTACATTCATGCATTGTCAAGGGGAATATAGTATGTTTTTTATTAATTCTATTATAAAGGCGACAGCTAAGACTTTGAAAGTGTCGACCCGCTAAGGAAGTCTTGATTTTATTTGTTGGGCATACGTAATAATTACGACGTTTGTTCGCTGGTGGAGTATATGCAAGTAAGGAGTGTTTACATAGTGTGATATGAAGAATGCAGAGCTGCCTAACAGTTAGTATTGAGACATCTTTGTATAATTGAGATGTGGGATAGCGGTAAGGTTTGTTCGTAAAAACTTTCAATATAGCTCGCTGTGCTCTCTCCAGACGGATCATGGAGGTTCGATATGTGCCTCCCCATACTACAATGCAGTATGTTATCAGGGACTGAACTAAAGCGAAGTATATTGTTTTTAAGAGAGGCATATCAACAACATGCCTTAGTTTTTTTATAGGAAACATAAGTTTACGAACACGAGCTGTAGTTTGGTCTATGTGTTTGCTCCAGCTAAGTGTACAATCTATCTGTACACCCAGATATCTAACATCTGATGCTCGTTGTATCAGTGGACACAGACAGGTGTTGGATGATGTTATTGAGCAACTGTGAGCTTTCAGATTTATTGTTTTTGGTTGAGTTGCTGAATTTGCTGTAAAACTAACGAATCGAGTTTTAGATAAATTGAGTGTGAGCAAATTAGTACTTAGCCATTTCATCACAATTTTAAGCGCATTCTCAGCAGAATGAATTGCACTACTCCAAGACGGACCACTTACAACAAGAGCCGTGTCGTCAGCATAGGCAAATATCTTACAATTAGGAATTGAAAGTTGACAGAGAGTATTAGCATAAATGAGAAAAAGGGTAGGGCCCAAGACGCTACCTTGTGGCACCCCAAATGTGAGGTTCTCTTCGTTACTTTCGTAGCAATTCACTTTGACACTTTGACTGCGGTTTGTCAAATAGTCCCGGAAGATATTTAGGGCAACGTCTCTCACTCCAAGCGATTCCAACCTATGTAAAAGGATGTGTGTAGAGACCGTGTCAAAAGCCTTGGCTAAATCCAAGAAGATACCTATAGTTTTCGTTCTAGTGTCGAGATTGTCAACAATAGTATTCGTCAATTCTAGTACCGCATCTTCTGTAGATTTACCCTGTCTAAATCCATATTGATTAGGTGCAAGTACATTGTATTGCTGCAGGTAGCTCACTAATCTTTTATTGAGAACTTTTTCTAGGATTTTAGACAAGGAACTTAGAACCGATATCGGCCTAAAGTTTTCGACACGGTCCTCAGCACCACCCTTAAAGATTGGATGCACAAGTGCCTTTTTGAAGACTTTTGGGAAGACCCCTTTGGACAAACAGAGATTACAAACATAAGTTATAACTGGCACTAATACATGCCGAGCGGATTTAATTACAGACACTGGTATTCCGTCATATCCAGTAGCACAATCATTTTTTGAGCCAGATATAATAGTATCAATTTCTGAAAGATCAGTGTCTAGTAGTACTAATGAGTTTCCCCTTGGATTAATCAAACTGTTCAGCTGAAAGTCATTGCTTAGGTAATTTCGGTTTTCTTTCGGTAATTTCGGTAATTGGTTTATTACTCTTCACAAAAAAGTGTATTGGCACTATTAGCTTCGCGTACTTCAACGGATGGCGCAGCGGGCAAACGGTTGCATCACCGGTTAATGTTGTGGGTTCGAATTCCAAACAGGATAATTGTTATTCGTATGATTGCAAATTATTGTCCTGAGCATGGCTGTTCTTTGTATCACTTACTTTGTGTGTTTGCAAAGTCTCCCGAGACACATACAGTAAGACAGTAAGCTTTTAAAATAAGACAGTAACATTGACATCTGCGAATCACAAACCGCTGCACGCGCTGTAAGAGAAATATTCTGGCCTTATCAATTTAAATGTTGATAAAATCAAATCAAATCGTTTATTTGCTGATCAGGGGTACAGTGGTGTTAACAAGATATCACTACACACACATACACAATTGTATCAATACCTTAGGCGCAAGACACACAAAAAAGACGTAAGACGAGGACGCGTCGCAGACGCAGCGCCCCTTCAATCAATTTTCATACTAAATGTCTATACATTTTGTAAGAAAATTGATTGAAGCATCGTGTCCGTGTCTCGTCCGCGCCCTGTTTTTTCTGTTTGTTTTGTATCGTGACGCTTCTATACATTTTGTATGATTTATTAAAGGGGCGCCGCGTCTGCGACGCTTCCTCTTTTTACGTCTTTTCTGTGTCTCTTGCGCGATATAATTACTATCTTTCCAACTTTTGGATGTAGGTAACCATCGATTTTCTATGTAGGTAACTAATAACTTTAAAAACATTTATCATATTTTGTTAAATTAGGGTTTCAATTGGTAACATTATTATAAGCATCATGCTTTAATTGTCACCTGTTAAAATCATATGGCCAGTCCCACAACTAACAAGTAAAAGATATCCGAAAGATAAATCGCATGCTGTCTCACTCTTGTTAGGTTAAAGAAGAGATATTTATCGAGACTTTTATCTTACAGATAAATGCTATTTGTATAATCTATCAAATCTAAGAATGGCTTATTCCCGTGCGCTACAAATCTAATGTTCTCCAAACTTCATATTTCCATACATTCATTACCAGGAGCTCCAAGGATTTTTATATTCAAATAATTAATAAAGCCACATTTACCAATTTCGTTCCCTACAGCTCCAAAACATTATCTAGGTACTTTGAGATTTTATTCCCAGCAGCTCCAAGAAAAAGTCAATACTTCATTATAAAAATCGTTACCACGAGCTGTCGGGAACACACTAGTAAGTAGGTCTTTATTAAATATTGTAATATAATTTGGAGCTCCTGGGAATAAATGTATGGAGATCAGAGGTTTTAAATAAATAATTTAACATAAGCTTTTGGAGCCCTTGGGAACGATTTAAAAAATAATAATAATATTTAATTTTAGTTTTGGAGCGCTGGGGAACAAAATAGCGGAGCGGGCGGGAATAAGCCCTAAGAATATACATACTTGAAAAACTATTGAATCTGGCCACCGTTGTTCCGCTGCGACGCAATAGATTAATAAATAAATAGAGATAAAGATAAAGATCATTTTATTTGTTATAACATGAGTATACTTACATATTGCATGCAAGTTGTTAAATTAAATGTCAATGACAGTCATGTTTAGCCTCTGAGGCGTACAAATATATAACAAAAACCTTTTAACAATAATAATTAGTTTTGACATTACAGATTTGTTTTAATAAATTATTCAATATACATTATTATAGAAAATAATCATTAAGGAATAAACTAACTTACTTAACATTACATTATTTACCATTTCATTATATTCTTATTACATTATTTAATGAATTCCATTTAATATGCATAATTAGCAGTACATTATCTGAAAATATAATAAATTATTTAATGTCAATATTAAGTGTCATAGCAGTTAGTGGCCAATGTTGTTGTGAGGAAAATATATATTAGCATACAAAACATAATAATATAAATAATAATATCAGCCCTGTATTAAACTGTCCCACTGCTGGGCACAGGGCTCTTCTCAGTGTGAGAAGGGTTAGGCCATAGTCCACCACGCTGGCCCAGTGCGGATTGGCAGACTTCACATATCTTACAAAACATAATAGCACAAAAATGTGTTTGATGACCATCACGTACAGTAGAGGTCGTGTGTTATCTGTGACCTCATGACGTCACGAATCACAGCCATGTGGCAATTGTTCATCTCAATTATAATTTTGGGTCATCGTCTGTCATCGTGTAGTTTAAATGTTTTAAGTGATGTATTTGTTCTGTCTATTAGCGAACTTGTATTATGATCGCCTCGATAGTGAATGTAAATTTAATCAATTTTAATTGTATTTTTAACATTAAGTAGGTATTATACGATTTCAAAACTTATACTATGTAATTTTTATAATGGGATTCTTAATTTTTATTGAAAAGCTATGTGCATACAAGTAGTAATCTTAGCTAGTGATATCTGGATGTGCACGGTTCTGCCTATCCTATCGAAGACACGACTGCACGCATGACGTACTGGTTTTAGGCCTATTCAAACCTGAGCGGTATTCGCTGCCGCTGTGGGTAGATGTATATACCGCGCGGGTTTCGCTCAGGTATTTAGTTTCAAGTTCTGCGGCTAGAGCGACCTGAGCGGTATTCGCTGCCGCTGTGGGTAGAAGTGCCTGCCGCGCGGGTTTCGCTCAGGTATTTAGTATCAACTCTACCCACAAAGATAGCGAAATCCACTTTGGTGTGAACAGTAATATTATCGCATACCCACTCGGTTTTCTCTATAAGGCTTTTCTGTTAAGGCCTGTTCAAACCTAAGCGAATACCGCTTAGGTTTAAACAGGCCTTGTGGTCACCTCGCCACTGCCGCCGCTCTAAGTATTGTGGTTTCGGTCCTTAGATGGGACAAATAATTGTGTGATCCACTAATTGTTGCTCCGAGTCTAAGTGTTCTTTGTGTCCGTTGTCTGAATGATTGAAAAATAGATAGTAGAGCCTCGCTGATTTCAGCATGAATAGGCCGACTCGACTACCCTCTTACAGAATATTGACGTGAAATAGCAGTATTCCTACTGTTGTGTTTCGTTCGGCGAGTGAGAGTGCCGGAGGCCAAATTACCCTGTTTCCCCCTTCCCGTTCCTTCTCCTTCCCACTTCCTTTCCTAAAGGATTGGCAACGCGCAAGTGATGCCTCTGGTCTCTCGTCCATAGGCTACGGTGACCACTTATCATCAGGTGGACCGTATGCTTGTTTGCCACCTTAGTTATATAAAAAAAAATACACGCAACACAGGAATTATTCCTACTGGAGAAGAAGTTGTCTTTTAAAAAAAGGGCTTATACGCGTATGTATGTGGTCCACATCTGCCACTTATTTATATCAAACGAAATGTATTGTAGTCCATTGGGTGTTTCTATGTATAATATGTATGTATTTACAAAAAAATAAGTATATATGTATGTTTATCCATTGTCTAGTAGCCATAGTACAAGCTCTGCTTAGTTTGGGCTGGATGATGTTGTGTGTATGTGATACAATATTATTATATTATATTATTGAAATTATACTTGGAGACTCTTTCACTATAATTGTGAACCCACTCCTTTATATCATAACTAGCTTTTGCGCGCGGCTCCGCCCGCGTGGTATCTACATGAATAAAAAGTAGCCTATGTCCTTCCCCAGGTTTTAAACTATATCTGTACTAAATTTTATCTAAATCGGTTGAGTGGTTTAGCCGTGAAAAGGTAACAGACAAACAGACAAATAGACAGACAGAGTTACTTTGGAATTTATAATATTAGTAAGAAAGTAAGGATAAGGATTAGTAAGGATATATAATAATATCACCCCTGTATCAGAGGCGTAGCGTGCCTTGGAAGGGTCCTGTACATAGATATATTGATATTTCTATGGTCCTGTATCAAAATTTGTTGGGGAGCCCAAATGAAGGGTAAAGATTTCTCACAAAAGTGAAATCTCTATAGGCACGTATGACAGTTTTATTATTTTTTGCCCGGGAAGCACGAAATTAAGTGACATTGTGGATAATATTTTACAAATTTTTGCTTACAGTCGTTAGGGGCCTCTGTAGCTCGGGAGCCCCGTATCATTGATACGGCTGAGAGGTAGCTACGCCCCTGCCCTGTATTGAACCGCCACACTGCTGGGCACGAGCCTCTTCTCAGTGTGATAAGGTTTAGGCTATAGTCTACCACGCTGGCCCAATGCGAATTGGCAGACTTAACACATCTTACAGAACATAATGGAGAACTGAGACATGCAGGTTTCCTCACGATGTTTTGCTTCGCCGTTAAAGCGAGCGATAATTGAGTAGTTTAGTTTCAAAATCCTCTAAAATACTTTTCACAAAATAATGGTAAATCTCAAAAATCCATTTAAGACATAATATAAAAGGACTATTTTAGCGGTGTTTGCAACAAAATGCTACTTTTGTGAGCTGATTTAATAGAATTTGAGTGGGTTTTGTTGAAAACTATCAGTGATATGCGATAGAAGCAACGAAGGAGCTTCATATTCAATCGGAACATTATTTTTGTTCTGATATCGTTTTGCCAGGTTTTGAAACTATACTCCTCAATTAACTATTTAATACGCGGCTTGGGATCAAACTTGAAGCCTCTGTGCGACAGTCCAACGGTCTCCCACCAGGCTTTCGCTGCGTTGTCATTTATATTAAATTTAATAAAATGAATACGCCTGACTATAAACAATTATATTTATTAGTAATAAGTATATTTTTTCCTTGCTTTAATTGTCCGGCCAGGCGTAGGCAGCTGAACCATATTACAATTTAATGCACTACTTATGAGTGGCAGATATCATAAACTCATGCTTAATACTTTGAATGGTAGGCAGAGGTGAATTAGATCTGTATACGGCAGCTATGTTCTGAGGGTAAGATAGACCCCTGTCATTTCTGCCACCAACTTCAGAAAAAGGGCGATTTTATGCGATCGTGTGTTAACGTTCATAGCTCTGTTCCCGAAGGGGTAAGCACATGTGTATAAGACTTGTGAGTCGCTGAAGTAGTTCTAGTTCCTGCGACCCAGCCACCATTCAAGCAAGGCTGTGAGTTGGCACACCATAGTAGGTTTAGTCAGTAGGACCCCGGCTCCTACTGACTCAGGAACACACACCTTGACTTGCAAGCTCGCCGGTACACCGCCCTCTTAACAGTCGAATGTCTGAAACCATATGCAATGTGTGACATATCTATCGGAGCATATTATGAGTATAGCTAATTTAAACGTTTCCGTGGGGAGCAGACTAGAAACATAGAAACCTACTTTCCATCTATACTAATATTATAAAGCTGGAAAGTTTGTTTGTTTGTTTGAACGCGCTAATATCAGGAACTACTGGTTCGATTTGAAAAATTCTTTTGGTCTTGGATAGCCTATTTATCGAGGAAGGCTATAGGCTATATAAGATCACGCTACGACCCACGGGGGCGCCACAGTAACGATAAACGCGGGTGAAACTGCGGGAACATCTAGTTTTTATATGTATCATGGGCTCACCAAGAAAACCCTTTTTCTGCGGTGGAGGATGTGTAAATGTCATCATCTATGTTAAAATATGAGACTTACATTTGGCAGCTATAGGAGCGAGCCTATTGTCGTTTCTTGGGCAGCCTACCAGACACCGTGCTGCTACATAGAATCTCTTGACAGAAATACCCAATAACATTTTGTCCGAAATAGAATCCGAGACCGTAGCGTAGGTCTCGGGTACCGTTGCATTACTGAGGCATTCATAAAACCAGCAAACGTCGTATAAAAACCTTATCCTCTAATTCATTAGTTCCAAAAGTGGTCTAGGTGAGGGGTCCACAGGAGACTTGACGGGGGTCTACGTTGGCGTGATAAAAAAATGGGGGTGTACAATTCGTAAGCGGAGGTCCACGAAAATTTATTTGCTTTGTTACCCCGTACAGATCAAATATTTTATTGCATGAACTTGTTTAGCTGCAGGGGGTCCATCGGACCAGCTAAATTTTGAAAGTGGTCTATGAGAAAAAAGCTCTGGGAACCTCTGCTCTAATTTTAACACTATGTTACTAACAAGTATCTTAAACTTAGTGAACGGGTTCTAATCCTCGTTGAGTAAATAATTGCGTCACGCACAGTAATGCAGTTTCAATATTTAGTGTTGTATGTGGGATGGACTGAGGTCACTATTAACCGTTATGACACGTTTAGCTTTATAAAGTTCATTGTAAAGGTGAATAGACAGAAATACTCTGCAATAAGATATTGAACTCTTATTTTTGGTTAATTCATTGTTTGTTTTAAAAAAGCATGCCCTGCAGGGTGTGTGACTGTACAAACATTAAAACAAGGGACACAAAGAACACCTAAGCTAGACCCAACTATTCGTAGAAGAATTATAACCATCGATCAAATATACCATAGATGCACATTCTCATACAAAAACCGCGTCAATATGTGGCACTGACCAGTACTACTTACTTATAAGTGTCTGCATTTATTATGTAATCCAGGAAATAAACCGGAATAACCATTGAACGCCCACTGAGAAACATTTTGTAATAGTTTAGTTAAAACGCGTCAATGTAAAGCGTCCTAAGTGTGTTACTCGCGATACGCAAGCGTACTAAGTATATGGTACGGTCTCCGCCGTAGTAGTGGTGTCGATTCGCTCTCGCTTACGGGCAGCGCACGCAAGAGTGAGTGGGACAGGTGCATAATATAGCCCATACGACTGATTTATGCACAGTTTTGTTGGGGCCGTTTTTCGAGCGACGATCGTGCATCTATGGTATATTTGATCGAAGATTATAACCAATTTATGTCTTTATGTGGATCGAACCTTGGCGTAGTGGTCTTAACAGTCGTGCCAGGGCGTTGCCCAGGAGTCGTCGTCCGCAGGCATTTTTGCCTGCATCGTGCACTGCTGGGTGGGTCGCTGATGTAGTTTCAGTTCCACCGTCTCACCCACCATTCAAGGCAGCGAGTTGGCACACCGTGGTAGGTTTAGTCGGTAGTACCCGGGACTTTCCATCTTTTCCCGGGTGAGTCCGACATAACCTCTCCGCTCCTCGTTTTAGTGAAAAGGTAAGCGTCAAAGCATTGCCCACGATAAAAACAAAATGGTCTTAACAGTAAAACTTGATAATACTACCTGAACTGCGGATCAAATGCGATACCTCACGATCGATTAAAATAAATGCAACTCGATCATATAGAAGATTAAAATATTACACCTAACAATGATGTCTTCATGTAGAGAATCGTTAGGAAAAAATCAATAACGCTACTCTATTAGAAGATCGAATCCGATACCTCACGATCCACCATAAACTTATACTAGTCGACCATCGAGATGACAGAAAATATTACATGCAATAATCTTGATGTCTAATAAGTTAACACTATCCTAACTAAGCGTCGAACTCAATACCACACGATGGGCCACAAATTTAACTACTCTACCATCGAGGAGATAGGAGATATTATAGCCAATTATGTTGATATCTTCATGTATAAGATCGGTTATGCCAACGAGGACGAATCAATGTTCAAATGAGATGTCATTGATAGATATTTAACACTGATTGGCAATCGAACCATGTGCTATAATTGATTTCAATCAAGCATCCGTTTGTTTTGTTTCTGTAATATTAAGGCCAATGTTCACACTTTAGATTTTTTATTGAGTTGCCGTAGTGGCATCAACTTTCTGTTATAAAGCGAATTTATTGTCTGCATCTTCGTATATAAAATCGCAGTCAAAGGTCTTGTGTATATGACGAGTAGAGTGAATTGATGATGTTTCTTCTTGTGAGTAATGAATGGGTATTGTGGTGAGGTGGTTTCCTGTCTTAAAATGTTGCTTTGCTGTGTGTAAATCTTCTTTGTTGAACCCATCTCTAGGAAAGCTTTGTATCTTCTTCTCCCTATCCTTTATTATTCCCAAGTCATTTGGGGTCGGCTTTCTAGTCTAACCGGATTTGACTGGATATCAGTTTTTACACGGAGCGACTGCTATCTGACCTCCGCAACCCGAAGGCTAACGATACCCTAAGGCTAGACCAGCGTCAGGATATTAGAGGGCACTGACTTCCCAAAAAATGCAAATCTTCAAAGCTATGTATATGCTTACAAAAATCTACGCTCGCCTGTATGTATCGCAAAGTTGTAGGCTGAGACGTATTACATATACATTGTGTCTATGCTTTTAATGTCACGTAATTGTGTGCGAGCTCATAGCCGTCCAACCAGCATTTGCTGCAGGTTATGTGCTGCTACTCAAAAATTAGTAATATAAAGGCTCATTAATACATACTAGCGGTCGCCTAGTGCTCGAAATTCGACCAAAGTTTACCTGTAAGATATTGCTGATATAATTATGTCATTATATATTGATATGTGTAACCATAGTTATGCGGTTCGACTGCGTGTGTCAAATGCATGGTTGTGTGCGTGTAGTGCTTTTTCATTAATTTAATGTATTTTTAATGCATATTTTATATAAATCCGTTCGCGCAATTTTCGTAAAAAGGGGTACAAAGTTTTTGCTTCACGTATTAATATATAGATAACTGATTGATCCGTAGATTGAAACCTTCGAGTTCTAGATAGGTGAGAGATTACAGAGTTAAACGTATCGGTATCTTAACAAGTTCCATATCAAGTATGTCCAATAGATTTGCTACTTATTTATTTATTTATTATAGGTACACAAACAGATTACAGTCTTAACATGATAAGTAGTAATAGTGAACATAATATATAAATCCGACAGTAATCCTAAGTAGTGTACACAACATGTATCTACATATTAGAGCAGATTACTCGTGCAAAACAAAAAACATTATTAAAATCTTAAATTCGTTAGCGTAGGATACAAGTAGATAATTGTAAGTAGGTTTTTACTTAATAACTGTAATTTTATATTGTAACTAGATTTGGAACTTTTCGGAACTAAGCACTACTGTTCATTACGGCACTTCTTTGAGTCCGTAATTCCAGAAACAATAGAAAAAGCTTTGTGTCTGTAGTGGATCTGCGTTGTAGCATACGAGGGTTTTAATTACAAGATACTGGATTGCTTATTCATTATGGCCATAGCTCGGCTTTGACAGCGACCAGACATTGTGTTTCTCAGGCCCACAATACCATTGTTTTAACCACTGGTTTAGTTTGCTGCCTATATTTAATAAACAACTTTCTATTGTTCTAATTCTATTTATTCAATTCTCTTTTAATACACAATGTATATATTGTTTCATATATAATAAACACAGTTACCTATTTACCTGACTTCTTAGTCAAAATTGGCTAGTTTTCCCGGTACTGGGTGGCCAGGCTGTGGTTAGGAGGGTTTTAATTATGTCATGGAGTGTTCCAGACATGGCCTGTTCAATGTTTTTATTAGAATGTACATATCGTACGAAGAGTGGTAAATTTATATTAATTTGTACCGTGCGAGCTTGTGTGTAAGTTTTATTTGATTTTAGTAGTATCTTGGTCTTAGAAGACTGGAATCTTGTAGAACAAGTCTTTAACAAAGTGTAATGTAAAGGTATTGTTTTGGCCCATATTTGAGTTTGTTTATATATACATAGTTTGAGACGACTGAACCAATTCTAAGTAGTGTTTCACTTATATAAAGCTTTAAAACATACCCTATTTTACACAGATATAGTGTATTTGAGTAATATAGGCTATTATGAATATTGGTTTCTGAAAAGCAAATCAACACGAAATTTAGATTACAGACGGTCAAATGCATGTCAGCCGCTGCGATTGGCTGACTATTGTTAACAGCCAATCAAATCACTAAACATGATTTTTTCACGTCTTTGATCAGGCTTTAGAAACTGGCTGTTGGTACGTTTTTGCTTTTTATTAACACCAACAAATCTTATCTAATTTTTTTATGTTAATTGTTTTAAGTGATTGAAATTAGACCTTGCTTAACTCTTCGGGGATAGGTGCAATACTAAGTACAATTTAAAGTGCTCTAACTTTCTTGTCATCTAAAATTGAACATGACCATTGCCTAGAGCGTGTTGACCGTTTCTAGAATCCTATTAGTGTCAATCTGTTAGCTGGTGTAATGTAATAAAATCTATCTAACCTGGCATTTCCCTATTTAGATATAACTGTGCATTACAATGTGCTAACAAGAGACAAGGTACGCGAGCGAAATAATGTATACATTTAGGTATTTAGGTTAACGTGAAATGATTATCTGAACGAAAATGTTTCAGTCTTGGAATGTAATCGGAAGGTTACATAGTATTCATGTCTTACGTTTACGCAAAAGTTACACATTGTAATTAAATTACTTAAAGCTGATTTTGATAATATACCTATTTACAACTCCGCTTTTCAAAGGCATTGTAATGGAACTATTCTTATAATATATTAGCGAAGTACATCGCGGATTATATAAAGCCGTATTATATACTAGCTGTTACCTGCGACTTCGTCCGCGTAGATTTTAACTGAAAAGTGTTTGTCTCCGCGGAACCCTATTTTTTTTCTAAAATTAAAGTAACCTAAGTTACTCCTTATAACATCAGCTATCTGCCAGTGAAAGTCCCGTCAAAATCTGTTCAGCCGTTTCGGCGATTAGCCGGAACAAACAGACAGAAAGACAGACAGTCAAAAATTTTAAAATAGATGTTTTCGTATAGGTACCTACCTTATATACTTTCATATGCATTAGATAAAAAGCTGTTATTTTGACATTACAAAAAGACACTTCAATTTTATTTTTTTGAATAGATGTATAGATATAGATAACTTTTTGCTACTGGGAATAGAAGCCCTCATAGAACAACGAAACATTATAAACAATTAAAAATTAAAAAGAGTGGCCATGAGTTTCTTGCCCGTTCTTCTCATGAGCCCTACACCCTTGCTTTGCTGAACGTGGCAGTAAATGTAAATTCACAGAAAAATTTTGTGTAACTTTGACATTCGTAAGTGTTACCTTGTAACCTAGAATAAATTTATTTTTGATTTGATTCAATCCATAGCCATGCAATAAAGCTCATTTGCTAGTTTGTTGCCAAACTTTCCTAAAGATGTCTCGCGCAGTGGCAAAACATATTTCGAGTTTGAAGAGGAATACTGTAAGGTGATATAAATCTGGATTTCATAACGCCTGTGTACTAGTTCGGTATTGTCAATTGAAATAGTTCATTGGGCAATCCAAGTGTGCTGGGTGTTATCCTCAACTGTCAAAGTGAGCGACAATATTTTTTGTACTTCGTACATGACCGTGAAATTACAGTTGCTTGTTGGGAATTCAATCAAACGATCTTCCTATAAGAGAATAGTTAGCATCAATTGGACGTACTTTCTGAAAAACGTTCCAACCCACACTCGGGTCATAATCGAGTTATTATTAGCAAATTAGTCACAGGGTTACTATTTACTAGCTGGAAAAATTTGGTAGCTCTACTATCACTCTAAATATGAAATCATGACTTAGTAGCCCAATCCACATGTATGAAGAAGCAATACGGGATTGAACCTTAATCACGATTATGTCAAAATGTTAACTTTGTGGGCTGGAACGTTTTTCAGAAAGTACGTCCATTATTGTAAAACTTCTAAAACAGACAAGTCGTAGAATTCAATGTTATTTCATACTTTACTATTGATTCAATGTCAGCAACACCAAAGTAATGTTTAAACGGCTCTTTAAAACTTCATTTTCCAGCCTTATTCCCCGCTTTAAGCATTGACCAATTCCCCAGTCCCGGCACTCAAGTGCATTGTGTCGCAAGCTCTCCTGCATTCATCGGCTGATCATATCAATTGGGGACGACACCAACAATTGGTCAATTGGCCTGGCCTTAGGGACCTACAATAGGCTCGACGAACATCAAATGCATTCTTGTAGTTCTTGTTGTTGATGACAAAAAAGATTCAAATTTTGTAACGTGATAGTTGTTGATAGTTTATGCATGTTTTGAATATTACTTTTAATTTTCCATCAGTTTTTGCCTGATGGTAATCTGTTATTGCCTATATGCGCTTGCCATACCACAGGTGAATATTGTGGTGCTTGCATACGAAGCGAGTAGCTAGCTTAGGTTACAGGAGCAAGTTATTTCCGCAGTTACATGCGCAAGTTAGTCGTCAGTTCCCTGCGTTGAAGTACCTGCAGGACTAGTTATTGCAAGTACCTCAACTTGAACATGCATTAAAGACAAATTGAATAGAGAAATACTTGCCAGGTACTAATTGCCATTGAACGGCAATATAATACGTGTGCTCAGGTTAGGTTATTCTTATATTGGATTAATAAGGCCAATAGAGTACTATCAACACCAACATTTTTATAATTTTCCTGCATTTGGGCATATCAAACTGATATAATAAGTCATACGTGTATTTCGTGTACACAGTAGGTATACATACCGCCACGTGCAAAAGTATTAGGCACCCTATAGTAATGTCAGTTTTAGGGTGATTGAGCATAGGGAATGTAAAGAAAACAAAACATATGATTACTAAGATTTATTTTAATAAAATAATTAATATTTTGTCGGTCCACCTTTGGATTTAATGACAGCAGCCACTCTTTTTGGCATTGACTCTACCAGCTTAAAACATTCCTCTTGGGATATCTTTTGCCACTCATGCTTTAACGCGGCGAGTAGTGTTTGCTTGTTGCTTATCGAGTGTCTACGGATATTTTTCTTCAAAATAGACCAAATATGTTCAATAGGATTGAGGTCCGGTGATTGTGGCGGCCAGTCCAAAAGATCTATTCCATTTTGAGCCATCCATGCCATAGTGTGTGCTGACTTGTGGCAAGTGGCGTTGTCCTCCTGGAATTTTACGCCGTCGGTGTTTGTAGCACCAAAAATCTGTGTAACAGACGGTGCTAGAGCTGTTTCCAGAACTTCTGTGTATTTGGTGCTATTCATTCGCCCCTCACACAACATCATTTCGCCCACTCCATCGGCAGCCATGCAACCCCAGATCATTATTGAGCCTCCACCGTGTTTAACAGTGGGCACTACACAATCTGGGTTGTACTCTTCGCCCACCCTTCGCCTGACGTAAGTAACACCGGGTGTTCCAAACACCTATGGAACAAGCAAAAAAATAACTTAATTCAAGATTGCATATTTCCCTCGCAGGACGTGATTTCAAAGACGGCTATGTGTTTTGGTATAATACATAAATTAAATAACAATACCTCAAAGTTAGATTCGTCTGACCACAGTACGTTGGACCAATCCTCCACTGTCCAATCTCTATGTCTGAGGGCCCACTGCAACCGATTTTTCTTGTTGTGCTCCGATAGCCACGGCTTCTTTCTTGCCTTGCAACCTTTTAACCCAGCTGCAATAAGCCTTCTTCTCACAGTACACGCGCTCACTGATCTGCTTTTTCCTTCAGATAAAGCTGCAGCGAGCTCCAAAGCAGTTTTTTTACGGTCCTGTAGAGACTGCCTAATTAACAATCGGTCTTCACGATCTGTAGTTATTTTTCTTCTGCCTGTTCTTGGCCTATTCTCATGAGTACCGATCTCTTTGAAGCGATTTAGTGCATATTGCACTGCACAACACGAGCACTTCACTTCTCGGGCTATTTTCACTTGAGACATGCCTTGTTCATGTAAAATTTTAATTTTTAGGCGCTGCTCTGCACTAAGTTCTGCTTTTTTAGGCATTATTAACTCGATGAATATTAGTCTTCAGGAATATGGTAACAACAATTGCGTACGATATGTGTCTGTTCACTGCAAGCACTGATAACACACTAAAAGAGTAAACTTTAAAATTGCAAATTTGTAAAAACATTGTTTTAAACTGCACCTGGGTGTCATAAATATTTGTTATTGTTTTATTTTTGTTTAAAAATGCCGCCGATGCAATAGTAAGACCATAAAACCCTTATCCGAGCGCTCATTGTTGAGATAGAGACAAACAATAGGGGTGCCTAATACTTTTGCACGTGGCTGTATATGCCGTAATCAAGTATTAACCGAACCATGGCATGTGGGACAGTTTCAACAACTG
Organism: Catocala sponsa; assembly: GCA_963564715.1. Lineage (NCBI taxonomy): Eukaryota > Metazoa > Arthropoda > Insecta > Lepidoptera > Erebidae > Catocala > Catocala sponsa. The sequence continues at coordinate 29,690,809 of OY751327.1, forward strand.
AATCCTCTGTTAGAATCAGTAAAAGAACATAATATAACATACCATGTTAACGATTTAGATTATATTTTGTACATAGCAGATGTAGCAATCCATGTAAAAAGTAGTTCTGTTTGTTATTTTATTATCGCCAAATAGTTGAACTGATTTCGTTAAACATAAATTGTGAACTTAAGCCAACGTTGTTGGTTTCGTGAAATAAGTCTGTTTGAAATAAGTTTTGTTAAGTTATCACATGAATTTTTTGACAGAAAATGTAATTCGCCGACTCGCTAATCGAACTGGGGCACCAACGATTAACACGTTTGTTTTGGCCTTATATTATTTGTTCTATTGTGACCATCATGCATATTCACACATGCATATTCTCACAGGAGAAGGGTAATGTGTGTTACACCAAATAATAATTGTTCTTCACACAACTGTCGAACTATTTTATTATCTACTATACTATTTTTTATATTTATTATATCGACGTGAAATAGCAGTGTTCCTACTGTTGTGTTTCGTTCGGTGAGTGAGAGTGCTGGAGGCCCAATCACCCTCTTTCCCTCTTCCCGCTCCTTCTCCTTCCCACTTCCTTTCCTAAAGGGTCCGCAACGCACAAGTGATGCCTCTAGTGTTGCAGGCGTCCATAGGCTACGGTGACCACTTATCATCAGGTGGGCCGTATGCTTGTTTGCCACTTTAGTCGTATTAAAAAAAAATCCCTACGTAGAATCTAAAACATCATATAAATAAGTACAAACGTTCATAATCGTCAGGGCCCCAGGCGATCCACCGAATCTATAAAAGTGTCGTTTGATTTCCAGTCAAGAAGTTATTACTTATGCAGAGTCCTAATCTATTTCTGGCACGTCAACCGTTTCAATTATACTTTATAAAAAGCAAACAAAAAAAAACACTTTTAAAATATTAACCACAATTTCAAAAGTAGGCACCTAGTAGATATGACCGTATCATTTTTTATAGGCATACCTATAGTAAATAATTGACCGCATAGGGAAATCCAATTCTCCATTTATGAATTGAATTCAATTAATTATGTAACCTTGAGCGATCAATTTTAAACTACCTACAACAATATTTGCAATACGAGGGGTGTCACCGGCTCATCGCCGATTATGTTATAGGTGAAACGGAATTATACAGGCTGATTTTGAAATCGTGTAGTTTCTGAAATTAACGCGTTCAAACAAACAAACAAACAAACTCTTCAGCTTTATAATATTAGTATAGATAAAAAGAAAATAAAGAAAGGAGATGGCCAGTTTTCTTAGGGCACTATGCCTAGCATCTAAAAATGAATATACATTTACGAATTTTTTAACATGCTTTATTTTAAATTTAGTTTGCTCTAATATTGACTGTGAAAGTTACATACGCCTCTAACTTCAGATTTCTTAGATATTAACAAAATCATATTTTGGTCATAAACCTACTCGGGCTCATAACTCTCTTGTATGTTGTGATGTATTATGTATAATCTAAACCCTATAAGAGTAGTAGGACAGTAATGGAATGACTAAGAAGTACCTATGAAGTATAATTGGATAGACTTGATAAAAGGTTAGGTTATACTATGTATAATCTAAATCTTGTAAAAATAGGACAGTAATGGAATGATTAAGTACCTACCTATGACATGTATAATTGGATAGCCTCTTGATAAAAGGTTAGGAAGTGTCTTATAGGATTGCAATGTGTTAAAATAAAAACAATGCATTCTATGATTAGCACCTTCTGAAGTTAGCAGCAAGAAGCATGGGTGACAAATATGTCCATCTTCTGGAAGCTGAAAGGCAAAGTAGATTATGAGAGTATAGATATATCAACATTTTATCAATTGCAATGTAAAGAAGGTTCTAAATAAACACTTTTTCAAATATTTAAAGGTGAAAATCAATTGTTTAAATGGAAATAATAATTGCTTCTACAAATTATTAGATAAATATATTTTATGTATATAAAGGTTTTCATAATTTATTTTAAATAAGCACATACCTGAATTGTTAACCATTGCAGAAGCATTCTTTGAAAAGGCATGTCTAACGAAGACACAACATGTCTTCTTAGCCGTCCCGTTGCTATACCGCAGTTAATACACCTCATTGTAAACAGTTGACAATGTTCAAAACGTAAGCACAATCAAGTCCGTATTAATTACCACTAGATAATCGTTGGGCAATGGAATCAGACCGTGTAGAATGGTCGATAAGGAAAAGAAATAATCGCACAGTTTACAAACAAAAGTACGCGGGAATACAAATGTCAAACGAACAAAAAGGCGGGTGTCAACTGTCGTCTGTCGTGCGATTGTCAAGCCTGTAATGTCGTTCCGTTGCGTTGTTACAAGAAAAAAGTTGTTTAAAACAATAATATTTCATAGCATTCGAATGTGATTTTTATTATGATTATGATAATGAATAATTATAATCATTGTACGGTCCAAATAATTTTACTATTCTATTCTATTATAATTTTACAAATGTAACTCTGATGTAACATTTATTAGAGTTTTATTATTATAGCTTTACAGGGAATGGAACGTTTCTTCAAAATGATGTGCTATCTCGATACGCCGGAAACGCAAAACAGAACAGTTTTAGAACTTTTAAAGGGGAACAATTCTGTAATACATGATTTTTGCGAAACTTTAACTGTTTACGCAGCGCACGCAGAGGAAGCTCCCAAAAGGAAAAACCTCTGATTTTGAAACATTCTTCATTGGTGCTCCGCTCCTATTGATCTTAGCGTCATAATATATAGCCTATAGCCTTCCTCGATAAATGGGCTATCTAAAACTGAAAGAATTTTTCAAATCGTACCAGTAGTTCCTGAGATTAGCGCGTTCAAGCAAACTCTCAGCTTTATAATTTTTTGTTATCATTAGACAATACAAACATGTTTTCTTAGGCATACGCCGCCGGATCCCGGCCGGTACCGCCGCAACCGCTATGTCCCTGCATTTTAAATCTGTAATATCTTCGAAAATATTCATTTAAATTACATACTGTAAAGAGCCATATTGATCTATATTAAATGCACAATGTATTTAAGTTACTTAATTGGATAAGGATTAATGCTGTATTGCTTAAATCGCTTCGTAAATAAGCCATTATTTCTCGTAAAAAGTAAAGGATACAAAATAGTTATTGTGGGTTATCTCTAGGAGATAGACATATAGCATCGCGGACTTTTTTGTAGACCTTTTTAAGATGTACAATACTGTAGTACATTATTTTGATCTATCTCGTAGGGTTCAGGCAGCGTTTGCAATGAAAGCGGAAAAAAATGTGTTTATTTACGACATCACATTAGAAGCCTCTAAAATTATCAGTGTTTCTCTACTATATTATGCATGTATTATACATATAAACCTTCCTCTTGAATCACTCTATCTATTAAAAAAAACCGCTTCAAAATCAGTTGCGTAGTTTTAAAGATCTAAGCATACATAGGTACAGACAGACAGCGGGAAGCGACTTTGTTTTATACTATGTAGTGATATTAAGGCGTCTATTAATGTACAATTACATGTATGTCACTAAGTAACTAGGCAGAAACTGTCCATGTCCTTTAGGGAGTAAGTACGTAAGCCTTAAGAGTATAAATTACATTGTAGCATCTTATGTACTAGCTGGTAATTAGCTTAATCACCATGTTTTCAAGATTTTTATTTTATAAAACCCTACCAGAAGAAATAATTTCTGTGTCCCGGCCAATTTTCCAAACATTGAAATAACGGGCACAAAGAATACTCATAACTAGCGATCGCCTAGTGCTCGAAATTCGACCAAAGTTTGCCTGTAAGATATTGCTGATATATGTCATTAACTCATTATATATATGTAACCATAGTTACGCGCTTCGATTGCGTGTGTCAAATGCATGGTTGTGTGCGTGTAGTGCTTTTTCATTATTTTAATGTATTTCTAATGCATATTTTATATAAATGTTAGGATTCGCCCCTCCTTCTCCATATAAACTTTAACTGTGCCAAACATACTCCTCCGTCCGCGCAATTTTCGTAAAAAGGGATACAAAGTTTTTGCTTCACGTATTAATTTATATAGATTATGGTTCAGTGTAAGAATCGAACCCGCAACACTCGCCGCACTGGAAATGGCAAAGCAACAACCTCAAACATGCAATCCATACATTCATAGTTCCAGACGTTCCAGTATTGTATCATTGAACTATTGGCATACGTTTTGCATATAGCCTCGACAAATTAACCTGTTATTATGGGGTACCTGAATCTAGCTGGTGATCCTTGATTATAAAAGAAAATCATTTATGCTGTCCAGATCTCATATTCTTCTTTCTTTGCCATTTCCAGTACCTCGATGGCTTAGTGGTTAGTGTAACCGAATGCCACGCCTGAGGTCGCGGGTTCGATTCCCGCGCAAGTCGAACATTTGTGTACATGGACATGGATGTTTGTCTTGGTCTGTGTGTTTCTATGTGTAATTGTTGGTATAAATTTCCAAAAAAAAGTATAAATTAACCGATGTTTATCCCATAGTACCCATAGTACAAGCTCTGCTTAGTTTTGGCTAGATGGTGTTGTGTGTATGTGGTAGAATATTAAATTATTATTATTCATATTGCTATTAAATCTTTCGTCACAAAGGAATCCAACAACCTTGCCTGACATTGGGCAAAAACATTAAGATCAAGACCCTCTGGGTATTTAACCGTATCTTCAGTGGCGAACACGTGTATTAGCGAACAAAACAATGACACATGGTACCACTTGTGAGTGTAATTAATATCACAAGTCACAGGTCACAGGTCAAGAGCCAATTGTCTCCTAATAATATTCAGATCAGAGTACGATGTGTCGATACCCACGTAATTGTTCCCACTTGTTCGCGCATATAATCCTGCTAAATTGCCGAGGCCTTTTTTATATACTCACTGTTGCTCGTTGCCTCGCGTAAAAGTGGATTAGATTAGGTTTATAACAGTACTTTTTCTGATTGGAAGGTACCAATGGAAATCCGTAGTCTTTGCCTACTCATCTGGGAAACAGGCGTGATTGTATGTATGTATGTATGAAAGCCTCGCTGATTTCAACATGAATGGGCCGGCTCGACCGGGGAAGGATTACCCTCTCACAGAATATCGACGTGAAATAGTAGTATTCCTACTGTTGTGTTTCGATCGGTGAGTGAGAGTGCTGGAGGCCCAAGCAACCCCTTTCCCCCTTCCCGCTCCTGATCCTTCCCACTTCCTTCCCTAAAGGGTCGGCAATGCGCAGGTGATGCCTCTGGTGTTGCAGGCGTCTATAGGCTACGGTGACCACTTACCATCAGATGGGTCGTATGCTTGTTTGCCACCTTATTACTCCTGACAATGAGTAAGCGAAATTTCACGATGATCGGTGCGGTAACAAACAAACAAACTCACATTCGCATTTATAAGATTAGTTAGGATGTTACTCCGTGATAATATGGATTTCTAATAGTGATTTTTTTTTTAAACTCGTTTTGTAGCTTTTGGTTGTACAAACAAAAAAATCTAATCTTTCCTCTTTATGTTATGTATAGATTTGATAGCGGGTCTTAAAGTAGAAGTATACCATCAAACAATGCGGCCAAACTAACGCCGGGTACGGTGCTACGGTGTTCTCTTTATACCACACCACCGCACCGCAAACCGTCTTTTTAACACGCTTTTATTAGCTTGGTATGTGTATCTATGTCTATATATCTATGAATCTACGTAACGGAATCTTTGAACGTGATTTTCATCCCTTTCAAACCGACGGATTGATTTGAAACTTTGCATACTTATCGAAAACCAATGACAATACAATAATTTGGAAAAAATAAAAAATAAATAATAGTTTAAAAATTAAAACAAATACTAGTTTACAAACTAAAAAACACGCTTTATTAAAAAATACAAACTAAAAAATAGAAATAATTTAATAATTTTAATGTAAAAAAGCGTGGGGTCTTTGAAGCATCCCACGCTTTGGTTTTTTGTAAAGCGTGTTTTTTATTTTTTTTAGTTTCGGTACAGCACCAAGTTTGATGTCCAAGCGAGCAGCGTACCGGTATTAATAATAATGTTAGCACTGTGCGTCACGATCAACTATGGTCCGAGAGCGGACCGCGTTCGTGGTTCAGCCGTACCATGTTCGATCGTCTATATGCACTTTTGGTCACGTTGGTAATAAATACCTATTTTCTCGAAATTTCGACGGACTTGCATCGATCGTGGCGACGAGTTAACCAATCCTGGTCGAGCGAGTTGCGTGGTCGAAATCAACACAAGTCCAACAGTCTATGCTTATCGCTATTGGTACTAATTAGGTACTGTATTGTTACATATTAATTATTTTAATAAAATCCCTATCTACACAGGAATTCGTTATCCAGTTTTACTAATGGTACCTAATACGTCTAGACTTTTAGCCACAAATATAAGCGTTCTGTGAGTTCCGTTCCGTATGTAATCTATACGGAAATTGTTTAAAAAAAATATATATATATTTCATTAAAATACCTATAGGCAAATATATACCTTTATAAAGTTATCAAAGCTTATAATAAAGCATTAAAATATATAAATACAAAAATTTGAATACCACCAAGACAGATTATGAGTTAAATTATGGCTACTTAAAAACTGCTTCTGAACTGTAAAATAATTAATTAATTATAAATATAACGTCATGTAAATGTATAATAACGTCTGATAGGCACTGTTATCGATCGTTATTGTTTAGTCTTAGTATTTATCAAAGAGATCAATATGTTTATTGAAAACTTTCACAATGTACTTTTCACCGTAAATGTGTATATCTTGTGTCAATTAATTTTTATTTTATATTTTAAAAAACCTCTCGTCATGTCTACCTACTTACTCCAGCTTAACAACTACTTGTATTTTTATATAATTAAAATAGTTCTAGAAAAACTGAGATTTATTGCTACTCGTTGTTATAGCCGATCAATATTCAATACAATAATAAATTGCCATACAATAAATCAGAAAACATCGGCCAACGGCGAGTCGAGCTCTCGCACCGGGAGTTCTGTTAGTAGATACCTTAGAACAAAATGTACAGAAAGTTACATACATATGTACATACAAACATAATCTGCGTAACAGCAAACAGTGTGTTTAGTGTTGTGAACTTTGTCTGCTGCGCATGCGGTGTCGAGTTCAATTCCTGTGGCAAATTCTTATTGATATTATTCGTCAAAGAAATTATCGACAGCAGCAAAGAGATTACGACTGCGCCCAGTGAAATAAATAGTAAAATGTTTTATTACTGCAATAACATACAGAGGTGGAAAGTTATAAAATAAAAATAACACAACTACTTAAAATACGTTTAATAAATATTAATGTCATAATATACATTAATACCAATGTGTATTCTGTGGTACTGCATATATTTTGCAGAGAGCTTCAATTACATAACTTAAGTTTTCCTTTGGATTCCTAACTAGACAAGTATGTCTCAAGAAAGCTTTGAGTTGCATGGGAATAGTTTTATCAATAAACTTATTTTGATTATTAAAATAAAATTACTGCTAGTATATAGTTGGCAAATTGGCGGTGGTATTTCTTTCCCCTTTTGGAATATGAGCGATAGAGTGTGCGTGCAACTTTCCATACATGGTCTGCTAAGGCACCGAACCTTCATTGCGCCAGTACAACTCGCACTTGATCGGTGTTTGATTCTCATATAAGAAGACGGATTTAATTGTCTTTTACAAACCGAGGAAATCCCTTTTTTTAAATATAATTCTTCTAACAGTAACATTTACTGTGTACACCCATGTAAGAAAACTATTTTAAAGTGCTTTTAAGCTGAAGATGGAAGGAACAGTATACAAAGTATGAATACCGCAAAATTAAATTTAACCAAGACACTATCCATTTCCGCAATTATAAAAAGTCCTTAGTCTTTTCTAAACAGGTTAGTCTCAAGACCAGACACTATACAATATAATTTGGCAAGCTTTTGTGCTAATAAAAGTGTTATTAAACTATCGATCAGGAAATTATAATGTCGTTTATAAGTTTATTTGCCTGTAATTGTTTCCTGTAATCAGGCTAATTTCCTGCTGTGTAAAAACGAATTATATTTGGCCTATTGTGTTCAAAATTCTTGAGCAACCGAAATTGTTTGGTGAATGTAAGTTCGTTGTGTAAGTAATTGGTGAATGTCTGCTGTATGTCTGTTGTATGCATTTAGATAACATTATTTGCATGGCATCACGTATTTTATATTGCAAAACGCTTAGGTCAAATCACACTTATATGTTAATTGCCGGCCATGATTAGGTTCCACATAATAGTCTTCAGCCTATAGTTATATAAATGAGTACTATCCAATTCCCCTTTACAAGGTACAGCGTACCCGTACTGCTATTGAAAATTGCCTTAGTCAATAGACCTTTAAGAAAATCCTTAGTAAATCCCCTAAGCGTTGTAACACTTTTACTGATCCGTAAACCAGGCTCAAATTCTTATAACGTCGAACTTAACATAACTATTCATTAGTTATTAACTTATTACAGCTTAAGCTCTTATTAAAAACATATCGTCTAATTTCATGAAAGTTTGTTTGCTATTTCCAGTCTGATATCTACGTATGGCAGCTTATCTCACACAGCAGAAACTATTCCCCCTTTAATAGACTGTGGACCAAAATAGCCCACATCCCTCCTTGGACATGACTTCAGAAGCTCGTAAACCGTGTTCGGCTGGCCATTACCCTCCGTACATTATCCAGTAATAAAGCTTAAAATCTATTATTCATAACGTATGCTTTGAAACTTTCCAGGAAAGCACTTTGGAGGCGGTCCAGACTCTAAGTTGTATTGTAAATTTTTTGGAATATCTTATGCGGGTGCGTTTTTCGGAAGTTCACTAGTTTCAAAAGATTAACGGCAATAATTTTTTATATTTGATTACTTACTAGCAAACGTGATGTGATGGAGAGTCTGACTAAATGCGGTCGCCAGAACACTTGTTCAGTCGAGAGTTGCTAAGAGTAAATTGGCCATTAAAAAGAGTGGCCATGCGTTTCTTGCCCGTTCTTCTCATGAGCCCTACATCCTTGCTTTGCTGAACGTGGCAGTAAATGTAAATTCACAGAAAAAACTGTAGTGAAACTTTGACATTCATAAGTGTTACCTTGTAACTTGAATAAATTTGTTTTTGATTTTAAAGAGAAGAGATAACCTTATGGATAGTATGATCAGCACTTCCTTTTAGTTCCTCTTGGTCGTGTATTTTTGAGATATGAAATATATTTTGCTCGGATAGTGTAGCATCTGTACAACACCTAAGACTTACAAAGATTCGTCCTACTTATTCGTTCCATCCACCGTCGCCACCATTTGTCGCAGTTGTCATGCCAGTATTAATGGCAGCTGTTACATTGTTAAGGACACGTATTGAGATGGTCAAGTCGCAACTGTAACACTGATTGCATATCCATCTTGTAGAGTCAAGTGATAAATCTGTTTCTAAATAAAGAAATTCTTTATGCTTGTTAACTGTATAGTAATCTCAATTTGTCCTGTTAAGGGGGGTTTACACGGGTCGTTTGTCATGCGGCCGGTTGTCGCGCGGCCAAAGTTGGATGCTACCCTACCTCGGGGCTTGCGATTTCAGTCATCTGCGACCTAGCCATATTGCCATTTAGACAGTCGATTTTCGCCGCGCAGCAAAAATCGTGTGGCTATAGTCACTCGTGTAAACCCCCATTTAGTTTCTTCGTATAGTTCACATTCGAACATTGGTCCAGATTTCTTGTGCTAAATTATTCGGTAGGATACGAACGTCGTGAGACTACGTATCTCCCGTATTATTGATAATGTTCGTGTCGTACGGGTGAAAGTGCTTAAATCAGATAAAACGTGAGTAAGGATAAAGCTTTAATTTTCACGATTTTTGTGCTCCGTAATCCCGTATCGCCCGCCAATATCACGTATCGAATCAGTTCGAGTATGTGCTGATTGGAATGAGCTCTCGAATTAATTTCAATCCCATTTAAGCTTTAACATTGGCGCCGTGTATGTACCAATTATTGCTACGAGAGATTTTTTGTACACATGATTTGGGGTGCATTTGATTGTGTTTTTTACTTTGTTAAATAAACTTGTATTGCTATTATCTTATATTTATATTGGGTTTGAGTTATTTAAATTGTGCCGAACCGATTATAGAACAATATATTCTTTGGTGAAACAGATTAGTAGATATTGTACCTTCCTTATGAGTGAGTAGGCAGGTGACGGTTAGATGCAAACCTATAGCATAGCGTTCATCTTTGTTTATTTTTTTTGGGTGATGGGTAATGATAAAGATTCGTTGTCGGTAAGGTACAAACTTGCGTAATCTACCGTCAATTGTTCAAGATCTCGGTTTTCATTGAATTCGTTTTCCCTGTTCGTAATAATACTATTACAGTCCGGGATAGAGGTATTATATCTAGCGCGGCTCTAAATAGAAAATTAACAATTTCGTGATCATTTGGCACCACAGCGCCGCCGTTACTTTTGATTGGCTGAATGGTTTAATTTAAACTTTAATTCACGTGGAACGGTGAGTTTGTCACCTAAACGCAGATTAGATAATAGTTTGTACGGTTCATCTTCGGTTACAGACGAAAAGGACATATCAAGTCAGTCAGTTGTTCATTGAGTTGTTTGTTCAGTTTACGATGTGTCGATTAAGTACTTTGGATTTGGTATGTATTTTCTTTTATCTTTTATATTATTTATACATTGTCTCACGCTAGTATCTTCGAAAAGGTAGGCACACGAATACACCACCTATAATAATAATATTCCACCACATACACACATCACCATCTAGCCCAAACTAGGTAGAGCTTGGACTATGGGTACTAGACAATGGATAAACATACATATGTATATACTTTTTTTTTGTAAGTTCATATATATTATGCATAGAAGCACCCAGACCAAGACAAACATCCATATACATGCACACAAATGTTTGACTTGTGCGGGAATCGAACCCGCATTACATCCACATTATGCTAGCTATTTTAGAACCCACGAAATAAGGGACAGAGCAATAAGACACCATATTTTAACTGGGATTTTTTTGATAGAAGAACATTAACACGTTGCTCGTCCTGGGAATGGAAGAACTCGGGCACAGCAGACGCAGTTCTATAGGCTCCATGTGAGAGTACTATTAGAATCAACACCACTATGTATCTATGGATAGGAAACAAGGTCTTTATTATAACTGCCTGAATCGTAAGCTGTTATGTAAACTTAATGTATTTTAATACTTCAGTCTTCTGTTCATTTGAACAGAAGACGTTAGCATTTTGACGTCTGGGATATATCCCTGACGTTTGACAAAATAAACGAACGTAGGACGAACGACAAAATGCTGACTTAAATTGAAAATCGGACACTTTTTTTTAAGTTTACAAATAATATTTATTTTCTTTCGCCTAGAAAGCGTAGCTAAACGTCTCATCACGTTTTCATTTATCGCTATTTAGCGTCTGCGACAGATTTTAGACGCTAAATATATTTATTAGACGAAATAATTGATATGCATTTTTCACCTTGTAAGGCAAAAAGATTTTTTGAAAGTGTTGTTTTGGATGCTAATTTTAAAAGTTATATTTTGAAACGGTTTTTTGATTTTTATATTTTGAGACAGATATGGTAAAATATTTAATGGGGTCGAAATATGTTTATTTATTTATTTAATTGGTTTTATTTATTTTAATATCGGAACACGATACAGTGGCTATTAGTATAAATGCATTTTCAATATATTTGTTTCCTTCCCGCCCCTTCTCCTACCCACTTCCTTTTTCTCTTCATCCTTTCCTAAAGGATAGGCAACGCGCAATTGATGCCTCTGATATTGCAGGCGTCCTTAGGCTACGGTGACAACTTACCATCAGGTGGGACGTATGATTGTTTGCCAAATTAGTTGTAAAAAAATAGTACATATACATATTATAGTGCAACCAAGGTAGGGTCAATACGTGTAGATGCGTTTAGACATGAATAGCACATATTTCAGTATCACACACACACAGTTAGTCGAGCGGTTGTAAATGCAACTGTTGTGCTCTGGACTGAGGACTGCGGTTCGTTTTATCGGGTTTTCTATCAAGACATTATCAGAAACAATACGGCGTGTGGAATTGTGCTCGTTTGTTGGCAATAGACTCATAACCTCGTAAGACCTTAAAGCAACGATATCTCTACCTACACTTTCAGATATAGCTTGAGTCTTTGTACTGCCTCCGTGGCGCAGCGGTAGTGAATGCGACTGCTGTGCATGTAGTCTCGGGTTTGAATCCCGGGTCGGGCCAACGAAAAGATATTGAGATTTTCTGTTAAAAAATTTCGATATCAGCCTGGAGTTAGAAAGATGGCGGCGAGGCACCTTTGTGCCTCGGAATGCACGTAAAGCTGTTGGTCCTGCGCCTGATCTTCCTCCACTCGTGTCGGATTATTCGTCCCATCGGATCATGAGGGTTAGGGAATAGAGAGTGCACTTGTGTTTGCGCACACACTTGTGCACTATAATATCTTCTGCGCAGATGGCCAGTCTCCGTTAAGGTTGGCCGCCGTGACTGAAATTCGGTCTGTAGGACATTATTAATCTTATATATTAATACGTGAAGCAAAAACTTTGTACCCCTTTTTTGCATGGACGGAGGAGTATGAAATTTGGCACAGTTAAAGTTTATGTGGAGAAGGAGGGGCGAATCCGAATATTTTTATATGCATTGGAAATACATTAAATTAATGAAAAAACACTACACGCACACAACCATGCATTTGACAGTTTTGACACACGCAGTTGAATCGCGTTCGTAGTATTTCGATATTGTTCGTCTGACGTCGTACAATCCTTTGTAACTATGGTTATCTATACCATAGTTACAAAGTTATTTATATGTAATAGAGTAAAACAGAAAACAAAGTAGCAAGCTTAGGAATTTTGGTTGAATTTTGACCACTAGGCGACCGCTAGTTATTATTACTATGTATGTATGCCATAGCTAACATGACCATACGTCCCGCTTCAGTCGGGACAGTCCCTCTTTTAGGCTGTCTGTCCCGTTGTCCCCAGCCAGGGCAAAATTGTCCCGCTTTTGCAAATAGAGCAAGCTTTAAGTTATGAGTATCTACCTGAAAAAACTCTAAAAGCGCGGGTGACGGCAGCAGCGCGTGCAGCATGGAGAAGAGAAAGAGATTTTTCTCTCATGAACAAGTGCAAAACAAAGTTAAATGTCGCAGTTCCGAAAGCCATTTTGATTACTAAGTCTAACGTCAACAAATATTTCGATAAGCTCCATTCATATTTAAAAACTAGAGCTGACATTTTGAAACTAATTTGCTCCGGCGAAATATATGAAACTAATGCGTCTGCAAATTAAATCTAATATTTTAAAATAATAGTAAAATAAGTAGTAGTATATTTACAAAAAGGATTAAATATAATGACCACCAAAAATACTAATTGCACAGCTAAATATGCTTACTAAAATATATCATAACGAGCACCTATACGCCTCAAATCACTGCATTCCGTCTCGGAAGGGTTAGGTTATGTTAGGTTTCTTCTTAAACCCACCCAAAAATAGGAGCCCCGCGATGCTCCGTCGACTTAGTTTGCTCTCTTTAAAATATTTTAGTAAGCATATTTTGGTGTGCAATTAGTATTTTTGGTGGAACAAAGGCAAAAAATTGAGGAAAAGTTTAATACTACCCTTTACAAAATTCCGGAAGCGTCCCGCTCTGACAAAGACATAAATGGTCACATTAGCCATAGCCCAACCGGTCAATACATTCGGTTGAGTGTAAACACTGTCGTAGCCGAGCCATTGTCGGCTCTACACTATCTTACGCTATATTTACAAAACAATGGCCTGTATTATATAATCAATTACTAATGTATTCATAATCGCAATAGTAATAAATTGTCGCTGGCTCTTGACTTTTGAACTAGTACGTGGTTGTTTCAATTTATATTATCTTAGTTTAAGTACTAGCAATGTTTATTGGTTTGAATTAATTGTTTAAAGGACGGTTTAGTTTTTATAGCTTTATCCTATTACGTACATACAGGTTGTCCGGTAATTAATGGATAACCTTGAAATGTCTTATAGTAGAACTGGGGGCCGTTCAGAAAAAAAATGAAAAATAAATATTCAAAAGTGCAATAGCTAGTCATACTTTTGACTGTCTATCTATTAGTATAATTAGTGTATAATAATAAAACAACAAAAAATCGATAGAATTCATTCATGCATGGTCGTAGAGTACAAGAAAGTTAAATATCGTCATTAAAAACAAATCATATCTCAGGTAGTTAGGATAGATTTGTTTTTATATTTTTTCTGAACCGCCATCAGTTCTACTATAAGATAAGGTTGTCAAATAATTACCGGCCACTCTGTATAACATAGTGTTAAAAGTATTGGCAGGGTGTATTACACACATATTTCCCCCAGCTTTGGCTTTATGTCCTACGTAACAGCGGCCTATTACTGTCTACAAACTTGTTGTGCAAAATCCATTATACTTTGTTCGTCAAAATTAATGTGAGAGTGTCTTTGTTGGATTCTTCGTCTTTTATGCAGCAACGGAGTAACATATCGAAGTCAATTCTAGCATAGAGATAGTTGTGTAGACCATGGTCGGCAACGTTGTCGACCAAAAGAGCCAAATATAGATAATACACAATTGAAATCAATTCAAAGAGCCATTTTTTTAACTTAAGCTTTTGGTTTAGCAGAAGACATAATTACGGAATAATTAGGATTAGAAGAACAGTCTTGAGCTTGCTTTTATCAAATAACTCTTAGTTTAACTAATAGTAAATAAAATAAAATTTGGTATCATAAAGCAAGATAATACATAAATAATTTTCTGTGTCTGCACTAAACATTTCGTGGAAGAGCCGCAGCCGAGGAGTCAAAGGCTAAGCTTTTTACCACAAGACTTCCACGGTTCCTATGGGATAGATCTTGAAACCCCCTTGGGATTTTGACGACGTTTTGTAAAAACTAGTATGATATAATAATTATGTATACGTAAATTGTCTAACACAATCTTTTATGGGAAAATACAGCCATGATTAATTATTAATATTGAATAACATATTTTGTGGTATTAGTTTGTGTTATGAAACTTATGAACGAACGTAGAGTAGAGATAGAGGTACAACAATTGACTCACGTATTGCACTTGGATCGGATAATTGTGACAATTCTCCTTATGGAACTGTATACGTGACTTATAGTACAAGTTCAGGTATATACTAATGGCGTACATTCATAGAGTATTGTAATAGCTTAAGAATAGACCGATTTTGCTGACATACATTATGTACTTATTTTGTGAGTGTGTTTGAACACTTGCCGCTGTAGTAAGTTCTGTGTCGCAGATACATCTCTATCTAATCTATATCATTAATATTTGGATCAATATATGTATATTATGCCGTGCGTCTGGTCTCGTGTTCTATTACCGAACCGAACAGTTTTGTTGGATTTTTCTATGATGAAATTCTCAGTAGCCAGCACGGTCAGTTGCACAAAGTGTAGAATCTTATCCGATAAGAGGCAATGGTGTCGCCGGACCTAATCCATAGTTGAAGAAATTTTGGTGTAATATGTATACATCTACCAAGCTCTTTAAGGACATGTACTTTCGCAAGCCTATAGTTTGCGACTATACAATAATATCAATGTATAAACAATTTTATGACCACGGCTTTCAGTTCCGCCTTATAAAAGCCTTGTGACTTAGTATAAGTGCGTGAAGAAAGCATCTTAACCACGCGTAATTACTCGGTAAGTCTGCCCACCTTTCTTGATAACGGGTTGTTGACCCCGCTTTGTGGCAGGCTAGTGTAAACCACTGTTCAACGTGTGAAATGTCAAATACTTGCATTGTGCAAGGATTGTTTGCATGGTATGCATGTTATTGCATACAAAGGCAGTTTACATTGTTATACGATGGAAAGTAGGGTATGGTAATGACGCTGTTATTTTTGTATGAATCTAGAGGATAGGATAGGATGTACATACATACATACATACATAGATTCACGCCTGTTTCCCGGAGGGGTAGGCAGAGACTACGGATTTCCATTTGCTACGATCCTGTCACACTTCTCTGGCTTCATTCAATTTCATCATATTCCTCATACACGCCCGTCGGTTCAAGGTGCTCTTAACCTGGCCTTTGTCCAGAGCGCCTCCGATGTGAGCGATAGGATAGGATGTACCGCGATAGAAATATGATTTTCATTACAGAGAAAATGGTATGGGGAAGGCACTTTCCATAGAATCTTCTCATTACTCTCTACAAGAGATTCAAAACATTTTTTTACTGCGATTTCTAGCTGCCATATACTGGCAATACCAGCCGAATTATAGAATACGCATCAATATTATGCATATGGTTCTTCTTCTCTTTAGCCTGTATTATTCCCAAGTCACTTGGGGTTGGCTTTCTAGTCTAACCGGATTTGACTGGATATCTGTTTTTACACGGAGCGACTGCCATCTGACCTCCGCAACCCGAAGGCTAACGATACCCTAAAGCTAGATCAGTGTCAGGATATTAGAGGGCACTGACTTCCCAATAACGACAGCCATAGATGTTCATGGCAGCCGGGACCGACGGCTTAACGTGCTCTCCGAGGCACGGAGCAGGCGATAATTGTCAATCAATACGCACATAATTTCGAAAAGTCATATTACTTCTGAAAGTCAGTGGTGCGCGACGTGGGTTCGAACCCGAGACCCTCTGCATTGCAGTCTGTTGGTCTCCTCGCTGAGCTATCGCTGCTGCATGCATATGGTTATCGTAACAATTATGTTTGGCACCGCCATTTGCATTCGAATGTTTTTTTTTGCGATTATGTATCTGAAATCCATTCAGGTACGTAAGTACGTATTATGTTGCTATAGTAACATATAATTATATATCAATGTTTATCGGCCATGTAAATTAATTTCAACTCGTGTGTATATATAATATATACATACAACTTGTAATAATATTTATTAACGTATTATTCAATTGTATTCATAATTAACATGTCGCGACACAGAAATTAATGTGTTGACAAGTTTAAATATGTTATTTAGCACAGTTGTGGCACTTGTTTCTATTTGCTTTTGAACATTAATTTACCTGCATTAAAATGAGTTTCATTAATATGCATATACATGTACTAATTATAATAGATTTCGCGCGCGGCGTCGCTTGCGTAAATGTACGTTAGGTTAGGTTAGTAACAGTATCGGGATGGTGATTGCTAACGCGACATACTCACATAAACACCCCCCCCCCTGGTGGAGGGAGTATCCATAAAGGATTTTCTTGGGTAAAAAAAAAAGCTTAGTAATAGTACCGTTTTTGGATGAAATTTACACTATGTTCTTTTCTGTTCCCCTGACAAAGTGTATGTGAAATTTCATGATGATCGGTCCAAAAGTTACAGCGTGAAAGCGTAACAAACAAACTCACATCCGCATTTATAATATTTGTTAGGATTAGACGTTTCTAAAGCCTTTATTTTATATTTCACCCGCGTTTATCATTACTGCGCCGCCCCCATGGTTCGTAGCATGATGTTATATAGCCTATAGGCTAACCAAAACTAAATTAATTTTTTAAATCGAACCAGTAGCTCCTGAGATTAGCGCGTTCAAACAAATTAACAAACTCTTCAGCTTTATAATATTAGTATAGATTTTCATTTACTTTGAGGCCTTCAATCTCCAAGCTCCCATGGCATATATATAATTTATGTTATGTGCGTAAGTATTACCGTGCGTAAAGCGTGTTTTATTACACGTATTTAAACGTTGCCGTCGTGACATGTCACGCAATACAACAGTTAGTCAGTGACTGACACATATTATGAGCATGGCAAATACATTAAAATATTACTAGCCGAGGGGATTATCCAGTTGGGAGAACGCCAGATCGATAAAGTCCCGTTATTTACTGTCGGGTGGGTAGCATCTAGGCGAACGTGTTTTATCATCGACCACATTTTCGCCTAAAATTACATGAAACTGTTTATAGAGAATTAGTCCAGTTGAGTCCGATTAGAAAGAAATAAATACAAGAAGAAAGATACCGAAATTTAATGTATTCCAAGGCCACAATATTCACTTAAAATTATTTCCCCTATTACGTGTTAACTTAACAAAGGATTGAAACGGACTGAATATCATATAAAATCGGAAAGACGAGAAATCGTGTAGATGACACTTTGTACTCACACAACCATGCACGTGCACTTACATAGTATGTATGTGTGTGTGTGTCACTACACTGTTGTCAAATGCAAGCCATGTATTATAAAAGAGAGAACAAATTATGTGCATTTGTGTGTTAACTCTGGCACAAAAGAACCTATAAAAAAATAAATTCATTATTTGATGGGTAATATATTGCAGACGTACCTATCTATACTAACTAGCGGTCGCCTAGTGCTCGAAATTCGACCAAAGTTTGCCTGTAAAATATTGCTGATATATGTATGTCATTATATTATATTGATATGTGTAATCATAGTTACGCGCTTCGACTGCGTGTGTCAAATGCATGGTTGTGTGCGTGTAGTGTTTTTTCATTAATTTAATGTATTTATTATACATATTTTATATAAATATTAGGATTCGTCACTTCTTCTCTGTATAAACTATAAGTTTGCGAAATTTCATACTCCTCCGTCCGCCCAATTTTCGTAAAAAGGGATCCAAAGTTTTCGCTTCATGTATTAATATATAGATATTATAAAGCTAAAGAGTTTGTTTGTTTGAACACGCTAATCTCAGGAACTACAGGTTCGATTTGAAATTTTTTTTTAGTGTTGGATTGCCTATTTATCGAGGAAGGCCATAGGCTATATAACATCACACTACGACCCACGGGGACGGCGCAGTAACGATAGACGCGGGTGAAACCGCGGGAACATCTAGTATTAAATATTATTGCTACTTTTTAAGGAGTTTTCTAATGAACTGCGATGTTTTCAACGATAGCGCAGCCAGCTCATATGCATTTGAATACGTGGTAATATACAATATTTTATTTTATTAAGTTCAAAACAAATATTTTACTAACATGTGGATAACGTTGTGAGGTTCATACTTATTATTACTTATCTTTTGTTGTAAATTATTTAATTTAAGAATTGTATGTACCTGTTTGTTTTCCCAAAATAAATTAATAAATCATTCTTACGGTAACATTTTTCGCAATATTTTCTCTTTTATTATGCCATTGCAGTAAAAATAATGTTCGGTTAATTACTTGAAAATACCTTGTCACACTGTTTCAATGGGTGCTGGGCCTATGTTTTCTGGCCAGTAAGTAAGGCAAGTAGAGTCACAAGTCATACAATGACATAACTTTATTAGTGTTTGCATAGGTCCTTGTTTTTGGTTTAATGTATTACAGTTTTCCCTGTGGTCTGCTTATGATAAGCGCCATATATAATTACGTAATCACAATTAAAATGACTAAACGACTTACGTATTAGGTATTAGTTTACTTGTAGACATTGGCTGAATAATAATTTAATTTTAATACGAATTTCGCGCAAGTGAGTGGTGTATTGCGACATAATTATTCGGATTAAATGTAACATCTGGCGTAACAGCGGTCAAATGTAAACTTTTTAGAATGGAAACTTTTCTATGTAAGCTTATTAAATTAGGGTAATTGTTTTTGGTTTTTCAATATTCATATAGCTTAGATTTTTAAATTTCAATTTTACTATACATATATGTACATTCTGTCACATATTTATAAGATGCATTATGACCTTGCACCTATCCATGGATTATCTATTTGGTTAAAAATTATCTATTTGTGTATATAATGTATAATCCGTAACAATTAACACGATCGTGCAAGTTCACCTTTTTTATGCTTGACGTTTCGGCCGGGCTACCTCGGCCGTGGTCACAAGATTCAGGTTATAACCATTGTCGTTAAAAATATAAATATAATCATTGTTGATTTATAATCATTCACTATCACAGTTCTCAGGCCATAAATCTATCATATTAATAGATGTTCTCCATTGTTTCAGGTGACTACGAGACTGAAGGCAAATCTCGACAATAAATCTCGCGAAACCCCGCGGCTCGAATTCAATTAAAACAAGACTGATTTTCAGTAGTATAAGTAACGTTCCCATCGATGTATCATGAGGAAGTAAAGTAAAAGTAAATGATGCTATAAGTGCACCGGTGCAAAATGTTTAAGTTATTAGGAGGGTTAAGTGTTTACTTCAAATATCAGCCGATAAGGATTGACAACGCTGTTTTCCGGCTGCACAATGTGTTCACGACGGTGTTGCTTCTCACCTGTTCCATGATCATCACAGCTACCCAGTATGTGGGTCAGCCTATACAGTGCATCGTCAGCGGACTGCCGACGAACGTGGTCAACACTTTCTGTTGGATCACGTCGACTTTTACCATGCCTGATGCTTTTAACAGAGAGGTGAGTACGAAACGTCTATCATTTTTATATTTCTTATAATCTTCTTCATAGTCGCTGTCTTCATTGCTGAAGATCGTGTCCAGTTGAAGTATAATCCTTGATCACTTCTTGCATTACAATTTTCCACTTGTTCCTATCCTTGGCGGTCTTAAAAACTTCAGGTATTGGGAGGCTGGTTAACTTTTTGACTAAGTCTGACCAACGGGTAGAGGAGCGACCGCGTGGGCTTTTCCCGTCGACCTGTCCAACTACCATCAGCTTTTCCAGGTTGTCGGGGTTCTTGCGTGCTTTTAAACAAACCCTAGAAAAATTAACTGCCTTGTGGCGATAGCCTAGCATGAAACCGTTGGACTGCCATGCAGAGGTCTCGAGTTCGAACCCAAGGCGTGCGTTTCTGACTTTTCGAAGTTAAATGCGTATTAAATAGTTCATTATCGCTTGCTTTAACGGTGAAGGAAAACATCGTGAGGAAACCTGCATGTCTGAGAGTTCTCCATAATGTTCTCGAAGATATGTGAAGTCTGCTAACCCGCACTAGGCCAGCGTGGTGGACTATGGCCTAACCCTTCTATAGTGAGAAGAGGCCCGTGCCCAGCAGTGGGACAGTTTAATACAGAGCTGATATTATTATTATTATTATTATATTGTGGCGTAGCAGCAGTGAATGCAATAGCTGTGCATGAGACTCAGACTAAGTGTTTTTGTGGTTTTCTGTGAAGAACATCTTAGTGGTATTATAGAGTCTTCATTTGGGTCTGCTAAGGAGCTACAGGCTCGCCTCATATTACGTGGGTCCCAAAACTATAGCTAGTGAAATGTGGGTTTAATACACCTCTGCCTCTATAAATAATTGGAAGACCGTGTATTTAAATAATTGTGTAAATTTGCATTTGAATTTACGAGAAAACATGATTCCTAAACTCTTACGTAAGGTAATTAAAACTAGATGAAAATCAATTAACAACTGTTTCTGTATTGGTTAAATAGCGATCGTGGCATGTGAAATATGTTAATGTATTTTTTTATCATAATTATACTGATATGCGTACGTCTATTAGGCTCGTTTCTTAGAGTGGTAGGAAGAGACTTCGAGGAGCGAGCGTATTTTGTTCCTAGGTCTGTCGAGACTACAGATTTCCACTTACAGCTTATCTCGATAGGTCTATTCACTTTTATTCTATTTTCCGTGGTTTAAAGGAAGTTAAATACTACTTTAATTAACCTGTCAATTATTGAAGTGTTAGACATAATTGAAAACCTATTGTGTCTGGCTTTCAAGGTGCTGTTGCGAGTCAATAGGTTAAGGCGATATTTTTAAGTTTCTTAATATGATGTGAATAACTTGACATGAAAATATCGTCTCGCATTTGTGCGGTTTGTTACCTACATGCCACAATTTATTGTAAAGTATGTGATTCACAAATAACTGTCCCAAATCTGGGTATTCCTTGTGTTTATTGTTTCAATGTTTATAAAGTGCTTCGTAATACAGCGATAGTACAGAGAAATAGATTAGCCATTTAAAAAAAATTGGGGTAGTCTTTGGGGACTGCCGATAGAAGTGAAAACTTTAATCCTTGATCATAAACACGTCTTAATAAAACAAAAAAAAAAGGCAGATCGGATGCTAGTTCCTGATACCCTCTTGAGGCTTATTAAGGGAGTCATAATTTTGTTATTTTTTGCGTAGGACGCACCATTTCTGAGACATTGTTAATATTCTAAAAAATTATAATAAAGCGTGGAAGCGTGAGAATGACGCGAGTTCCATGATTTTTGTTCACCCAAGAAGTGCTCAACGCGCCTAAAGAAGATTTCACTTCAAAAAAACAAAAGGACATAACGTTATGATCATAAAGTATGGAATACGCGTAGCAGTAATCGTGGTTTAGTTCCACGTTTTATGGCTAAGACACTTAAAGCATGGCCATAGTTTTCTATTACGTGTTGTCTATGGCATAACTTGATTACGCATTCTTACGTTGTCATTGGTGGTGTTCCTGACAATGGTCGCACATGAAGCTGGTTCACGCGCATTCGTTTCATATGTAATGTAATATTGGCGTGTCGCTAGTCATAAATGTTAAAAGATTGCTTCTAATATGTTTGATACTTTCACACGTGTGTAAAATTTCAACGTAACTTTGACATACAAAGAATTAAGTACGTCTGATTCAGTCTGGGTTAGTTAGAGTCTGTGGATTTTTTTCAACTTGCTACAATCACCCTGTGAAGAGTGAATGAAGCATTTTAATGCATGTTCGACGATTAAGGATCTCATTAACTTGGTCATTCTTTTAAATGTCTGAATGTTTGATCTGGTCTAAGACTATACGTTTAGTTTCCTCTCTTTTTGAAAGTCGCTTCATATTAACATTTGCCTTATACACTTATCGGTCAATCATCCTCCTGCTAAAACTATTAAATTATTAATGCTAGACTCCCGTTTACATATTCGCAAAGGGATAGCGTAGAGGAGTGTGTCACATTTTGCTAGGTATGTTTTAAGGTCCCACGTAATAGATAGTCTATTGTCATCACCCGCACATATTTTCAGACTCTTTGCGACTAGCAGCAACTAAGTTTTTTTCTGGGAGTTAATCACAATCAAGGCTGCTCGAGCCAGGACCTGAAGAGCACTTGCTAATATAAGCTCAAACTTACGTAACTGGGCAAAAAATTACTAATTATTGCACCATTCATATAAAGGTAAAATAAAAAGCAAGTCTTTAAAGTACAACGCTCCTGGAATGTCTCACGTAATTTTTCTGTTGTAGATTACACACAATTAGTACTACATAGTTATTAGTCAATACTCATTATTTAGTTTGACTGAGGCTAAATACATAACTGTTGGTATGTCTGAGGCCAAAAACATTTATATGTGATTGTCCAGAACCTCGCTGGTAATAGGCTTTTGTGCTGTCATTGTGGTTTATGTAAACAGGTATAGGCCAAATAACTTATTAGTCATTTATGGTGTGAGCTTCTTTAGTGCAAATAAATTAACAACGAACCTAGTTAAAAGAAGAAATATTAACCAAATTATTGTTTCAATCTCAACTTAATAAATACGGTCGTAAAAAAGAAATATTGTAGAATGTAAAGAGAGATAGGTGCGGCAATGTCTTCGCTGAATTCCATTTTAAACTGGAGCAGTTCGACTTTGATTGAGTGTTTGATTTTCTGTAGAGTAATGGTCACTCTGTAGAAAATCTTGGCTAAAGAGTTTTGTCGTTGAAAGATTCCATAAGTTACGGTGCTTACAATCAGACGGGACGAGTAGTTGTTTATGTATATCCTTGTGGTATCAAAAAGGAATCAGGTTTAGTTTGGCTGCAATCAGTTAGGTTCCAGATTTAAGGAGATATAAAAATTTTAGGTGTCTATTTTCTATATAATCAGCTACGCTGTCCTGAATTCAATCACGTAATGAAATTGGTCGTCCATAGCACAAATAGCCAAGATATAATAGACAGTTTTGAGTTTAAATCGAATCTTAAAACATTTTTTTGCAATTATCATGCAAACACTTAGACAGTATTTAAGTAGATTTAACGGGTGGATTTATAGTGAAGAACGTCGACTAGGGGATTGATAGATATGAATGAGCCATTTGCGCCCATAGCAGTACATAGGGCTCTTCCAATGTTTATCATAACTCCTGTTCATTCTCCTGCCTCTATATTTAGCCTGCTAGCTTATTCTATATGCCCGTTTAGAATATGTACTACTATGCATACCGACAAAGATACTCGTCGTATCGCTGTCCCCAACAATACACCAATCTTCTACTATATCTTAGTTAGCATTAACCGTTGATCATACCAGTAGGTGCTTTCAATTGCTCGTGCTACGCAGAAGTCCATAACTGTCTACTTCCTCTCTTGAGCAGATTATGCTGCGCGTGAGTCGCTTGATGATGTCTTTAGACGTTCATAATAAGAATTTCAAAAACGTTAAATTATGCAAAATCACGATCATGTCCATTTTGTCCACTTTTAATGTAGTGCGATCAATGTTCAATCTCAGTTTTATAAATTGGATGATGGATGGAAAGGTTAATTTTGTTTTCTTTATTAACAAAAATGAATCGCCTATGTCCAGCAGTGGACGTCTTTTGGCTGACATGATGATTAACAAATTTGTAGAGTACTTACTCTTGATGTGATGTTTATTCTCTTGTAAATATAAAAATCGAAAATAGAGATACTTCTTGTTAAATTTCAGTAGTTCTGATTCTTTTTCTTTGATTTTAAAAGCCTTTTGGAGTAAATTCTTATAACACATAACATATGGGTTTAATGGAGTCGCTTTTCTGCTAGCTCAATGTACCAGAGGTTTACGTAATGTTCTATTACAGTACCTATATAGGCTAACGATGAGTTATCCTTATTGTTTTAAAATAGGACAATTTCCTGGTCAAATGACATTTAATATGATGTCACCGCATTCGGTTCAGTTCAAAGAACTAATTGAGAGGTCAACTGAAAAACAATTATGCTTGTTAAGATCCCTGATGTGGAACGGGCCGTTTCATCACCATATTTATTTTATTTTCTACGTGTGGAAACTTTTTAAAGTATTGCTTTTTTATTATAAGCCTTTGAAGCGAGGGCAATAAAAGCGATTAACACAATAGCCAATTCGACTCGCTATAATATCGACATAAGAAATGGGTGATCTCGAGCAAGGTCGTATAGATCAAGGTAAGAAGATCTCTATTGTTTTCTTGAAGCCTGTTTTTATCAAGGAAAATGGTCACACACGAGGGTCAACCATCTATCATTGTAAACTTAATTAAAATCGTTGAAATGTAATACAGTCAATCAATGTGGTTATGCTTGGGTCTTACGACATAATATTAGGATGATGACAATTAATTAAACTGTAATGATAATGGACGGAAAGTCGTCAATACATCAACTCATTTATTGTAGTGAACCATGGTGTGGTACTACGAAGTTTTAAGAGATGAAGTGCCAATTGACCCTGCGTCACGCAAGGAATCTATCCACTTACCCATGTTCAAGCTTTTGATGATTACGACATAAAAAATATTGATGAAAATTTTCTGGAGCGCGTCTAATATTATCAGCTTTACTTAATATTAGAGCGGGTTGTCATAATCATATCTTTGACTAAATTTCGTGGTTTATTAAACATGGTTACATAGATTCAGCAGTGTATCTTGGTGAGTTGCAGAAACGACAGCCCTAATAATGTCATCGCACAGATTGTGTTTCATAAATTGCACTACGCCATTGACACACATCAGTGGGTGTGTGTTAGTGAGTTCACCACTTGTCTGCTACCTATTGTTCGTTTGACCTGCTTGACCTGATCTGTAATGGAGCTGATCCATATAAAAAATAGAACACATGCTCTTTCATAATCATAAACGTACAATTGAATAATTACATTTGAATTTGCTGTAGTTAGCATGTAAATATATGAAATTTAGGTGCCTTGCCAATTTAACACGACAAATTAAGTAGCTTCTATTGTCAATACCATTTACTACACATATTTTTAGCCGTTCTCCGTGCTGGTTACAGAAAAACCCACAATTGACATTGACATGCTGTTGCGTTTACGTCATGTTTAAAAGCGATAGTCTCGAAATAATATTATAAATATGTATTTACCCTATACATGGCCTTATGCATCTAACGTTCTGTAAAATTGTTGTCATATATTCATGAATTCGCTTTCAGCAGTTTAAAGATGTATGGTATTTACTTATATCCAGGAAATCATTAATACCTACTGAATACACAATGAATACCTGTTTACAGTTGTATTTTCATTTCATGAATTGAGAAATAGGCATACACGTGTATTTCGAAATAATATTTTGATTTAATAGAGGCCAGTGTGGTAACCATTTCAGATTTATGTCGTTAGGTACATAAATTGAGTGTAAAATAAATATTTTCTTGTATTATTTATGAGATGATTGCGATTGCCATAAATAGGTTACCGTTATTGTATTGAACTGTAGAAATATTATGGGCCGATGGTCGTACCCTGTGGCAGTCTTTATGTTCTATTAGTATTCATTACAACAATTTTCAGTGTTTGATGATGGTTGCTTCTTATTTACGGTTACTGATTTCATATGCATACATTTATGATATTATAATTCTTACATGGTTACATTTATTCAGTGTATGTCTATGAGCAACCGTGTCATTAGCCTTTCAAAACTCAACGATTTTACATTCATTTTCGTGATGTACTCATTGTTTATTTTGAAATTCATGAGCGTCGTAAACAGCTTCTGGATTGATCGCTTACGTTAAATATTTATAGGATTTCTTCATTTTATGCAGCTGTTACGGAATATCATTCCTACTATCTTATGAGGTGATTATTATCTTGTTTATCGTTAACAGAAGGGGTTTGTTGTGGTAAGGAAATAACATTGAACTCGGTAGAGCCCCGTACCACCGCCCTGCAGTTATAAATTCTATCACGTATTCACATCCATTTTGGCTTACACCTCTTTACAAACACTTACATGAGTAAAGGATATACGATTTTTAGAGATTTAAAATTTTACACTTACGATAACGACTAATTAATCGCTTTTTGGGAATAATTTTCTTTTGTAGTAATATAAGTAAGTAGTTTTAGTATGATATATTCTATCGAGATATAAAATAACGAATCCTTTTATTACAGGTTGGCAAAGAAGTGGCTCATCCAGGTGTGGGAAACGAATATGACAGCTCGCAGGAGAAGAAATATTACACCTACTACCAATGGGTGTGCTTCGTGCTGTTCTTTCAGGTAAATATTACCATTTTGTTCTATCAACGTAATTTGACGCAGACATTAAGTAACAGAAAACGTGCATTAACGCAATTATAATCGGTATTTACATACCTTTTTAAAAATCTTGATATTTCGTCCAGGTTCTCAAGCAGACCGTTTTTGACGCAGACATCAGTGTCAGCTGATTCTGTCAGTGTCAAATTCGAAATCAATCGTATGGGATGCCCTTTCGGTGCAATTTTAAAAACTCATTAAATATAAAAGTCGCTTTGCCGTGCAATTGCTATGTCAATTTACAAAAGACTGCCTCACTGGTTGTACTGTATTCGACTGCTGTGCATTAAGTCTTTGGATAGATTTTCGGGTCAAGCTAAGTGTTATTGATTTTTAGTCAATACATTATTAACCTCTGAGTCTTCTTCAGAGGTTAATGAAAACACTATGTGGGTCTGTGTGTCTGTCTGTTAGTGACAGGCATAACTCCGGTACCACTGAACCGATTGACATGTAACTTGGTGTGACACCTTGGGTTCATACCTCGGTCGAGTTTGAATATGGGCCCTGTGGGTCAAAAGACCCTCGAGATATAGGGGTCACAAGTTCACATGAAGACGAAGAGGTTGAAACCTGGGTTTGTACACCGATCTCGTTAGCAGTAGCACGGGGTCTGGCACTACCCAGTAAATGGCAATAGGCTCGCCCCTTGTTAAATAGGATCTAAACAATCGCTGAAAAATATGGGTAGGTATCGAAATATGGGTGTATTACATACCTACCTACTAATTTACGCGTGAGACTATGCATGTATTAAAATTATAAGCTTACTATACTCCTCGCGACTTATAATCCTGTGGCCAAATACATTCATTGCTACACTGGCTGAATTGTTCATACAAAATAAATGTAGCATCTGGTTTGTACCTATACTGTTTTAAACAATGAGGATCTGTCTGTCTAACGTATTAATATGACCTTTGAGCTCGAAGAAGTACAACTTAAGCACCACTTATACGTAAGGTACTTAAGATTACGTAATTGTGTTAATCGTTTGACTATCAATAACTATTCATCCATCTAATATTGGTTATATTTTAAATAACTCGTATAACATAAGTGATTTTGACTTTATAGTTTTCGATGTGAGTGTTAAATTTAACGGTTTTTCTGTAAGATAACTCTTAGTAAAAGTACAGGTAATACGTGGATCCGTCATACTGGACATTAATCTATACTAATATTATAAAGCTGAAGAGTTTGTTTGTTTGTTTGAACGCGCTAATCTCAGGAACTACTGGTTGGAATAAAAAAAATCTTTTAGTGTTACGTAGCCTATTTATTGAGGAAGGCTATAGGCTATATAACATTACGCTACGACCCACGGGGGCGGTGCAGTAACGATAAACGCGGGTGAATATACGGATTTTATCGGGTAAACAACGCGATAAAATCCGTATATAGTAGTTTAATTTCAATAAACTCTTCAGTTTTATAATATTAGTATAGGTTGTTACCCTTGCAGCAGTCAGGTCATCGAAATATTAATATTAATTTGCAGTTGGTTACACAAAAAGACGAACTTAATATCATGTATTTTTATGAGGTTAAGCATTACCGAGTTAATACTGTAGGTACGGATGCGGATGCGACGAGTTAAAGTGCTCTGCTAGACACAGCGGCGTCTGATATTAATAAACAGGCGGTGAGCCGCAGTCTCCCATGCTAAGGATATATTTATAACAAAATGTTCCCGCGGTTTCACCCGCGTTTATCGTTACTGCGCCGCCCCCGTGGGTCGTAGCGTGATGTTATATAGCCTATAGCCTTCCTCGACAAATAGGCTATCCAACACTAAAAGAATTTTTCAAATCGAACCTGTAGTTCCTGAGATTGGCGCGTTCGAACAAACAAACTCTTCAACTTAATAATATGTATTAGTAGGTATAGATTTTATCTGGAACTATCATGTTCATGTTTTATGAAGGCATATAAGCTAACATATAAGCTAATTATAGTAGTTTAATCTTTGTCTTTTGCGCTGACTGCACAGTTATTTATATTAGCAAATTGACAAATAACTATGGCATTCGGTAAGCTACCTTTGGCTATCAGCGCCGTCAACACCAGGTATGCCAATCACGCGTTGAATCACAGTTTTATTCGTCGTGCTGCTAGTACAAGGGGCTAAGATCATATACTTTAACATGCTGGCAGGACACCTGACCCAGTCAACCCTACAATCCGCAGGAATACATGACAAGGTTACTTGGCTGCAATTTTCTGTAAGGCATCAATAAGGGGTCCCCAGTAGTAACCACCAATTTGTTTTTTCGAAGAGGTAGTAACGGTGTAAGCAGGATAGCTCAGTGGGGTGACCAACAGACTGCAATGCAAAGGGTCTCGGGTTCGAACCCACGTCGCGCACCTCTGACTTTCGGAAGTTATATGACTTTTCGAAATTATGGGCGTATTGATTGACAATTTTATTATCGCCTGCTCCGTGCCTCGAAGAGCACGTTAAGCAGTCGCTATTGGGAAGTCTGTGCCCTCTAATATCCTGACACTGGTCTAGCCTTAGCGTATCGTTAGCCTTCGGGTTGCGGAGGTCAGATGGCAGTCGCTCCCTGTAAAAATTGATATCCAGTCAAATCCAGTTAGACTAGAAAGCCGACCCCAAGTGACTTGGGAATAATAAAGGCTAGGGAGAAGAGTAACGGTGTTACCACTGGTGATACAAGTGCTCACACACTTTGGTGACCGCTCAGCGTCACGAGCGCCGCATGATTATTTTGCACTTTAGTTGTAGTATTCTTTGCTAGGAATGATAATTTGGACACCTAAGGAACATGTTGACTATAGTGCTAAAGTTACACTTTTTCTTTTTTTCTTTCGTCGTGGGCGTATGCATTGACGCATACCCCTTCGCGGGGGCGGGCGGAAAAGTTACACACACAATAACTAAAGGTTCTATTAGTCGCTATTTTGGACAGAATCTTTGGCGGAGATTTTCACAAAAGATGTAGTTTTTACATTTCTGTAAACAAAATAATTATAAACTACCGTTAGTCGATAAAATCGTACATTTACCTTCTAGGTATAAAGGATGGTTAAATTTTAAGGGCCGATGTTAAATGTGAACTACACCTAAACGTCAAGTTTTTTCTACATTTCATTTGACATTTCTCAATTTCAGACTCAATTTGAACCATGGAAAGATACACAATCGAGCAACGCGTTAAAGTTATTCAGGCTTATTATGAAAATGGGCGTTCAAATCAAAATGCATATCGTGAACTTCGTGATTTTTTCGGTCAATTTAATCGTCCAAACGTGCGTACAATCGGAAAAATCTGAGCAAAAATTTGAGCAAACCGGATCTGTAGGAGATGTGAAAATACCAGTGCATGCTCGTACAGCTCGTACTGCAGAAAATATTGCTGCTGTTCGCAGTGCTGTTTCAGGCAGTTACTGAGAATGGTGTTCGCTATCGTGAGATGATAACGAACTTTTTATGGCCCGAATTGGAAGATATGGATGTGGACGATATGTAGTTTCAACAGGATGGTGCCACTTGCTACACAGCTAACAAAACAATGGCTCTTTTGCGCGACAAATTCAATGGCCGTGTTATCTCACGTGGTGGCGATGTCAATTGGCCGCCAAGATCATGTGATTTGACACCGTTGGACTTCTTTCTTTGGGGTTATTTGAAAGAAAAGGTGTACGTCGAGAAGCCAGCAACAATTCAAGAGCTAAAGGATGAGATAATTCGGCATAGAAACTCAATTATGCCTCAGCGTCATCGAAAATTTGGACCATCGGATGGAGGTGTGCCGCCGAGGTC
This sequence comes from Catocala sponsa, assembly GCA_963564715.1. Classification (NCBI taxonomy): domain Eukaryota; kingdom Metazoa; phylum Arthropoda; class Insecta; order Lepidoptera; family Erebidae; genus Catocala; species Catocala sponsa. The sequence continues at coordinate 29,721,964 of OY751327.1, forward strand.
GCGGCGGCCATTTGGCCGATATTTTGTTCCATACATATTTGAACCATACCAATATTATCATAATAAAAAGCAATGACAATAATTTCCTAAATAATTTGTGTTTTATTCAAAATCAACATCGGCCCTTAAAATTTAACCACCCGTTACAATAAAATCATAAACAGGTTCTTTGTCTGTTTGTCTCTGTTATGCGCGCTAATCGTCACAGTAGCTATAAATCAATTTTAATGTAATTTTCAACAGTGATGTATTAAAAAACTAGACTTTATTAATATTTAGTGGGATGTTTCACGAAATGCGTTGATATATATATCCACTATAAAATATAATATACATAATATATCCACGGCGTACATATGTCTGTGTCCAAACACAATGCTTTTATCATTATATCATGATATGGTTAAGCTGACAGGCTAATAGCATAAAAATACGTAGATTATTTACATTTGATATTTCGTCTGTATGGAATCGTAGTCATAGTTTACTCATAAATATCATAGAATTAAATCATAGATAAACCATCACCCTATCGCTCAAAATGGTGTCCACACTGAGAAAAGAGAGCTCACATATAACATTTACATGATAGAGAACCGTAGAGTACAATCTATTCTAATATTATAAAACTGAAGAATTTGTTTGTTTGTTTGTTTGAACGCGCTAATCACAGCAACTACTGGTATGATTTGAAAAATTATTTTAGTGTTGGATAGCCTATTTATCGAGGAAGGCTATAGACATTGTTTAAGCGTAAATTGTTTAATTTATTACTTGATAAAATATATTATTCGGTAATTGAATATTTTAATGATAGATTCATAATCTAGATGATATTATTATTATTAATATAATTATAAATACATTACTGTTATTAAAATATTTTCAATTCTAGATTAAGATATGTGTTTGTCAGTTTTTTTTCTTATTAATATTTTAAATGAATGTTTAACGTGCTGTATATTCATTTTATTATCTTATTTTTCCTGGATTATATACAATTAATTAATAAATATCAATATGTAATTTAAATAATATGCATGTAATTTTAAAATTGTTACAATGTAATTAATTAAATTTTGCACGCCACATGTGGCAGAATATGCAGTACAAATTTAAAAAATGACCACCTCTATACCTGAACCATATTCTAGCAAATAAAGATTATTATTATTATTATATAACATCACGCTACGACCCACGGGACAGGCGCAGTAACGATAAACGCGGGTGAAACCGTGGGCACATCTAGTCATACATAAACCTTCACCCTATTGCACGAAAATGTGTCCACACTAAGAAGGGTGACATCTCAAACTATTTATTATATCAAAGAGAAAAATAGCGTACTATGTTATATGATTGTATTATATTTATAATTCATGTATCGTGTTGGCATTGAGTGTCAAATGACAACTTAACGTCTATAAAGGTCACTATATTTAAACGTAAGAAGAAAGAAAGAAATCTTTATTGCTATACAGCTAGGATAGCCTAGTGGGAGACCGTTAGACTGCCACGCACAGGTCTCAAGTTCGATCACAAAGCGCGCATTTCTTACTTTTCGAACTTATGTACGTATTAAATAGTTAAGTAACGCTCGCGGTGAAGGAAAACATCGTGAGGTAATCTACATGTCTGAGAGTTTTACATAATGTTCTTGAAGATATGTGAAGTCTGCCAACCCGCAATAGGCCATCGTGGTGGACTGGCCTGACCCTTCTCACACTGAGAAGGCCCGTGCCATAGAACGGTTTAATGCAGGGCTGATATTATTATAGGAATCTTTGATAAATACAATTTATAATATACAAATGTAAATAGAAGTAATATTACAGAAGCAACAGTACTCGTATTTATACGCTGTCAGCATATGGGTTTAACATGTCACATTTAAAGTGGTTAATTGTGTCAATACGTATATGTCACTCGCATATCGGTAATTTATCTTCATACAAACAACATTCAACTTGAGTAGACATACATTTATCATCTAAGTGATGCACTTTGAGTGCTTCATACAAACTTTCCAGAAATAGGTTTTAGTGACTTGTTAATGAAATTGCTTATTTCAAATTTAAACATATCGTATTTATTTTGTAAGTTTGGTCGTGTGGCATCTCACTCATTGCAGTGAATTGAACCCACTTCTGACAGAAGTATTATGGCTCTACTAGACCGGTTAACGAAAATACTCTTTTTTAATGTCTTCTGCCGCCATAATCTTAAAATAACGGACACAATGAACACTCAGACTGGGAACAACTTTTAGCGTATCATACCGCGTTTACACAATCGTGTTCGCCATTCGAACATTCGTATACGAGTATCGTCGCGAACTATTGTTAACACATTCGCGGGTGAATTATTTTGACATTCGCTCACGAACATGGAGGACGTGAAAATAATTGCGGCATGCGCGCTACATCTAATGAATTTATACAGTTATTTAGATATCCTGCGTAAAAAAGAACCGTTGACGCAGACCATGGTGGATGATAGCTCTTCCTTTTGATGAAGTTCTAGGAATTTTAAAATTCGCACTTCGCGCTAGCTGTCAACTGAATGCAGGCGAATGTGTAAATAGTAAGTTCGTGTTCGCCATTCGTGCCCTTTGATTCGCGTTCGAAAAACCGCCCCCAACGCGAGCGCTCGAATCGTGAGGCGAATAGCGAGCGCAATGTTTATATATGTGTGTTTGTTATTCGCCTCGCCATTCGCCTCGCGATTCGCATGAATGTGTGTATGCGGCATCGCACAAATGTTTGCTCCGAATAGAGATCAAATCTACAACACTAGGCATGGTGGTAGCAATAGCAAGGCGACCCCACCTAAAGCGCTACGCAATCCGTTCAATCAAAATACTACTATTCTTTTCCTTTAATCTTTAATTATTTTCCCTAATGTCGGTAATGCGCTGTTACTTCTGATATTACCATAATAATATGCTGCTATCAGGTAGATAGTAAGTTTGTTTGCCTGCAGCAGACTCACTATTTATCTCGAGATTCTCAGAATTATAGTTTAAAATAGATCTTGCACAATGACTACTTTATTATTTACAAAACAGGCATCACGGTTGTAATCTCTCAACTCGAGCCGTCAATGTCTGCAGTGGAGTATAATGAATGTAGGTCAACTAGATCAATTTTACTTTGCTTACGTGTCATTTTAATATATGACTGTCTATTTGATGCTAAATAAAAAGGGTTGAGAAGATGGTTTCGCGAACTATGCTGTTCTTGAGGACTTGTATTCACACTTATGCCACTAATGTCAAATATACCAATGACGCAGGGGTAATAAATGCAAATACTATTACTTTTAACTTTATAAATTTTTAAGCTAATTAAATTATTGAAACTATTAAAACTATTTATACTATTACTATACTATTTATGTTTATGTTTACACTTTCCCCGACGTTTCGGTTACTTTTCAGGAGCCATGGTCACGGGGAGAAAAATTACAAAAACAAATAAACAACGCGATAAAATCCGTATATAGTAGTTTAATTTCAATGAATAACATTCGTGTAAACAGAAGACAATATTATGCAAATACTGTTCATTAGGTGCATTAGGTATGATTTCTGTTATGTACCTAGAAAATGTTTGTAGGATTAGAGTATGTCCAAATTCAATTCAATATTGTAATAAAAGTTTATACCCTGGCTCGATAGATGGCGTTGTACCGTGTGTCTAGATCGCGATATGGTTTCGTTTCACGCCAAGGTATATAAGCTCCGACAAAAAAAATATTTTTTTGAACTTTGTTTAAAGTGTATATTGTCCATTATTCGAGCAATAAATTCAGTGGTGCAGTACACTTTAGCGAGTTTCATTTGAGGACCCCGGGAGTCAAGTCTTTACAGAGTAGAATCTCTCTAATGCTGATTTGTGCATGTATTTCAAAGTTGTCTTAGAGCCTTGAGCGCTATCTCCATATTTAATTAAATTTGGTTTTTAATTACATGACTGTATAAAATATTTCTTTGATACCTATTTATAGAAATAGAATGTTTCTTACGATGCTCTATCCATTATGTCTGCAATGTTTAGCCGAGAAATCGAGAGATTCTTTTGTGTTAATATTATGAGTATGTATGGAAGATAACAATATAATAATAATTATTAATAACAATTATGTATGAACACGTGCAACGTAGACCTTGATCTAGATGCAAATGGCGCTACATGAGTGTCGGGTGACGTCATCGTCTTTCTATCCGGACGATGATTTCGCATATTTTTGCGTATAATGACTAAATTATAAACGGTTAATGACCTCCGTCTTTCAGTTAATGTTTTAAATGCTAACTTAATATTCGACATGCGTATGTAAGTTTGTTTATTTGTTACGGTTTAACTACTACAGAAAAGGACAAAGAGTACCTTTCATCCAGAAAAAAATACTGTTCCCGAAGGTTAGAAATTTATGGACAAAATGTTCATATGGATCGAAGCCGTGGGCAAAATCTAGTTTTTTTATTTACAAATAAGGTGACAAACTAGCATACGGGCCCACCTGATGATAAGTTGTCACCGTAGCCTATGGACGCCTGCAACACCAGAGGCATCACTTGCGCATTTCCGACCCTTTAGGAAAGGAAGAAGATAAAAAGGAAGTGGGAAGAAGAAGGGGCAGGAAGGGGGAAGGAGGTTGATTGGGCCTCAGGCACTCTCACTCACCGAAGGAAACACAACAGTAGGAATACTGCTATTTCACGTCGATATTCTGTGAGAGGGTAGTCCTTCCCCGGGGGAGCCAGGCCTTCATGCTGAAATCAGCGAGGCTCTACTACCTTTAAAATAAGATTACTCGAATTTTCTACCTAATTGCATTATTCCTATTGACGTTGTATCATCAATAGGTTGATTACGAAGTAAAGGAAGGAGTTATTGGTTTTTTCCCGTTTAGAAATCAATGGCAAAGTTATAGACGTGCGAGCCGAAAATAGATAGTCTAGAACAAAAGTCTGCGTTCGGGATAGACTGACTGTGTCATGTGGGGCAAATTGAACCTACGTCGCGCAGTAGGCGACAAGTCTAACATACTACTAACTAATATTATAAATGCGAAAGTGAGTTTGTTAGTTTATTTGTTATGATTTGACACCTTAATTACTCGACCGATCACTATGAAATTTCACTAACACGTTGTCAGGAGTACAGATAGGACTTTTTCTGGATGAAAGTTACCCTTTGTACCTTTCATCCAGAAAAAGTACTGTTACTAACCTATCCTAAGCCGCGGGCAAAATCTAGTTGGTTATAAATATATCCATGCTAGCTTTTGCCCGCGGCTTCGCTCGCGTTAAGTTAGAATTTGACAATAAATTCGGGTTGTACTCTGTTAGTAATAATATAATTCAATCATGATTCGAAAGACACGTGGCGCCATCTATTATCATAAGAACGTTATTGTTGTTTTCCTCGGGAACAGTAATTTTTCCGGGATGAAAAGCAGCCTATGTCCGTTTCTGTACACCTGACAACGTATATGCAACATTTCAGAATAATCGGTTCAGTGGTTTAGGCGTGAAAAGATACCAAACAAACAAACTCATTTTCGCTTTTATAATATTAGTTAGGATTAGGATTAGGATTTAACGAACTTGATACTAAACTTAAAAGAATAATGTTTTCTACTTAGTTTAGGCTACTCAAAATTAATATTGTTATTACAATATAAAATTGTTCACGCCCAGGCCAGGGTCCAATACAAGGTGGTCGGTTCCCTTAATAATTAAAATGTCTGCTACCTGCATGTACCTAAGCTGTACGTGGTAACGACTTCTTTTATGGTTAGTTTATTAAGAATACGGAGATTTCTCATTATATTGGTATTACTCATAAGGTATATGTATATTTATTCGTTTTTATTTATCTTGTGACTTATTTTGCACTTGGCAATTATATTTACATATATTATGTGACTTAAGTGGAAAAATTTAGTAGGTATTAAATATTTCTGTGAACCTGAGCTCATATGTATCTCCTCAATATTTTTGTTTAACAATTCATTCTTTGGTGCTACGCGCCAGTGGCACCTTTGCCATGATGACCATAAGGTGCGGGAACTGCTTACCATCTAGAAGGCTATGTTCTTATTTTCCACGTCCTCGAATGATGATGAAAAAGATTCCGTCTCGTTAGATGTAGTGTAGGACGCTTTCTTGTTAGATGGACTGATAACTTAAGACGTTGGTAGAAGTTAGCAAAGAAGATACGAAGAGCAGACTCACTGGCGTCCTCTAAGAGAGGCTTTCATTCAACAGATTTACTGCAAGCTGGTTATTCCTAAACAATGGCAGTCGTTATTGGGAAGTCAGTGCCCTCTAATATCCTGACACTGGTCTAGCTTTAGGGTATCGTTAGCCTTCGGGTTGCGGAGGTCAGATGGCAGTCGCTCCGTGTCAAAACTGATATCCAGTCAAATCCGGTTAGACTAGAAATCCGATCCCAAGTGACTTGGGAATAATAAAGGCTAGGGAGAAGAAGGTTATTTCTAAACATAATAAAAATCAGTATACAGCTCGAGGTTTGCTTATACAAGGTTATAATAATATATTGACATACTTATGTGTTACATAGATAACTAAGTATAAATATGCCACTATAACTCCATTTAAAACCTCATGTTTAATAGATATATAACTGCATGATTACAAACGGAACGTGTCAACGATTCGGTCACAATTCGTCGAGTAACGGTAACTGGCCGGCCACTTATAGGGTTGTCAAATTAATTATGGCCAGACTTATGCGAGCAACAAATTTTGGCTTAGTAGTCGTTAATAGACACTTTTTTGGAATAATATTTTTTTGTTGTCGTTTCGCACACATGGAATATATTTTCGTACGAATCGTTCCCGTCTAAAAACGATTTGTGCAAACAAATTCGTGCGAAACGACTACTAAGCCCAAATTTTTAAAGTTCATTACTCGCAACATACGGGCAATGTACCTACTTACTTTAGAGTTATAGGGATTATGGCGGCATTTGTGTCAACTAATACAAGCGGCACAAATGTTTTGCTTTATAAAGGAATAGGAAATCGATATTCAGAAATATCTGACTGCACCAGAAGGTAGAACTTACTTCTGTATACATATTTTGACGTCTATGTATACCTTCGAAAAGGACCTTTAATCTATACTAATATTATAAAGCTGAAGAGTTTGTTTGTTTGAACACGCTAATCTCAGGTACTACTGGTTCGATTTGAAAAATTCTTTTAATGTTGGATAGCCTATTTATCGAGGAAGGCTATAGGCTATATAACATCACACTACGACCCACGGGGGCAGCGCAGTAACGATAAACGTGGGTGAAACCGCAGGAACATCTAGTAGACTCATATTTTGCAAGCTTTGATCCTAATTCCACGTAATAGAGGGTGAGCATATTAATATCTACCGAGCTCAGTAATACAAGTCAGTGCTGCAACAGCAAATGGACGTATAATCGCAATTTATCGCAATTACATCTTTGCTTATTGAGCTGAAATTAGACCAACTTATTTTTAAGTGACGATTGAACATCGCTCCTAGTGTTACAAGAATCCTGTAGCTAGGGCAACAGCCTACCACTTACCAACAGACCTTACCTTACCCACCTTCTTAAAGTACTCTTCTCCCTGGCCTTTATTATTCCCAAGTCACTTGGGGTCGGCTTTCTAGTCTAACCGGATTTGACTGGATATCAGTTTTTACACGGAGCGACTGCCATCTGACCTTCGCAACCCGAAGGCTAACGATACCACAAGGCTAGACCAGTGTCAGGATATTAGAGGTCACTGACATCCCAATAACGACTGCCATAGATGTTCATGGCAGCCGGGACCGACGGCTTAACATGCTCTCCGAGGCACGGAGCAGGCGATTATTGTCAATCAATACGCACATAATTTCGAAAAGTCATATAACTTCCGAAAGTCAGAGATGCGCGACGTGGGTTCGAATCCGAGACCCTCTGCATTGCAGTCTGTTGGTTTCCACACTGAGCTACCTTACATTTTTAAACTACTAGATCATAAAAAATATGCATTAAGTTAGACAGCCCTATTCACAGCTGGCATGTACGATATACGGTATTTCACTATTGGCATCTAGTTTGTAATGACCTACTTATATGAATAAGGTTAATTAATATTAACAGTGCTGAGCTTTTATTACTTTATTTTTCTGTAAATGGTTAATGCCCATGTATAAAATCTGGTAGACATTCTACCTACCCAAGGTCGGTGAACATTTATGTATATTGAAATGTACCGGTATATGTATATCCTTCTTTCTTCCAAGTTATACCACATGTATTCAAATGAGGTTTGGCGGTTTACCCATGAAATTTTGACAAACTGACTACGTAGATACCTGCATACATATAATTATAGTCTCACGCCTGTGTCCTCGAAAGGATAGGCACAGGTGTAAAACACACAAATTTCGCTATCTTTATATGTTTTAAGTCCTGCGTAATAGGGACGAGATAATTGACGTTTACTGGACACATTGCGAGACCTAGGCATTTCGTTATAGAGAACTTAATAATATTTTCTTCACCATGAATTAAATCTCGGTTGAAGTGAAGGCAAAAACAATAGCAGTGGACCAAGGAGGACCTTAGGATATAATTCCAATAGCAATCGTCTCCTAAAAATATTTTTTAGGGATTTGAAAAACGTTTATTATTGGTTTAATTTAAACGTACTATTATTATTAATACAAATACACATAGCGCCATAATTTTAGTCACTATGTAGCGATTCCCTGCATTTATTTAACGCCCTAGCCAATTTTGAGCTAAACCCATAATTAGAGAACCCACATTTACCTTCGGGATATTTTTAATTGTATATAATTTATACGTATTTTTATACAATGTGTAGTTAAGAAATCTGTATAACCCTAAGTGTGTGTGAGTACAATGATTTATACATAAAGAGCTTTCGAGGATTTTATTTTTTTATTTTCTTTTATTTAAAAAATGAGCAAGGTAAGCAAGGATTTAACTAATTCGTTGAATGCAAGCGAAAAAAAAGCTGACCAATAGGAGTGCGTTTCTTATGCACACTTACATAATATGTGTTCTGCGGACACTAAATGTCAGATAATTTTGTTAATATCCACATATGTACACATTATTGTCATTGCATACTCATTCTCTAGTATTACACTTAACCTAACTTACTTTTATGCGAGCGAAGCCGCGAGAAAAAGCTAGTACACAATAACTCGTATATCTATACTAATATTATAAAGCTGAAGAGTTTGTTTGTTTGATTGAACGCGCTAATCTTAGGAACTACTGGTTCGAATTGAAAAATTATTTTAGTGTTGGATAGCCTATTTATCGAGGAAGACTATAGGCTATATTATATAAATAATAATAAAAAATGTTGCAAAAACGGGGAAAATTCTCTTATGTGACGTAGACGAAGTTGCGCGGGTCAGCTAGTATACAATAAGTTTAACAGAATTTAATGTATTTGTAAGGCCAGCTAAGCAATTATTCAGAACTGAATTCTACTCGAACTTTATTAAAGTTCAGATAAGGTGAAAGTTCTCTTATACCTTCTTGTTGCGAGGATTGTGTGACCGATGCTGACACAGAATCAACACTCAGGGCCTCCTACATGGGTTGGACAGACAAAGTATTAAAAAAATACAACAGAACATATAATAGCATTTGTAACTGTACCTCCTAAAACCTTACGTTTATGTGTACACCCACAGACCATCGTCAGTTATGATTAAATACTCTGTAAATAGCCAGCTGTCCCCTGGGTACAGTTAACCATATAAACCTCGATAAAATCCGTAATAATAATGGTCGATGCGCGGCCTTTTATAAAGGCAGTGTCGTTACCTTCATACAAATCAAAAAACACAGTTTGCTTTATTATCATGCTCGATCCAGAATATGTAATAGTTTATTATATTCAGACTAGCACTAACATGATTTCAAAGTGCTTTGGTAAGTGTGTCTACGACACAGAAGTCAAATTGAACAAAAAGAGGATACAGGATGAATTTCATAACTATGACAGTTGAGAAAATATCGAGCTCACCTTATTCAAGGTTTGTTAGGCACGATACTGAATATAATATTGGACATAACTTTTCATGATAGGCAACAAAGCAAACAGTTTTACGTAAAGACAACATTCTACGGTACACAAATGAGAAGTTTTAAAACTTGTAGTTTGTAGTGAACTAGTTTTAGTTCAGTTTCAAGTAACTGTTCCTGACAGGTGGAACAATACGAATGTTGTCTGCATAGTGCAGATGCGGCCGGTCTTTTTATTCTTAAAGTTATCAAGTTTGAAGGTACAGTTATGAGTTTTCGTAAAGTTATTATATTGTATGTGAAACGGTTTTGGTGAGGGTTGTCGTCTATACTTACCTATTAAATCGCAGCGGCACATCAGTTGCTAGACGCAGTAGATCGATACATTAACGATGAATGGGGATGATGTCTTAGGAGGTCATCCATCAGTACTTGTGACTACAAATGTGTGTTGTAGACTTGACCCGCAGGGAATGTGATTCGATGCGATCTAAATACATATATATATTTGGTCTGAGTCTATATGATTTATTGTGCTCATTATAATATTTTGTACTAGTTTTTACCCGCGGCTTCGCTCGCGTATATGTAGGTTAGGTTAGGTTTATTAGATTAGGTTTGCAACAGTTATTTTTTCTGAATGAAAGGTACCCTATTTCCTATACTGTACCCTTGAGAACGTGTATGCAAAATTTAATGTTGATCAGTTGAGTAGTTAAGGCGTGAAAGCGTAACAAACAAACAAACTCATTTTCGCATTTATAATATTAGTTAGGATTAGGATTAGGATATTGAATTGAATGAGGCGTTACTTGGCGGAATCCATTGTAATAAAATAATTGCGAACAATGATAATTCCTTTATTTCCAATTATTTCAGTACTTTATTTTATGTTTATTTGTATATTATTTTAACATTTAAAATATAGTAAACAATGAGTGCCAGAGGCTTACCTTGCACATGTCTTTGCTTTCATCGAGTTGGCAACGTGCGTATGTTAGTGTTGCAAGCGAACATAGCCATTGTCGACCTAGATGGCGCATGGCGTAGTGGTTAGTGTAATCGACTGCCACGCCTGAGGTCGCGGGTTCGATTCCCGCACAAGTCAAACATTTGTGTTTATAAACATGGATGTTTGTCTTGGTCTGGGTGTTTATATGTATAATATGTAAGTATTTACAACAAAAAAAGTATATGTGTGTTTATCCATTGTCTAGTACCCATAGTACAAGCTCTGCTTAGTTTGGGCTAGATGATGTGTGTATGTGATAGAATATTATTATTAAAGAAAACTGTAGCGCTTGTCATCAGGCCAACTATAAACTTATTTCTCACCTTTGCTCCTTAAAGAAGAAACTAAACAAAAATATAGATTGATGGCCTTATCATTAAAGCAGTCTCTAATGGAGGATTCCGGCGACTGGGACCGCAATTAACTCGGACCGCGGTCCCAGTTGCCGGATCTTAATTTTAATACTTTTCTTCCGGCGACTGGGACCACCCATAAATAAATACAAAAATCTATTGTTCAAGCCAAAAACAATACAGTCAAACGAAAAAATGTACAAAGTAATAACTAACTAAAAAAATCCTTGATTCAAAAATATCATTTTATGAAACCGGCAACTGGGACCGCGGTCCGAGTTAATTGCGGTCTTAGTCGCCGGCATCCTCCTCTAATGTAACAATAACTAACTATAATGTATGGATAATTTATAATCCTTACCTCAAAGGAATTATAAAAACAATTGGTTTCACAATATTCGCCAACTGAAACATAACACCGAACAACTCTGCTCACCGCGTGTTTCGTAAAGCGTGAAGCCATATAATAATATAATTAACCTTGTCGAGATCACTGATGCACCAACTTCCGTGAGAATCATTCAACTCGTGTAAAATACCGGCGACGTGTGAATTCGTTCCACAAATGTTTGACACACTTCATTCAATTATACCAATATTTGTTCCCAGGACTCGCCTGCAAGTGTCTGGTTAGTGCTCTCATTATATGTATTAAATTTTACCCGCGGCTTCGTTAGCGGGTTAATGTAGATTTGTCAATAAATTGCTATCACTCGGGAACAGTATTTTCTCCTGGATGAAAGGGATTATATGTCCTTTTCTGAACCCCTGATAACGTGTATGCAAAGCATGAAAGCATAATAAACAAACCAACTCATATAGACAATTCCTATATCAGTAATAATCTGTGTTGGACGAACTATTTAAATTATCTGCTGTGCTGATATACTGTATACTGTTCGAAAACTGCATCAAAATCCATTAAGCCGTTTTCAAGCATATTCGGGACAAAAATACATACAGACTGTCAAACAGTCTATTCCAATTTCCTGTTACTAATTAGCATAGTCTACTTAGATGCTGGTAAACATTTGAAAGTCACAGACAGCCGCGTCAGCTGTATTTATTTATACGTGTAACTGTTGTTCGAGAATCGTGATACTTTAATTTATAGGTTATATCACTGTTGTGCTACATGTCAGGTGATAAGGACGTTTGGGAGGACATTGACCTCGTGGCAAATATACTCAGACTAATAGTAATGTAATGTCCTCCAGAACGAATTTAGGTCACGGCGGCCAATCTTAACGGAGACTGGTCATGTGCGCAGGAGATATTATAGTGCACAAGCGTGTGCGGAAACACAAGTGCACTCTCTGTCCCCTAACCCTCAAGATCCGATGGGACGGTAATCCGACACGACCGGAGAGAGATCAGGCGCAGGACCAACGGCTTTACGTGCTTTCCGAAGCACGGAGGTGTCTACCACTGCCAACTTCGTAACTCCGGGCTGCTATTGAGATTTCTTAATATATAAACCCAATAACTTTTTGTTGGCCCGACCCGGGATTCGAACCCGAGACCTCATGCACAGCAGTTCCATTTACTACCGCTGCGCCTCTCAGACTAACGCGTGTATGAAAGTATTGGTATTTCATATTTCGTCAGTTATGTACAAGGTCCCATGTTATAGGAGCGATATAGGTATTGCCATCTGTCGGGTAGATTGCCAAATGCCGCACTGGTGGTGTGTGTTACTAAGGGCCGCTTCGCTCATCAAGGCTTATTAATAATGTTTGACCATGTCAGAATCGTAAGTGGATATCCGTAGAATCTAGATTTATATTTCATTAAATAGTAACAGCCATTATTCGGACAAGTCGTTAATACTAACTAATATTATAAAAGCGAAAATGAGTTTGTTTGTTACTATTTCACGCCTAAACCAGTGAACCGATCATCCTGAAATTTTGCATATACGTTGTCAGGTGTACAGAAACGGACATAGGCTACCTTTCATCCCGAAAAAGTTACTGTTTCCGAGGAAAACAATAAAAACGTTCGTAGATGGCGCCACGTGTCTTTCGAATCATGATTGAATTATATTATTATATATTATTACAAGCAGAGTACAACCCGAATTGATTGTCAAATTCTAAATTAACGCGAGCGAAGCCGCGGGCAAAAGCTAGTAATCTATATATTCTCCTGGGGAACGTACTTTTCTAAACTGAAATAGTAATTTCAGTTTCTTTCTTTGAGTTAATAAATCAGTTATTATATCATTATAAAATCTTAAAGTATATGTAGGACGTTTGAGAAATAATTGAAGTCTTTACAAAACTGTGGGTTAATGACTTCAGAAGGTTAATGTTGCTTAATTAATATAATTTGTATTTAATGTAATATACTTACTATAAATTGTATATATTAATTAATAGTACAACTAAGTATTCATAACAACACTAGATGTGCCTGCGGTTTCACCTGCGTTTATGATTACTGCACCACCCCGTGGGTCGTAGCGTGCTGTTATAAAGCCTTCCTCGATAAATAAGCTACCCAACAAAACAATAATTTTCAATTCGAACAAGTAGTTCCTGAGATTAGCGTGTTCAAACAAACAAACAAACTCCTCAGCTTTATAATATTAGTATAGATTAGTATAGATTACGTCTTTATATATTTTTGTTGTCGAATTAAGTGTGATGATGATTGATTGTCCTTTTCGTACCTACGACTGAGGTGGCTTATATATGTCTAGATCCTATCATGATCATAATAACCGTAGTAAATGGCAACACCAAAAGATCACTGCCGTTGTTAACACTGCAAAAAATAAATCAGGCGTGGCTCGAGAAGAATATTATTTGCTCCTTTGCTGACGGCAAGATTTACTGAACGTTAATGAATATTGCGATACCAGAGCTATCAATTACTTATTGTCGGCTTCTCGAAAGGAATTTGTTCATCGTGTATGCATAATAAGTTTGTTTGATTACGAATTCTTGTCAAATGGAAGTACTTGACTAATCTAATTAGAAATTTGTTTGATGTGAGTGGTCTTGCCCTACCTGCCTTCATTATATAACGAGATATTGGAAATAATATCATAAGCTATAACATAATATCTATACTCATTATACATACACGCGATACATAATCTATACTAATATTATAAAGCTGAAGAGTTTGTTTGAACGCGCTAATTTCAGGAACTATTGGTTCGATTTGAAAAAATATTTTAGTGCTGGATAGCCTATTTATCGAGGAAGGCTATAGGTGCAGTAACGATAAACGCGGGTGAAACCGCGGGAACATCTAGTTCATAAATAAAAGTGCTTATGTATTAGGTTCAAAATATTACAACGCTGTTAAGTAGTACAACGCTGTTAAACGCTGTAAGATGTTGAAATGATAATGGACCGCCCGGAATACCGACTAAACCTACCACAGTGTTCCTCGACAAAACCACTTATCTTACCCCTTGTCTTCGCTGTATTAACTGATACAAATATTATACTTGCAGGCTATAATGTGCTACACACCCAAGTTCCTGTGGGACGCGTTCGAGGGTGGTCTCCTACGCACCATCGTGATGGGGCTGAACATGGGCGTGTGCCACCAGGAGGAGAAAGAGAAGAAGAAAGATGTCCTCATTGAATACCTCATCAGGCATAAAAGGGTAAGTGTCTATGACAATCTTTTTTTTAAGGATTGATTGGTATTTTTTATTTAGGTATTTTAAGATTATTTTGAAAAATAACTTATGTACTTATGTACAAATTAATTTAAATTTGATGACAATGGTGCCAATTCTGTTGTCACAAAATTCTCTAAGCTTAACTAAAAATCACTAAAATTTTGTTAGTCCTCTCAAATGTCATTTCGTGTTCTGAAATCGCTAAAAGTGACAGGACTAAAAAAAATTTTTGTGATTTTTAGTTAAGTTTAGAGAATTTTGTGACAACAGAATTGGCACCAATGTCGTTCACAAGTCACTAGTACAAGAGTTCTAGTGATTGATTAACAAGGGTTAGCCCCTATAGCTTAATACGCGGGGTCGCAATTCGAATGTGAGAGCGATCCGCGCGGCCCCGCCATAAAGGCGTGAGGAACACCGCGGTGGTTTTAGTCGGTTCAGCCCAAATCTATCTTAGGGGCTGGATCCCGACATATTCGCATCGCACGCCCCAAAACCGGCGATGAGGAATGTGATAGCACATTTCCACGCGACAATAAAAAAAAATGCTTGTATATAGAGTAGGTTCACATCTATAGTACTATGAATGGCGTTTGTACCTACGCTTTTTCAATAGCAAGTCCATGTATTCTCTGTTGGGCTACTATCGTTTGTTTTATTATTCTAAACGATAGCGTATGTTTAGCTATGGACGGACTGCTTTGGTCTGATCGATAGATAAGCTTCTAAGAAAACAAGCACTAGTATATCTATACCTTCAAGCACTATAAAAATGCACTTCAAAATCAAATTATAATTCTTCACTGCCATTTCTATGCCTCTGGGAATCAAACCCTGTTCTCCGACGCTGCGTGCTTTGATTACGGAAAGCATTCTCGGGTTCACTGTTACGGGATACCTACAGCTCATTCGGATTCGATCGACGACGCTCGCTGCGCGTGAGTCGCAAACGCTATCAACTTGTGGTGCAACGAAGAAATTATCATATTAATATTCGTTGATGCTTTTTTGCTCGTGACTTCGTTGTTTTAATCGGAATGTTTTTGTTGCCATAGTATATCTTATTCAGAGCAGCAATAGCTCAGTGGGGAGACCCACAGACTGCAATGCAGAGGGTCTTGGGTTCGACCCACGTCGCGCACCTCTGACTTTCGGAAGTTATATGACTTTGGAAAGTATGTGCGTATTGATTGACAATTACCGCCTGCTCCGTGCCTCGGAGAGCACGTTAAGCCGTTGGTCCCGGCTACCATGAACATCTATGGCAGTCGTTATTGGGAGAGTGTCGACACAAAAGATCCCACTGGGTCGAAATGTCGCCGGTCTGCACTGACTGGCCCCCACATAAGATAAGATAAGATACATGCAATACATTGTCGTACACCTATATGATATATATGATATTATTATACCTGATGAGGTAGGTAGACGTCTCTTAGAGCAATGTTTTAATAGCTATGGTGTTATACTAATATTTAATATCAGCCCTGTATTAAACTGTCTCACTGCTTGGCTCGGGCCTCTTCTCAGTGAATTCTCTTTAGAATTAGACTAAACACAGAAATAAAATTTTATCATTCGCTCCAAACTAGGCAAGTCTGTATTTTTGGTCATTATATAAAAGTAGATACATTCGCTTTAACAGTGCTGGTTTTCATCCATCGACAAGACCTTTAATCTGTCGTCTATTATACTAATAGAATATTTAGCTGAGTCACGACGCGATCTTCCCGCGATAATTCGGTTCGCTTGCGGCTGACTTGTCGCCATTAACGCGCACATCTATCACTGTCGATCTCGACATAGTTTAGTTTGATAATCTTTTTAATCTTCGTCACAATGTGCTATGGCAACAATGGTTTTAATTTTAAAAGTTACTTGCTGTTTGTTTTAAAAATAACTCTTGCTAACCCCTCCGGCAGAATTTTAAGCTTGTGTTAGGAGTGGGTTCACTAATCTACAACCTCATGATCGCAAGTCCTATCTGCTATCCATTCGGCTATTGAATATAAAAAACTTGTAATTAAAAAAGGGTAGTATTTACCTGCACAGCAAAAAAATACTAATTGCGCAGCAAAAAAAGCTAATTGATCAGCAACTCATGGCCAGGAAACTTTAAAGAGATCAAACTAAGTCGACGGAGCCCCGCTACGCGGGGCTCCTCCGCTACGCGAGGCTCCTATTTTTGGATGGGTTTAAAAAAGGAACCTAACATAACCTAACACTTCCGAGACGGAATGCAGTGATTTGAGGCGTATAGATGCTCGTTATGCTGTGCAATATTTGCTGACCAATTAGTATTTTTGCTGATCATTATATATTATTATATAAATATAGTTTAATTTCAATTGAATTGCACGGATGGTGTAATAATTGAGGTGGCTACACTATGCCGCGACGAATATTGTGTATTCTATCACCAGACAGGACATTATATTTTTGTATGAAACTCAAATATGTAGTTGTATCTAGTCGAGGTGTACTTTGTGTCCGTTGTTTGTTGAAGTGTCTAATAAATTTTGTCAAATTGTCACATTTGTAGTGTTGGTACCTACTACTACAGCTTATGTGGATAAAATACATTATTTTTGATTTAGCTCAAAGATTCCTACCTAAACTATATTTTCTTCTAGTTTTATCAGATTAGTCACCAGCATGGTGGGCTTTGTTATTATTATTTGGTTGGTTATAATATATTATTCATTTATACACGATATGCTAATGATAGTGACCCACATCGTGTCACTGACAATCTGTTTACTTTGGGAGTTAACGGTGTCCGAATGTGTATTTCCTTAAGTCTACTTATTTGGGCTATGCCTGCTATGTCTGGCAGTGATGTTTGGTTTATTTTGTCATGAGAGGCTGCTTGCGGTGTTTTGCAAAGAGGCAATTTTACATGAGTTTTCGCTTTATTTACTTGACATGTTAATAAAACTTAGGGCCACTTGCACGATAACTCACAAAATACGTTTAGCATTAAATAGATTTAAAACATCGTGCTGTTGTCAGTTATCCGTGTGAAGGGGACTGAGATGCCACGATATTTTAAATCTATTTAGTGCTAAACGTATGTATTTTGTGAGTTGTCGTGCAAGTGGCCCTTAGAATGTATTATTAAATTAGTTAACAAACGATCAAACGCATGTCAACTACTGTGATAGGCTAACTGAATGAGCAACAGCTAATTAAATTGCTTGATATGCGTTGCATTTTGACGTCGTTAATTAGATTTTCTGTATCTATGTGTACACATATAAATTCTTCCATTGCTTTAGATATCGCCTAATCAAATCACGCGGGCGACATATGATTTTTATCGGTGCGTGTAAAAGCACGAAATCAGAGTGAAGAATGGAATGCAGTTTTGCATTTATTATATTAAAGACTAGCTGATGTTCCCGCGGTTTCACCCGCGTTTATCGTTACTGCGCAGCCCCCGTGGGTCGTAGCGTGATGCTATAGGTATAGCCTATAGCCTTCCTCGATAAATAGGCTATCCAACACTAAAATATTTTTTCAAATCGAACCAGTAGTTCCTAATATTAGTATAGATAAAATCAGTAAGGATGACAAGTAGCGAGTTTTTAGTACGAATCTATTGCCGTGCTGTGTGCCGCTAACTGTACTTTAACTCTATTCTTCAATAAAGAAACTGACAAATAACTGAAATAACAAATAAAAACCATTGGCACACCGAATTAATTTCACCGCCTATTAAAAACCTTTGTGGCTTGTCGCTTTCTGTCCGTTAGAGCACGACCACAGTCGTGACATTCGATCAAACCTGAGCTAGAGACAAACCGATACCATTTTTTATTTTTTACCAACGGTCAATGGCCATACTGCGTTCAATGCTCGCCTCTAGTTACGCAATCATTTCAATCGCGTTATACATAGCTCGTTCTTTTCCAATCATGGTGTTAGGTTCAGGTGTTCGGTGGGCAATGGATGCGGAATTATTTTTTGCGTCAAATACCTTCTTGGAAGTGACTTTTCCGGTTTCGAGTGACGGTGTACTGTAGTGTTTAGTTACTGTTTAGATGCAGTAGTGTTGTATTTGTCTTTTATGGGCTTGGGAGTAGGAAGTTGCCTTGAAGAAGTATTAAGTATACTATAATAAGGATTGCCAAGTTGGTCAAGTAATATAAGGCTGTACTTTTAGTTGAATGTCAATCGTGGGTTTTTCGGGTCGGTCAAACTGTTAGTATTTTCATTTGCTTAGGACGGTGATACTGATAAATGTAGAGGTAATTAATATAACCATACATTTTGACAACGCGAAAGGCGTGGTTACAGTAGTTTTGCCGACTACCAAGTACGTATGTCAAATTCATTCTTCTTAGCTATAAAAAAGTATATGTGGCAAATTTGAGCGATCATTTTATCTATTTCAATGTTGACTGGGCATTATTAAAAGTGCTTATAAAAGCCTTAAGGAAAACTATAATCTATAGCAGAGGTTCCCAGACTTTTTTGTCATAGACCACTTTCACTGAACCTACCACGTAAGCGGGCTTACCTTTCTTTTGAGCGAAAAATCGAAAAACCACTGGTACTGATTATGGTATATGCAATATAAGTTTTACAAATAACGTAGTCAAGCCAACATTTTAGTTCTTCACTATCGAAAGCAAATAAATTTTCGTGGTCCTCCGCTTACGAATTGTGCACCCCCATTTTTTTGTCACGCCAAAGTAGACCCCCGTCGAGTCTCCCGTGGACCCCTGGGGGTCCACCTGGACCACTTTGGGAACTAATGATCTATAGGTACAGGTAGCCTGTTTACTACATGAAGGGTATCACATTTCCTGCTGTCGATTAATGTAATTAAAGCCTTGTGGGGTCTGACTAATGGTTTTCGTCGAAATAATTCTGTTTGAAAGGCTTCTAATTCATTTTCTCAGAAATAATTGACACCGAATACGAATATTTACTGTTATATTACCTACACGTGTTGACGACGTAACGTGACATTATATTGTGCAACTGATCCTTACATAGTTTTAATTTATCTCCAATGGTAGGCAGTGGTGTTTTACAAGCACATAATATCATCAGCTATGGTTTTGTATTATAGTTCCACGTATTAGAAAGCGACTGCGCTGCAGAATCTGGGCTGGTCCTGAGAATTTCTTAACAGGAAAACCCTTTGCCCCACCTAGCAATGGAATCCGATATGTCATGCCCAGCAGTCGTATTTACTATTGGTATAGAGGCACATGTTATAATAGTAGATTCGCGTTAATAGTAATTTTTCTTAATAAATTTTTATTCCTCGGGAACAGTACTTTTCCAGATGAAAGTGTATGTTTTCCTTTTCTGTATCCCTGACAACGTGTAAATTTCATGATGATCGGGCGAGTAGTTTATTCGTGTAGCATAACAAACAAACTCACATTTGCATTTACATATATGATTAGTTAGGATTATTAATAGAAAGCTGGTTAGGTTAGGTTACCGCAATAGACATTTTCGTCGTCCTCGATGGCGTAGTGGTTAGTATAACCGACTGCCACGCCTGAGATCGGGGGTTCACAGTCACTGGTTCAGTTCACAGGCTAATAACCTTTGATAAGAACAGGACGGGCGGAGGTGCAAATTCGGGAGAGTACGGGGTGCGATAGCTGGAGGCGATGGTTTTGGTTAGCTTTGTTATATGCGCAAGAGTGTCCGCACATTAAGTTTTTATTGGATAACTAGGTCAAATTTTAAGTACCTATTTTTTTTTAGTTCAGAATCGAGTACTGAATGGGTGGTATTCAGTACCCGATACAGGACTACAAAAAAATAAAAAAATTAAAAATTAAAAATCCTTCAATATGTCTTAGTCCTTTACCTATCAGTCTGTATATATTATGTATGTTTATCCATTGTCTAGTACCCATAGTAAAAGCTCTGCTTAGTTTTGGCTAGATGGTGTTGTGTGTTTGTGATAATAGTATATATTATTATTTTCCATAGGTATTTAATTGTCCTTGAAATCCTCCTATTAATCCTATTAAAGTTGTAGTAACCACGCAAGTTAGTCTAAAAGCGAATACGTTCGGTATCAAGTGCGACCGCGTCCTGTCATCTGGCGGAAGTCTCAGCTTGCGCAGTACCCGGCACATTGTCGCACAGGTGTGTGGGGCACGATTGTTCGCGCCGGTCACTTCCATGTATGCGCAAATCAAGTGCCATATGGAGTACTGTTTCTATAATGCATCACGTGTCTGCTAATGAAATAGTATTGTGAGTTTATATCACTGGATGTTGAGACTTGGTTTGTTTATGTTATAAAAAAATTGGACACTATCTATAGTAATATTATAAAGCTGAAGAGTTTGTTTGTTTGTTTGTTTGAACGCGCTAATCTCAGGACCTACTGGTTCGAATTGAAAAATTCATTTAGTGTTGGATAGACTATTTACTGAGAAAGGCTATAGGCTATATAACATCACGCTACAACCCACGGGGGCGGCGCAGTAACAATAAACGAGGGTGAAACCGCGAGCACATCTAGTATGAGATATTTTTGAAAACTATTTGGGTTTAGAGGTATTTAAGTCCAAAACATTTAGGGTAGATTACAGCAAGGCCTACAGTGATATTAGGTAATTCTGTTGACGTTTACTTTAGTGGTAGCCTAGTAAGACTATTGGACTTGGAGCTACATGAACTACCTCGCAGGTTTCCTGGCAGAAGTTTGTGTTCGATCTCAAGGCAAGGCAACTCTGTCTTTTCACAGTTATGTGTGTATTAAATATGTAATAATAAAGAAAAATTTTAAAGATTACGTGTTTGAGAGATCTCCATAAGGTTTCGAAGATATGAGAAGTACGCCACCCCGAACTTTTTTTTTTACTTGTGGAATGCGCCTGATGCATACCCAGGGGAGGGGGGAGGGTTATGTCCGGCTGGCCTAACCTTTTCACATTAAGAAGAGACCCATGCCCATCACTGCCACAGTTCATATAAAGAGTTGATATTATTATTATTAATAATATTAATAATGTAATTTACAGCATATAATAATCGGTCTATTGATGGTCTGTGGCACCAACAAAATAATTGTCAAAGTGAAAGTTCAATAACTATTTGCTCATTGATACATCGTATAGGTTTAACTGTAACGTGAACGCTAACTAGCCGAAATTGAGCGGTTAAGTAACTGTTATCTGTGACGTCATTGACAATTGCTAAAATGGCGCAACTTGTAAACTACCTTAACCGGTGATTTGACAGTTCGGGTGGCACTGGTTATCGCAATAGTTGGTTTGTGGAAGTGGTACTGAGAATTATTGTTTGTCTGTTTGTGCCGGCATCGCGAGCGAACTATTGCTATTATCCTAGTCTATTTTAGAAATAAGAAAGTTTAGATGTTTCTTCCTCAATTACGAGGAAACCGAATTTTCGTGATATTTTATATTAGCAGCGATAACCTAGTGGGAATCGGTTGGACTGCCACGCAAAGGTTTTGAGTTCGATCCCAAGACGCGCATCTCTGACTTTTCGAAGTTATGTGCGTAGTAAATTGTTAATTATCGCTAAAACAGCGTGAGGAAACCTGCATGTCGAGTTCTCCATAAAGTTCTCGAAAATATGTGAAGTCTGCCAGCGCGGTGGACTATGGCCTAACCCTGCTCACACTGAAAAGAGGCCTGTGCCCAGCTATGGGACTGTTTAAAACAGGGCTGATATTATTATATCGATATAATTAAGTATCTTGCACCAACATTACGGATTAACTTTGCGCTTATTGTGAGGTCTCGGATTTGATTCTCGGGACGAGTAAAATATAATTGATTTCCAGTTAAAAATTAGAGGTAGCATAGTCCGAAAATGTGCCTAGCAGTAAACTAAAAACTCGCTCATTTATTGGACACATAAAACACGTCTGACGTAAGGTAGATGTAATAAACATGTGCGTACAGCCGTGAGTGTATGTATTTATTTAGGTATAATATAATAAGAATATCAGCCCTGTATTTAAACTGTTCCACTTTTGGACATGGGTTTCTCAGTGTGAGAAGGGTTAGGACATAGTCCACCACGCTGGCAGTGCGGTGCATATTTATTAACCTCTGAGTCTTATTCAGAGGTTAATGAAAACTCTATGTGGGTCTGTGTGTCTGTCTGTTAGTGACAGGCATAACTCCGGAACCACTGGACCGATTGACTTGTAACTTGGTGTGCAGACACCTTGGGGTCATACCTCGGTCGAGTTTGAATATGGGCCCTGTGGGACAAAGGAGCCCCGAGATATAGGTGTCACAAGGTCACATGATGTACATTTAAGACGAAGAGGTTGAAATCCTGGTTAGTGTAACCGACTGCCACGCCTGAGGGCGCGGGTTCGATTCCCGCACAAGTCAAACATTTGTGTGCATGAACATGGATGTTTCTCTTGGTCTGGGTGTTTCTATGTATAATATGTATGTATTTACAAAAAAAAGTATATATGTATGTTTATCCATTGTCTGCTTAGTTTGGGCTAGATGGTGTTGTGTGTATGTGATAGAATATTATTATTATTGAAAGGTTTAAGGAAACAATGTGGGCAAATATCATTAATACAGTTATTTAGGAGTTTACCACTGGTAAACTCGTTATTTAAATACATGCCGTAAAAGTTCCGTGTTAGTCATATTTCTTAGAAATCACTAAATAGCCCGAGTGAATAAATTAATGATCAAAACATGACTCTGGGAAACCCTGTTTTAAAAGCGAATCCTCTACCACATGAGTGCATGTTTCTTGTGCTTTTATATGACTCATAACAGGACATTAATTGTATTAAGCTTTGCTATTTTGATAATCATTTATTCAATAATAAATATAATTTGTCCTACATATATAAATATAATCTTGTACAGATTTGTAATATAGCGATTACATTAGTTCCGAATTTAGAAACCTTTATTAGATGATCTAAATTAGTTGCTTTTTAAATACTTTTAATGTAAAAGCACGGTTTCTCTACACTGCCAAAGTCAAAGTCAAAGTCAAAAATCATTTATTCATTTAGGTCACAAAGTAACACTTATGAACGTCAAAGTATATAGGTTAGTGAGTTTACTAAGTTACTGAAGCTACATTTAGGTTAGTTGCTAGGTTCAGGCAAAGGGTAGAGCCTATGAGAAGAAACCTGCAAGAAACTCACGGCCACTCTTTTAAATCGCCAGTTAAATATAATTTCAGTATTTTACAACTCAGATTAACAAGGTGTTACAGCCATTATGCCATATACTACTGACTATAAAAAACTAAAGATAATAACAATAATAACTTAATAATATTATAGAGAGGAAATAATTTGAGCTAAGATATATTATTTAATATAAATCTAAAATAGACAGTAAGATGGCATGATAGCGCATACACTTACACTTTGTGACTATGCAAAGGCTTAAATTGACTTATAAGTAATACAGATCTTTGAATCCTGTATGCAACAAGCAACTAGCTCCATGAGTTTTTGTCATTTAAGTAGTCGTTGACTGAATAATAACCCTTCCGAATAAGTTGTTTTTTAACGGCGTTTTTAAATTTAAACAATGGTAAATTAATTATAGTAATAGGTAATTTATTAAAAAAACGTATACCGAGTCCCGCAAATGTATTGTGAACTTTATGTAAACGATGATATGGGCCTACTAACTTATGCTTATTTCTAGTGTTTACGTTATGGATATCACTATTCTTATTATATAAGTAAATGTTATGTTTAATAAACATAATGTTAGCATATATAAGGGCCAGTATTTTTATATTATACTAGCTGTCCCGACAGACGCTGTATTGTACAAACGAAAAAAAAACAGATCTAAACCATTCTCGAATCCACTTGAACACACACAAAAAATTCATCATCAAAATCGGTCCAGCCGTTTAGGAGGAGTTTACTTAATTACAAACACACGCACAGAAGATTTAAATACATAAATAGCGGCAGATACGTCCTTCTTCCTTATGACGGCAGTACAGCTTAGGTGCGCGCCCAGATCAAGAGCTATAAACTGGTGGATAGTAATAATAATAATAAGCCCTCTAAAACCCAACCACACGTCCTGATCGACCATCTGATCTCGTGGGGGGCGGACACACGACATAAAACTTACTAGCGTGGCTAACGTGGCACTGGTAGGTGAGTAGGTAGGAGTAGGACCCAAGATAAGGTGGAACAGCGTACGCCGAGAGCTGCGTGGCTAAGGGGGAGCTTAGTCGCTAGTATGCGAACTCTGGAGACCAGGGAACCTCTAGTTTTATTTGCCCTTGCCGCGGTGAACGCAGGGCTCTGCCGCGGTCGACTTACGTGTCTCTAGCTACTCGTGGGAACACAATGGACAACCATACTATAAGAAAGTACAATCTTACATCGCTACCCGGGGGTTGCCGGGTTCAATCTGTTGCTTCACAACGACAGAATTCGTCTACCAACAAGGTTACGACTGCTGTCTCATTATCATCAAATTCTCCGACTGCAGGCTCACTTTTTCTTTCACCAGTGTCTTCTCCTAAGTCATTTGAAATTCATTCTGAAATCAGCAATTCTTCATCTACATCATCACCATCATCATCATCACTACCACTAACCGTAGATGTTGTCCAAGAAGCAAACGCTAATGTGACTGGACCCACTACCGTTAGATCGCGCGCGAGACGTAAATGGACCATTGAAATGAATATGTTCATATGGCGCACATACCTCATCACTAGCAAGTTAGAATCTCAAACACAAGGCTATCTAAACTCAATACATAAAGCATTTATAGAAAAATATCCAGAAATGAACGCATCCAAACAAAGTATTGATGATCAACGTAGGGCCATAGTTAATAATAAATTACTTCCATTAACTACGCTTAACGAAATAAAAAATGAAGTAAGCAGTTATCTTGAACAAAATGAGCAACCACTGTCTACATTTACACAAACAAAACAGAGAATGAGGTGGTCATACGACATAAATGAGACAATACTTCGCATCTACTACGAAGTAACAGAACTCGAAACAAACACAACAGCACACCGGAAAAAACTGCATAAAAGATTCATACAGAGTTATCCACATTTGTCACACTTATCTGAGCAACGAATATCTGACCAAAGAAGGGCTATAGTTAATAATAATATGATACCTAAGACTAGAATAATTGAAATCAGAAAAGGTGTAGAAAACCACATTCAAATGTCTCAAACACCAATACACTCAAGTAGCTATCACTCACATAACAATCTTCAGCAAACTATTACAGACTTAACACAAATACATCATGAAGAAGAACTATTATTACCTCAAACCACAAATACAATGAATACTGAGCTACAACAACATCCTAACATTATAATTTCTGATCAAATCATTGACCACGGCAATATCGACCAACAGTTTAACTCAGCACTGAACACATTCGTTAATACAGACCCAACATCAAGACCATACTTACCTAGGCAAAAGCCATCAAGAAAATTTGCTTTACTTGTGGAATATATTAACAAATCTATCCTACCCCGTATTTTAACTATTGACCAAGATTTTACAACCTTTCAAACAGATTTATACTCAGCAGCATATACAGCAGTAGTGTATAATGGCACGAAAATAAATTCAAGCCAAACAATTACAAGAGATTTTTAACCATCTTGGCAGCGAAGGTTGGAAAATAGGATAGCTAAATACATACATGGTAATAGAAGTAATAGAATTTTAACAGCAATAGAGACAATACCAAATACATGCACAATAGGAAAACGCAAATTCGGAATTAGAACATTACTTAGACACTTTAAAGCAGAAACTAAACACAGCAGCCAGCAGATTAAAACGATACTTAACTTGCACAGCTAGGAAAAAGCAATATACACAATTTATAAACGCTGAAAGAGTCTTCTACAGAAAGCTAACCACGTCCAATAACCGAATTTCAAATAATGAAGAGCAAAGATTACCAACTATGGAACACTTGCGTACATTTTGGGCTAATATTTGAGAGAATCCATTAGACCATAATGGAAACGCCGAATGGATAGATTCTGTTAAAGAAACAACCAAACTCATCCAGGATATGGAATTCGACCATATTACAATAGATACATCCGCATACGCATAATCAAACACACTCACAACTGGAAATCACCTGGAACCGATAACATACACAATTACTATTACAAAAAGTTCACTAGCATTTACCCATATTTACACAAACACATAAACTCGTTCATTAAAACACCTGAAAAAATGCCAACATATATAACACATGGAGTAACTTATATGTTACCAAAAGATACCAATACTGAAAATCCTGAAAAATACCGGCCTATAACTTGCCTTCAAACGATATACAAAACAATAACAGCCTGAATCAGCGAAACTATATACAACCATCTATCAGAACATAATATACTTGCAGAACAACAAAAAGGCTGTAGAAAATACAGTCAAGGGTGTAAAGAACAACTTACAATAGATGCAATAACAATTAACGAAGCTTATAATAAAAAGTTAAATATACATAGTATGTTCATAGATTATCGAAAAGCCTTTGACTCTGTACCACACAGGTGGTTATTACACACACTTCAGCTCTACAAAATTAACCCAACTATTATCACATTCTTAGAATCTTCTATGCAAAACTGGTCAACGACTTTAAAATTAAGACATCACTCACACACTACGACTTCTGAACCAATTCGTATCCTACGCGGCATATACCAGGACGATGCGCTTAGCCCGCTTTGGTTTTGTTTAGCTCTAAATCCACTTACTAGTCTTCTTAATAATAGTAATTTTGGATATAATTTAATAACTACTGATAGCCAATTTTTACTAACACACCTACTGTATATGGATGATATAAAACTTTTTGCTAGCAACAAAGATGATCTTTTCCGTTTAGCAGACATTACTCAGCAGTTTTCCAAAGATATCTGTATGGAATTTGGTGTTGACAAGTGTAACATCTTGTCAATAAGCAATAGAAAAATAGATAGCAATAGGTATATTTTAGAGAATGGTAGCACTATTGAACCGATGGATGAATCTACCACATATAAATATTTAGGTTTTAAGCAGTCAAGAAAAATATTACAAAAGGAAACAAAAGCAGAGCTAACAAACAAATTTAAACACCGGCTTAATCACATATTAAAATCTCATCTCAATTCAAAAAATATTATTAAAGCTATCAACACATTTGCTATCCCTATTCTTACTTACTCATTTGGAATTATAAACTGGTCACAAACTGATCTTAAGAACCTTCAACGAACAATAAATACATTAATGACAAAACACCGTAAACACCATCCAAAATCATCGATAGAACGGCTTATACTACCACGGAAAGAAGGAGGAAGAGGTTTGATAGATATACAAAACTTACATAATAAACAAATTTCTACACTTAGGCAGTACTTCCACACCAAGTCACAACACTCATCACTTCATAAATATATCACAGAAATAGACCACAAACTCACACCACTTAATTTAAAAAATAAAGTTCTGCAACATAATGAAAGGTTAACGACTGTAGAGCAAAAAGTTGCCAAATGGGCAGGGAAAAGTCTCCATGGAAGACACCGAACCGAACTGAGTCAAAACTGCGTCGATAAAGGAAAGTCGAACGAATGGCTCATAAAAGAGGAACTGTTTCCAGAAACTGAAGCCTTCATGCTATACAAGATCAGGTCATAAACACCAGAAATTATAAAAACTTCATAATTAGAGACCCAAATCAAACCTCAGATTTATGCAGACACTGTAACTCAGCTCCTGAAACAATACAACATATAACTGGCGCTTGCAAATTTCTGGTCCAGTCTGATTATAAACGCCGGCATGACCAAGTAGCTGCAATAATACACCAACATTTAGCACATCAGTATCATTTTATCAATAAAAAATTGCCATACTACAAATATAAACCAGACACTGTCCTCGAAAACAGCACCTGTAAAATGTATTGGGAACGAACAATCATTACTGACAAAACCGTACACTATAACAGACCCGATATAACACTACATGATAAAAATAGCAACACCATTTATATTATTGACATAGCCATCCCCAACAGTCACAACGTACAATCAACAATAGCCGATAAGCTTTCAAAATACCAAGACTTAGCGATCGAATTAAAAATACAATGGAGAGCACGTACAGTGCATATTGTACCAATAGTCTTGTCATCAACTGGTATAATACCCAAAGCACTCACTCAAAGCCTTGACATCTTACACCACTTACACATGCCTATACACACACTACAACTATTGCAAAAAGCCACGATTCTGAACACATGCCGCATCACACGCAAATTTCTAACATCATCATCCATGTCATAAAAAAATTTCAATAATAATAATATAATAATAATATTTATTTATTCAAAAAGTTACAGATGGGTACACATTATACATATATACATTTATTATATATATATATATAATAAATGTATATATGTATAATGTGTACCCATCTGTAACTTTTTGAATAAATAAATAATTGTCTCTTATAATACAGGTCCTATCCTAGTTTAAGAGACAGGGTTTCAAAATAATTGTATACAGATTTTTACTACAATGGATCTTCAAAATTGTTATGTAAATCCTTTTATTGTATATATATATATATATATATATATATATATATATATATATATATATATATATAATCTGTATACAATTATTTTGAAAACCTGTCTCTTAAACTAGGATAGGACCTGTATTATAAGAGACAATAGTGTGTTAGTAGGTAAAGTAACAGCGCATGGGGGTCATATCAGATCAGATCAGAGATCTTTTAATGATCGTATGCTAGTCCAGATATAGCACACTAGATGTTCCCGCGGTTTCAACCGCGTTTACCGTTACTGCGCCGCCCCCGTGGGTCGTAGCGTGATGTTATATAGCCTATAGCCTTCCTCGATAAATATGCTATCCAACACTAAAAGAATTTTTCAAATCGAAGCTGTAGCTCTTGAGATTAGCGCGTTCATACAAACAAACAAACAAACTCTTCAGCTTTATAATATTATAGTATAGTATAGATAACGGCCATACTAGCTACTAGATAAAAGATGGTAAATCTCATCACTGAACTACACTATTTTTGTAACCTGAGCTGTAATCTCAATAGTTCGCAATGTGAACCAAACACTGCTGTGCTATAAGATTGTGTTAGTGTGTTAACTAATGGCAGTTGAATTATTCGTAATCCATTAAATATCGGCTTATGTTTAACTTATCACTAGATATAGTAAAATATAACAGTCAAAAATAGTATATATATTTAAAGAGATCAAAGTAAGTCGACGGAGCCCCACTTCGCGGGGCTCCTATTTTTGGGTGGGTTTAAGAAGGAACCTAACATAACCTAACCCTTCCGAGACGGAATGCAGTGATTTGAGGCGTATAGGTGCTCGGTTATGATATATTTTAGTAAGCATATTTTGCTGCGCAATTATTATTTTTGGTGGTCATTATATTATTTAATCCCTGAAATATGTGATGAAAGTGAATGAAGCCTGAGAAATATGTCAGGATCGTAGCAAATGGAAATAGTCTCTGCCTACCTCTCTGGGAAACAGGTGTGAATCTATGTATGTATGTAAATATCTACCACCTCATCATTTTTAGCTGGCAGTCTGTCTGCACTCTTGTCTAGACAAGTCTAGTCTAGAGTAGTTTTGAAAGTTTTACTTTCTGCACTCCTTCATTTTATTCTTCGTGTGAGCATTATACGTAAAAAGTGGTACAAGGTTTTTATTTACTAATTAGTATTGGTAGTCAAAGTCAAAGTCAAAGTCAAAAATCGTTTATTCACTTAGGTCACAAAGTAACACGTATGAACGTCAAAGGGGTTAGTGAGTTTGTTACATTTATCGAATTTACATTTATGTTAGTTGCAAGGTTCAGGCAAAAGGTTGAGCCTATGAGAAGATACCTGCAAGAAACTCAAGGCCACTCTTTTAAATCACCATCAAATTATAGATCTTGGTAGTGAAAACTAATCATCATCATCATCATCAAGTCAGCCAAAAGACGTCCACTGCTGGACATAGGCCTCCCTCAAGGTTTTCCACACAGACCGGTCTTGGGCCACCCGCATCCAACCGCTTCCCGCGATCTTTACCAGGTCGTCGGTCCACCTTGTGGCAAGACTACCCCTGCTGCGTGTTCCGGTGAAAACTAATATAAATTAATTTTATTCACGTCTCCATAGTGATGTAAAATAACGAATATGTAACCTGGCATGCCACTATGCACATGTGTAGTTAGCAGTATACACATTTACGTACAAAGTTTATACTAAGACGTTCGTCATCAAATTGCTACTATAATAATATGCAAATGTTAGCGAGAATTGTTTATTAAGAGCACGTATTCTGTGTAATAGTTTTTGTTCGTGCTTTGCTGGTTTTTCCTACCACACGTGAGGATGCCTTGACATGGAAGTGACGTATCAATGCTGTTGTAATGGAACTGGGTTCCGAACAATTTTATTTTCATTTATTCCTTTAATTAAAAATGACAACACCCGCACAATAAATTATTCCTATGTCGCGGGACATAGGAATAATAAAATTACTTGTGCGATGTCATTTTTAATTTAAATAATAATTGATGTTCAAATGTGAATTAGTACAGTAGGTATTTACAAACAGTTCACATTGAACACCTAGACTTGGATTAACTGTTTATGGATCACACAATTTTTTGTCTCGTATGGGTATCAAACGAATAACACTCGGCAATGGTCGTGGCGAGTCGACCACTAAAACCACTACACCATTCCTGCAGGCAAACATTATTTATTTGCATATATACTACTAATACTAGCTATTGCCCGCGGCTTCGCTTGCGTTAATTAATTTAGAATTTGACAATCAATTCGGGTTGTACTCTGCTTGTAATAATATAATTTAATCATGATTCGAAAGACACGTGGCGCCATCTATTATCATAAGAACGTTATTGTTGTTTTCCTCGGGAACTGTAATTTTTTCGGGATTAAAGGTAGCCCATGTCCGTTTCTGTACACCTGACAACGTATATGCGAAATTTCAGGATGATCGGTTCAGTGGTTTAGGCGTGCAAAGGTAACAAATAAACAAACAAACAAACTCATTTTCGCTTTTATAATATTAGTTAGGATTAGGATTAGGACAGTTATTAGGATTATAAAGCTGAAGAGTTTCATTGTTTGTTTGTTTGTACGCGCTAATGTCAGGAAATACTGGTTCGTTTGAAAAATTATTTTAGTGTTGGATAGCCCATTTATCGAGAATAGGCTATACCTATAGCATCACGCTACGACCCACGGGGGCGGCGCAGTAACGATAAACGCGGGTGAAATCGTGGGAAGATCTAGTTATGAGGTAATCGTAACTGTGGTTCTACTGTGATTTTTATTTGTTTTTATATAATAAAGGTATTCGTAATCAAGCAAGATTATGACTTGCTCGAGGGTTTGCAGTGATCGTAGCCTAAGAACGCTTGCAATACCTACATATGGGTATCACTCGTGCAATACCCACGGTATTGCAAGTGCCCATGTACTACGACCATCGCAAACTACTAGACCTAATGCTTGGTTGCTACCATGATCGTATAAAAATAAGGCTTATGGCTTATGAGCTGTAATCTCAATAGTTCGCAATGTGAACCAAACACTGCTGTGCTATAAGATTGTGTTAGTGTGTTAACTAATGGCAGTTGAATTATTCATAATCCATTAAATATCGGCTTATGTTTAACTTATCACTAGATATAGTAAAATATAACAGTCAAAAATAGTATATATATTTAAAGAGATCAAAGTAAGTCGACGGAGCCCCACTTCGCGGGGCTCCTATTTTTGGGTGGGTTTAAGAAGGAACCTAACATAACCTAACCCTTCCGAGACGGAATGCAGTGATTTGAGGCGTATAGGTGCTCGTTATGATATATTTTAGTAAGCATATTTTGCTGCACAATTACTATTTTTGGTGGTCATTATATTTAATCCCTAAAAATAACACGCTTCTATTTTAAACACCATTGTTGTTAATTAGAGCTTCAAGCAAAAAACCTGCATTACTTAAAACATACGTAGCTAAGTAAACAAACTATTTCCGTGTACAGTTTTTCTCTTTATGGTTCAGCTGTTCGTGTATTAATTGTATTTCGTATGCAAGCAACCTTGTGCAGAATACGGGTTCCTGGATGTTTTTTGGCCATCAGTTTGTGTTATGATGTTTATCTCTTTAACTGCTTTTGGCGTTATAGTAGTTGACTTACTAAAAAATGTGATCATAGCCCGTGCACTTGGCCGAATCGTTTCCATAAAGATACGTAAATATGTATCTAGCATGATCGCGGTAATTCTTGTTGTGTATTACGTAAATTACGTAGTACGAATTAAATAGTTGATTATCGTTTGCTTTAACGGTGAAGGAAAACATCGTGAGGAAACTTGCATGTCTAAGAGTTCTCCATAATGTTCTCGAAGATATGTGAAGTCGGCCAACCCGCACTAGGCCAACGTGGTGGACTGTGGCCTAACCCTTCTCATAGTCAGAAGAGGCCCGTGCCCAGCAGTGGGACAGTTTAATACAGGGCTGATATTATTATTACGTAAATAGGTTAGTATACCGAGTATTTGGTTTAATTTAGTTTATCTTGGCATAAGGAAAGATACACTGTAATTAATTGTACGGATGGTGACTGCTAGCCGCTGCCTTGCTGTTGCCGCTGCGCGCTGCGGTAAAAGTATTCGAATCCCTCACGAGGCAATTATTTGTGTAAAAATCTATTCTTCTGAGTATAGATGTTCTTTGTGTCCGTAAATTGTATATTTTGTAAATGTAAAAATGGAGAATATCTAAACAGCTTATTGCATACTAGATGTGCCCGCGGTTTCACCCGCTTTTATAGTTATTCCGCCGCTCCCGTGGGTTGTAGCGTGATGTTATATAGCCTTAACCTTCCTCGATAAATAGGCTATCCAACAATAAAATAATATTTCAATTCGAACCAGTAGTTTCTGAAATTAGCGCGTTCAAACAAACAAACTCTTCAGCTTTATTTGTATAGATTTTTCTAAAAACAAACTAAAACGTGCCGTAGAGCGGCAGTTAAACATTTACCAAAAGAAATTAAAAGCTAACTGATGTAGGTATTCCTAAATAGGATTAAATATAATGACCACCAAAAATACTAATTGCACAGCTAAATATGCTTACTAAAACATATTACAACGAGCACCTATACGCCTCAAATCACTGCATTCCGTCTCAGAAGGGTTGTTAGGTTATGTTAGGTTCCTAAGCATATTTTGGTGTGCAATTAGTAGATATTTTTGGTGGAGCAAAGGCAAAAAATTTAGGAACAGTTAAATACTACCCTTCATAAGTTATGATCTATAAATAATAAACATACGTATGCATTGATAAGCTGTATGTATACGTACATATTATATTTGTATAGCAATGATTGTGTAGTAATTGCGCTCACTCGAGTGTGGGCGGCTCATTCATGAGTTACGTCACTCGTGTAATGACTCCATGAATGAATGGTTCACACACTGATTGTCACGCTTGAGATACTATTACTAGCGCTATTTTATTGCCTTGATTTAGTCGCGGTACCTTAAGCCTGGTTTGCCAAACCAAACATGGTTGAGTCCTTCATCCCGGGGACTTTGCAAATATACACTTACACAAAGTACACCTAGACTCAGAACAATTCTTTTTGTGATCCATAAATAGTGCCGAGTTTCTGTGTTCTTTCTGTCCTTTAATTGTATATTTCTAAAGTCTCTGTTTCCGTTCTTCTTTCGTCTCCATTCCTTCAAATAGTGTAGAAATGGAGTTCTACTCTTAGATTATTGTTATCTCTTTGGGACACGAAGTTCTCCTGGCAGGTGCTTAATAAAATGTCATATTTAGCCAAATCTTATTTGTCTAGAAACGCGACTTAATACAAACAACAACTTATCCATATGTAACGGTATACTTCTACAAGTATGAGTCTATGTAGATATTTAATGTAATAATACAATACAATAAATATCGGTCAAATTAATAGAACATTCATATTTTGATAATGAAATCTGTCATCAGTATTTAGTAGGTATACTATTCGAAAATAAAAATACTTGAGGAGAAATTTACGTTTAAATTTTTTATTTTGCCTCAATCGCATTTTTACAATAAGACATTGTATGTTCGCATTTTTTGTAATAACGGTACATCAAGTTGTCGCCACTGCTACTGTGCCCGCGGCTAGATAATGCGCATGCGCGGAGCGAGCTGCGCAGGAGTTTATGGTTGTTCAAATGTGGCAAATGTCACGTTTCGCATTATTTACGAGTTTTAGCAGTTATAGTACGCAGAGATTGTTGATGTTTCATATGTTTTGTACATGTAAACAGTTTGGCTTTTTAGGCTACTTTATTTTTTCTGTACATATACCTAAGTCAGAAATAAACTCGCCTTTTGGCCCTTATGTTTCAGTAGACGCTTATTACTTACTGTGTAAGTGATGATGATTTTTATGTGATCGGTGTCGCAGGTTTCCACTAACTGCGGTAACCAATTACTATCAGGCGTGCAGGATTCGGCAAAAATGATGTGACGATGTATAATATGCGATATGATGAAACTTTTAGGCTGTGGTGTATTTTAAAATGTTATATTAACATTTCCGGGCTATATATATACTTTTAGGCGATCTCAAGGTTAATTACTTACAATAATATTGATAAGTAACAACGTTTATTATACTTATACTATAAATATAAAATGTGATATAAGTTTGATACAACCTCGCAAACAACATTATAGATTTTGTTAAAACTGTTTTGGCGATGGCCTCAATTATGGCATACAAGAACATAGAGATATATTTCTTACTGAGCGCTAAAAAGTCGTAGTTCAGTTGATTATTGATGATTTATTCGTATCAGCTGCTTATTAACCTCTGAGTCTTCTTCAGCGGTTAATGAAAACACTATGTGGGTCTGTGCGTCTGTTAGTGACAGGCATAACTCCGGAACCACTGGACCGATTGACTTGTAACTTGGTGTGCAGACACCTCATACCTCGGTCGAGTTTGAATATGGGCTCTGTGGGTCAAAAGACCTCCGAGATATAGGGGTCACAAGGTCACATGAAGACGAAGAGGTTGAATCCTGGGATTTTACACCCATCTCGTTCTAAAGATTCATATATTGTTAAGTAAAATATTATAAATTAGTTAAAGCTTTGTTAGGTACTATTAATTATATAATTATAAAATATTGCATGTTTATTTTGAGCTACTCCTCAGTCGCACATAAGGTAATCGAACTTTTATCTCCACTTTAAATAGCAGCACTTTACCAACTAACTCTATCTAGCAATAGAGAAATTAAGAGATTGGTCTGCTTACCCTTCTCATCCCCTGTTATTATTCCCACCAAAGGTGACTAAACAAACAGACAAAGTCGCGATCATAACCTAGTTACGTTATGAATAAGAGCAAGGCTGCACACTGAGACGGTGGAAGTATTTAGTCCTTGTTCGCAGGAAGTTCGCCTTGACATCAAAAGCAGATGTCTTTCAAAAATGCTCCAATTACTTGGTCTAGTTAAGTTTTAAGGATAACTGGTATAAGCCTATGTGTATAGGTACTTACATACAACTTCGTTGATAAATTCAATATTACAATTTGATTTGATTAGATTGGCTATCTAACTACGAACTTAATGCTGAGATGGATTACGCGAGCATTTCGCTATTGACTAAATGCTTTTTCCTCGTGACAGGGTCTACTAGACATATGACCTGAATTTGTACTGCCAAAAGGAATCACCAGTACCTACCACTAAACTTCATCCGATAATCCACCACCCAAGAAATGACAATGAGGGCTATCGTTTTTGTGCTCACAAGGTGGCGCCACTAGCGAGTAAGGTCCTGTCAACACTGTCACGGCTGCTCTCAAAAGCCGTATTTCGCCGTAATAATTGACGGTTTCTATGGTTTCTGTTGAAGTGACTAAAGAGTATGAGATCTAGGCGGTGAATTTAAGCGTGATAGCCCTCATTGCGTTTACGTTATTGAACAAACCAGGCAATCCAATTAAAGGTTCATAATAAGACCAATGAATGCGCAAGAGTTGCGATTGATTTTTATTTGTAGACACTGGTGATATCGAATAATCAGGATTTCATCGCTTTGTGGTGAACTGCTTACATAACATGATTACTAGAGCGACAGAGTAGCTACTTGAACCCAGTTGTTAAAAAAGTCTAGGTGAAAAAAAGATTTACAATATTTACAAGTTAACAGACAAACACATGGCCCGCTTGATGATAAAGGCTTTTAAAAGCTTGGGGCATTTGTAACCCGCGTTGCCAACGCTATAAAAAAGGAATCGCTGTGTCTTAATAAGGGGCTCTGGGAACCGTATACAAGAATGGTTACATATATATTTCTTCTTGAACCCTTGTCCCTTCGAAACTCGATTCTGCATAATATTCCTTCTCTCTCTACCGAGTTGCCTGGTAGTTGGACCGCAGTCGCTACTTGAGTTTATACCTACCATGGCTGTTTTCAGTGAACAACGTGTTCTTTGATGGTCAATTTTACTTTCCTTTCATTTTGAACTTATGTACTAAGAATAGTTCTTGTACCTCGGGAAGTTTTTACCTGTGGATCACAACGATATGTCTAGCGTGGCAAATTGTATAGCTGGATTGAACCAAGAAAACTGAAGTCATGCGTTTTTAGACAAGTGACAATATTATAGCCAACTATACAGCGATAGCTCAGTGGGGAGATCAACAGACTGCAATGCAGAGGGTCTCGAGTCGAACCCACGACACGCACCTCTAACTTTCGGAAGTTATAGAACTTTTTGAAATGATGTGCATATTGATTGACAATTATCGCCTGCTCCGTACCTAGGAGAGCACGTTAAGCTGTCGGTTCCGGCTGCAAAGAACATCAATGGCAGTCGTTATTGGGAAGTCAGTGCCCTCTAATATCCTGACACTGGTCTAGCTTTAGGTTATCATTAGCCTTCAGGTTGCGGTGGTCAGATGGCAGTCGCTCCGTGTAAAAACTGATATCCAGTCAAATCCGATTAGACTAGAAAGCCGACCCCAAGTGACTTGGGAATAATAAACGCTAAGAAGAAGAAGATAGCCAACTATGTTTCTCAATGACAATAATTTAACCTTTGTACGTTCACTTACGTAAGCTTTTTACTTACTTAGTATAAAACCGAAGTAAATAAAAACATCAAAGTTGAGCAATCGAGTATTCGTAAATAAGATTAGATTTGCCCTTAATTCTCGTGTTCCCCCCAATTTCCGTCGTGACAAAGGGAAAGTCGACAACGCAATCTCTGCAATCATTGCGTCCTAACGTAAATCATGACATCAGCCCTTGTGTTAATCAAAAGTAACCTCAATTCCTTACAATATACGATAGCTTTTTGAATAACAAGCGTTTGTACTGGGTATATACGAGTAAACAGAAAATTGAGATGTAAAGTCTTTTTATTCAATAATCTCGTGACTTGGCATAAGTTTGTGCTACCAGTATAATGTCACGGGTTACATACCCTGATCGAATAATGTGTTATGAGTTTTTCTGTTCTGGAAGTTCTTAATAGCGCTCTACTTTTTCAGACTTCGTGCGGAGTCTGGAAAAGTAGAGACAGACAATAAACTCGCTATTTATAACGTGACAACTAAAGTTTAATATAATATAATAATAATACCGGCCCTGTATTAAACTGTCCCACTGCTGGGCACGGGCCTCTACTCAGTGTGAAGGCCTGTTCAAACCTAAGCGGTATTCGCTAACGTCTGTGGTAAAGAAAACCGAGTGGGTATGCGGTAATATTACTGTTCACACCAAAGCGGATTTCGCTATCCTTGTGGGTAGAGTTGATACTAAATACCTGAGTGAAACCCGCGCGACAGGCACTTCTACCCACAGTGGCAGCGAATACCGCTTAGGTCGCTCTAGCCGCGGAACTCGATACTAAATACCTGAGCGAAAAGCGCGCTGCAGGCACTTCTACCCACAGCTGCAGCGAATACCGCTCAGGTCGCTCTAGCCGCGGAACTTGATACTACGTACCTGAGCGAAACCCGCGCGGTATATACCTCTACCCACAGCGGCAGCGAATACCGCTCAGGTTTGAATAGGCCTTGAGAAGGGTAGTGCAAAATGTGGGTATTACACCACCTTTGTCTAGTTATTCGGGGCTATACAAGCAGGCGTGATCTATGTGTGTATATATTTAAATGTGTGTATGTATGTGTATAAACCAAATGGATGACTTATTACGCCGCAAGTTCACATCCGTCCTTTAACTTTGATTTAAAGAGGGGTCGGCGACTGCAGATTTCGGATAGCGAATATTCTTCTTCTGTAAAATAGCACTTTAATGTGTTGTTTTAAGATTTAATTTTAAATGGTTAGTTTGGGAGCAATTAGCGCGCAAAAACTTAGCTGGGGGCGCGGACATGTGGCAAGCAGACACCAGCTCCACGCGGCGGTTGTGTGTCCGGTGTAATCAGAAATTTTTACTTGTTTGAATTTGCTAACAAACAACTTAATACTTTATTATAAGTATATTTATTTCGTTTTTTTTTGTCTGCAGTATATCGATTCACAGTGATTCTGTTCAAATAGAAGACACCTTTTTTACGGAGCAAAATCCAATGCAAAGGGTAAACCTGCAGTATGTATATAAAATTTAAGTACGGTGATAAATTAAATCAGTATGCCATCGTTGTATTCGTATTTAATCAATTAAAAGGAACACACTCGTTGGTCCCACTAGAGTGAGGTCTTAGGTTTAATTGCCGGGATGCCACGATGATGCTGATTTGGTGAAAATGTCTGATGGGTTTTTGTTAAGAAAGTTCTCAATAGCTGCACGGAATCTAAGAATGCGACCGGCAATAGTCAAAAGGCTCGTTCCTTTATTTTGTGTTACCTGAATCATAAGCTGGCGAAATGTGGGTATGATATACTCACGGAATAGAAAAAAACTATACCGTGAATAATCAACTGCCTACGTGACCAAATACAGCGTGTGACCACATATGTAGGTACATTATGTAAATTGGGTTTAAGTGTCGGTGACATTATTAAAGATGATTCTAAAATTTCTACTAAGAAACCTCGACAGTATTTTGAGTCATCTTAGATTTGTCAGACTCATAAAAGGATGTAGTCACAGATGCAGTTCTTGTGCTGGCGTCACAGCATCTCCGGTACGAGTATGAAACCCCTATTTACATCAAAAACACAATATCCTGGTTGTTTGACTGTGCTCTTCTATAGGATTATAGTACCTCTCCAGCAACCTTAAGCGGTCTGATTCAGATCTAACTGAGTGATCTTTCCGCCTCGGCAATCCCAGCCTAAAACAAGGATGCTGTGTCCTACCATTATTTTTTAGATTTATATACTCGGTAACATCCTTACTTCCTTACTAATATTATAAATGCGAAAGTAACTCTGTCTGTCTGTTACCTTTTCACGCTCAATCCGCTGAACCAATTTTGATGAAATTTGTAATGGAGATAGCCTGACACCCTGGAAAGGACATAGGCTATATAACATCACGCTACGGCTCACGTGAGCGGCGCAGTAACCACAAATACCACTGGCGCGGGTGAGACTGCCGGCGCCGGCGCAGCTAGTATGGATTAATGACTAAAACACCTTGTATAGTTTGTAAAAGTCTGTAATAACGATGTAAAAGAGTGATCGTGAGTGTCTTGTAAGTATCTTCACATAGGCTCAAATTGTGATAAAAAAAAATCTGATATTTCAGTAAACTTACTAACTTACTATGTAATTAATTTGACTTTGACTTTGTTGTGGTGTGTTATAGGCATAAATAATACATCTCTTTTATGAAATTAATTTATCAGCATCAGCTATTGCGCGTGCAAATTTTAATTCAAACCAGTAACGAGATAGTCGAGGCAATCTGATACAAAATGGCAGACTAAAAACTAAAATGAGAATTAATTTACTCTTACAAAATCGGCATCATTATTAAAGATGTTAGCTTCATTACACAACAATATAAAGCACTTAAAAATAGCAAAATGGTTATCTATATCATATCAATGGGTAGATGGTAACTTTTTATGTTGCCAGTCGATTGTATTTTTTGTCTAGCATCGATTGCAAATCAACGGACAGACTATGTTATTATTAGTTATGTCTTAGCAGCGAGGTATATGACCGCTTTATTTAATATTCGGAGTACGTGTTTTTGTATCCTTGTGTTTTTTTTTATAAAGGATGGATTCGTAGAAATTATCTTGTTTACGATTACCATCAGTGCCGGATTAACCACGTAGCAAGAGTAGCAATCGCTACGGGCCCCGCGCGAAAGGGAGCCCCGCATATTTAAGACCACTCATCTCTGTCTGAGAGTAATTTTTTGAATGAAACTTAATACTTAAGATGTGGTATATTGAATTTACTTGATGTCATAAAAACGTGAAACGTTACAACTTTTCCTACGTAAATAAAACACCGAATTTCATACGGTAAACGCACAAGTTCTACAAAAAGTCGCTCTTATAAATGTGTAGAATTTCAGTCGGCCCAATCAGCTCTACAAAAAGTCTGATGTATGCAAGCACTCTTACCCGAAATAATTTGCTACGGGCCCCGTGCATGCTTAATCCGGCACTATAATAATAATAATATTCTAATAATAATATTCTACCACATACACACAACACCATCTAGCCCAAACTAAGCAGAGCTTGTACTATGGGTACTAGACAATGGATAAACATACATATATACTTTTTTTTTTTTGTAAATACATACATATTATACATAGAAACGATTACCATGTTGGTTGTCCCGCGGCGTACGTCGAGCTTACGCTTAAGGCGAAAAAGAGAGTATAAAAACTATCTTAGTCCCGTGGTACAAAGTTGAGGTTACGCATAAGCCTGACTACTAGTTTCTATTCGTGGGGACGCAAACTGGGTTGAAAGTATCTTATGTGTAATCCAGGACAAAGTATTTCTGTGTGTCAAGTTTCATCTAGATTCGTTCAACTGTAGGTATATGCGTGATGGAGTAATAAACATCCAAATATGTTAACAAACTTTCAATCTTATATTATTTGTAGAGTTGTGAGGGTTCTAGTCGGGCGAAATGGTATTAGGTTTTCTGTTAGTAAATTCACACTAACAGTACGATATCTGGAACTGTGCTCAGTAAACGGTAATAAGTTCACTCCCTATTATTGCCATCTAAAACATAGCTGCCTGAATTGTAGCTATAATACAGCTCTCCCACTCACATACTCATGTATCCTTGAAGAAGTTCAGGGCCACGGAAAGAGAGGACAGAATCCGATCTCAATTTTCCGTGTTTGGGGATATGTGTATGTTTGTGAGTATGCGTTGTTTATGAACACGACACGTGTAAGTTCAAGCGAAACAGGACTTGTTATCGTAACAAGTTGTTTGAATATGGATAATAATGTATTTACATATTTATATTATTTATGGAAGATGACTGTAATTCCAAACCTCTTGGATAGTTATGTATGTGTGTTAGGTGTAAATACTTTGATAAATTTAATTTAAATAAAGTAAACAAGTTGGCACTGTAATTTATTCATTAAAATCAGATTTATTGTTGTTGTTGTTGCAATATTTATTTTCATGGAAGACCAACAGCATTATCATTATTTTTATATAAAATATTACGTAGCATACTGCCATTAACAGATCCTCACTTATAAGCTATATAATACATATAAAAAATGTGGAACACAATATTAGAAATAGCTTAAAGTTAATGTCATAATATGCCACATATTGCAAGTTGGATAACGATATAACCCGGATCCTAAAAAGCGCATACACACCTACCTACAAGTAGGTACCGAATTGTTAAGCTGTTTTTATGAAAATAGTTTAGTCTAGTAAGGCGAAGTTTCGTAGTAGGTATCAGATTATTAAAATTTGGTTATTACGCCATATTTTCATGCAATACATATGTACAATTTCTCTTTCCAACATAAACGACATTGTTAGTCCCCATAACAGTAATATAATTGAACGGCTGAGTAGCCTCTAACCACCGCATAGCTTCCACTGCTTACGAAATTATAATGAGCGTTGAGCAACGTATGTAGGGTTGTCTACTATTCGTACTTTGACCGATACCTGTGTATAGCATAAGAGGTAGTCAGATGTTGTCAATCAGCACATGTTACACAGGGTATATTGTAAAATTATATGAGATATATGCCTGTAAACACGAAAAAAAAAAACCCATATCTAAACCATTCTCGAATCCACTCGAACACACACTAAAAATTTCATCAAGATCGGTCAAGCCGTTTAGGAGAAGTTTAATTACAAACACACGCACAGAAGATTAATATATATAAAGATATAAATAGCTGGCGGATAAGTTCGCATTTTGTAAAAATCTGTTGTTAATAATTTGACCACAGCTACTTATCAAATACTAACATATTAATAAAACATCGCTGCGATACAAATATATGTAATGGATGTGAATATATGAGCCGAATTGGACAAATGGCTT
This sequence comes from Catocala sponsa, assembly GCA_963564715.1. Taxonomy (NCBI): domain Eukaryota; kingdom Metazoa; phylum Arthropoda; class Insecta; order Lepidoptera; family Erebidae; genus Catocala; species Catocala sponsa. Next base: position 29,765,632 of record OY751327.1, read on the forward strand.
AAGTTTCATGATTACAAACATTTGCACCAATGATAAAATATATAAAATTGTGTTTCAAAAATGTATATAGTTAGAGTTTTGTTAGCTTACCTAAGATCGTTTGAAAAAGGAAATAATAAGACAAATGAGTATAAGAGAGTACATGAGAATAAGAGAGTCGGAAGAATCCTAGATGCTCTGATTCGATCATAGGTTCTGGAGGAAAGGCCGGTTGAAAATACTCTTAACGGAACCTAGCGTAAGAAGAATGTGACGAGAGTAAATGAAGCAGGATATATGATCGCAGCAAGTGGAACTCATCTCTTTCTACCCTTATATTAGCCAGATATCTGAGTGAGTGTGTGAGTGCATGAGTCTACGTATATGTATATACATATGTACCTACTAGAAGATAAAAAAGTACGGTTGCCAGCCCTGGATGGTCACTTGCCATGATTGACAGTTTCATGTGTGTCAATGCAACAATGAGCCATACCGCCCGCGGATGCGAATACCATGCTTTTATGTCTTGCTATGGCGATGCGAGTGCCGGTACTCCGGTGATAATTAGTGGGTAATATGAGCGGTGTCTCTTATTAGTCAGGGCTTGGAACTTGTGAACTTCGATGGCGTAAGGCAAGTCATGAATATATTTATACGGGCCCAGCAATCGAATATAGGATGTTACGATGTCCCATAGTATTTTAGTAAGCGTGCTATATTGTCGACTACCTGTGTAGTCAATCTGATCTGGTGTAAGTCGCTGGTGTGCTTGACATCAGATCAGATTATTAAAAACTGTTTTATTTTTATTTTTTATTTTGCTTGTCAAAATGACCACACTCCACCTGATGGTAAGCAGTCGTGTGGTCTAAGAGCAGTGGCCTCCACACCGCCCGCATAGCTGCCGAGGTGATGTTGAGGTCTCTATTTTGACGGCCTGAGAAGGTGCTTTTTCGCGCCCCGCTTAAAGGACCCAGGATTGAATTGATTGTGTAAAGGTCTTTCTACAATGTGTAAACACTCCTTGGGCACGTAAATTGACTTATTGCACTACAGGTTATTATTAAATTATTATAATGAAATAAAGACTTTGACTGTACGGATGGCGTAGTCGTTTAAACGGTCGTCTCGCCACTGCCGTCGTGGCGAGGGTTGTGGGTTCGATCTCCACACGGGACAAAAATTGTGCCATCCATAGATGGTTGTTCTTACTCTGGGTGTTCTCTGTGTCCGTTGTTTTAATGTTTTTAAGTACCTCGCTACACAGGAATTATTCCATAACCGGCAGTTACCTTTTAACACAATATGAAAAGAGAAAATGAAAATTTATCATTTAAAAGTTTGCTTTTTCGATGAGTACACTTTGAGGTAAAGTGCAACTCGGTTTAATAGTAATTCATATCTACTATTAATAAGCAACTCGTCAAGCCACAATACGTTTTTTTTACTGTTGTAGGTTTGCGTTGGACCGCGATACAAACATACGATAAATACACCGGACGTCTGTCACCAATCAACAAGTAATTACTATTATTTAAAGGCCAGTAGCAGTATTATTTCTATTACAAGATGTGCACAAAAAGTGGCCAGGTGTAGCTGAGATGCATCTGCTGAACCAGCCCCTTGCACTCACCCTTGCGTTGTGTGTCATGGAGGGTTGGGGCCTGATTGTGTTCATTGAGCATGCGTGTGATGTCTAGGGTTGAAACCCGTGGTATGTTTATACAATGTGAGACTAAATGTCCCGGTTTTGTTTAAGAGTGTAGTAGACTCAGTAAATAACGTTCAAATTCCACACTGGAATAAAATGTGCGTAATCATCGTTAAATGTTATTTGTAAGTTGTCATGTCTTCCGTCGAAGTAATTTTGCTCGAAGTTCGATGCTCGACCTGACCCTTCTTTGTATTCGATGTTTTACTGTTTATGAAGTGCTTCGCAATATCAAGTACCTATTATTAAAGTATGACTTGCCTTTTCTGGAATTAATAAATAAAATAATTCTCTAACCAAAGTTTTTAAGATTACCTACGATTAATTTGTGCCATAGATGTATGTATATTATCATCTGAAATAAAATAGCGACAACCCTATTGAAAAGTGACTTAATTCCTTTGCAGTACTTGCGATTAGGGTACAATTTAAAAGGAAAAGGTTGCAGTCAACTGTGGTGGAATTTATTTCGTGCTGAGTCTGTTGTAATAAGCTTACTTTATTTTAATCCAGATATAAACAGTAGGAGATTTACTTAGTTAGCAATTTGAAAATATTGAGTACATATATCTTCTACCTCTTCTCCCTAACCTTTATTATTCCCAAGTCATATTCAGCTTTCTAGTCTAACTGGATTTGACTGGATATCAGTTTTTACACGGAGTGACTGCCATCTGACCTCCGCAACCCGAAGGCTAACGATACCCTAAGGTTAGACCAGTGTCAGGATATTAGAGGGCACTGAATTCCCAATAACGACTGCCATAGATGTTCATGGCAACCGGGACCGACGGCTTAACGTGCTCTCCTATGCCGGAACAGGCGATTATTGTCAATCAATACGCACGTAATTTTGAAAAGTCATATAGCTTCTGAAAGTCAGAGGTGCGCGATGTGGGTTCGAACCCGAGACCCTCGGTATTGCAGTCTGTTGGTCTTCCCACTTGGTCCAAAATCTAGATTAGTGGAGCCGCAGGCTAATTAGTTATTTCTTTCTCTACAATATAAATCCAGTAATCCTTATCGTAACATTATTATTACACAACTCCTAATTCGATCGATTTTATTTATATCTTACAGTAACAGGTACCTATTTCGTAGCGCATCATCTTATTATCTGTTTTGTATATGTCGCAGGCAATTTGTATAATTCCGCGTTTTACAAACAACTTCGTGATGATGCCGCGTTTTACAAACGGCGTCGTCCGTTTAAAAACGCTCGTTGATTGTTATAGTAGGGTGACCGTCGACGGAGCCCCGCGTCGCGGCAGCTATTTTTGGGTGGGTTTAAGAAGGAACCTAACATAACCTAACCCTTTAGAGACAGAATGCAGTGATTTGAGGCGTATAGGTGCTCGTTATGCTGTTGAATTGTCTATCAAATGTTGTGACATGTTATAAAGTGACAAGGCAATTTACATTTTGCCTTCGGCATATTTTAAAACAGTGAGCGTTTTTAAACGGACGACGCCGTTTGTAAAACGCGGAATCATACAAATTGCCTGCGACATATACACAGTGATTTGTCAAAATATGGCATACAAGTAATGGTCAAACACCATTTTAAGAATGTCAATATGACATTATCATGATGCAATGATGATGTAAGCAGAAGTAGCCGGTGTGAACTTTGATCGTAGCGAAGTGCCCGTGACTAAGGTACCTTTAGCCCATGATTTAATGTATTAATACTGAAACAACTGGTTTATGACGTTATCGCGAGTGTTAGGGATCGATGCTTAATAATAATAATAATAATATAATATTCTATCACATACACACAACACCATCTAGCCCAAACTAAGCAGAGCTTGTACTATGGGTACTAGACAATGGATAAACATACGTATATAATTTTTTTTTTGTAAATACGTACATTTTATACATAGAAACACCCAGACCAAGACAAACATCCATGTTCATGCACACAAATGTTTGACTTGTGCGAGAATCGAACCCGCGACCTCAGGCGTGGCAGTCGGTTACACTAACCACTACGCCATCGAGGCCGACAAATGCTTGACCGATGCTTGGCTTAAGCTTAATGTTATTTGTATTTTATGCTAGAAAATTATTAGTAGGTACTTTGATTACCTGCTTGCTTAAGTAATGTAATACAGAATTAAAATAAAATTCTCAAATATAAAATAATAAAAATTAGAAATTAAAATATTTTTGCAAGAAATAAAATAAAAGTCCTCACTAAGCAACCGATAAAATGTAATTAATTTAGAGTCGTTGCTAAATAAACAACCAATTTGTTTTTATCTAGTAAATAAATTGCTTGCATATATTATTTTAAATAATATATGTAGTTATATCATTGTTTCTTGGAAATAAATAAATGATTTGATTTAATAAAGGGTTAGTGTCCTGGAAAAGAAAAATAAATCAAAGATAATTTAATGAATTGACTACGACTTTGGGCTATAAATATATGTATGTAAATGTATAGTAGGTAACAGACCTTCTGAGTACCTAGCTAGCAATATAATGGGCTTGAAATGAAGTCCTATCGAATAGCAGTCGCGCTAAATCACTAAAATTTGTTTATTCATCATCAGCGCCTTGACACGTCACTTAAAGGATGCATATTTATGATTTCCGCCATGCATCATCATATCATTTGTCACTATATGAATATGCTTATCTTCGTAGCGACATAATAAATAATAAAAGCATTTTTGGTCTGTCATAAAGTTCACCATTTTGGAAAGTACTGATCGCAATCAATTTTCATAAGGCTGTTATGGTGAATACTACCTTGTTTTTCTTTGCTTATAACATGCGGAGTCTATTTGATTTACATTATAGATAGCCTAAAGTTAAATAGTTAGAACAAGTAGGTATAACTTGAGAACGCATTTCATGCATGAATGCAATAAATTATAAAAGGATTAAATATAATGACCACCAAAACTACTTATTGCACAGCTAAATATGCTTACTAAAATATATCATAACGAGCACCTATACGCCTGAAATCACTGCATTCCGTCTCGGAAGGGTTAGGTTATGTTAGGTTCCTTCTTAAACCCACCCAAAAATAGGAGCCCCGCGAAGCAGGTCTCCGTCGACTTAGTTTGATCTCTTTAAAATATTTTAGTATGCATATTTTGGTGTGCAATTAGTATTTTTGGTGGAACAAAGCCAAAAAATTGAGGAACAGTTAAATACTACCCAATTATAAATTTGCAAAGACACCATCACGCAAGATTTAAACCAAGGCCTTTTTACGGAGATTCAGATGTGTTATCATTTTATTTTATTTTTATTAAATAGGTACAGTAACCGACAACAGATTAAATATTTACACAATGAATTCCAATTAAAACTATACACATCATTCAGTTAATATTTAAAATGTTAGTGAGCTAAGGTAAATAATGGTAAAATAAGTATAAAAAAGAAAGAAGAAATAGAGCACAATATTTTAAACAATTTTCTTTAAAAGGGCATTTTAAACACATTATAACTATCGTAGCAGATATCCGATTTAGAACAAATGGAATTGTATTGTCTGCACATTTGTGAAATTGGGTTGTTTAATTATTATTACTATGGCTTATAGTAAAAAGGTGAGGTGTGCGCACAGATCGCGTTGGAGTATATTAGTATCAATCGTGTATTGCACTAAACTCTACAGAGAAATTTAGAACTACATCGCATCAAAAGAAAACAACGTTTTGAAATTAGAAAGTCCTATTTAGTTATTATATTTAGCAAATTATAAAAATATACCTACATAGAATAATTGTTTCAGTTTTTAAAGAGCACTTGTGACAGAGTTAGAACCCTTACAGTTACTGACTGATGGTGACATGATGGCTAGACCACAACGTCATCCTCACGATGGCGTAGTGGTTTAAATAGTCACCTTGCTGCTTATTAGGAGTAAAGTGTTGTGGGTTCGAACCCCACACGAGACTAATATTTGTGTTACACAAATACATAGTTGATCTAATTCTAGGTGTTCTTTGTGTCAAATGATTGAATGTTTGTAAAGTCACGGACTACACAGAATTATTTATATTATTAATAGCTGTCCCGCGCAATTTCGTCTGCTATATAGGAGAATTTACCCCGTTTTCGCAACATTTTTCATTGCTGCTCCGCTCCTATTGGTCGTAACGTGATGTTATAGAGCCTATAGCCTTCCTCGATAAATGGGCTACCAACACTAAAATTACTTTTTCAATTCGAACCAGTAGTTCCTGAGATTAGCGCGTTCAACCAAACAAACAAACAAACTCTTCAGCTTTATAATATTAGTATAGATTATTAATTATAGTGCGGGAGTAGACGATTAAATAATAAGCAAGACTGTATTTTATTTGACAGAAACTCTCAGCTTACTATCAGTACACACGTATTTGACGCCACATTACGTAGGCGCCAAGTCATAATCCAAAGAATTCTAACACGCGCGCATTTTAATGAACAAAAGATCTCCATCTCATTTCTAAAGAATTTAATAACTGGTACTAAAAGAATGCCCTTACACATTGAAGTACATTTCATATCTAATAGTGTTAAGGCATGATGTCTGTCTGAGTGGTCGTGATGCGTGGAGAGTCAATAAACTCTTAATGAACGTCACACGACGGGTCAGGACTCTCCGAGCCGATTGTCGCGACTATTCAAATTATATTAGGTTTGGAAGCTTGGTGTGTTGTTAGCAGAGTGTGGTGTCTGCGGTTGACAGACCATAATATCTATGTGGGAGAACAGTTAATCGATGGTTTTTAGGGTTCGAAAAACCTAATATTCTGACGCCGTCTCCTCAAAGAGAGTTTTACTTCGTCGGGCGATCTGGTTCACTGAAATCCATTTTATGTATTCACTTTTGCCTAAGATTATATACTGTATAGTCTTCTTCTTCTACGTCATTTCACTCTTGATAGAGTGGTCATGGTCATTTTGAAGGTTGTGTAGCATGCTTGACAATCTGTCGCTACTCTTCACGCACCTTTGCCTTTCTGGTGCACTCACACAAGGGACCATTGTCTAATGCTGCCTTGATTTAGTCGGTCCAGCGCATAGGTGATCTACCACATGCTCGTTTGCCCGCGACGTTTCCTTGTACCACAAGGCGCTCTATGGAGTCACCTCCGCGTCTTGATACGTACCCGAAGAAAGTGAGAATTCGTGCTTGTACGATAGAAGACAGGCGCTGCTTGATACCTAGATCTTGTAAAATGGACAAGTTGGTTCTATGCTGGGTCCAAGATATCTTTAGCATTCTCCTCCAACACCACATTTCTAGAGCATATTCTTTTTCTCACTCTCTCATTGTCCAGGTCAGGTGTCCACTAAGGTACTGTATAGTCTATGTAGAGCGTATACCTCTTACATATCGTCGGCTAACTTTTCGATCCTACTTAGGTAGTAGCATGAGAGCCTTTTGCTGTCTACCGGGTACAAGGGTTGACTATGATTTGTCACTTAAAAAACTATAATGTTTTGTTCAATTAGGGAATCAAACATAAGCATAAACTTAAGCTATACGACCAGCGCAGCAGTCATAAGACGACGATAGGCATTTAAAAATCAAAGGCAAGTAGGAACTGACACAGCGCTACATCAGCAAAGTTATGATTGTGTAACCTTTTTGCTTATCAACATAGCGGTATACTCACGTTACATAGAACTATAAACAATATACTCTAATTGTATACAATGTGTAACAGGTGTAGTTATTGTAAACTCTGTGTTAATATACGGCGGCGGTTCGTTCGAGCTTAGAAAAATGTCGGATGCTGTAATAGTGTTCTTGCATACCCGCTGTCTAAGACAGCAAAATTATTGTATCTTACTGTACAAGTTGGCTTACGACGACGTGTACAGTGATTATTGTGATTAGTTACATATTGTTTATGTTTTTGCCGCGTAAGAGTAGGTCCAATGGAGCGGCATAGTCATATAATTGACAAAGGTCCTTAAAAATATTTTTTTAAAAAGTACAAAAAAAAAACAAGAATACGGTGTCGCAGTTAAGCGATCGCTTCGCCGCGCGCTGCCTCGCAGCTGCGCTGAGTATTATGGGTTTGAATCCTACGAGGCACAATCATTTGTGTAATTCACAAATTATTGTGCTGAGTCAGAGTGTACTTTGTGTTCGATGATTGTATGTTTACAAAGTCCCCGCGACGCGACGCAGGGCTTAAACTAAGTGCGGGAGGGGGTTTTAAAAAACTATAAATTGTATGAGAAGGTTTTCTAATGGTTTGTTATTGATTAGTTTTAAAAAGCGTCTCGCTTATTTGTTGACTGCTAACTATACAACCATTAACGTCAGACATTAAAATAATCCTCTCTTCACAAGGACATCTTAAAACTGGCTGTTATAAATGTTTTATTGATATTCCTTCGAGTGGAGTTCAATAGTTTTGGATAAAGTTCTTGTGGCTTTACATCATTGTGTCATTTATCTGGGCTATTGTGCCTTACCGTGAAAGGCGTAAAGATAATGAAGTAAGTTCTTTAATATTGAAGGACCGCATTTCCTACTTTATCTATGAGCAAAGTATACAGACATCCTCGCCGGTCCCGTGACGTGTCTTGGGTTCTGATATTCCGGCTGGCGCCTATGTGTTAGGAATTTATCAGTAGCAGTAGGTAACGTCGTGATTTTTTTAAACTATCAACATAAACATCAGGTAACAATTAACAATGAGGTCACCTGTTAGTAAGCGGTTACCGTAGCCAACTTACACAGGCGTATGAGCTACTTAACAAAAGATACATATCTCTCTTTAGTGCATGAGCAGTACCTGAAACTATTAGCAGTGTTGTTCTTATATACATTATGTATATATTCAGACTCTACAGTCATCTATCTATACAGGTTGATTTTGAAATCGTGTAATTCCTTTTAACCACGCATTCTACTGATGGTTAGAATAACCTGACCATATTTTTTTTATTAGAATTATTTTTTTGGAAATATTAGTGTACCTACCGATTTTTTTCGTGAAATGGTTTCAGATAGTCATATGTTACCACCCGACACAATCTTAATATTTTACTAATTAAAAAAAAATAACAATAACTGATGTCGTAAATAATAAGGGGCAATAAAAAGGACTGCCCGTTATTATTTACGACATACATTATTGATATGTTATTTTTTTAATTAGTAAAAAATTAAAATTGTGTCGGGTGGTTAACATATAACATAATTCTAATAAAAAAATATTGTCACGGTTATTCTATCCCACCAGTAGAATGCGTGGTTAAAAGGTATTGCACGATTTCAAAATCATCCTGTATATCATCTAATAAACATAATCTTCGCTCTATACGCATACCGCCACACACCTATCAATCTACTTTCAAATATTATCACTATACGGCATTCGCGGCATACCACGCAGTCTGCAATGAATTCGCCAAGATCAAACAAATACAATCGCATCCTTATACGTTGTTATCGCGAATGGATAACGCGAACTGTATGAAAGCCGCATTCATACGCGGGTGGGCGGTGATGTTTAGGTTATCTGTGTCTGGTATCACACGACCATGTTTACAAATGACGTTGGTCACAAGAACCGTTGTCATCTTGTGAACACACCGTTATACCCAGGCCAATTATTATTATCGGGTATCACTAAGATAATGGTTTTGTGTGCCTTGTCTGTTGATCTTGATGAAAGGGAAAACTGATGTTAGGTTATGAATAGTGGGTTCTGTTCGAAGGTCTGTGACGTTTAGACACACCCGCTTCAATAGCTAGGTCATACTGTGGGTGTGTCAACCTGAAGCCATACGATTGTCTAGTATAGCTAGAACAGGCCAATTTTTAATTTTTTATATTTTAGTCCTCATGATTAATATTAGTATTTCTTGGGTCCATTAAAATTTATCTCACGGGTAATAGGGTACAGCAATATGTTCTGACAAATCAGTTTTCTTTTTTAAATTGCGACGTCCTGGTTCGGTATTTAAGTCCATCTTATAGACGATCGCAACCAAACTATTTTATGTTGCGTATTTCTGATAAGTAGAGCTTAAAAAGGCACTGTACTGACAACAGTGTGTGAACAAGTGTGATCGTTTCCCCTGGCGCTAACAACAGATCTTCTCCTTTTGGGCAAGTTAAGGGCCAAAAGCAGTTATGGATACTTGCAATTTACCAGGGAAATTTTCCAAATCGAATTTATCCAGTTTTGAGTAGAAATGCTAGCAGGACTAATTTGGATTACAATCAATACACTATTGCCGTTATTTTCTTAATCTATGTGTTTCTTTGTTACAGACACATAAGCTCTACGCGCTGAGGTATTGGGGTTGTGAACTGCTGTGTCTAGTGAACATCGTGCTACAGCTCTTTATGATGGACAGCTTCTTCAATGGAGAGTTCTTTTCGTACGGCACAAGAGTGCTTGGATACAGTGAGGTGCCCCAGGAAGAGAGGTAGGAAAGACTAGTTTTTATAATTGTTTGTCTTATTATTGCCTGACATCACACCACCTGATGGTGATTAGGTATCGAAGTCACATTGCTGATATTATGACAGTTCTCGTCTTGACCGGAGTGTAAGAAAAATTAATTATTGAGTTACTGTATTGACATGGCAGTTACAATGATCACAATTTAATACAATAAGTTGTGTGAACTGTTGAGAGAAAATTACGATGGGTATCATAATTAATTCTATAAAAAGATACTTATAATCTTGTCTGACTCCCATGCATTTATTGACTATGAGACGATTAAATACAGCTGCCGATTCGTGAGAAGGCGTTTGTCTTTACTGGACAGCCGTAATCACGTAGTTTGGCAGCACCAAAGCAGCGGATCAATTTTATAACGGTGCTCGATGTTTTGTACCATAAACGTAGCAAAAAATATACACGCCATCTCTGATGATATCAGGGCCAATGAATTTAAGCATAGGGTTAAAGGAAATTAATGCGTGGGGTTGGCCACCTGAACTTTATCTAAGTAGAACCTTTAGGAATTAACCAATGGAGAATTCTTCCGCTCGAGAAAGAAACAGCCCTTAATTTGGCTGTTACTGTAATTTTACTATCCTTACGTTCTTTTCTCTGGTTTCAGATACGACCCAATGATCTACATATTCCCTCGCATCACGAAGTGTACGTTCCACAAGTTCGGTGCGTCCGGCAGTATACAGACCCACGACAGTCTGTGTATACTGCCGCTGAACATTGTCAATGAGAAGACCTACATCTTCTTGTGGTTCTGGTACATCATACTGGCTGTTGTGCTCACCCTGCTAGTTATATATAGGTAAGCCTTACTGACTTCTTTGGACAACATTTTTCTGTAAGGAATATTTCAGTCGAAGTCTGGAAATGGGCTTGGTAAGTCAAGTCAAAGTCAAAAATCATTTATTAATTTAGGTCACAAAGTAACACTTATGAACGTCAAAGTATATAGGTTAGTGAGTTTACTAAGTTACTGAAGCTACATTTAGGTTAGTTGCTAGGTTCAGGCAAAGGGTAGAGCCTATGAGAAGAAACAGTCAGTTAAATATAATTTCAGTATTTTACAACTCAGATTAACAAAGTGTTACAGCCATTATGCCATATACTACTGACTATAAAAATTAAAGATAATAACAATAATAACTTAATAATATTATAGGGAGGAAATAATTTGAGCTAAGATATATTATTTAATACAAATCTAAAATAGACAGTAGGATGGTATGATGGCGCATACACTTACACTTTGTGACTATGCAAAGGCTTAAATTGACTTATAAGTAATACAGATCTTTGAATCCTGTATGCAACAAGCAACTAGCTCTATGAGTTTTGTCATTTAAGTAGTCGTTGACTGAATAATAACCCTTCCGAATAAATTGTTTATTAACAGCGTTTTTAAATTTAAGCATGGTAAATTAATTATATTAATAGGTAATTTATTAAAAAAACGTATACCGAGTCCCGCAAATGTATTGTGAACTTTATGTAAACGATGATATGGGCCTACTAACTTATGCTTATTTCTAGTGTTTACGTTATGAAAAAATGATAAAAATATGAAATATATGATAAATCTCTTCTGCTGTCGTGAGAACCTGTTTTAAGTCGAGGTGTATTAGTTTTTTTATACCTTCACATAAGACTGTTAGTATACCCAAAGTGATAACGATGTTCTAAATTTAGATTTTTTTATACTGTGAAGGTTTTAAATAGGCATTCATGCTGATTCATGGTTCTTGAGTACCATAGCTTGTGATCATTTGCAATACTAGGGATAGAACTTGCGCGTCGCCACCTTAGAAAAAAAGAATAGTGTTAATAGAAAAGAGACGAAGGTATACATAGTAACTTGCATCTCGTAATAGAATCTCTACCGTAATAGAATACTTTACCGCTAGTTTCTAGCCAGCTCATCAGTACCGTTACCAAAGAGTTGGCAACGGCAGACCCCCGTTGTTTAACTCGAAAGACCTAATAGACTTTGAGCAGTGGGATAAGCAATTTGAGCCACTATATACAATATTGACGTACGACAGAATGTGCGTTATCTTCGTAAACAAATTGACAGTACAATCACGTACTTGCTACCGTAATGAGGACTCGCTGATAGCGCCGTTGGCTCTCTTAAGCTAGTTAAGATAAACCTGCCCAGTGCCTTGGATACATGTAATATTGAGCTTAGATAACCTTTGGAAGGTTAGCAGAATTCGAGACTGAATGCCTCGTTGTTGCCCTATTAGTACAGTTAGGTATGCTTGCGAGCTATCATGAGCAGAGGCATAGCTACCGCCGCGCGCCGTATCAGCTGTATCAATGATACGGGGCCCCCGGGCTACAGGGGCCTCTAACTTGTGTAAGCAAAAATTAGTAAAATGTTATCCACAATGTCACTTAATCTCGTGCTTCCCGGAAAAAAAACATAAAAAACTGTCATACGTGCCTATAGAGTTCTCACTTCAGAAAAAGTAAAAAAAGCAATCTCTTTTTTTCCCGGTTAGAAAAATTTAAATCGTCTTTAGCTATAGATGATTTAATAAATCAATTTGCCAAAAAAAGGCAAGAAAAGTATATATTTAATTTGAATTGTTTGGCTGGCTCAATTTCTAGGAGGAAGTGATAACTTATAATCAATAAATATTTATTTTAATTTAATGCAAGCATTTTTGTTTCTTTTGTGTGCCCTCCAACTAATTTTAATACAGGGCTCATCCAAGGCACGCTACGCCACTGATCATGAGGTCCTGGTTTGGTAGTGTTATTGAGTTTTCAGTTAAGAAATTTTCAGTACTATAATAATAATGTCCTCCAGACCGAATTTCGGTCACAGCGACCAATATTAACGGAGACTGGCCATCTGCGCAGGAGATATTATAGTGCACAAGTGTGTACGCAAACACAAGTGCACTCTCTGTTCCCTAACTCTCATGATCCGATGGGACGGATAATCCGACACGACCGGAGAGAGATCAGGCGCAGGACCAGCGGCTTTACGTGCTTTCCGAGGCACGGGGGTGACTAACACCGGCAACTTCCTAACTCCGGGCTGCTATTGCGATTTCTTAATAGAAAATCCCAATAACTTTTTGTTGGCCCAACCCGGGATTCGAACCCGACACCTCATGCACAGCAGTCGCATTCACTACCGCTGCGCCACGGAGGCGGTAACACAGACTGCAAAATTAAATATGCTTAGTAAACAGCAACAGGCTCTTGCCCTATTGACCAAACAATAAAGTCACGAAATGTGGGTACTACACCTTTATCAACAGAGGACATACATAATTATAGTCGTAAGATTATGTAGGTACAATTCGGTGGTTATGGTAGACGTCTAGTTATACTGTTAGCCCATATCCCAGCAGTTTGCAAACGTATTAATAAAAGTTATTTAATACTAGATGTGCCCGCGGTTTCACCCGCGTTTATGATTACTGCGCCGCCCCCGTGGGTCGTAGTGTGATGTTATATAGCCTATAACCTTCCTCGATAAATAAGCTATCCAACAAAAACAATATTTTTTAATCCGAACTAGTAGTTCCTGGTAGATAAGATAATGGTATTATATCGTGCCAGAAAACTCTCCAACACCACATACGTCATCCCAGGGTCGTACATTGTGGACCATTATCTGTATCTGGGTGCACAAATTTATAACGACGGCAGTTGTATACCGGAGATAAAGAAGCGTATTGGAATGGCTAGGGACGCTATGACCCGACTTAATAAGATCTGGAAAAAGAGGGGAATAACCATTAACACCAAAGTCCGGTCAATACGCTCTTTAATATTCCCAATATTCCTGTACGGAGTGGAAACGTGGACGATACTGGCTCGAGAAAGGCAGAGAATTGATGCATTCGAGATATGGTGTTGGAGGCGTATGCTGCGGATAGCGTGGACTGCCAAACGCACTAATGCATCGATTCTTGCGCAGCTTAGAATAATAATCCGCCTATCCACAATTTGTCAGCAGCGCATTTTGACATACTTCGGCCACATAGTACGGAGAGGAGATGAGAACCTCGAAAAGCTGATCGTAGTTGGGAACACGGAGGGCAAGAGAGCTCGAGGACGGTCCCCAACCAGATGGAACGATCAAGTAAAGCACTCATCTTCAACCAAACTCAGCTCGGTCAGAAAGGCCATGAACAGAAACCGATGGAGGCAAATCGTTCGATCCAAGTGTGGATTATCCAACGATGATCACGATCCTCAGACATGAGGAACCGACCATAGAGAGAGAGTAGTTCCTGAGATTAGCGCGTTCAAACAAACAAACAAACTATTCAGCTTTATAATCTTAATATATTATTATATAAATTACGTGTCACGTTGTTTGTCCGCTATGGACTCCTAAACTACTGAACCGATTTTAATCAAACTTCGTATCCATCTATAATTTGGTCCAACTTAAAAGATAGGATAGTTTTTCTTTTTCTTTTAAAACGGGCAAAAATTGTCTAATGTGAAGCAGACGAAAATGCGCGGGACAGCTAGTATTAGTATAGATATATATATAGGTAAAGTAACGATCTTATAGCTGAACGGAGAGACTGTCGAACTAGAGACTCCTGAGTCTCTAGTTCGATTCCACAGCACGCATGTGATGGACTATGGCCTGGAGCAAGCCATTTGTGAACAATGTATGTGAGTGTGAATGGAACAGTCGCAAGAGGAAAACCTAGGCGAACGTTTCTCGATCAGATCGGAGGCGTTCTGGACAGAGGCCAGGTTAAGAGCTCCTTGAACCGACGGGCGTGTATGAGGAATGTGATGAAAGTGAATAAAGCCAGACAAGTGTGTCAGGATCGTAGCAAATGGAAATCCGTAGTCTCTGCCTTCCCCTCTGGGAAACAGGCGTGAATCTATGTATGTATGTATTTCTACGGGCCTATAGTTGTGGATCCGAATCCCACACTTGACAAAAATTTGTGTGATCCATAAATGGTTGTTCCAAGTCTGGATGTACTTTGAGTCCGCAGTTTGAATGTTTGTAAGTCTCCCGCGACACAGGAATTATTGTTAGAAGTCTTTCGAAATAGAAAATCATATGATGTTGATATTGATTTGTCGGCCTCGATGGCGTAGTGGTTAGTGTAACCGACTGCCACGCCTGAGGTCGCGGGTTCGATTCCCGCACAAGTCAAAAACTTGTGTGCATGAACATGGATGTTTGTCTTGGTCTGGGTGTTTATAATATGTATGTATTTACAAAAAAAAATTTTTTAATAATATGTATGTTTATCCATTGTCTAGTAAGTACCCATAGTACAAGTTCTGCTTAGTTTGGGCTAGATGGTGTTGTGTATATGTGATAGAATATTATTATTATTGCAGGCTGGTGATAATCTTCGTGCCGTCGGTCCGCCCGCGGCTGCTGCACGCGCGCTCTCGCACGCTGTCCATGGAGACAGCCGTGCTGGTGTCGCGCCGCACAGACATCGGAGACTGGTGGCTGCTCTACATGCTCGCCAGGAATATTGACCCACTTATATACAGGTGACTTAGCATCTTTCACTAACTGTACATATGTATATATATATATATATATATATATATATATATATATATATATATATATATATATTAATACTATTTATAACTATACCTACAATCAAAGTGTTTTGTGGGTTGGATCCTTTTTGCATAACTACGTCCAATTGATACTTGGAATATGTTCATCGACTCATCAACATTTATTTATTTCCAGGGAACTAATATGTGAGCTGGCCAAACGCACGGGGGAGAAGGAGGGCGCATGCGCGTGACACCCACCCCCCAGCGTCGCGGTCGTCGGCGTCTGACACACGACCAACCCTCACCCCCCAAACCCTCCACTCGCCACAACCAACCAGCAACCAGACCCGAACAACCAAACAGCACTAACAAACCTTACCAAGTATATATACTATTTCCTAAAAATCGCTAAACCACCTTCAGATAGACAAGGGTGTAAATACGACTTGCATACGAGAGCGAGTGAGACAGATGATAATTCTTATGGCGATGTTTAGCTGTACGAACAATTGTCATGTATCTTCCAATTAATAGAGTTCTACTAGAAGTACGAAAAGACTGTTCTCTTTACCAGCCAATTGAAAAAGACTTAACATTATGGAGTTGCCTATTGTTAGTATTCTTCCAGAACCTTCTATCTTCCGAGCTCGCAAAACTGCGCATCGTTTTTCTACTAGAGACGATAGTAATAATTGCAATATTCGTACCGAGTGACCAGTGGCGCTAAACGCAGACAGCACCATCATATTGGTATTGCTAGCAGAGCCGGAATACATACGACTGAGAGTCTCAAGGTCGAATCCAGGGTCGGCAGTGTTACAACGTTTTTCTGTCCAGAAATTTGCAATAGTAGCACGTAGTCTAAGACTAGTGTCTAGTAGATGACAATATGCTCGTCCTCTTACCTGGGACTAATCACATAATTGGAGAAATTTGACTGTCGTGACCTCTCGTTTACCCTTTCGGGACATAGCCGTCAGATTATGTATGTATCACGGCTGTAGTTGTCACTAATTCCCTCAGATCCAGGGCGACTCTAGAAAAAAGCTAGCGAGTTTCATGCTCTCTCCCTCTAAGCAAGATTTTTATATGAAGTAGGGCACAAAGTAATGTCCAGATTGACTAGAGAAACACTTCTACCCTACAGAAGTTCGCAGAATAATGATCTTGTGTTGTATTCCTGCCGTGAGTAGGATTTTAGGGCTCAGTATGGTCCTGTAATGTCAGCAAGAAGACTAGCTGTGCCTCAGTATAGCGACTCTTGAAGGGACGGTATCTAAAGACTGTTAGCCCTGGTGTTATAAGTTTCCATAGGCATTACGGTAACGGGTTACTAGCCTAGGCTTTACCCTAGTTTACCATTTGGTATAAAAAACAAAATGTTCACTCCTACCTCCAGGAGTGATTTCACTTCAATAGCAAAATATGTGATATCCGAACCAGAATCTTTCAGTAATGATGCGTCTGGTCTTTCGTCTACCACCACTGCAGATCTTGGGATTGCATGAATCTCAACTGTTAGATTATAGACTCTTTTACTATTGGTTACATCGTAGTTGCCTTTTACTCGAATAAACAAAACTTAAGGTTCCAAAAAATATTGGCCATTTGTACATTATTATAAAGAAATGAAAAGATAGTGTGATTTTTACGTTGCCTAATTCAAGTGCCACAAAACAAAGACACACAGAAGGCCGTCTCATATAAGGCGTGAAAGACGCATACGTAATAATATGTGACTACAGCGATTTCGGATCAATTCAGACATATGTAGTAACAGATATTCGACAAATTTACTTGTTATGCACTACTTTGTTGACCCGAAATAGCGGAGTGTATCATTCACGCTTCGTGTTGACTTACTGTGTAATGCGGTCGTATGAGTTCTTCAACAAAACGACTAGCATTATGATATCTTCAAGAGAGAAAGATATTCTAAGGTGGAACTAGTGGTCAGAACATTTGAAAATGCAAGCAATAAAATAATACATAAATTAAATTTCAAAACTTTTTTAACGGTTGGCGTCCATAATGAAATCTTTTTGCTCGACCTAACTTTTTTACACTTTTTAATGTTTCACTTTTAAATTTACTGATGACTAACATATACATATGTGGTAATAGTTTGTGAACAACGAATTAATTTCGCCCAATAACTATACAATATTATTTTTAGTATGCCTACGATTGAAAAAGTTTGTTCAGAATCATAAAGAGAATCGACCATAAAAAAATTAAACTGTTATCTATTTAGAGAAAACTCTTATACGAAATATTCATGGAAATATTAAATTAATATGTAGAGATGTTATATAGCAAACCGTATTTGTCTACGTTTACTATTTAAACGCTTGTGGCGGAATATACCCTAGACACATCTTTACCTCTGAACACAGATTATATTTTAGTGCTATCCCTGGGACACCTTATGTTGAAATCAGTTTAATAGTTTAGGCTGTCCGAGGTAACAAAATTGAAAATCCTTCTTCTTGTATCGACGTGAAATTGCAGTATTCCTACTGTTGTTTCGTTCGGTGAGTGAGAGATCCGGAGGCCCAATCACCCTCTTTCCCCCTTCCCGCTCCTTCTTCTTCCCGCTTTCTTTCCTAAAGGATCGACAACGCGCAAGTGATGCCTCTGATGTTGCAGGCGTTCATAAGCTACGGTGACCACTTACCATCAGGTGGGCCGTATGCTTGTTAGCCACCATAGTTGTATAAAAAGAAAAAGTCGGTTAAAATAATTATAGCTCATGATGCTTTATGATAATTTTTCTGATTAATTTTCCTTATATTTATATTAAGTATTACAAGCCGTAAATGGTAATAGTGATTCTGAATAAAATATATTCAATATTATGTAAAATCTATACTAAAAATAATATCGTATAGAAATCTTTCTTTATTTTGATTAGTCGGTTTGTGTTAGTGTAATGTTATTGTGTAGTTATAGTTGAGTGTTTCACTGCCATTTAGCGATGAAAATCCTTTCTAAAAGAATAGAGCATAGGTATTTGGAACAAGTGTCTAAGGCATGGGCGCCGGCAGCAGGGTGCAAGGGGGTGCACTCGCACCCACCTGTCAGGAAAAGAAATACATAGAATGTTTTCATTTTCGATGTGCGAAATGCATTCAATAATATACCTGCATTTGAATTTGACATTACATTTATCTACTTAATATACATGTATAATTCTATATTTTATATCAGTTAATAGTGTAATGTTTAGATGCAGATGCACCTCCCTGAAAGTAATTCTGGCGGCGCCGTTGGTCTAAGGTATTTGATCGCTTTCTTGAATCTGTTACATTCATTTGCACTTATGATTGCACGTCGATTCTCGGGCAAAGTGTTAGACCCGTTTTCTTATTGTTGGAAAACCTTAGTAGTAGATATACATGCTTTGCAGTTGTGCTCGCTAGAAGTTTAGTCTTCCCCTTTTACCAGGGAATGTTACTAGCGAATTAACGCTGCCTAATCGTTTTAGATGATTTTCTGTGACAATTTATTTTGGTATCAATTAGAGCCCGTTCCAAATATACTCACTTTAAATAGTCTCTGTATGTGAAAATTTTGAGCCATGATCAAATTTGGTTGGTTAAAATTGTTTAAGTAATTACATATTACGTTCTTATAATAATATGATAGAAATACGAAATTCCAGCCAATTGAATATTAGTATAAAAATGATGTCTTGCGAAAATATTTTTATTTTAATGATTTCGGCAAACATGTAGGGATTACGTTATCGATATTTCTAATTCACGGCTGCTGGCACCGTGCGATTACACAGTTATAATCGTGTTGCAACCGACAGCCAAGCTGCATGCTCGTATGTCACTTTATTAGTATAAAATATCGAATCTTATTTAGTAATCTGATTCCATAGATCTGAACTACGTATTAAACCATTTTAATGCATATCAAGTAGTTAGTTATTTTGTCTTAGTCCTCTTTAACATTCTTTTAAAATGTGAATATACTCGAATATTATATTACGTTGACTAAAATCCAATTTTATACTTAGTCAGTTTAAAACTATTTTCTTTTAATTCATATCATTTTCTGTTTTATGATTCATAAACAGCACAACCTTTACTTTTAATATGGCAACACTAAGGTATTTTTAAAGCAGCAATTTATTACTTCTGTATTTATGTTTATATTTCGAATATAAAAAGATGTAACGTAAGTTTTTTGAATATGGAGAATTTTCTCGAATGGTGGCAACATTTATTATTTGTGAAATTGCCAAGCACTGACGGCAACCGAAGGACTGGGAATGTATGGCCTTAATTGTAGCGTCGTATGTATATTGTATCGGCTTTATGTGAAGTGATTTTGGAACATTTACAATAACTATTGTAGCTGAATGTAATTGTTTGTGTATTTGAGAATGGAACACAGTATTATCAGAGTGAATGTCATACCCTGAGACTTGTGAGTTGAACCACAAATTACATTGGTATAGAAGTCTGGCTCAACATGTGTAACTGCGTATGGTTGTTCTAATCTATTATCTCATGTTTTTTTGAAGTGGCCTTTTAAATCGGTGTATTTAATAATTGTATTGTTTGCACGAATGGTCAATGTTGATTTTCTTAACAATAACGTGTTCCATTCTCTATATTAAATAGAAACTACATGTAAACGGTTGTCAGTGATATATTGTATGTCATTTTGTGTATTTGTGTAGTAGTGTAGTATATTAAATATAACTAAAAGTGAAATTTTATGCGCCGTAGTAAAGCCTATGGTAGCGCCATCTCTCGGTGCGTTTGGAAAACTAAGCGACGCCATCTTTTGGTAGCTGAAGTAAACTTGCAAACAAGTACGCCGTCTATTAGCCGCGAAAGTAAACTAGTGTTGTGATGTGATGTCTCATTGGTGTTCATTTTTGTACTGAAATTGTAAGCTTCGTTTATTGGAGCGCATTTTTTTAAGATTTTCACTGTTACAAGTTGTCTAGATGAATTGTTAAGTTTTATTGTGATATCATTTAGCTAATGGTATTGTGGCGACATGAAATATACACAAACTTTTTTAATAAAATTGTTCCTTATACTTGCTCTTTTTTATGATTAAATATAAAAAGGCACGGATAGCATGTAGTAAAAATATACATCGTCCTTTCCGAATTGTGTGCCGAAGAGACCGAGAGAATGTTCTCAAATCGTTGAAATACTTACAAGTCGGCCAATCCACACTTCACTTCAGTATAAGAAGGCCCTTGACTTGCAGTAGGACAACTATTATAATCAAGACTAACGTTATTATATTTCTTATGATAATATCAAGCAATAAATAATTGTGAACATATATTCATCTGCAACCTTCGATCAAATATACCCTAGATGCACATTCTCATACAAAAACCGCGTCAATATGTGGCACTGACCATTACTGCTTACTTATAAGTGTCTGCATTTATTATGCAATCCAGGAAATAAACCGGTATAACCATTGAACGCTCACTGAGAAACATTTTGTAATAATTTAGTTAAAACGCGTTAATGTAAAGCGTCCTAAGTGTGTTACTCGCGATACGCAAGCGTACTAAGTATATGGTACGGTCTCCACCGTAGTAGTGGTGTCGATTCGCTCTCGCTTACGGGCAGTGCACGCAAGAGTGAGTGGGACAGGTGCATAATATAGCGCATACGACTGATTTATGCACAGTTTTGTTGGGGCCGTTTTTCGAGCGACGATCGTGCATCTATGGTATATTTGATCGATGTCTGCAGCATTATTATTGTGCTCAGTAGACAATATCGCCAATACCATTTTCATAATCTTCGCCGCAATATCACATTCATATCACCCTCATTATACTGTTGAATTCATATTCTTGTAGTACCGTAAAATTGAATAAACACCGCTGTTACTGTACACAGCAACATATTATATACATAATATATGTATCAATGTATAAAAACGTCACAAAAACTTACCTCTTAAATAACAAGTGAGAAACGGCAATGAATTGCCGTAAATCTTAGAGTTCGAAAAAATGGTTCACGTAATATGCAAAGGTCACGTGATACCACGTGACCTTGAGGTCAGAGGTCAAAGGTCATAGTCATTTCGGGGGTATATCGACTATGCTGAGTCGAGTGGCGTTGACTGCGAGTCTCTAGCTCTTACGGTTCTTGAGTTGAAAGTTGTATAACAGATAGACAGACGGACGGACGGACAAAGCTTTAGGATAAGAGTTTTTTCGAACTCTAAAAAGTAAAACAATGCCTTCTAGAAATGTGTGTTTTACGTTCTGACGTAAGATCTACCTATATAACGCACTTTTGTATTAATACAAATTATTATTTGTATTTATACAAATAGCGCCCACAAAACGCGCTCAAAAGTAACGAATGCCATAAAAATACAATATTTCACAAAAAAATATATATTATTTGTATATTTAGTATTGTGGTATAGATTTAATTTTAAGATATATTAGAATTTATCTTCTTCGTGTGACGTCACTTGCGCATGCGCAAGTTGCGGTCAACCTTTCCATTTTGTCGTTAAGTTGAAAGACAGTGTAAATAGTGAATAGTTCTATGTTCCTAACAGACGAATCAATTTAGTTAAATTATAGGCTGTATTGCAAACGTATTGTATTGGTTATTATACTCTAGCGGTGTGGCCTAGCCTTACTAAGTTTCTAATAAACTTTTTTTTAATACATTCTGTTCACGCAAATAAAATCGTTCGCACAAATAACTATATTGTATTTCTTTATATTCCTGTTAATATTAAGAAAAATGGTTCGGCATCACTGTTATTATGTTTCAATGTATTTTACAATGGCAACACCATCCCGCTAAAGTAAAATATACTACTTAAAAAATAAGTGTCATCTAGACTTTACGTTGACAACACTCAATGTAAGTTCAGTTAAATTTAAATTTTAATGTTAATTAAAACGATCAAGCATTTATTATAGATTAGTTTGTTTTTAATATAATTTATATACTCTGTATAAAATAATTGTGACAGGCTCTAAGACATTTAATTACGATTATTTTTAAATAGGTTCATTTTATAGTGATATATTGACAAAATTATATCTTTAGTGTTTAATGAAACAAATTTTATATTTAGTTTATATTTGCTGTATACAACTATATAAATTTACTTGTAAAGGTATGGGATTTTGTTTTTGGACACTATTTAATAATTGAGTGCCATTTTAAATTGTAAATCTACATATTTTCCAAATTGCTCAAACGTTATTTATTTTATTTATGAGATTTTTATAAATGCACTCTTATCTGGAATGCTAACTGATTTAGCACGTGGCTTTGTTCTCACGTATATCATTAAAACATAATCTATATTTTTCAGCGTAGCTTCCTATTACTGAAACAATTCCTGAAATTATGTCTGTACAAACAAGAAGATAGTCAAGCTTATTCTTTCCTATTTAATACTTTATAATAAAATAATAACGCGACCTTCGGGGCGAGTGTCTGGGTTATGTGAAATACACACTGCGTCCAATGTATAAAATCCCTTACCTATTGCTCATTTAATTTTGATAAAACATTGTGCATCTTAAATTTAATGTTATTACTCTCGTTTTTATTCCCCAAGTCATTCCATCGACAGTTGATTACACAGACTATGAAAACAAAGTAATTATCATAATTTTCTACGCCCGTACCACGGTTCTCGTGGTAAGCGATCACGGTCGCTTTATGTACGCGTTGCCATGGTTACAGCGATACTGCCGCTACTATGATCCGATTTGATAGTGATCAACTATCGTTCGGTCGACTTTAGAGTAAATATCACGACAAATGTAATTGTTTTAAGGTGTCACTGTAATGTTTCACTTCCAGATGAATTATACAAATATTATTCTTTTAGTTGTTTTGTTTTATTTGATACCTCGATACCATAGGGCCTGGAGTTGAATATAATAATAATATTCGTGGTATGTGATGGACAGCGCAGAGCGATCGAGTCACACAGTCGATTCTACATTATAAATGTTATATAAATTATATCATCATCATCATCATCATCAGGCTATAATAGTCCACTGCTGGACATAGCCCTCCCCCAAAGAGCGCCATAGCGCCCTGTCTTCAGCTTGCCGCATCCAGCATCTGCCTGCAGTCTTTCGCAGATCGTCATCCCACCTGGTCGGAGGGCGTCCTACATTACGTTTGCCGAGTCGCGGTCTCCACTCAAGAACACGCTTACCCCAGCGGTTGTCTGTTCTTCGCGCGATATGGCCAGCCCACTGCCACTTCAGCTTGCTAATTCTCTGAGCTATGTCGATGACTTTGGTTCTCTGTCGGATATATTCGTTACGAATCCTATCCTTCAGAGAAACTCCGAGCATAGCTCTCTCCATAGCTCGCTGAGCGACTTTGAACTGGTGGACCAACCCTACTGTGAGTGTCCATGTCTCGGCTCCGTAGGTCATGACGGGTAGCACGCACTGATTAAAAACTTTCGTTTTCAAGCATTGCGGTATGGATGACGAGAAGACTCGGAGTAGTTTCCCAAACGCTGCCCAGCCCAGCTGGATCCTCCTCCTGGCCTTCCTCTCGAAATTGTTTTTACCTAACTGCAGAATCTGCCCGAGGTAAGTGTATTCGGAAACGATTTCGAGAGGGTGACCATGTACGACGATCGGTATTGAATCAATGTGGCCATTGATCATGACTTTGGTTTTATCCAAATTCATGCCAAGACCGATACGTCGCGAGGCTGCAGCTAGGCCGTCCAGCATCTGGTTCAGCTCCTCTAGCGACTCCGCCATTAAGACTATGTCATCTGCGAATCGCAGGTGTGAGATGTAGTCGCCGTTGATGTTAATGCCCTTTCCTTTCCAGTCCAGCGTCTTAAACATATCTTCCAACGCGCTTGTGAACAATTTCGGGGATATAACATCCCCCGTCTCACTCTGCGCAATTGGATGGGTTTAGACTGCTGGCCTTGTACTTGGACACTCATGGTGGCGGCTTCGTACAGACATCTCAGTACCTCGATATAACGATAGTCTACTTGGCATCGCTGTAGGGATTCCAGAACAGCCCATGTTTCGACAGAGTCAAAGGCCTTCTCATAGTCCATAAAGGCCAGACACAGGGGCTGATTATACTCTTCTGATTTCTGTATAATTTGCCTCACTGTGTGAATGTGGTCTATGGTGCCATATCCTCTGCGAAACCCGGCCTGTTCCGGCGGCTGGAACTTGTCAAGTATCCTGGCGAGAGGGTTCGTGACCACTCGTGAGAACAGCTTATAGACACGGCTGAGAAGCGAGATGGGTCTATAATTTTTAAGGAGGGTTTTGGCACCCTTCTTAAAAAAGAGCACCACCAAACTCCCGCTCCACGCCTTTGGAGTTCTCCCACTGTGAAGGACGGTGTTGAAGAGGTTCTGTAATTCCTGTATAACAGGGGCTCCTCCAGCTTTTAGAAGCTCTGATGTTACTCCGTCCTCACCGGAGGCTTTTCCATTTTTAAGCTGCCTCAGAGCTAACACGATCTCGTCTTGACTGATGTCTGGCAGTTCGTCGGTGTAGTGGCGTATCAGGGTGGCTCTAGAATCGTGGTCGTTTCGTCTGGAATGAGGGGCATGTGCAGCGTATAATCGGCCATAGAAATCCTCTATCTCGGCGGAGATCTCCGGCTTTGACGATACGGTCCTCCCGTCGTGCGTTTTAAGCTTCGTCAGGTGGCTCCTGCCAAGCTGCTGAGTGAATACTTTGGACCCTCGGTTTCGCTCTATCGCCTCTTCAATGAGGCGTGTGTTGGAGCTCCGAAGGTCGCGCCGTACCATCTTCGTAATCTGCTTGTTCTGGTCTGACCTCTCAGACGAAGTCGCTTGGGTGGTTTCCCGTCTTTTTGTCATCAACCCGAGAGTCTCAGCCGAGAGTTTGGATTTCTTGCTAGTCCGCTGTATTCTGCAGAATTTGATGCCCTCGTCCCTCAAAGTTTCGACCAGATTGTGTAGGGTCTCGTCAGCGTCATCGGTGGGTTCCAAGGCAACAAATCTATCCCCGATAAGCTGCTGGAACTTCTCGGTACCCGCCATGATTTGGATTGGGTTAGGTCGGAGCGTGGACTTCATCAGGCGGTTTCTTTCAAGCTTTAAGTTGATATTCAGAGAGCCTCGGAGGAGTCGGTGATCAGAACCGGTATTGAACCTGTTGATCACTGAGACATCTCTGAATATGTGCTTGCTATCCGTCATGATGAAGTCGATCTCATTTTTAGTCACAGTGTCGGGGCTTTGCCATGTAACCAACATGTGCCAACAGTAATAGGTATATAGAAATTGTTTTTATTGTATTTATGTCATTGTATTGTGGCTATTTTTGAAACAATAAATTTATTATTATTATTATTATTATTATTATGTCCACTTCCTTTGAGGCTGTTTCTTAAAGAAGGAGTTCATTAAGAATAATCCCTCTTTCTCAAGGAAGTTGACAAGCATTTGCCCCCTGTGATTCCTACCTCCATAACCATGCGGGCCTATCCGGGATTTGTTGCCAGTCTGGGATCCCACTTTGCCGTTAAAGTCCCCCATAACAACATTGAAGTGAGCCTTAGTGGTGTTGTGCAAGGCTTTGGATATGTCATCGTACATATCCTTCACTTCATCATCCGAGTGTGTCGAGGTCGGTGCGTAAACCTGTATGACCTTCATGCTGTAGCGCTTGGACAGCCGAAGGATCAGGTACGCTACCCTGGTCGACACACTGGAGATTTCTTCAACGTTGTTAGAGAGGGCCTTATTCACGAGGAAACCTACGCCACCCTGGGATGTTTTATCACCCTCGCGAAAGTAGAGAAATAAATTATATGTATAATAATAATATATTATTATTATATTATGTTTAAGCTAGTTTGGACATGTAGAAAGAATGGACGAGGAAAGACTGACTAAGAAAGTTTATAAGGCTAATGTGAATGGAACAGTCGCAAGAGGAAAACCTAGGCGAACCTTTCTCGATCAGATCGGAAGTGTTCTGGACAAAAGCCAGGTTAAGAGCACCTTGAACCGACGGGCGTTTATGAGGAATGTGATGAAAGTGAATGAAACCAAAGAAGTGTGTTAGGATCGTAGCATATGGAAATCTGTAGTCTCTGCCTACCCCTCTGGGAAATAGGCGTGAATCTATGCTTGTATGTATGAATAGAATGGACTATACAGAAAAGAGATGGCGAACCAATGGTACGCGTGCGTATGCTGGCACGCGACGAAATTATTCGGGCACATCAGTAATCGACTAAGGATTTCTAAGTAATCGGATTACTTGTTATGTCAGACGTTAGTATGGCAACGTGAAACATGAAATATGAAATACAGCGGCCGAAATTTTCATTTATTTAAAAAGAACTCGCGCGTTTATAATTCCTGTATCACGGGGAACTTTACAAACATTCAAACAACGAACCCAGAACACCCAGTCCGGAACAATTATTTCATGGATTACACAATTTCTTGTCCCATAGTTTTTTATATTTTTTTTTATATTGACACGGCAAAGTGATTGTAACTGATTACAGTCCAGAGACAGTGACGACGAGGAGAAGATAGATGTCTTCTAGCCGTCGTCAGTGTTAAGCCGGTCGGACCAGATGCTTCTTCACACTACGTTTGAAGGATCCAATGTCGTAGATGCACATGCAGGGATCGAACCCACAGCATTGCGTAGTGGCAGTTGGCACTGCCTGTGCACTGCCACTAAACCGACATACCACGCATGTGTAGGCGTGAGTATTAACATTGCTGGCCACATGATATAAGATAAGATAGAGAGAACATACATTCTAACGTGTACCTATTACAATCATTTTAGTAGAGATGTCTCCTCTAGCGGGTGCTCAAGACTGCGCCGAGCGTAAGACAGATAATGACAGAGCTCGTGCGGCGCATATTCAAATCGGCGCGCGGCCGCCATAGTAAAATAGTATGGAGGATTTGAAGTGCTTTTTTGATAAATATGTATCTTTATTGTCAACCAATAACTTAAATATTTGGGACGGACAAATTGTAATATAACTATTTATGTTTCTTTTAAGCTGTTAAATAGGATAGATTTCTACTGTTATAATCTAAAAAGCACGTAACACGAGCTTACGTTTTTGCATTTCTCGTGCAAATTTACGTAATTTTGTAGGCGAAAATAATAATTATTTTAAGTTTTTTACACGGAGTAATTGTAAACACATTCGTTTTTATGGTAAATGTATATTTTACAAAAAGCCTATTAAACAAAAAGTGTTGATTTTATTCACTTAACTGTGACCGCCTGTTTTGGCACATTTCGCTCGGCGCAGTCTTAAAAATAAGACATTAAATGTAAGCGATCATTATCCATTTATTACAAGTGTGATATATGTATATATTGTTATCGAGTTGTGTCCTGACATTTTAGTATAGGACAACAGTCAGGGTATGTGTTGGAGTCGACAGGTCCTGGCACCGTAGTACAGTTTGGAGCTTCCATAGTGATTTCGCATCTGAAACAAAAGGTAACTTAAAAACATCAAATAAATGTAACATAATATTTTCAGAATAACTTCGTAGCAAAAGCTACATCGCCTCGTGTAGGTAGGTAATTATTAGGTAGCATTATCGCGTAGGCACATAAATCAATTAGCGCCGTTCAATATACCTAATACCTACTTATTTTGCTTTACATGCCAATTGACGCATTTTATGAGTAGTAGAGCCTCGCTAATTTCAGCATGAACGGGCCGGCTCGACCGGGGAAGGACTACTCTCTCACAGAATATTGACGTGAAATAGCAGTATTCCTACTGTTGTGTTTCGTTCGGTGAGTGAGAGTGCCGGAGGCCGTATCACCCTCTTTCCCCCTTCCCGCTCCTTCTCCTTCCCACTTCCTCCTTTCCTAAAGGGTCGCCAACGCGCAAGTGATGACTCTAGTGTTGAAGGCGTCCATAGGCTACGGAGACCACTTACCATCAGGTAGGCCATATGCTTGTTTGCCACCTTAATAGTAATAAAAAAAACAAGTGGCTTTGTGTTTGTGTAGATAAGCGTAACTTCGGCTTCGCTAGTAAAGGTAAGAAATCAAGTTTTGCATTGGTATCTATCTATCTGTGAACTTACATTTCAATGTGTCGCTAAGTTTAGGCAATGTACGGCAGTAAGAACCGAAGAGTAGAACTAGCAAGTAACTTATATGCCTACTCTCTTTTTAATCGCCAGCTTAACAATATTGCCTTGTTTCAAGTCACATATGTATGTCAAAACATACAACCATTGCAATATATACATTACCTATGTATCTATTATTAAATGGCTTATGTTTAACTTATCACCAGATAAAGTAAAATATAACAGTCAAAAATAGTAAATGATCACCAAATTGCACAGCAAAATATATTTAAAGAGATCAGAATAAGTCGACGGAGCACCTATTTTTGAGTGGGTTTAAGAAGGAACCTAACATAACCTAATCCTTCCGAGACGGAATGCAGTGATCTGAGGCGTATAGGTGCTCGTTATGATATATGTTAGTAAGCATATTTTGCTGCGCAATTACTATTTTTGGTGGTCATTATAATATTTAATCCCTTATTAAATGCGTACCTACGTATCTACTTACATGTAGGTACTTATACCCAATAATAAAAGCGGAGCGCAACTATATTTGAAATTCAGGATGTGAAGTGATTAACCAGTTCGAAAACTTGTACCTATCTAGGTTGGTAAGAGGTGAGGTTATAACATTTCTTTATTTTTAAGATTACTAGATAGCATTTTTGTTTACATATTAGGTACTAGTATTTTTATTAACCTATTCAGCCAAGTGAGAACCTATGTTTGTGTTAGGAGTAGGTTCACGCCTGTACTGCAATGGGTGAGAGTTGAAATTACGATCGCATGTTCAATGCTTTACCCATTGCGCTACCGCCGCTTATATTATACAATTACTAGTATTCTAGATGTTCCCGCGGTTGCACCCGCGTTTATCGTTACTGCGCAGCGTGATGTTACATAACCTATAGCCTTCCTCGATAAATAGGCTAACCAATACTAAAATAATTTTTCAATTCGAACCGGTAGTTCCTGAGATTAGCGCGTTCAAACAAACGAACTCTTCAGCTTTATAATATTAGTATAGATTACTCACGTGTAGAAATCGAACCAGTTTGCCTCACAGCTGTAGAGGACACAATCCGATGATGTCTCCGCTTCGCCCAGAGGCACTACTTTGTCCAGCACGCCGATGTAGCAGCCCTCCACGTCCTCTGTAAATATTTCAAATTTTAACTTTTTAACGTTACCTAGAAGTTCATCAGTCTGTCCTGATCCTTAAAGTGAAGGAATAGGTACATGATTTAAGCGCGTTATGTCTATCTATGCAGTTTCGCGTTGTCAAATATGTTTTGCAAAAGGCAGTGATTAAGAGAAAGAGTCACGGTTTATTTAAGCGCAAACATTTTTATCACTGTTTGAAACATATGGACTTACATAAAAGAGGTATAGGATTTCTGAGAATTAATACTTATGCTGAGTTCGATACTAAACAAATTTGACACACAGTTACGACACTTTATATATTTTGATATAATTTTGTGATCAATCTAAAACTAACAACAAGCATTACAGACATATTTTAGATATGAGTAAAATATACATTTATTTCGAAGCTCAAAACGCGTGCATAAAATATCTAATGTTCGTGTTCCCTTCCTTTGGCCCTAATGTTAGCCTGATAGCCCTCTGACCGCAAGAACACAACAGAAGAACCTTTAGCTGCATTTTTATGTACGGTAGCCTTACTTCAACAGTCGGGCCATATTAGATAGGTACTCTTAGAAAAAGCTAACAGACTTTTCCAAATTTATAACTTTCCTCCTAGCTTACAAAATTAAGAGGAAACACAAGAGCCGTTTTTCCATACAAACGTAGTCCCCTGTTTCTTCCCTGGATAATGCCAGTAGAGATTTTTCCAAAAAATGGATAGGCTCTATTGGCATGTCGCTATGTTTTCCTTTTTTTCATAAATTAATTATTAAAAGAGACATAAGCCTTCAAAAACCTCAAAAATTTACCAGATTTTCCGCTGTGTTCAAACATCCAGAAAAGAAATTTGACTAGATTATATAAAAAAAGGAAAACATAGGAACACGGCCAAAGTCTTTCTTTAATTTTTCATGGAAAAAATAGTTAAATCGGTCAAGTTTTGGAGAAGGAATCAGGGGACTACGAAACTTTGATTTTCTGTACTTTTAATAAGTATTTTCGGTCCAAGCTGCAGTTGTCTCTATCGCGCTCATGATACTATACATGACATTGCGCGACAGCAATAGATTGTACAAATACATATTTATCAATTCTCTTGCCCTTAGTGTTTCCTCTTAATAGCTTTTTCTGCCGTAAATATATAACCAGAAAGGTTCTCAAATGATTACAAACAGAAAAAAGCGTAGCAGGTATATTCTGGCTAACCTGACTTAAACGTGCGAACAATAGCGACCGTAATAACTCGAAGAATCTAGTTACTACTACTAGGTCCTAGTAAGAGTGCAGTAGCTAAATATTAGATGCAGCCAGTGCAAGCCGCGTAATCCATTAGGAAATATACCTACGTCGGATGACAATTCAAAGAATTAATAATAATAATAATATTCTACCACATACACACAACACCATCTAGCCCAAACTAAGCAGAGCTTGTACTATGGGTACTAAACAATGGATAAACATACATGTATAATTTTTTTTGTAAATACATATAGATACATATTATACATAGAAACACCCAGACCAAGACAAACATCCATGTTCATGCACACAAATGTTTGACTTGTACGGGAATCGGACCCGCGACCTCAGGCGTCGCAGTCGGTTATACTAACCACTACGCCATCGAGGCCGACAAAAATGCTTTTACTTGAGATTTCGTCAAAACTGGAACAGTTTAACTGCAAAAGGATCTAGGTATATCGTGTAGAAGAACATAAGTATGCAAAAGGCCACTCACTATTTGGTCAGCCGTATGGTAGCTTGGCACGTCCGTGTTAGGACATGTAGTAGACTGGACCTAGGACCCGGGACATTTTACCTAGCCCGTGTCTTTTGCCAGGGTTTAAGCTGTGTCCATAAATGACTTCCAACATTGGTTAAGCAGTTTACGCGTAAAAACCTAACAAATGGTCAAAGTCGCAGTCGCATAAAATTTTAAATACTAAAATATTGAATAAAATCTAATTAAATCAAACTTACTGAACTTATCAGGCTTCGGTTCCAGAGGGCTGCTCCCCGTGGAGGCTGCGACGATCCCCACCACCGCCCACAACGTCACGACCACTCTGCACAGCATCTCGACTCACTGTGCCATCTGAATATGCAACAATCTGATAACAAAAATAAATGTAGCAGAAAATCAATTAATATATGTCTTTCAGATTTCAGAAGTTTAATGATATTTGAATACAACATCATCTCAATCACAATGTTTGTTTATCATCACGCTACCTTTCAACGTATTTGGATGAAACTTATTACATCCTTGTAACACATAGGATAAGTTATTGGCCCGGTATGCTTGCTTGTTGCTACACGCAGGCTTAACCTGCAAATACTGGTTACAGAGTCTCAAAATGGCGTCTAAGAAATAAAAAAAATTGTTGTTTGTTTTAAAAGTTCAACCATATAATGATTACTGATTGCGGCTTTTGAATTTTCAAGAATAGCATGTCGCATGCGATGCTACTTTGTCTTCATATCTCGATTTCGCTGTGGGGTAGCTATTTGGCATTTCTTCTGTATACTGCAGCAGAAAGTCATATCACACACAGAAATTCGTTGTTACTGAACATAAGAACTTCAAAATATTATACTACACCAAAAATTATTTGTCCCTCTATTACTATACCTACCAAAGATTAACGTAAAATTTTCCAATGACAGCACATTCGAAGTATGTGATGTGGGACGAACACATGGGTTGGTGACATTCCTGGAAACTGTTTAATATCAGGCGTTTAATTAATATCGTTAAACAAATGAAACAATACAGATACAGATCCCGCTGACTCTTATAAGTTTAATTTCGTATAAATTGTATTCCATGGCCTTTTGACCTACTGTTTATTTTCTATCAAACATTCACCACATTTTTCGATAATACTTCGTTTAAACTACATAACAACATATTTGGCGCTTGCTAATAACTTATTTTAATGAATTCCCGCGTCCGTCTTATTTCTGCATTGAGTCCATATGCCAAGGACGATCGGCCAAAGTTGGCGCCAGTGCTTTGCAATACATAAAAGTTTTATGAATATTTTATTGACATTAAATTGTATATTATTATCTCGACGTGTCCAAAACGAGTCGTACAGTGCAGTATGCTGGCTAGTATTTAAATAGGATCATATTTTGTCTATTAAGCCGTTGACTTGTTGGTTATGTATATTGGTAGCTATTATGTGTATCTGTGGCTGTTAAGTTACAATAAAAAATATAGATAAGCATCTCAGGTTGTACATACTTAAAAAATCATTTAATTTCTAAGGTACACAAAACAAAAAAATTGGCTTTTGTAGACACTGATAAATATAAAAACTACTATTTATGGATTTATCTGTACCTAATTTATTTTGTCTCCTAGGTCAAAAATGTGTATGCTTATTATTTAATCAATTTTTTTTCGTGGGTAAATTTCTTAGAACAGGACATAGAGAACCTTAAATCGTTTAGTTTAAAATCAAGATATAATTATATTACATTGAAGATGTGTGACACCATTTTTTATTTGATTAATTCTGCATAGTGCTGAGTGACCTAAGAATTGACTTAAGTAATTTACGACGGGCATAAAAAAACTTGTCGCGACTCTGACTGTTATTTATTTATATTATTGCAAAGTTGTCTTATTAAAATATAAAAAAAACTAACAAGGAATTCTAAAATCATAAATTAAATCTAGATAATTAAGTAATAAAAAAGCATTTGAAAAGTTCATACCTGTTGAAAATAATAGATTATTCAAATTAACATGCACATTTAAAATGCCCTATTATAATTAGGAGACGTTATTAACAGTTAAAAATAATACTCACCTTTTTTAAATTTTCAGTGCTGATCTTTATGTATATTTTAGAAAATATAGTTCAAAATTAATAATCAATATTTCCAGAAAATTTCCGTCGGCGGTAACTTTTACCAGACTTAAAACTCTAAGGAATAATTCCCGTATTGCGGGGGACTTAACATACATTCAAACAACGGACCCTAAACATCCAGACTCGGAACGACTATTAGTGGATTACAAATAATACCTATTGTTGTGCCATGTGGGGATCGAACCCAGAACACTTGACACAGTAGCGATGGCGAGTCAACCATATAAACTACCCTTGTAATTAATATATACAAACATACATAGAGTCACGCCTGTTTCCCAGAGACTACGGATTTGCATTTGCTACGATCCCAACAGACTTCTTTGGCTTCATTCACTTTCATCACATTCCTCATACACGCTCGCCGGTTTAAGGTGCTCTTAACCTGACCTTTGTCCAGAACGTCTCCGATCTGATCAAGAAACGTTCGCCTACGTTTACCTTTCCTCTTGCGACTGTTCCATTTACACTAGCCTTATAAACTTTCTTAGTCAGCCTTTTCTCATCCATTCTTTCTAGTTAATCCTAACTTCCTAACTAATATTATAAAAGCGAAAATCGGTTTGTTTGTTTGTTTGTTACCTTTTCACGCCTAAACCACTGGACCGATCATTCTGAAATTTTGCATGTACGTTGTCAGATGTACAGAAACGGACATAGGCTACCTTTCATCACGAAAAAAATACTATGCCTGAGGAAAACAACAATAACGTTCTTATGATAATAGATGGCGCCACGTGTCTTTCGAATCATGATTGAATTATATTATTACAAGCAGAGTACCTACAACCCGAATTGATTGTCAAATTCTAAATTAACGCGAGCGAAGCCGCGGGCAAAAGCTAGTATATATAAATAAAAGTACAAGTTTATTATATGAACAAACATTTGTTTGGTAGGCAACCAAACAGACGCGACTCTGTTATTGCTATAATAATTCTTTCAGGCGTTGGCGTACTGTATGCGTTAGTACGTATAATTGCACTCTCATGCGTTTAATTTCAACTGTAAGGAGTCTCATTTCGAGTAATATACTGCTTTATATTAATTCTTGCGTCTGAAAATAGCATTGTGATAGAATTGGATGGAAGGCACTTGATAACATAGGCCTTTAGACTTGCTCATAATATAGACACAAAGTACGGTAAGTAATTTATGCGTTTATTGCGTTTACTCACAAAATATAACTTAAATTCAAATTTCAAATTCAAATTTATTTATTTGCGTAACAAATGTGTACACAGATGTCAAATTAACAATATTGATTCTCTTTGCTGTACCTTCTAGGCATGCAAATATCTTATGTACACTTAGAGTATCAAAAAAATATATATATATATAAAAATAGACCATGCATTAATTTATAGTATGTAAGACATTATTATTTAAATATTTAACAAAACATGACAGAAATTAAAATTGTTTTTATAAGTCAAAATGTCACAATGTAAAATTAATTATAGACTGCCTTGTTAGTCTCATAACTTAAGTTTTCTCTCACCAATAGCTCAGTAAACAGCAAAAGCTAGCGGAATGTAGGTTTGATATATCTCTGTTGACTCGGAAGCAGCGACTGTTTTATCTCTACACTAGATGTACCCGCGTTTATCGTTACTGCGCCGCCCCAGTGGGTCGTAGCGTGATATTATATAGCCTATAACCTTCCTCGATAAATTAGCTATCTAACACTAAACGAATTTTTCAGTTCGGACCAGTAGTTCTTGAGATTAGCGCGTTCAAACAAACAAACAAACTCTTCAGATTTAAAATGTTAGTATAGATGGGTTCTCGGTTGCGATGTCCGTGTCGTATAAACTGTTAATGATTTTTCTGTCAAGAAATTGTCAGCTGCACAGCCTATTTTTATTTAGCGAGCACAGTTGTTCTAGTGGTGGTAAACGTTTTTACAGTACGGTAACAATTTAAAGTCAGGCAAACAGTTTGTTATTTTGCCAACTTAGACTAATGTGTTTGTCGTTTATTTTAAATCTACCATTTAAATTAAGTAACTGATTAAATCTCCAAATTTTAATACATAAGTTGTTAAAATGTCTATAATCAGTTTATTTTTCTTACTACCAAGGTGGCAAGGATTGAAATATCACGCACGCGTTGCCGAACTTACGGAATAGGAATTAAAGGTAGGGTTAAAGGAAAGGCATGGTAGAGGTAGGTATGTGAGTTTGCAGACGTCTTAATCACCGTGCCACACCTGTCACGACGATTGCCTGTGAGAGTGGCCACGGAGGTTTCTTCTATAGGTACCAACATTGTGTCATCGTAACTAATATTATAAATGCGAATATGAGTTTAGTTTGTTACGCTTTCACGCCTTAAGACTGCGTCGAGCGTAAGACAGATAATGACAGAGCTCGTGCGGCGCATATTCAAATCGGCGCGCGGCCGGCATAGTAAAATTGTATGGAGGATTTGAAGTGCTTTTTTGATAAATATGTATCTTTATTGTCAACCAATAACTTAAATATTTGGGACGGACTTCAATATTTAAGCTCTAATATAGGATAGATTTTTACCGTTATACTCAAAATCACGTAACACGAGCTTACGTTTTTGCATTTTTCGTGCAAATTTACGTAATTTTGTAGGCGAAAATATTAATTATTTTAAGTTTTTTACACGGGGTAATTGTAAACACATTCATTGTTATGGTAAATGTATATTTTATATTTGTATTAAACATAAAGTGTTCATTTTATTCACTTAACTGTGAGCGCCTGTTTTGGCACATTTCACGCAGGCGCAGTCTTAACTACTTGACCGACTAACATTTAATGTACAGAAAAGGAAATAGACCACCTTAAGGCGTAACCGTAACAAACAAACAAGCTCACATTCACATTTATAATATTAGATAGGATTATGTGATTACCTATTAGCTAGTACCTAGATTGTTCAGTTGGTTTCTATGTAGGCACAAGGTTATAATAATATAAATATGAGGAAGATTACCTTATTTACCACGATCGATCGTTTATCTAATCCTGCCATCATCAAATAAATTAATAATATTTGAATATTCAAAATATCCAATTACGATTATTTTGGATATTCAATTATGATGCGATTTATTATTAGTGACAACGAATTGATTGATATTCAGATACGGGTTCATTGGAGTTTCGAATACTCCTATTTTATCTTTCATAGCAACTGCACATTGTTACTAAGTAGCACATAATCTAGAATTGTGTACATAGACTACATTTTCTCGCTCTTTGATATACCTAGACATCTCAGCTAGTCTCAATAGTTTTTATTTTTTTTATTTTTTTATGTATTAGGGGGCAAATGAGCAGGCGGATCGCCTGATGGTAAGCGATTACCGCCACCCATGGACACTTGCAACACCAGAGGAGTTACAAATGCGTTGCCGGCTTTTTAAAAAGGCGTACGCTCTTTTCTTGAAGTGTTGAAGGTCGTATTGGTCCGGAAATACCGCAGGCGACAGCTCATTACACAGTTTTGTTGTGCGAGGCAGAAAATTCCTAGAGAAACGCACAGTTGTGGACTGCCAACCATCTAAATGATGGGAATGAAAATGCTGATAGATGCAGGGAAACAGGGTAAATACATCGATCTTCTGCTTACAGATAATATACCGCTACTCTTTAATAATGGCATGGCATGGCAAGTTAAGGATCACCTTTTTTAGCGTAAGAAATAAAATGCGTAAAGATTTTCAAAATTATTTATTCGATATCTCCCATGGTAACTCTGTTCTGTCGTACACCTCCGCTATAAATTATATTTTGGCACAATATTTGGCATAAGTTCACTAAGTACTGTAAGGACTGTGCTGCACCGTGTTCGGCAGTAGCGTGCAACGTGCTACATGCACACACGCACTATGTTTAAAGACTAAAATGCGAGTTTCATAATAGAAATGTAGGTTAGCAAATATTTACAACATCAATTCTTGACAGTGAAAAATATAACGTTTCGTTTTTTAACTTCATAGATTGTGCCTAATCAGACAATTTTACAAAAAAGTTAATATTAGATAAGTATTTAGAGAAATAGACGACATTGTCTTATTAATTGATATTAAATGAAAATGCAAAGAAGCAATGGAACCACAAAATACTGTAATGACACCGTAGGTCTAGGATGGATCGTTGTAAATCATTATTGTAATTTATTCTGCGTAACAAATTGCTAAAAATTTTAACGAATTATGGCATGTGACAAAGGCAGGTTTCACATAATTCTGATACTAGTTATTTACCGAACACGGGTTAGGAACGTTTTATAATAACTGAAAAATGCAGCCAGAGAGGCTCTATCAAAACGCGCCAGCAAACATAAATAGTTACACTTTACATTTTTACACCAGACTACCTTTTACAATATTTAGGTGTCCAAGAAATCATAGTGTGGTCTTCAATTTCTTTGCCAAAAGTTTGTAAATTCATATACTTAGCTAATATATTTATGATGAGGTAACATCTATGATGTTATCTTAATATTGTAATAACGTCATAGAACATGTTTGAAGACCACACTTTCAATATCAGTGTCGAAGCCGACATAATTTTACTAATATTCTCACGAACACAACAAAATATGTTTGTAACAATTATAATTTTAGCCTAATTAGGCAAATAATTTTCTCTAAATAGCTCTATACAAAACATAGTCTACAGTTTAAATATTTTAAGAAGTTTTGTTGCAATATAAATATCAAGAGAAAAATCCAGCATTTGTAAGTTTAATAATCAAATAGGCAAAATAAAATATGGTAATATTTTATTTGATAGCAATATCAATTAATATTAAACTGTAGACTAATGTAAATACGCATATATTTTTGATTGACAAAATCAAATCTGAATTCAAGGTCGAATTAATACAGATATAACAACATCTGATTTTACGTATTAAATAAAAAAAAACTGTCTTGTTTTTCAGATTAGAATTTATCAACCAAATTTTACTTGAAAACTCCAAATTATAAGATTTCAGTCGCTCCATTTTATATTATTCAATAGTTACATACAACAAATCTTAATAAACATTTTATTGAATGTTATTTTATTAATTTTGTATTGTTTATGGCAGTGTTTTTATTTGTCATAGTTTTGAGCGTTGCTTTGTTCGTAATAAGTGTAACCTCAATAATCAAGTGTTAAATTTACAGCGTCTATTTTTATTGACTTTGGAATATTTCCCTTCGAAAATAATCATTGCAATGATCCAATGTGAAATCATTGCCTACTTCGAACGGTATAGGAACATATGGTTATTTGAAATATATGCTGCAAATATATATATTTGAAACCAAAATTTATATTCACTATGGTGGTTAAAATATTCTAATAATATTTCGTTCGTTATTTGCAAATAATGTCTTTTGACAAGCTAAGTCATTGTCAAGATCGTGGTCATTTACATTCGCGGGGATATGAACCTCGACTCTCCTAAGTACAACTTCGATCAACTAGTTAATATTACAACTACACTATAATACTTAATTGCTTTATTAATTATTGCTTTAATTTTTTGGTCTGTCAAATCCTTGGCGAGTGAAACCGCGTGTATAAAATGTATATTGTGTGCTCACCGTGTGCTTACGATCAGTATATTACAACAGCTAAAGTAGAAAAAAACGAAGCGTCCATTAACAGATTACTACGAGCCGAACTATGAGTAAAAATAGATCTAAAAAGTACACTAGTGCTAAGGGGCAGCCGTCGATGTTATCTGTAGAAGGCCTTCGATAGGATTCGTCCTGAGATCACGTCCTTAAAGATTAAGTACAAACTATTATTGCATGTTTAGAATTGCACTGTTACGATTTCGATTTAAAAAGTATCGATAAAAGTAGTCTTTACACTCGTTAGTATTGTCCAGTATCGACAACATACGTGGGGTACTGCAGGGCGGTGTCCTCGGCCCAGTCTAGCACGCACTCGACCCGACTGTTCACGTGACAGTCTGTAAACGGTCGGGGCGGCTCAGACGGGCGGGTCCATGTCGCGCTGCAGTGACGTGAGTCACGTGTGGAACACCCACCCGGGCACCGGAGGTCACGCGTCCGGTACACCGTGGATGTGGTGCTGGTAATTGTGGTTCAGCTTGTTTGCAAACTCGTGCATTATATCCCGGAATATCACTGAGTCCAAGTTCTCTCCGAGGATATAGAGAAGGTACCAATCGCCCATCTTGCTTCGCCGCACGATGGTGTCGACGTTGTCGCGACGCACGAGTCTGAAGCGCATGCGCATCATGTACACGCGCATGCGCGGTGAGAAGATGATAACGAGCCTGTAGACGAGTGTGATGAAGGTGAGGATGCCGAGGATGACGAACCAGAACCAGAGGAAGATGTAGATCTTCTCGTTGACAACGTTCAGTGGGAGTATGCAGAGAGCGTCGTGCCGCTCCACCTCGCCTGATGAACCGAACTTGTTGAATAATGTACATTTTACCATCCTGAAATAGACATAAAACTTTCGTTAATAGTAGAAATACAGCCAGTACACCGTTAATCGAAGCATTTGGAGTTTTAATTTTGTGTAAATGTAAATCAAACAGTGTCGAGGGTGAAACACTAAAACTAAAAAAAAAAATGTCTTGGAATTGTTATCTAAATTAATTAAGTATCTCTATTAAATATGCTAGCTACGCTTACGGTTTAGGATAATATTGCAATTACTGTTATATATATACTTAAAATTCTCAAATATCTACATTAAGTACAACATTTTTTTACAAATACTCACCTTGGAAAAATGTATATCATGGGGTCGACACGGTCTTCCTGGTCGGACTCCATGTAGGCGATGACATCCAGCCCGAAGGTCATGAACTCGCCGTCGAAGAAACGGTTCATCAGGAACATTTGCCCTGGCAAACAATACAGTGTTTATTAAAGATTTTCATCTTTCGAATATAAGCCCAGGATAGAGTTAGTATCATTCTTAAAATAACATTTTGATTATTGCTTTGTTAGGTACATAATTATAAATATTTTGGATTATAGAAAAAAGTTTATGTTCCTATTACATAATTAACAGAGAGGCATGCTAATTAAGACTATGAATTAAAGAAAACTATAACCAATGTGTTTTGGCATCGTTCTTAAGGTACAAAGCTCCGATACTTGTGTTCTCTTGAACACCTTTGTAAAAACTCTTCAAACATCTGCTACTAACTATATATTTATACCTTTTTAATAAAATATATTCAAGATAGAGTTAGAATCTAGTCTAACAAAGTCTAATAAGCATCAAATGTGAACATTAATTGCAGTTTATGATCACATTTGGCGTTAAGAGCTAACTTCAAAATTTGAATAGTATTTATTCATTGGCCTTTTGATATTGTAACCAAATTTCCCTTAAGTTGACTGGCATTAATGCAAACCAATTCAAATAGAATATAACTTCCCTTTCCTACTAAAACTATTCTCCTTCCAAAGCTACGCAATACGTCTAATCGAAAAACAAAAGGTCAATGCGCCGACCTGGATCAAAACGCCGAACATCTAAATTCTAAACAGTGTCTGTGTTCGGAACAGCTAACGCAACGTGTTTTTTTATTGCATAGCTGTGTAGGTCCGCACACATAAAACAGTATTGTGTTGTAAAAGTGACTTTATGTATGTTTTAATTCAATATGTTATGATTTACAATCGGCGCGGGCCGACCTTACGGCTTATAATGTAAACAGCAGTAAGTCAAGTGCGTTACACCTCTAAATTGTACTCACTTTAATTAAAAGGGAAATTGATTGATCTGTATGAAATACTATGATAATATTGAAGTGATTGTTATAACAAAAATGAACGATAATTCGATTAAGTTGTAAGAAACGGACCACTCGCTTTGAAATGTAGTCATTCAATATATTACACACAATCCTCAGAAATATTTCTGAGAGGTAAAGTTTCAGTTTAGTAAAATTTTCTTGCCCGGTTTGTTTGACTATTATTTAACACATCGTGTTCTAGAAGAATTCCTGTGTTGTCTCTTAGGACAGTTAATGAACAGAGTTGTTACTATTAATATGAAATTATTTTAAAACAAGCCTAAGTATAGCATTGAAAAACATTAAAATTGTAAAAATCTTGGTAGAAAAGATTAACGTAAGTTGAGTGAATCTTCTGTAGTGTGTTTGTTTATTGCGCGCGTGCGTTAGTTCTCGATTCAGATCGTGGCGGTGGCAGATGTGCCCTGATATATCAGTTTAGGACATGCTCAGCCGCGCCGGGCACGAAACAAGCGAGCCGCCACCAACTATATTGTTACGTAATACTTTCATATCTACAGGTTTAGGCAAAAAATATGAGAAAATGTTGGAAACAGATTGTTATTCACTTATATATATTTGACAGTAAGTTCTTCACTTAAACCTAATTTTCTTATCTATGCTAAAGCTTGTGTTAATATTTCCAGCTTGTGAAGTCTCGATTTTAATCTCCGAATCGGAGCATGTGACATTGTCTGTTAAAAACACGAAGCTCCAAAAACAAAAAATGCACGCACGCAGTACGCACGTAATTTGTATTAAGTATTAAAAATATTATAACAAGCGCAATATCAGATTAAAATGGATGATGAAGCCGTTGTTCTAAAGTTATCTTCAGAACAAAACTATAAAAACATACACGATGGATGTCGGTTGAAATGATTCTGCTCTCTAGTCCCATAACTGTTATCATCAAAATTTTATACTTATAATTTTTTTTCTCAAACACTATACCTATTGTATTTTTATGTTTTCTCTACGCAAACTTTTAATATTGTCATAAAATTTCGCGTTGTCATTTTTCTACACGTTATACATACATACATAGATTCACTTCTGTTTCCCAGAGGGGTAGGAAAAGTGTATCATCTATCGAAACTCATTCTTATTTTAATAGCCTACTATGTTTGTTGTTATTGTTTTGTTACCAAATATATTATTTTAAATGGCATTTCTCATTATATATTTTAACCACAACTTTTTTAAACAATCTATACTAATATTATAAAGCTGAAGTTTGTTTGTTTATTTGGTTGAACGCGGTAATCGGGAACTAATGTTTCGAATAGAATTTTTTTTTTGTGTTGGATAGCCCATATATCGAGGAAGGTAAGCTATATAACATCACACATCACGGCGAGGGCGCAGTAACCATAAACGCGGGTGAAACCGCGGGCACTATTAGTTTTCTAATATTTTCTGTTTTGTTTTGGTGTTCATTTCAATCGTAAGATGTGAGGTAATTTGTAAAGTACTCGTCACGTGCAACAGGATGCTTACTAAGGTTTCATAAAACACATAATATGATAATACTAAATAACACCGAGTCCTAGCAACGATATAGCATCTTTGGTAAGACCCGTTGTCTTTTTTAGAGGCTATTGAATTTAAAAAGCATTCAATGGGTTGGAATAAATTATTCAAAATCGTACCAAGTCTTCTCAGTTGAGCTCATTCTGCGTAACTAAAATTAAACACTTCAAGATTGAATGTCGAATACGCTTTAAGATTTATTTAAAGCCTAATCCTTAATAATCCTAATCCTAACTAATACTATAAAAGCGAAAATGAGTTTGTTTGTTTGTTTGTTATCTTTTCACGCCTAAACCACTTAACCGATTATCCTGAAATTTTGCATATACATTACGTTGTCAGGTGTACAGAAACAGACATAGGCAATCTTTCATCCCGAAAAAAATTACTGTTCCCGAGGAAAACAACAATAACGTTCTTATGATAATAGATGGCACTACGTGTCTTTTGAATCATGATTGAATTATATTATTATATATTATTACAAGCAGAGTACAACCCGAATTGATTGTCAAATTCTAAATTAACGTGAGTGAAGCCGCGGGCAAAAGCTAGTCCTTAATATAGTTATTTTTAAATTAAATGTACGGCAATAACAATATGTACATATGAGAAAATATAATGCCTATAGTATATTCATTCGGTTTAAAGCACTGTGCTATATATTACAAGTTTATATGTTACATTTGACTGGTAAGCTTGTTAGTTAAAAACGCTGATAAGAAACTTACAGTTATTAAAATACTAGATGTTCCCACGGTTTCACCCGCATTTATCGGTACTGCATCGCCCCCGTGGGACATAGCGTGATGTTATATAGCCTATAGCCTTCCTCGGCTATCCAACACTAAAATATTTTTTCAAATCGAACCAGTAGTTCCTGAGATTAGCGCATTCAAACAAACAAATCTTCAGCTTTATAATATTAGCATAGATTTGGGGTAAACTGTTCTATCTGCTACACCGAAAGGACGGCAGTCTGACATGACCGGAAAGATAGAGTAGTGTGCCAGGTTGGCGTCGTATCGGACGTTGAGTGGTTGGTCTTGCAATGAAAAGTCCTGATCTCGTGATATAACGCAGAACCAGTTTGGGTCCTCATACTTCTGCCAAACGACCAAGGCATGGAATTCTCTGCCAAGGCACGTGTTTCCTTCTTCCTTCAATCCTGGGTCCTTCAAGCGGGGCGTGAAAAAGCACCTTCTCAGGCCGTCAAAGTAGAGACCTCA
Organism: Catocala sponsa; assembly: GCA_963564715.1. Taxonomy (NCBI): domain Eukaryota; kingdom Metazoa; phylum Arthropoda; class Insecta; order Lepidoptera; family Erebidae; genus Catocala; species Catocala sponsa. Next base: position 29,809,970 of record OY751327.1, read on the forward strand.
ACATCGTCTCGGCTACTATGAGGGCGGTGTGGAGGCCACTGCTCTTAGACCACACGACTGCTTACCATCAGGTGGAGTGTGGTCATTTTGGCGAGCATAATAAATTAAAAAAAGAACCAACTACTATACGTGGCAGCTGCAAGGACCAGTAGCATCTTCCTAACTCTGGGCTGCTAATGAGAACTTACTTACATACATAAAGTCAAAGTCAAAAATCATTTATTCACTTAGGTCACAAAGTAACACTTATGAACGTCAAAGGGGTATATATTAGAGTCTCATGCCAATAGCCTTGAAGGGGTAGGCACAACTGTGTTACATCCAATTTTTTCAAGCTAAGCTGTGTCTCACGTTAGTATGCCTCTCTGTCAGTCGAGCCTATTTTCAGTTTTTTTTACATCTATTCGCGTTACCGAGCACTGAGCTAAATTCATTTAAAAACTGTTGCCATCGATACGATAAGAAGAAGTGCATGTCACCAAGCAGAATGCTAGAATTTTTTTTTTTATACTACTAGTGTGGCAAGCACGTATACGGTCCACCTGATGGTAAGTGGTCACCGTAGCCTATGGACGCCTGCAACACTAGAGGCATCACTTGCGCGTTGCCGACCCTTTAGGAAAGGAAGTGGGAAGGAGAAGGAGTGGGAAGGGGGAAAGAGGATGATTGGGCCTCCGGCACTCTCACTCACCCAACGAAACATAACAGTAGGAACACTGCTATTTCACGTCAATATTATGTAAGAGGGTAGTCCTTCCCCGGTCGAGAAGACCCATTCATGCTTAAATCAGCGGGGCTCTAATACATTTACTGGGCACAGTTCCAGACTCCTTTTCGGTACTGCGAATTTGTTTACAGATAAGCCTAATAAAACTTTCCCCGACTTAGGAATCGAACCCGAAAGCCCATGCCAAACAGTCGCACACAAGCACGCTTCGAAGCGAACTTCTCTATAGAACAACCTCAACCGGTTTTGAACTTTATGATCCGCAGTCGTATATGCTAGTCAAAAGATCCTCGGGGCTGACAATTTAAAATATATGCATATAATATATGTACCTAATCTCATAATCTCCGTGTTTAATGTGCAATGCAGATTTAGAACGTGATGCCTATTCTCATTTCTAATGGCTCCACCGTAGGGATCCCGCGCTTAGCATTATTTCCCCGTGACCTATATCGTTTTTTGTTATTGGACGACAGGAAGCGAAAGTAAATAGCCGTTGCAAGTTTGACATTACACCGGAAGCGTGACCATATTGCTGAGTGTTTTTTTTTTTGTTATATATTCTACAAAAAATGTTTTGACGAGTGCAATAACCTCTGTTTTTGTGAGAGTTGTGCCTCGTTGGGCGATAATACAGTTAAGTGTTACGAGTATTTTAGTTGTTTCGATGGCTGCTTTTTTATCAAACGATCTAATAATTATTATTGATCTAGAGAAGTTTATTTAAAAAAAAAACTTAGTTGGCAAAATGTTGATGTAAAACACCACGTCTCGAATTCTCCACGTTTTACTTTAGGATATGTAAAGTAGGATGTGATCGTTGGGTCAAAATGAAAAAAAAAACAGTATTCAAACAACATTAATGATAATCCTCGGATGCTTTTTTATAGTTTCTCGGCAAAGTGATTGTAACGGACCTGATGGAAAGCTCAATTACAGTCCAGAGACAATGACGACGAGGAGAAGATAGATGTCTTCTAGCCGTCACCAGTGTCAAGCCGGTCTGACCAGATGCTTCTTCACTACGTTTGAAGGACCCAATATCGTAGAAGGGAGGGAACACATGTGCCCGAAGACCATTCCAAAGTTGTATAGTACGACATAAGAAGGAAGTGCTGAAATTCGGTGTCCTTCGTAACCTTCTAGCTGTCGATTATAAATACGCAATTTTAAATTAAATTAAATTTCAAATTTAAATTGCGCATTAATAATGCTCTTATTAACCGTTTTAAATGCCTCCTTGACCTATCTACTGTCGAATGACTACGATTTGAGTGTCGGTTAAACACACAGAAGGGTCTTGTATCCATTTGTGTAAACGCGCACGACGTGGATTTTTTAGCCTAACCCTTAACAAAAGTCATTTATCTAATTTACTTAATACAACTAACAGGCATTAGAACATCACTAAAATGACAGTATGCTTATTAATAACTAGATATTCCCGCGATTTCACCCGCGTTTATCGTTACTGCGTTAGCGTGGTGTTATATAGCCTATAGCATTCCTCGATAAATAGGCTAACCAACACTAAAATAATTTTTCAAATCGAACCAGTAGTTCCTGAGATTAGCGCGTTCAAACAAACAAACTCTTCAGCTTTATAACATTAGTAGGAATGGATATTAACAAGTTGCTCACCTATAACATTGACAAGGGCGAGTCCCTCGCAGAGGTAGTACCGGTACGCCCACCAGTTGTGGTACCGGAGATTCTCCCACAGGTAGTCGAGGATCAGCTTCTTCTTCGTCTTCTTCTCGATCTCTGTGCACACCCCCACGTCCAGGTCCATCATTAGGGCGCGGATCTTGCCGCCTTCCCATGACTTCCAGAGCCAGCGAGGCGCGTAGAATAACATTGCCTGAAAAGACACGATTCAATTGTAAGTATTTTACATAGGGATTATTCTTAGTACCGAAGTTGTCTTTTTTAAAGACTAAAGATAAGTATTTTTGATCTGCTAGTAATTCTTTAAGCTGATTTTAGGAGTTGTAAAATGGTTTAAATCATTAGTTTCCAAAGTGGTCCAGATGGACCCCAGGGGTCCACGGGAGACTCGACGGGGGTCTACGTTGGCGTGACAAAAAATAGGGGTTTACAATTCGTAAGCGGGTGTCCACGACTGTTCGACAAGCTCAGCGACTGTTACTTGTAAAAACTTGCATAGGTATTCCATATTCAGTACTAGTGGTTTTTCGATTTTTCGGTAGACAATTACTAAAAAAAAACAGAAAACAGACCGCCTACCGTGATAGGTTCTCCCGAGAATTTCTAAAAAAAAACGTCTGCCTGTAGAGATTTCATCAAATTTTTTAATTGCATGAACTTGTTTATGCTGCAGGGGGTCCACCGGAACCAGCTAAATTTTGAAAGTGGTCTATGAGAAATAAGTTTGGGAAATTCTGGTTTAAATGGTCACCCCGCCATATCACATCGTGTGTTGTAGGTTTGATTTCCATAACCTTTTCACACTGAACCTTTTCACCCGTGCCCAGTGGGACTGGGCTGATATTATTATTATGTACGACTTACGAAGTTAAATTTTACCATGGGTACCAGAGTTTTACACTACACTACCATAATGGTACCTTCTATTGTGTGTACATTTTTATGCCTATGAAAAAGTGTTATTGTACAACCTTCATAAAGAAATAAACTATTATTATTATTATATTCTTTATTTCCTTAAAAAAATTTGTGATTTACATAAATTGTTTGATCGGTGATCCATTTGGGTAACTAGGTGTTGTACCAAATTTTGAAGGTCCTAAGACCGGCAGTGGACTGCTAAATGCAGAATACAGATGTGAATATTAGATACGGCTATTTAATGTTAAAACGAGATTTAAATAGTCTACAAAATGTTGTAGTATTATAAATATAAATAGGTACATTTAAAAATTAAACGGATCGTTCGTAATACATTTTATGATAGCCAATATCGTAAAATTGTTACGATCATCGTTGATATACGATTATCGGGCTAGTATCGTAACATTGCGCTGTTGGTCTAGTTACGTAGGTCTAAGGGCTAGATCAGTTGTGAAGGCCTTAGTTCCTGGGTTCAATACCCGTCGTGGACAAAGTTGTATTGATCTTTTTTTCAGCAAGGCGCCTGTAACTAGTCAATATACAGTAATGGGTCACCCAGTTCTTGTATGGACTTAAACGTAATAGCTGAACAAGAATAAAATGCCCCATGTGTTTGAACAAGAGTAAAACGCCCCATGTGTTTGAATAAGAGTAAAACGCCCCATGTGTTTGAACAAGAGTAAAATGCCCCATGTGTTTGAACAAGAGTAAAACGCCCCATGTGCCCCAAACCTCATAAGGTTAACACAAAAAACAGTAATGGGTCACCCAGTTCTTGTATGGACTTAAACGTAATAGCTGAACAAGAGTAAAATGTCCCATGTGTTTGAACAAGAGTAAAACGCCCCATGTGTTTGAACAAGAGTAAAACGCCTCATGTGTTTGAACAAGAGTAAAACGCCCTATGTGCCCCAAACCTCTTAAGGTTAACACAAAAAATTTTACCTACGTCTTACTTCTTAATATGTTATCGGTAATCTGTATAATCCGGTATTCTATACAATACCTAGGCAATGTATAGAATACCTAAAACGTGTAGGTAATGTGTGAAATATTATTTATTTTATACTTTGCCTAGGTATTCTATACAATACCGAATGTGCAGCCGGTAATGTATGTAAAAGACTGAAAAAAAAACCGATGACGAACTTTATCAACTAGGCACAACCTCGAATGGGCGAAATTTGGACGAAGCCCTATTTCTGGGTAGGTTTACAAAAGAGAACCTAACACAACCTACCGCTTCCGAGTCGGAATCGTACGGATGGCCTAATTTTAACATGACGGGCAAAAAAAAAAATTCTGTATTTCTTTTATTTTCTGTTGTAGTATATTATTATAAATTTTGTGACTATGTATTTTTTATAATTTGTAATATTTGATTTGCTAATGATTCCAATTAAATGCTAATGACATATGCACGCCTGTGGGTGGAATGTGGCAGAACCTACATATAATCTGTAACAACTAAAATGTAAACCCATGTTCGCAATAATAAATGAATTTGAATTTGAAAAATTTGAATTTGAAAATGAACTTTCGGGATTTAAAACTTTCAGCCAAACAATCATTCGGCGTTTAATTTTTTTATTTTACACAATGCCGGTGCAACATCAGGTACTCTATACAATCCCTAGGAATTGTATTCATTACCTAGGTAAAGTATGTAATGGACAATAATATTCATATTTCATATATTGTATAGAATACCTGAATTATACAGATTGCCGGTAACATATACCTACATATTATGTTCAGCAAATAACACTAGCAAACTATAATAATAATACTGAGATAGATGGCGCCACTTGTTTAACTTTCGGCCTCTGTACGTGGGCCAAACCGCAGGCAGCATCTAACCACTATACCTAGTAGATACACTATTTTAATCAAAAGACAGCTCATAGCATATGCGCGCGATAACAAATCACGACATGAAATAAAAATAAAACCTAATTTTAAGTACCAAAAACATTTTTACGACGGCATCACCACACAATATGACAATTCCCTTTTACAGGCAATATTATTAATTGAAACAAGTAATTTTAACTTTATTACTAACGGTATAAAGTCTAGAATATAAAAGCTAATAGTATAAGGTATGATTCACAATGAACTGTATCTAGAATCTGGAGTAATAAAAATGCGTATTAAAAGTTTAAACTAGTAGATGTGTGGAGTAGCAAGTTGTAATATTGTATACAATCATAATAATATTGTGTAGCAATAGTCTGCGGTATAGTTTGTTTGCTGCAATTGTAAAAATACATGTAGGAAGTTGATGCAGGGCTGTCGAAAACGCTTAGAAGATTAATATTTGTTTATAACTTTCATAATCCTAACTAATGTTATAAATGCGAATGTAAGTTTATTTGTCATGCTATCACGCATTAACTACTCGACCGATCATTATGCAATTTGACATACACGATGTTAGGGGTACTGAATAGGGCATAAAGCTCCTTCATCCAGAAAAATCTAGATGAGCCATATTTTTTTGGGATTTCGTGAATCTTATGGGATAAAAGTGGCAAAAGAGTATAATTCAGCGGTTACCGTGGCAAATGATCTCTTGGGTATTACTCGCAAGTGGCCATCATAAGTATAAAAGAGTTAGAGACGCAATGGATGAATGGATGAATGAAAAATAAGCGCAGATGGCTCTCTTTTTGCCAAAATGTTTCTTATCCATTCATTTACTATCTGACGAGATGATGGCTCTACCATAACCATTTCTTGTACCAGTGTTCTTGTAATAATACTTAAAGAGAAAACAAGATAGTGCTGTACGCTGTATATATTATGATTACGATAATATACATATATATTGTTATAAAAGATCATGGTAGGACTAGGGACTCTGCTCAAGTATAAATTTTTTATATAGAGTGATCACTAAAGTTAGTAGTAGGTAATAATTGCATACTGCCAGATTCTTTATGAACATCTGACTGACTTAATTTGTTTTTAAACACTTGCCGCACTCTGTTTATTTCTTGTGTCGCGGATTTGCCAAACATTCAAATCATGGACACAAAGAAAACTTAGGCTCGGTATATCTATATGTGAGAGACAATGTTGTCCTATGTGAGGGTAACCGTTCCCACCTGTATCCTATTTAATGTATAATATTAGACGCACAGTCAGTGGTACTTTAACCACCGCGCCATTCTTGAAATCCAAATTTCCAGAATACTCGTAAAATTCAAATTTACATGTCAAAACACACACCAATAAACATATCGATAAATACAGATGTAAATTTTACGTATTTACAACTATTTCGATAAACCAGTACTGAAATAAATTTGCAACGATTGAAAACCATAAAACTACATAATATTGACAGACGTTCATCCTCTGCAAGTTAAATCAATAACGTCATAGGCAGCCCTATCCATAAGCCAATAAATTCATCTGGCTAGACAGTATCGTAAATGGTTTATAGCCATCAGATATTATTGCTTTCAACGCGGCCCGTCGCGCGTCGGTCCCGCGAATGCGCACGCTCTGACAGATTTCATACCATTGATGTCTTTATATAAATAACCACAAAATAGTGAGTAAGGCAGTGGCCAACTAACTCAACTACTGTCGTGCCACTTCTATGAACAGATGAGCGAAGCTGATTGAACTGAAGCAATCAAAGTACATACAATTATGTATCTATTCCAAACGAAATAGAGTACAATATTGTGCAGTAAAATATGTAACAGCATATTTAAGTGCCATCTAGCCACGAAAACGGAAAAGGGTTTAAATTATAGAATTCCATAAAAAGCAATCAGAGTGTTATTAAATTATACATTTTATATAATCACGCTTTAGGGATGATTATCCATTATGCGTGATTATATAAAATGTATAATTTTTCTCACGGAATTTGAAACCATGTTTATCTAATATTATCCTATTATCCAATGACTGCACTTTTTCTATCTGTGAATCATAACATTTCATGTCTGGGATGTACATATTTGCGAGAATCGAATCTGCGACACTCGGAGCATTCAGGCGATCACCTAATGTATCCATTGCACTATCATTAATGTCAAGTGATAAAAAGGAAATCATTACTAAAAGTTAAAATTTCTTGGAACAATAAATCAGATAGACACGTAATTTCAATTCATCCGTCTTATAATATTTTGTACGTATCAAGTTTATCGCCATTTCCATCAATTTAATTTTAGTACGTGTCAATAAAAGTATGACGTTTATACATTGCAGTACTAGATGGCAGCAGCAGTCGGTTCCTAAGTGTGTGAGTAAACTTTAAGCGCATATTGTGAAGTACCACATAAATTTAAAGAGTCTCAATGCAACTGCTAGAGATGTTCACTTTATTATAAATGCAGTACATTCGATTTTGATTGCCTTCTTGGTTCCATGTCATAAATTTGTCGGCCGATCGTGACGTTTTTTGTTCGATTCCCGAATTTGGCATAGCGTTTTTTTGTTAGGGAATTCTCAGTAGAAGTATGCAGTCTGGAAAAGTGTTAATTTGATGGCAACTGGCTGTTACGTGGGACCTTACCTTACCTACTATAATATAGTCTACTTACCTCTTTAGGCTACGAACGACACGTTTTGTTAATTTTTAGTAATTCTTTTATTTTATGCTTTGGTTTTGTTGCAATAAATGTAATTTAGACACAGATTTGTTTTGATTAATTTGTGTGTTTATGTTTTAATCATTTCCATTTGTTTTTTGAAAACAAATGGAATTTTTGTAAACCTGTGTTTAACAAATAAAAATAATTTGAATTTGAATTAAATAAATTATTTTCGTATTAATACTTTTTTAAATTAAAGTAATTCCCTAAAGTGATCGGTCTGTTTTTATAATTATTACCTGTAGACAGTATGACGTTCGTGCAACCCGCCACTAGATGGCAGCAGTAGTAGGTTGCTAAGCGAGTGAAATTCGAGCGCATATTGTGTAAGTAGTAGGTACATAAATTTAAAGTGTCTCAATGCAACCGCTAGCGATGTTCACTTTATTATTAATGCGGTACATTCGAATTTACAGGTGCCTTTTCTTTCAGTATACGGTGAACGGGTTAGTAGGCGTACTTGTGAGTTACGAGCGTAAGTTTCACAAGTGGTTCAACATAAATCGTATTGAACTTTGGCTCCTTTTGGGGTTTGAATTGTTAATAATAAATTGATTTGATTTAAGATGAACAAGTACTGCGTTGGCTTGTCAACCGAGGTTAAGATAATTAAATGATCAGAGAGCCAATTCTTGCTGTAAAAATGAATAAAACTAAGTGCAGATCTAGTTTCATAAACGTGAAATATAAACTAAAATACAATTAAAGTTCACATTAATTGACGTTTATTGTAATTTAGGGGAATTATAATTTGTAATTCTTATTTAATACTGGAATTGGCACTTGACTGGAATTGAAGCTAGAATTTTAAATTTTCTGTTATTGGTATGAGTCTCTTTCTATAAAACAAATATGGTCACCGAACGAGTCATGTAAATAAATAAATAAAATTGATTTGATATGATGGTTGGCTTAGTGGTAAGAGTTGTCAATGTGCCGAATAATGCTATGATGGATTTGATTTGGGTGTTCGTTATTTTACATTGCTATTCATGCATCTTTTTTTATAAAAAAAGTTATTATCACTTTTTAGCAATGAAACAATTGCTTACAAATACAATTTAATTCGCATATCAACTTGAACTTCGATAGTCGTGTAGCACAAGTTTGCGCTTATATTTACGGCTAATCTCGGATATCAGAAGGCAATTCAGGCATTGTTAGTAAATTTTCTTCTAAGATATTCTCAATAGCGTCACAGTTCCTGAACACATATACCTGTATTCACCCCTAAAGAAAGATGCAAAATTTGCGTAGCACACCTCTTTTAACTGTTGGAATATTTGACAGAGTGACTTTACCTGGCACTTAACATATAATCTTTAAATCGAAACCAATAGTAATAAAGCTGCCGCATGTGACACTTGGCTGCAACATGCTAACTGCCAAGTGCCGAAGTTCAAAGTGCTGCATTGTCGCACCTCGCACGTGACACATAAATTGGACATGTTTCGAATGTTTCGGCACAACGGCTAGGCCTTGCGGGCTGCGCTATTATCAATTCAGTGCAACGGCTAAAATAAGTGGCGGATATAGTCGCTTGTCAAGAATTATTGAGAGTTCCATGAAATAGGTTTAGTAGACGTTGCTATAAATAACAGCGGAATGTGTTTGAGGTGAAGAGGAAAAATATACGGATTGTAAGTTAGGATTGTGATAACTGTGTGCAGTGTTTGATATGAAATATTGTGTAAAGATCCAGAAGGCATCTAGATCTACACAACAATTTGTCAACAGATGGTCTAACGCACGTCAACTGTTGTGATTGGCGTAGTGAATCAGCAACAATCTCAGCTAATATTATAAATGCGAATGTGAGTTTGTTTGATTTTTACGCTTAACTGCTCTACCATCATCATGCAATTTTGCATCCGCGTTATCAGGAGTACAGAAAAGGACATAGGAACATATGTTTCATCTAGATAAAGGTACTTTTTCCAAAGGGTGGATATTTATTGTCAAAATCTACATTCACGCAAGCGAACCTACGGGTAAAATATAGTATCTAGTTGACAAAAAAACTTACATAAATTTTCCTTGTATATAATAAATAATACCGCGAGACGAATGAGGCTGGCTGGTTACATGTACACACGGTTACACATCAAGTTATAAATCCGCATTGCTAAGTTGATGATTGGCCAATGGGGATTTGTGGACAAAAAGTTCACAGATCCCCATTGATGGGGAAACTCACCTATATACGCATAACTACGCTACATACAAAATAGAGAATTCTCGGAAAGGGACGGTGCATAGTGGTGTCGATGTAATGATAAGGATAGAGCGTCGCGTCCCGTTCAGCGTGAACGAGACAAAATAACAAAAATACTAGCGGTCGCCTAGTGCTCGAAATTCGACCAATGTTTGTCTGTAAGATATTGTTGATATATGTCATTATATATTGATATAATATATATTGTAACCATAGTTACGCGCTTCGACTGCGTGTGTTAACTGCATGGTTGTGTGCGTGTACTGTTTTTCATTAATTTAATGTATTTCTAATCCATATTTTATATAAATATTAGAATTACCTCCTCCTTCTCCATATAAACTTTAACTGTGCCAAATTTCATACTCCTCCGTCCGCGCAATTTTCGTAAAAAGGGGTACAAAGTTTTTGCTTCACGTATTAATATATAGATACCACACTCTCTCGCACGATTCGCAGCGTTCAACTTCTAATAGTTCAAAGTCCGAACAGTCAAGGTTGATTTGTCGCTGTGTGTACAAAATAAGTGACGTAGTGATTGCCGTGGTCGTCTCGTCATTGCCACTGCGCCGTTTGTTGTGGGTTCGATTCCTACACGGTGCAATCATTTGTGTGATCCGCAAATACTTATTCCAAGTCAGGGGTCTGTGTGTTCTTCGTACTCGTTGTTTGAATATCTGATAAGTTCCCCGCAGCACATCATAGTGCTGGCGTTACCTTTTTAAACAAAAGAATTAAAAGTAAGTTTAAAGAACTTGCTTTACTAAGTACTAGCTTTTGCGCGCGGCTCCGCCCGCATGGTATCTGCATAAATAATATAGCCTATGTCCTTCCCCAGGTTTTAAACTATATCTGTACAAAAGTTTATCCAAATCGGCTGAGTGGTTTAGCCGTGAAAAGGTAACAGACAGACAGACAGACACATAGACAGACAGAGTTACTTTCGAATTTATAATATTAGTAAGGATTATATTGCACTTCACGACGTATTATTGTATGTGATGTTTTGTTACTGTTATAGTTTGTGTAATCCTTTCATTACTGTAATATTGTAATCATTTCTTTTTTACAAACAAGTAATCTCTCATTGTTATCTAAATGCGAAAACATGTAATTGGCAGCTAAATATGTAGTTATATTATTTGTTTTTATCTTTAAGTTGTCAATACTGATTGTTTTCCAATTATAATAAAATAAAATAAATATAAATTATTTTATTATTGGTTCTTTTTTTGGTTTTTGTATATGGAAACGAATTTAAATCCGCCATGTTGTTATATCGAAGCTTATAAAGAGAAAAGTATCGCAAGAAACTTGTGGTCGAGACTATTTTAAAACCCACAAACAGTTTTAAAACACTTTTTCCAAATTGTGGCGACATGTAAAATGTCGCAACCAATTTCAGTTTGTGTTCGGCACTTGTTACTATTTACATAACATTTTTTACTATATATCCCGATCGTGTATTCCTTTTTGCGTTCCGCATTGATATAAGTAGCTATAGCCTATTCTCTTTGAGGGTATTGCGAGGATATCCGCCTAGTTTTATGTTTCGTGGTTTCTTGTATAGAAGCTGTCGTTGTTTTATGCCGAGTAATTATTTTGATATTTAACCAGATTATGTACAGGCAAGCAGATTTGACATAGTAATATGCTACCTATAAGTTATTGTAAAGCAGTCATATTTGCTTTTCAGTTAAGTTATCTGAGGATCAACAATTGGTAGAAAATCTACTGAATTTATTACTAAGGTAATCGATCCCATATTATATAGTATGGTTATTTACTAAGTTATGGTCCCTCAAATTCATTTTATAACTACTTAAGTTTAATGAATCTTACTTGCTTGCGGATAAATATAATACTTATGTCGTAGAATCAACACAGAGGCACAATTATTAGAATCGCTATTGATTTATCGTTAATTTAGAATAACGCCATCTATCATCGTTTGTCGGAAACGTTAAGCAGTATGCTTGGGTGAGGTCGATACAGGGCGTGGCAGGTCTTGTTTGACAGCTGTCAGTTGTCATTGTTGGACATTAGACGCATTTGACTGACTGGAGAGACTTCACTTTTTGGTGAGACACGAACGCGAGAGGTCGTTCTGCCGACCTGTATCGAACTTACCGCGTTTCCGTACTCTAATCAAAGTATAATCCATTGCCATCGGCTCGATCACTTGTTACTCTGTTATTTTGTTTTCGGGAGTGAATAAACATGTGGAGACTATTATTTCGTACTTGAACCATGTCGAAATCAGACTCTGATAACGAGGTACCCCAAATGGGTGAACTAACTCCGACAAATATATAATGACAGATCTTCTACAATCTATTAAAATCCGAAATAAATCTTCAAAACAATTGAAACATAAACCCTATCGTAATAAATCCCTCGCAGTCAGCGGTTACCACGGCTAGGTTCAAAAGTACAATTGGATTTTTCTCGTGTACGTCGGCATTGGAACACTGCCCAATCATTAAAGATACGTTCGTTCCTATCAGATTGGAACTTAATGCCGTTCTGAGTGAATTATAAGGTGTGATAGGAGCCACATATCTGGCCGTAAAGATGATTTAGTGTGTTAGTAATTTCAATTTAGTACTATTTACACATGTGCGCGATTTAGAGATACTACCACGGTTTCGAAGTTATAGGACGTCGATATTAGATTTGTGTAGTCTATTGGCTTTAGAGCTGGACTAAATACAAATGCCACTTTGATAATGTTAGTCTTGCTGGTGGTGCTACATAACAAACTTTGTAAAATTAGTATCGAAATCAGTACTATTCTTAATAACCCCTGAGTCTTCTTCAGAGGTTAATGAAAACACTATGTGGGTCTGTGTGTCTGTCTGTTAGTGACAGGCATAACTCCGGTACCACTGGACCGATTGACTTGTAACTTGGTGTGCAGACACCTTGGGGTCATACCTCGGTCGAGTTTGCATATGGGCCCTGTGGTTCAAAAGACCCCGAGATATAGGGGTCAGAAGGTCAGATGATGTACATTTAAGATGAAGAGGTTGAAGGGTTTACACCCATCTCGTTTTTTAAATGAAAGTATAATAATGCCTGGGTATACTCTCGCCTGTATATCCCAAAAGGGTTGTCAGTTAAGCGATATAGGTGTTACATACCTTATAATACAACCGTATTATTCGACAAAAATATAACAAAACAGGACAAAAATTTGTGTGATGCACAACTGGTTGTCTAAGTCTGAGTGTTTTTTTTGTCCGTTTCTTAATGTTTGTAAACTCCTCCGCGACTCAGGAATAAATCTAGTGCGGGAGATGCCTTTAAACAAAAAAGACTTTTATGTTTTCAGTATTCTAAAAATAGGTAAAGCCTCATTAGTGCTTCATTAAAATATTATTGACATACAGTTTAGAAGGTATTCGGCAGTACGAGTATATTCACTCCCCATTACGTGGGCCGTACCTTGCGCCTTTCCTCGGGTATAGCCCACATGCTAGAGACGTATTTCTGCCTAGTCCTTCAGAGATTGTACACCCGTAATGCTACGTAATTATGTTCATTTTAATATACCTACTTACAAATTCTAGGTTTTCTTTCAGTTGACAACATTGAGAACTTTAAGAAAAGAAGGTCTCGGGTTCAAACCCACGTCGCGACTTCACGTACGTCACGTACTTCTCTTCTTCTGGCACTGACATGATCGATCTGTCTGTGTCCCTATCTTCATCCAAATCCGTTCAATGTTTTACAGGTGATTGAGTGACACCAACATCAAAACATCTTAACAAGCTTTCACATTTACAATATTAGAGGGTCTCGGGTTCGAACCCACGTCGCGCACCTCTGACTTTCGAAAGATAGGTATATGACTTTTCGAAATTATGTGCGTATTGATTGACGACTATCGCCTGCTCCGTGCCTCGGGGAACACGTTAAGCCGTCGGGCCCGGCTGCCATGAACATCTATGACAGTCGTTATTGGGAAGTCAGTGCCCTCTAATATCCTGACACTAGTCTAGCCTTAGGGTATCGTTACCCTTCGGGTTGCGGAGGTCAGATGGCAGTCGCTCCGTGTAAAAACTGATCAAATCCGGTTGGACTAGAAAGCCGACCCCAAGTGACTAGGGAATAATAAAGGCTAGGGAGAAGAAGAAGATAAACTATGTAGCGAAATTATAAATATTGTATTATTATGAACTAGCTAATCCGCGCAACTTCGTCTGCTGCACATAAGATAATTTTTTCCGTTTTGCAACATTTTTCATTACTGCTCCGCTCCTATTGGTCATAGCGTGATGTTATATAGCCTATAGCCTTCCTCGATAAATGGGCTATCCAACACTAAAATAATTTTTCAATTCGAATCAGTAGTTCTCACCGCTCCGTAAAATAGTAATTAAATAGTACGCATTCCATAACCCTTACACCATTGCATTAACATCTAATATGCTTTGTATAAATTCCACCAATCAAACCACTTACACATCACAACATATTTATTTAACCAATCACATAACTCCTCACAGGCCACGCGCATACGTCACAACACACACCTTAATGATTTGCATTCGAACACGCCGAATGAATATTGTAATTTGGTAGAAAATGAAAGTATTTTCAAAAATCTACGATTTTATTTTATCTCCTTGTTTCTGTACGAAACATTTATATATTAATAAGTGAAGCAAAAACTTCTTACGCCTTTTTACGAAAATTGCGCGGACGTAGGGGCGTATGAAATTTGGCACAATTAAAGTTTATATAGAGAAGAAGGGGCGAATTCTAATATTTTTATGAAATGTGCATTAGAAATACCTACATTAAATTAATGAAAAAACACTACACGCACACAACCATGCATTTGATATACGCAGTCTAAGCGCGTAACTATGGTTACATATCTATATCTATAAATTTATACAAATAAATAAAATTGAAGTGTCTGTTTGTAATGTCAAAATAACAGCTTTTAATCTAATGCATATGAAAGTATATAAGGTACCTATACGAAAACATCTATTTTTAAATTTAAACCCGGGTAATCGCCGAGACGGCTGAACCGATTTTGACGGGACTTTCACTGGCAGATAGCTGATGTTATAAGGAGTAACATAGGCTACTTTGATTTTAGAAAAAAAAGGTTTCCGCGGCGACAAACACTTTTTAGTTAAAATCTACGCGGACGAAGTCGCAGGTAACAGCTAGTATCAATATATAATGAAATAATATATCAGCAATATCTTACAGGCAAACTTTGGTCGAATTTCGAGCACTAGGCGACCGCTAGTTAGTATAGATGTATGATGTTGTCCTATAAAATAAATAATAGATCAAAGCAAATCAATAGAACTCGAATACTTCTGAAAGCAACTCTTTAGTGTGGCAACATACTCTCACGCTATAAAGTTACTTTTTAAACGAAAGGAACAAGAAGTCATAAAACTTGAAATCCATATCGATAAAGTTGGCGACACGTGAGCGTCAAGTTTATGAAGTGGGAACAATTGATAACTGCGGCGCTAGGAGGTCTATGTCGTATGTACAGCGGTGCTTTATTGCCATCAGTCCGCGATATCGCCAGTCTTTAGATTAGAGGTTTCCAGACTTTTTTCTCATAGACCACTTTCAAAATTTTGCTGGTTCCGGTGGACCCCCTGCAGATAAACAAGTTCATGCAAAAAATATGCAAGTTTTTACAAGTAACAGTCGCTGAGCTTGTCGAACAGTCGGTGAAGTCAAGCCAACATTTTAGTTCTTCACTATCGAAATCAAATAAATTTTCGTGAATCTACGCTTACGAATTGTGCACCCCCATACGTATACCCCCGTCGAGTCTCCCGTAGATCCCTGGGGGTCCACCTGGACCACTTTGGGAACTAATGTTTTAGATGGTCAAAGGTAATTGAACAGCTAGAATCGCAATGTAAGTACATTCTTTTTTAAGGTAGGTGTCCTTGTCCTCTATCACTCATTTCATGCACAATCATTACCGCTGCGCCACGGAGGCAGTCTAATAATTTACATTATTAAAAAATAAGGTTATATATTGGTTACATATGTATTTATGGAACAGTCGCAAGAGGAAAACCTAGGCGAACGTTTCTCGATCAGATCGGAGGCGTTCTGGACAAAGGCCAGGTTAAGAGCTCCTTGAACCGACGGGTGTGTATGAGGAATGTGATGATAGTGAATGAAGCCAGAGAAGTGTGTCAGGATCGTAGCAAATGGAAATCCGTAGTCTCTGCCTACCCTTCTGGGAAACAGGCGTGAATCTATGTATGTATGTATGATTGTATATATTGTATTTAATAAGTTTTCTTATATAGTTACTAGCTTTTGCCTTTTGCTTCGCTCGCGTTAATTTAGAATTTGACAATCAATTCGGGTTGTACTCTGCTTGTAATAATATTATTCAATCATGATTCGAAAGAAACGTGGCGCCATCTATTATCATAAGAAAGTTTTTGTTGTTTTCCTCGGCAACAGTAATTTTTTTCGGGATGTAAGGTAGCCTATGTTCGTTTCTGTACACCTGACAACATCATCATCATCATCATGTCAGCCAAAAGACGTCCACTGCTGGACATAGGCCTCCCCCAAGGTTTTCCACCTGACAACGTATACGCAAAATTTCAGGATGATCGGTTCAGTGGTTTAGGCGTGAAAAGGTAATAAACAAACAAACTCATTTTCGCTTTTATAATATTAGTTAGGATTAGGATTTCTTGCAATTGCACTAGCAGAGACCGCGCGGTCCTAACGTGATATCCTTACGCGAGTCAGGGCTTAAGGATTGCGATTCTTACAAATGACAATATTGTGAAGCGGTGGTAGTAATCCAATGGATGAGACATTGGCTATGGAGGGATTAAAAGAATATAAGTTATTTGCAACCCAATTTGAAAAATATATTCGTAGATACTTACAGGTATAATGTTCTCTAGACCGAGTTTTGGTTACGGCTGCCAATCTTAATGTGACTAGACTAGACATCTGTGCAGGAGATATTATTGTGTACAAGTATGTGCGCAAACACACGTGCATTCTCTATTTACTTATCACGACAATCGGCAATCCGATACGATCCGAGAGTACCAGGTGCAGGGCCAGTGACTACGTTGCTCCAGCACAGGCATGAAATATTGACGATTACCTAACTATGGGCTGTTACTAGATACATATATCATGACAGAAAACCTGACAACTTCTTTGTTGACGTGACCCGGCATTTGAAACTGAGATCTATTGGTCTCACATCATATTTCACATTGAGTTGACATTAAGTTCACATCTTACACTATTTAGTAATTATGTTTATAACTTATGTACACATATATTTACATATTTAAGTATATTTTATTTTTATATTTTTAGACACTAGGCGCCGGCGTCACTAAATTGGATTTCGCAGAATACCGGTGTTGCGATTTAACAATCGCAACGTACGCTGAGTGATGTCCAAATTTTGGCACTGATGGGACACACACTTTCGCATTACTTTGTAAACTTAAGTTATATTTAAATGATTTAATATTATATTATTGTTTTTATCGCTGCTCACTGACATTACAAGCCTTCTTGACCTGAATGGACCGAAGGTGTGGTGTTGCCAGTGAGCAGAAATTAAATTACAGTGTTAGTTTTTATTGTTCTGTTTTTTTATTTAATTTTTTTATTTTGTAATTTGTATACTTTTTGTTTTTTTTGTCTCTTGTGTTTTGTGTGTGCCCTTATGTGCCGGAATAAATATTTTTCTTTCTTTCTTTCTATATGTCTACATTAGCCAATTGACCTACGAAACTGTTACATACATGTACAATATCACGCCATTACCTGAAATTTAAAACTTGCTGCAGCTTTAGGTCAGTGAGAATATTATTGGAGCGCCATTCAGAGGTCTTGAGTTCAGTTCCAGGTCACGCCAATGGTGTATTATACTATACCCGAGACCTCATGCACAGCAGTCGCATTCACTACCGCTGCGCCACGAAGGCAGCAGGTCGGGCGAACAAAAAGTTATCGGGTTTTCTGTTAAGAATTCTCAATAGCAGCCCGGAGTTAGGCAGTTGGCGGTGTTAGACACCCTCGTGCCTCGGAAAACACGTAAAGCCCTCTTCGTTTGTGTCGGATTACCGTCCTATCGCATCATGAGAGTTAGGGAGAGTGCACTTGTGTTTGCGCACATACTTGTGCACTATAATATCTCCTGCGCAGATGGCCAGTCTCCGTTAGGACTAGCAGCCGTGACCGAAATTCTGTCTGTAGGTTATTATTATTATACTATAACCGAGTCACTGCCTATCATGATAGGTATTCTATATTTAAAACATGTTCTCTTTCAAAAAAATACTGTTTTCATTGAACACTTCTAAGAATAGCCTATATAAAAATGTTTTGTGGTTATATCCATAGGTTACTAGAGGTCATACCGTATAATTAAGAGCAACCGTTACGAGTACCACGCATGTACTAATGCGTGGTACTCGTAACAATAGTGACAAATATACGATATGATGAGTTCCACAGCTCTTCCACTATTCGCATGTAGAAGTAATCCTAAAGGAATGTCACAGCGCCCTATGTCCATACGAGTACTGTCAAAGTCGAAGTAAAAAAACATTTATTCATTTAGATCACAAAGTAGCACTTATGAACGTCAAAATATATAGGTTATTTCTTCTTTCTTTTTAATTTTAATATAGTTTTTTACTTAGTCTTTGTGGCGAAATTTTTTATTTTTTGTTAGATGTGGTTGCCTGTAAGTGAATGAGCACAAGGCATGTCTGTAAATTATTATTTAGAAGTAAGAAATGTGTATCATTTGTTGGCGATCCAAATAAATAAATAAATAGGTTAGTGAGTTTACTAAGTTACTGAAGCTACATTTAGGTTAGTTGCTTGGTTTAGGCAAAGGGTTGAGCCTATAAGAAACCTGCAAGAAACTCACGGCCACTCTTTTAAATGTCAACTTATAAGGCTGACTGTACTTATTAGGAATAATTTTTGTATTTGTATTTTTATAAGTATACTATTGTGTTTTTATAAGTACTGAAAGACATTGCTTACATCGCCGAAACTAATTCTTAGAACGGAAGACAAGAATTTTTGCGTGGTAACAGTGCCAAGTGTAGCCATTCCCCGGAGTAAGTGCTGACCGCACCAGCTGCCTATTAACTACAGCCACGAGTTTAATAGTGGCAGAATTTAAGTAGGAATGCCTGAATTCTTGTAGAGTAGATTATCGTTCTTTTATTTGTTTGTTGTTGACTAAAGTACTGATGTACATATCGCATTCTTAATAAAACAGCGACTTAACTCGCAATTTTGAAGGTAGGCAATTTAAACTCTAATTATGTGACTATAAATTCTAATATTATATGTGATAAGTAATAAACAACAGAGTTTAAATTTATTTAATCGCACTCTTAAAAGAAAGACCTCAGATTATTTTGAATCTGAGGTCTTTCTTTTAAGAGTGCGATATATAGGTTAGTGAAAGTTTTAAAAGAGTGGCCGTGAGTTTCTTGCAGGTTTCTTCTCATAGGCTCAACCATTTACCTGAACCTAGCAACTAACCTAAATGTAGCTTCAGTAACTTAGTAAACTCACTAACCTATATATTTTGACGTTCATAAGTGTTACTTTGTAACCTAAATGAATAAATGAACTTTGACTTTGACATTGAGTTTCTATTCTCGAAGGAGTGGATAGTTCATATATTATTACACCCTAATTTTACTACTAGCTGTTACCTGCGACTTCGTCCGCGTAGATTTTAACTAAAAACTGTTTGTCTCCGCGGAACCCTATTTTATTTCTAAAATCAAAGTAGCCTATGTTACTCATAACATCAGCTATCTGCCATTGAAAGTCCCGTCAAAATCGGTTCAGCCGTTTCGGAGATTAGCCGGAACAAACAGACAGACAGATAGACAAAAATTTTAAAAATTGATGTTTTCGTATAGGTATATTATATACTTTCATATGCATTAGATAAAAAGCTGTTATTTTGACATTACAAACAGACACTTCAATTTTATTTATTTGTATAGATGATTAGATGATTGCCTGTCAAAATGACTATCCTCCGTCTGAGGATTAGCAGTCGTGTAGTCCACGAGCAGAGCCTTATGTCCTTACGTGAAATAGTGCCGGAGTCTCTATTTGACGGCCTAAGGCGATGCTAGATTTCCCCAACTAAGTTACTGAGTTTTACGTAAAGCAGAGCCTATTGTCGTGTATCGCGTACGTTGCTAGACTCAATACTGTTACTTGAGACTGACGATATCGTAACAGGTACAATAAATAACATATTGGCTGATCCGGGAATTGAATCCGCAATCGGAAGCGCAAAGTTATGCCATAAAATCTACAGAGCAATCAATAGTTACTGATGAAGTGACGTGATAAAATGATTTAAAGCTATAATTAAGTTTTTGTAACAATCATTATGAATTGATTAAAGTTTTAATTTTTATTACTATGATCTGGTTTCTCTTGAGTGATTCACCACCACCGTGGTAAGCGGTAATAGATGCTCATATATATATGGTTGTTTTCTTGGCAGTGCAGGTGCAATGCCAAGGCAATGATTAGAGCAATGTCTGCCAACGTCTAAGTAGACAAAAAAGTGTGTATATAATACATGTCAATGGCATAGATGTAAGTAGTTGAGTGCTATAAGTATAACAAATGCGGTTATTTTTATATTTTCAACAACTTTTTTATTTATTTATTATTTACTCGTCTTCACCCGCGGCTTCACTCGCGTAAATGTAGGTTAGGTTAGGTTTGCAACAGTTCCTCCAGTGGGTGAGAGAGGGAACACCCCAGGTTTTTTAGTGGGTATACCAGCGCTCTCCATGCTGGGGAGTCCCACACGCCCCGCCGGTGCCGTCTCCTAGCCGGCGGATAGCGCATCAAGCATTTTCCTGGGTACCAAAACAAAAAAACTAAAAACAAAAAAAAAGGTTTGCAACAGTTCTTTTTTCTGGATGAAAGGTACCCTATGTCCTATTCTGTACCCCTGACAACGTGTATGCAAAATTTCATGTTGATCGGTCGAGTAGTTAAGGCGTGAAAGCGTAACAAACAAACAAACTCATTTTCGCATTTATAATATTAGTAAGGATTACATTCGATTTTTTGAGTGGCAGGGCGACGCTGGTTACAGCATGATTGGGCCGGCTCGACGAGGGAAGTACCACCCTCTCACAGAAGATTGACGTAAAATAACAGTATCTGTTATGTTTCGTTCGGTGAGTGAGAGCGCCGGAGGCCCAATCACCCTTCCCTTCCCTTTTCCTTCCGGTAGACAGCGACTTGGTTGTTTTTTTGACATTGCTTCTGTAATGCTAAGAAAACACAGCCATGTGTATGAGCCACGGTTCTCGCTTATTATCAGGTGGGCCGCTGACTCGTGGCTCGGGCCGATGAACGCAATAAAAAAATAAAAAGAAGTTAAAACTATAACAACCTAAGGATGCGACTTGTTTTATTTTTATGTAAATGTTGTTTTACTGAACTTGTTTATGGTTACTTACCTATTTGATTATCGTTTATTTATTTAAGTTTTGCGTTGTAGAAGCTTGTATACGCAAATCTATACTAGTAATATTTTAAAGAGTTTGTTTCTTTGTTTGAACGCGCTAATCTCAGGAACTACTGGTTCGATTTGAAAAATTATTTTAGTGTTGGATAGCCTATTTATCAAGGAAGGCTATAGGCTATATAACATCACACTACGACCCACGGGAGCGGTGCAGTAACGATAAAGGCGGGTGAAACTGCGGGAACATTTAGTTACAGATAAACTTCTTGCTCAAAAATCAACACATTTACTTTCATTACGAGGTATAAGGAAAGAAAACTCTCACACATACAAGTGAGATGATAATCTAAGTCTTCCTTAAACATGCTTACCAAGGCTAATATTTGACGTCCAACCGGCCATATTTTCCGGTCATGCCCACAGATAACTAAAAATATAAATCTGTGACAGCTTACTAAGATCTGTGGCGTCGCAGAAAGCGGTGTTCAGCACATTTTGTGTCACGTTATCTTAACAGGCGAATGCGCGCTTCGATCAGCTGTGAACCGATAGTGTAGGTGGGCTACTTGTTGCATGGCTGTGACGCGATTGCTACCTCAGCTGTTCATACATTATCCCTCTGAATGTATTTTTGTCTTGACGTCGCAGTTTTGTGACGAAAATGTCAAAACTATAGAGGTATAACATATGTTAAATACACAGGTTTGTTTACAATAAAATTGTGTCTGTATTTGTTAGATGGGAATCCGCCCTGCCAATACATGTGAAAGTTTAGTTGGTTGTTGCATAATTTTTGCTGGATTTACAGAACGTATTTTTATGAGATATATTTTGATGATAGGTTCGTGCATCTGAATGGGATATTCAAACCTATTAATGTTATGTATGAAGAAGTAAAAGAGAAGCAGCGATAGCCTAGTGAGAAACCGTTGGATTGCCACGCAGAGGTCTCGAGTTCGATGCCAAGGCGCGCATCTCTGACTTTTCGAAGTTATATGCGTATTAAATAGTTGATTATCGCTTGCTTTAACGGTGAAGGAAAACATCGTGAGGAAACCTGCATATCTGAGAGTTCTCCATAATGTTTTCGAAGATATGTGAAGTCTGCCAACCCGCACTAGGCCAGCGTGGTGGACTATGGCCTAACCCTTCTCATAGTGAGAAGAGGCCTGTGCCCAGCAGTGGGACAGTTTAATACAGGGCTGATATTATTATATATGAAGAAGTTAACCTGTTTATTTTTTTATGGCTAAAATATGTAACTACATATTTTGACATCTTAGCCATACAAGGCAGGCCGTGCGGTTGCACGGACTGCCTCGTTGCTCATGTGATTGCTTCATCAGTGCCGCTGAGTCAGCTGTTGTGATTTTGAGCTACAAATATTTGTTCGTAGTTTGGATGTTCTGTGTACCGTTTGATTGAATTTTCGTAAACTTTTCTGCGATATTACGTTTAAAGCCAGTCCTAAAGTATTTTAAAACAATAGTAATAAATTCGCGAGTGAGATCTAGGTTTAAGAAAAATAACGTTGGAGTCATCAGCGCGTGGGTTCTATACATTAGTAAGTATTGAAGAGTATCGGGTATGCTCTTTCGTTGATTTTTTACTTGCAATGTAGTTCGATAAGCATTATTTGTTACCGCTTCTAATTTCAAGATCATAGCCAATGCCGATTACTGGTCGCTGCGATAATTAGCTATGATAAACGGTAAACAAAGTCACACTATAAGGTTTCCTTTATATGCATATAGTATGCTATTATATATTTCAGGCCAGTTTTTCTTATATGTGTCTGCATTGCTGAACTAGGTAACAAATTAACTTTGAGGTTCATAAGTGTTACTTTGTGACGTAAACGAATAAACGTACTTTTGTCTTTATTGTGTGCGTGTGATTCTACATGTTTATTTCGCAAATGCACTGTTGATTACACCGTAACCGTGAGGCATTGTTCCCACAAAACCGACAGGAAAACTGGAAAAGTACTTCGCCTGCTTGATCTACTATTATGTCCAGATTATTCTGCATATTCTTACATTAATTTTATCTTGTAATTAACTACATTAGTTAATTGTTAATAGGGGATGACTGGGACAACAACTACTTTGAGATAAATAGTAAAATAATATAGAAAATTGTAAACATGGCAATCGAAAGATATGGCCATGAGTTCATTGCTCGACTCTTCTCGTAGGAGCTACTCCTTGAACTGAAATACCTTAAACAAGCAATTATTATTTCTTGTTTCATCTTAAATTATTCTTCCCTTATTTTCTTTTACATCATATGGTAATACATGTTATATACTTTTGTCTCAGAAATCAAGCTTGATTTTACGATTGATCAGCTAGTATCCATTACACATTTATGTCACTGAGCCAAAAATACTATTTTTAGTAGCACATCGTATAATCTTTGACCTCAGTCAGATTTGAAGGCCAAAATTAAGAACTCTTTCGATTATTTTACCTTCCACAGATAGACGTAACTATTATGCAGCTTCTGTCATATTTCTATCTCTAGTAGGTCAAGTAATCCAAACATAGGTTACTAACCAGTAATAATGTGTAAAATATGAGAAGAAATTCTGCCAAGGTGCGAACGAAATTAGCTGTAGCTAGTATAATAGATTACAATAGCGGTAGGCAGAGTTGAAAGATAGGTCCAAGATCACAGCGACATGTGTGAAGCTGCTGGCACTGCCCACCGGTCAACGCCTTCACTCACAAGACATAAGATGTAGCGATTTTGTTAGTCATAAACTCATCATTTATTTCTAGGATTATAAAAAAGAACAATTCTTTACTGAAATATTTTTTGCGGAAGCAATTCAATGTGGCGAAATTTCTGTAAGATTTTATGGCACACAAGTAAAAATTATAAATAGTTTAGTCTAAAACCATATTTAAATCACGACAAATATGTTCGAATTGATTATTTCTATTTCTTTAAATACATACTGAACTAGGGATGATATCTTTTTTGGCGAAGTGCTTTTACAAACATTCCATCAAAGCCTAAATACAAAACTTAAATAATAATATAATTAGTTGAATCTACAAATTATTATTTGAAGTTAGTGTGATTTTTGTGGTAGTTGTTTTAATGTTTGTAGTAAAAAAGTTTTCGTGCCTGCGCCATTATCGCATAGTAAGTATCTCTTTGAGACATTGAGAGCATCCAACCAAAGTATAGATCTAGGTTTTGATTAATTCTATTTCTTATCACAATAATTATGCCACATCATAAAGAGCAACGATAGCTCAGTGGGGAGACTAACAGACTGCAATGCAGAGGGTCTCGGGTTCGAACCCATGTCGCGCACCTCTGACTTTCGAAAGTTATATGACTTTTCAAAATTATGTGCGTATTGATTGACAATAATTATCACCTGCTCCGTGCCTCGGTAAGCACGTTAAGCCGTTGGTCCCGGCTGCCATGAACATCTATGGCTGTCGTTATTGGGAGAGTGTCGACACAAAAGATCCCACTGGGTCGAAGTGTCACCGGTCTGCACTGACTGGCCTCCCACATAAGATAAGATAAGATGCCACATCATATTAATCATATATTTTTAACATTTTTGTTTTTGTATTATGTCTGGCTATCTGTATAGCCTAGTTATCGGAATTGATAAATTAATTGAACGAATCACGAATCTTGGCATATAGATAAAGAAATATGCGAGTAGTTTTCCAGGCTAATGAATCTTGTACAAATTTATTTTGTCCATATATTGATCCATAAGACTAAATGCGTAAACAGATTGAAGGTATCTGATGTTTTAAATCTGTATTCTATAAAACACACTTGAAATTGAGTAGGTAGTCATTGAAGAAAAAAGTTAGAGTCAAGTTCAACAATTTACACTATATAATAACTCATTATTTGATGATAGTGCGTCAGAAACAAAAATAACAGAAATCTAGAGGCCACACTTACTCATTATACTCCCGACAAAGTAGTAAAGCTATTAAACGTTACTGCGTACAGAACAATTAAGCGTCATGCCAAATGATTTCCGCGGCAATTTCCTGCCTTGTGCCGCGTCGTTCCCGAGCGTGACATTTTCACGGTCAAACGAAATGACTTATGAAATATAGCATCGTTATTGACTACAAGTACAACACTATGGTTTAATTTCACGTGTTATTTTTGAGTTTAGTGCACAAATTAATTGTTTGTGACATAGTGATGTGACGCTTCGCCTTGAGAAATAGCACGAGCTTATTTTAGTTGGATATTTTGTTGGCGTTAATTTACTTGTGTTAGGTAGAATTGTGTTGTTTATTTTTCGCATGATTTTAGTGTGTAGTAAAAACAATGCATGGTTATAATGTTATGTGTTCTTTCTGTATACATTTTGATTTAATTTTTCCTGATTTGTGGCAATGTCAGATGATTATGATGCTGTTATCGAATGATCTTAGCACAAGTACATAATATGTCTATAGAAAGGGCAAGAATTTGATGCCCGCGAAGAGTGTTAGTTTTGTAATCCTAATCCTAACTAATATTATAAAAGCGAAAATGAGTTTGTTTGTTTGTTACCTTTTCACGCCTAAACCACTGAACCGATCATCCTGAAATTTTGCATATACGTTGTCAGGTGTACAGAAAAGGACATAGGCTACCTTTCATCCCGAAAAAAATTACTGTTCCCGAGGAAAACAACAATAACGTTCTTATGATAATAGATTGCGCCACGTGTCTTTCGAATCATGATTGGATTATATTATTACAAGCAGAGTACAACCTGAATTGTTTGTCAAATTATGAATTATATCTATTATACATGTATAGATGCATAATATATTATTATAGTAATCAACCGTATATTGAAAACAGCTAAAATCTTATCATTTTATCAACTCATGCATTTTTTGTTATTTTAATAATAACTTATTGTTGATAGAAGCTCATAACAGTTATGTGGACCTTTGACATTATTACTACATTGATAACGAGTCGCTCTCGAACAGTTATCTTAATGCTGTAAAGAGAAACAGTCACATTACAATATTGTTACATTATATCAAACAAATATGAATCTTTGTAGAACTTTTGTGCGACATGTATCGAGTGAAGTGAAAAAGTTCGAAGCGTTACGAAAGGTGGGAATTATTGGAGTTCCTTTTGAGAAGGGACAGAAGAAGTATGGAGTAAGCGTGGCACCAGCGGCTCTGAGAACCGCTGGCCTTTTAGCTGACCTGCAGGAGATTGAGGATATCGACATCAAAGACTATGGTGACATACAGACAGCAGGGTCTATACAGAATATTACAGTAAAAAACATGGACCACTTATCCCTGGTCTCCGAATGCAACAAGCACTTATCAGAGAAAGTTACAGAAGTGCTGAAAGATGATAGAATGGTTATCACGGTCGGTGGTGATCACTCTATAGGCGTCGGCACCGTGGACGGTCACTACCAAGTGCATGAAGACATGATCCTCCTCTGGGTAGGAGCTCACGCTGACATAAACACTAACAAGACTTCAGAATCCGGCTCCCTCCATGGCATGCCAGTTGCTCTTATAGCCCGAGAGTTCTCAGACTACTGGCCTTACCTACCGACCTGGGATTGGCACAAACCAACGCTTTCGATAAAAAGCTTGGGATACATCGGTCTTCGATCTGTAGATCGATTTGAGAGACTTGCCATAGATAAATATCAAATTCCATGCTTTGCTATGGAGGATATCGACGACCATGGTATTCAAAAATCAGTACAGCATGTCTTAAAAACCCTGGATCCTACTGGCAGTAGACCTATTCATGTGAGCTTCGATGTTCATGCCCTGGATGCTCTTGAAGCTCCAAGTACTGGTACTCCAGTGCGTGGTGGACTGACTCTGCGTGAAGGTGTTTTATTGATGGAGATTATTCAGGCTACTGGTCGTCTTCGAGCCGTTGATCTGGTGGAGATTAATCCTGCTATTGGAGATGAGAGTGATAGGAAGCGAACCATTGATGCTGGTATTAGTGTGCTGAAGGCAGCAGTGGGCTTCTCCAGAAAAGGCAGTGCGCCGAGTGGAGCGCTGGATCTACCAATACCGGAGAAAACTAAATAATAGTAGTGATTTTGTGTTAATAACAAAGAGTTATCAAAATGTGACAAATGAATTACTTGAATCAATATTTTCTCTTTTTTAAAGACAACTGCCGCGCTAGTTTTGCTTGTATATAAATGTAAGTTCTGTGCAAGAATCCAACCGGCAATATTTAGTGCGGGTTAGTGCCTAGGTAACCAGCTTCAGTACAGTCAGTTATTGTATTCTGTGAGATATATAATAAAAGAATTACGACTCGTTTGTAAACTTTAAAAAGCAATGATTGTGGTGTGGTTTCTTTATTCTAGAGTAAAATTAACTGTGTATTTTATACCTTTATTAAAAAATGATTATTGATCAAAACCACTATTATTTATTATACAAGTCATAAAAATAGTCATATTTTTTTTAAATTTATAAATAGATATAGTCAAGTCTGTTTCATGGACACCCGTCAGACAGAAAATCTCTGCCTAACCCGACATCTTCACAAAACTGATAACTAACAGAAGGTAACTAACCTTATAAATTTGAAATAATTCAATGAAAGAGTATCAATAATCTTTTTTTATTGAATCATAGCTTAAACATAACAATAATATTTGTGTTCGTATTCTAAATACATTTGCGAGGCATCGATCATCGCGCGTCGTTCTGTTACACGTACGCGCTATCGCCGCGCGTCGCTCGCTGCCGACACGTGTGATTTATGCGTACAGCCAATAGGCTGTATGTCCAGTTGTCTTTGTCTTCCGCAGTGACAGCGCGGGAAAACATGTATATTTGGTAAAAATGAAAATGTTTATTTTTATAGAAAATTATGTTTGCTACAATAGTTTTTTTAATATGTTTCCGCTTACATTTGTGGCCGATCGAGTGTTTTTCATTCACAGGTTGTGCAAAGTGCTATAGAAGTATTCTGTTAAGATAATTTTGAAAACCATCCTGCAGGTAGGCAATATATCGAGACCTCGTGCTCCTGCCATGTGGAAGAGATGAATCGTAGTTAGTAGAAATCCGTAGTCTCTGCCTATCCATCCGTAAAACAGGTAATAGTTTATATATGTAATTACATTATACGTTTATCTTTTTATTATATTATGAGTTGGCATCTGTGTATGTGTTTTAGTTCAGTTATCACATCACCTTGGAAACTAACTCTAAACAAAATGAGTGGTACTACAAATTGCAACGTTTCCCACGAACTACTCTAATACATAATAATTGCTAACCGCTTCATTAGATTTTAGGTTCGCCTTACTACTAAGTATCAAGACTGAGTACACACTGTACAATGTAAACATCAATTATGTTTGGTCGAGCTACACGCAACGGGCAGTTGCATTGTAGGTATTTTTATTTGTGATTAATTGCTAATACATTGCTTAGGCGTTTTAGTGTGGCGCCTACTAATGAGTGTAATTTTAGAATGTTTTGCTAGAATTAGGCAATGAATTAGTAATTAATTACTGATAAAATTAGTGCTATTTGTCTCTAAAGACTTTATTATTCCTAAGTATACTTCGTATTATTGTTTAACTAGTTCCGAATGCGTATAATTTGTATACAAAGCAGTCTCTCTGTTTGTCTTGTTTTCCTCGTTAATTATAAATTATAAATTATAAGCTTTCAAAACAATACAAAGAGCATATTATTTTCTTCGGAGGACTTGGTGCGGCACCAATTAGGTTGTAAGGTGTGAGAATATCTACTTTAAGTCCTCCGAAGAAAATAATATGCTTCTTGTATTGATTCCGCTCTTATAATTTATATATTATAATGAACGAGGAAAACGAGACGAAGAAAGCGACTACTATGTAGAACAAGCCGTAACTGCTACCTACTGAATCAAGTCTCTTTAATATTTCTACCTCATCGAGACCCTATGCTTATCCCCAAAAGCACAAATAAACAGTAATTTGGGCTAAGATCGAATGCAATAATAGCAATCAATACAAACAACGTACCATGCGAGAAACTTCGCGATAGCAACACTTCAGGATTCATAGGCGCAGCGGAATGCAAACAATCACATTCCAATGCGGAGAAATTGAACAAATATACATACCATCTTGTATAATCTCACAAGGATAAGCAGATCGTCGGCCTCGATGGCGTAGTGGTTAGTATGACCGACTGCCACGCCTGAGGTCGCGGGTTCGATTCCCGCACAAGTCAAACATTTGTGTGCATGAACATGGATGTTTGTCTTGGTCTGGGTGTTTCTATGTATAATATGTATGTATTTACAAAAAAAAAAATATATGTATGTTTATCCATTGTCTAGTACCCATAGTACAAGCTCTGCTTAGTTTGGGCTAGATGGTGTTGTGTGTATGTGATAGAATATCCTAATATCCATATTTCATCAGCCATGTTTATCATCCACGTGGATCTTTACTGCTGTTTACCGGCCACAGCTCTAGACGCTGCGTTAGTTGTACAGGAGCTAATAAGATGGCCAATAAGCATATTAACCGTCTAATGGTAAGCAATGAGGTCTATTGATACTTGCAATACGACGAAGAATTCTAAGCTACACTGCCAGCGTCTACTAAGGAACCTGGATATTCATCGCAGGGGCACAATGCTAGGATGTCTTGCTATGATGGCTTTTATATGAGCTGCTCCATTTTTTGTAAATTCCTCAGGTCGAGCGCTGTATCTCAGAAATTTTAGGTAAATACTTGTCATAATACTTCTTCTTCTCTCTAGCCTTTATTATTCCCAAGTCACTTGGGGTCGGCTGTCTAGTCTAACCGGATTTGACTGGATACCAGTTTTTACACGGAGCGACTGCCATCTGACCTCCACAACCCGAAGGCTATCGATACCCTAAGGCTAGACCAGTGTCAGGATATTAGAGGACACTAACTTCCCGAAAACGACTGCCATAGATGTTCATGGCAGTCGGGACTGACAGCTTAACGTGCTTTCCGAGGCACGGAGCAGTCGATAATTGTCAATCAATACGCACATAATTTCGAAAAGTCGTATACCTAACTTCCGAAAGTCAGAGGTGCGCGACGTGGGTTCGAACCCGAGACCCTCTAATATTGTAAATGTGAAAGCTTGTTAAGATGTTTTGATGTTGGTGTCACTCAATCACCTGTAAAACATTGAACGCATTTGGATGAAGATAGGGACACAGACAGATCGATCATGTCAGTGCCTATGGGAATCATGCGAGCAAAGCCACAAGCCGAAACTAGTTCTATCATAAATCTCCTAGTAAGATTGCCCGACGCTACAAATAAACCCAAATATTGCAATCAATATTTGCAAATACATTATGTAAGTAGATTATAAAGTCGCTTTTTGCCTTTTTCTCTCAGTAATACAGAAATATTGTATAAAAGAATGAAAAATTGATATAGAATGGTCATCACAAACCCAAAGTATGTCAGCGGTCTTTGAATAATTGTTAATGGTTAAACAAACCACACGAAGCATCCACAACGCATTCTGTTATCATCAAAATATCAAATGAAATGGCACATTTTATTCTTAAACAGTAAATCATGGCACGCTGTGCTTAATCAACAATATGTAAAACAATGTTTGAAACGTGCAGCTAAACAGACGTACGCGTATTTTTGTCGTAATTGCAAACAAACTGACAATAATATAATCAGAAACAATAAATCTGACGGCTTGAATAAACACACCCGACGCATGCACCGTGCGTGCACGAAATATTTATGTATTTCGTAATACGCGGAGCAATAATGCAGATTTTCTTTGGTGTTGTGCTCTGAATAAAATGTTCGGAGAATAGCCCACACGGTGTAACGGCGGGAGCTGTGACATCATGCGAGTACGGCCGGCTGTGGATCTGCCAAATGACGTCACATACAACCTCGCTTATGTGGCGGAGAGATCAAGCTGTTGAAATTGCTAGACTAATATATAACAGAAAATATTGGTATTACATGATATAGATTATTCTACCTAGAATAATCTATTATTCTATCTAGAATAATCTATGGATGATAAAATTATGATATACCTATGATATGATAATTATTATATTATATAGCTTTCGCCCGCGGCTTCGCGCGCGTAAACGTCGGTTAGGTTAGGTTATGTTACAGTACTTTTTAAAATAAAATATAGCCTATGGTGGAAGAATTTAAAAATCAGTTGATTCGTTTTAATGTTAAATCCTTACAAAAATAAAAAAAATATCAAATTTTCGTTTATATAAGTATGGATTACTCCACCTATGGTATCGAATGTTGGCCTTAGAAAGAAGTTTCTCTGCCTAGTGGGTTGCAAATCTATATAATATTCTAATTCTAATATTCTATCACATACACACAACACCATCTAGCCCAAACTATGGGTACTAGTAGAGCTTGTACTATGGGTACTACACAATGGATAAACATACATATATACAATTTTTTTTTGTTAATACATGCATATTATACATAGAAACACCCAGACCATAAAAAACGTCTATGTTCATGCTCACAAATGTTCGAATTGTGCGGGAATCGAACCCGCGACTTCAGGCGTGGCAGTCGGTTACACTAACCACTACGCCATCGAGGCCGACTTTAGCCTATTATTTATTATTATTATTTTCAGCCTGTATTGTCCCACTGCAGGGCAAAGGCCTCCCTCTCGCTTTTCCACATATCCCTATTATGCGCTAGTTTGCACCAGTCCCTCCTGTAGTTAATTAATTCGTCTTGCCATCGACGTTTTGGTCTACCACGTTGGCGTTTAGCACCGTCTGGGATCCAATACTTTAGCCTATGGTGGAAGAATTAAAAAAATCAGTTGATTAGTTTTAATGTTAAATCCTTACAAAAAATCAACAAGAAATCTAATTTTCCTCTGTATAAGTATGGATAGAATAATCTACCTATGGTATCGAACTTTGGCCTTAGAAAGAAGTTTGTCTGCCTGGTGGGTTGTAAGTCTATAGATATGTAGATTTGTATCTAAGATTGGGTTGATCGATGGCCGGGTGTCGTAGTAAATTGTTTTCGAGATTTCCCGACAGGCAACTCAGTGATGTAGGGGCAAGCCCGTTGCTATCTACCAAACACTATTTTCATACTCCGAATACTACTTTCTATCAGAAAAACCTAACATAAATTGCCTGTTTCGCGAATCGACACAGATACTCCAGTTAGCTACAAGCATAAGTGCTATTTCCACACTTCGTGCTCTTTCTTTCTATCAGAAAAACCAAATGACAATTTGTCTGTTTTGCTAATCGACACAGCGACTTCAGTCACAAGCATAAGTGCTATTACCAGACTTCGTGCTGCTAAATTCTATCAGAAAAACCTAATAAAAATTTGCTCGTTCTGCGAATCGAGATAGAAACTTCAGTCATAAGCATAAGTGCTATTGCCAGATTTCTTGCTTTCTATCAGAAAAACCTGATAATTTGCCCATTCCGCGAATCGACACGGTCAACTACACGCTTAACCCTTAAATTGTTTCTGTCCGTTTTATGTGACATGTTATAAAAACGCACATAAGTGCGATTTGAGGTGACCCTTGCACCTGTCACGTGGTATTTCGTGTCTAATAGGCTATTCTTTTCGCACTGACGCATTCAAATCGCACTCTCGCTCGATAGAAACGTCGTACCGATCATTTAAAATATTGCAACGGCGGACTAAGTTTGTACTCGTCAAAAATATTGTTATTAGGTAAGTATTTCTTTGTTTTATATTCTATTTATGTTTAATTTAGTTAAAATAATGATAAGTTGATAATTTTCAATTGTTTTTATTACCGTAGCATTCGTATTTTTTCCCCGTTATCCAAAAAAACTTAATGTCACTTGAAACGGACATCGTCAATTAGGTCTCATAGGGAGTAACTTTTTTGTTTGTCCCTTGTAACGGACTTTGCCTAAAAGCTCTACAAAGTATTGTTGCTTATATTTGTCATTTGTAACGGACATTGCCAATTAGTTACTAGTAAAATTTAAATTACCTATTTACATTATATCATATATAATATAGATATATGTTACATTTTTATAGTATAAGTAAGTTTCAGAATTGGCTATATTCATTTTAGTAATATGGTGAGGAAAGGACTTAGCAAATTCTTGCGCTATTACCTCCTTCCAATTTTGAAGATCCGGAGATTGAATCCGAAGAGAGGAATATTAGCGCGTGAGTACCTCAAAATAACTACACTGGTTCTCACAGTTCTTTACCGGCTAGAAGTATTTCGCTTGGTGATTATGACCTGATTCAGGATCTGACTTCGAAGAACCAGAGTAGATTTAGGGGGTTGTACATCAGAGAACCACGTATACCAAAATGTAACACGGTCTATGACATTAGCATCATCTTCTTTAGTAGCTAGACCTCAAGTTCTACCACCTTGCGTTGTACCGGAAACACCAGCTACAACTTCCATAAGATCTCCACTGACATCAAGTACAATCACAACACGACGCCGTACCAGACAAGTAGCTAATAATGAGTCGTCCCCCATGCTATTTCTATCTGCAGCACCTGTTGCAAAAAAGCGTAAACTAAAACAATATAATATATAGGATTTATATTTAAGAAAACCAAGTATACAGGAACCGTGGAAGTGGATACAAGTATTAGTTTTGCAGAACAGTGTCAATTAAAGTCTTCGTAGCAACATTTCAAAAATTGACGGTCTGTTAGATTGTTGTAGATATGACTAAGTATCGAGATTATTATGGAAATTGTAAAGATGGCAGCAATTGAAGATTACTGGAGTAACGATCTTAGATTTGAACGTGACAGATCTATCAAACGCTTTAAATTTACATTTTTGTGACAATACAAACGTAGACAAGAATGATAGCTATCACAAAGTATCTGCAGTGCTGGAACATGTCCTGCAACAGTGCCTCAATGTAGAAGAATAGAGATCATTTGCTGTTGGTGAAATGATCATACCATACAAAGGTAAAACAGCTGGCAATTGCAAGCCCCATAAATGGGGTTTTAAATTCTTAGTTCGAGCTGGCACTTCAGGGATGGTTTATGATTTTCTTGCCTATCGTTGTAAGTTTAAAGCTTTCATTTTGTTTATTGTAAGTAGTATATTCCATGGTTCCTAAATTGCAACATGAGCTCATAATTAGTTATAAGCCTTGTGTTTTAATAATTTTATATTACTTTGTATTATTTCGTTAACTAATTAAACTGGCAATGTACGTTTTATGTGACATATATACTGCGTTCAATTCTGTAGACTAGTTGGCAATGTCACTTGTAAGTGACATTAAAAAAACCTGTCAAGAAATAATATATTTGTTTAATTTTCATATATGTTATCTTTATTTATCCCTAACAACATACATAATTTTAAAAAAGTCTGCCTAACTCATCGGGTTAAGGTACTGCCAATTTAAGGGTTAACCGCAAACGTATGCCCCAAGGCAGTCAGAAATAGACAAAGCTATAGATCATTTCGCGCCATTTCTAGCAGCTAACAGAGTGTACCGCAGCGGTGTGAGCATGACGATGTTCGGCCATGCGTTGTTATTTACGACATCGACGGTGACAGCACGACCGGGCCTCGTTGACGACGCTATTTGCGAGACCCTCCATTTATATTGGTCATGGAGTATCTTGTTATGTCACGCCTCGTTGCTGTAATGGCCGGCATCATAAAGCCACGGATACGAATCTTGGTTAGCTAGTAGCTAGTAAAAAGTTGTTAGGCTTTGGAGTTAGGAAGTTGGAGGTGTTGTATCGTGTCTTAGAAGGCACGTAAAGCTGTTGAGTCTATGATTGATCTCTCTCAAGTCATTTCTTGCCTAAAGAATGTAATAATAGTTGTTTTTCTCATTACATGTTCCATCTTACTAATAACTCCCAGGTCTCGGTAATATCCATGCCATTTTGCTATTACTAGCGGTCGCCTAGTGGTCGAAATTCGACCAAAGATTGCCTGTAAGATATTGCTAATATATGTCATTATATATTGATATATGTAACCATAGTTACGCGCTTCGACTGCGTGTGTCAAATGCATGGTTGTGTGCGTGTAGTGTTTGTTTCATTAATTTAATGTATATTTACGCATAATTTAAAAAATATATTAGCATTCATCACTTCTTCTCTGTATAAACTATAAGTGTGCGAAATTTCATACTCCTCCGTCCGCCCAATTTTCGTAAAAGGGATCCAAAGTTTTCGCTTCACGTATTAATATATAGATTAGCGGTCGCCAAGTGGTCGAAATTCAACCATAATTGATTTAAATTTTAAGTTTGATCGTTCTTATATATACCGCGAAATTGAAATAGGTATTTAAGGTATGTAACCATAGTTACGAAGAATAATACGACATTAGCCGAACCATGCCGAAATATTACGAACGCGATTCGACTGCGTGTGTCAAATGCATGGTTGTGTGCGTGTAGTGTTTTTTTTTCATTAATTTAATGTTTTTCTTTTTTTAATGGATTTTTTTATAAAATATCAGGATTCACCACTTCTTCTCCATATAAACTTTAACTGTGCCAAATTTCATACTCCTCCGTTCGCACAATTTTCGTAAAAAAGGGTAGAAAGTTTTTGCTTCACGTATTTATATATAGATTGAAAGCGCGCACAAAGACTTGAAATAACAATATGGATTCTAGAAAATGTATCTCGTTAGAACCCAGAACATTTGGTGCAGTAGTGGTAATAGGGCGACCACTTGAACCACTACGCTCTCCGTGCAGTCAGCTTTTGTGCCTAGCAACACAGACACGCAGTATGAAATCCTTAGTCTCTGCCCATACCTTGTAAGATGATGCATTAATGAATATAATCTATACTAATATTATAAAGCTGAAGTGTCTGTGTGCTTGCTTGTTTGTTTGTTTATTTGAACGCGCTAATCTCAGGAACTACTGGTTCGATATGAAAAATTATTTTAGTGTTGGATTGCCTATTTATCGAGGAAGGCTATAGGCTATATTATAAAATCACACTACGACCCACGGGGGCGGCGCAGTAACGATAAACGCGGGTGAAACTGCGGGAACATCTAGTCATAGATATTACAAATGTGCATAATAAAAGAAACGTCACATTTCAAAAGCTAAATACAACAATTTTTCTAAGTACCACTCATAACCATTTTAAACATTCGCCTCTAACAATATCCATCGTTTTAACTTTCAAATCAGCTGGCTAGATCCCAACACCGCTATCAAGAACTCAATACCGCTAATACCGATACTCGCACAATACTCTAAGAACCGGTTCTGTTTATTATTACAGATAAGAGATTTTAATGTAGCTCCCCGGCACTCGGACGCAGCATAATGCATGAGCACTACCCGGATTAGAACCGGCGTCCCGCGGGCGCTGTGGTCGACTATATATTGGGTATGATACAGCTCTAAAATATGGACAGTTTTGTTGCCGTTGCCAATGCGGGTGGGTTTGGCTCCGATAATATACCTAAATAATAGCTTTCTAACGGTGTTGCTTGCGTGCCTTGTATGTATTGTAATTACGCAGTGTAAGCGAATTTAGCCAAGCCAGCCTGTTAATTATTCTTCTTCGTTTAATGGGTATTAGGTTTAAAATTTAAGCACATTTTGTTGGTTTATTGTATGTTTAGATTCTTTATTATATACTAACTTTTGCCCGCGGCTCCGCTCGCGTTAATTTAGAATTTGACAATCAATTCGGGTTGTACTCAGCTTCTATATTTCAATCACGATTCGAAAGACACGTGGCGCCATCTATTATCATAAGAACGTTATTGTTGTTCTCGGAAACAGTAATTTTTTTCGGGATGAAAGGTAGCCTATGTCCGTTTCTGTACACCTGACAATGTATATGCAAAATTTGAGAATGATAGGTTCAGTGGTTTAGGCGTGAAAAGGTAACAAACAAACTCATTTTCGCTTTTATAATATTAGTTAGGATACAGGACACAATCTATATTAATATTATAAAGCTGAAGAGGCTATATATTATAGGCTATATAACATCACGCTACGACCTACGGGGGCGGTGCAGTAACCATAAAAGCGGGTGAAACCGCGGGCACAGCTAGTTATAGCATAAAGAAAGTAGGAAAGAAAATATTTAGTCTAATCTACCAAATAAAATAATATGCCTTAAAATATGAAGTTGCCGCCTTGTATGAAGAAAATCGGTAATATTTTTAGTATTATATCGGTAATATTATTATATTACCGATATAATACTCGATGGCGCAGTGTTTAGCGTAACCGACTGCCACGCCTGAGGTCGCGGGTTCGATTCCCGCACAAGTCAAACATTTGTGTGCATGAACATGGATGTTTGTCTTGGTCTGGGTGTTTCTATGTATTATATGTATGTAATATTATCTTCTGTTTACGCGAATGTTATTCATTGAAATTAAACTACTATATACGGATTTTATCGCGTTGTTTATTTGACACTTTATTACAAAATTTTGAAAAACTGTTACACTACTATAATATTATTAAACTTTACTAATTTTTAAGCTAATTAAATTATTGAAACTATTTATACTATTAATATACTATTAAACTATTTATATTTATGTTTACACTTTCTCCTACGTTTCGGTTGCTTTTCAGCAGCCATGGTCACGGGGAGACTAAGATGGTAGTTATCTCAATGTTCCAGTGTAGTTATTTCAAAGTACCCGAACATAATTTAATCATGGGTGTTTCTATTTACGCAGAATGAGCTCAAAGTATCATGAAGTCTAGCTGTGGTTTGCTTCTTCTTGGGTTTGACTATTTGAATTACTGGATCCCAAGCTGGTGGTACATTCCAACCATCTTCTCTATTGAAATTAGGATGTTTCTTGATTTCAATAGCCTCGCGAAGCATCCTTGGTAGGAATCGGTGTTCTTTAGCGAGCATCTGTGGTTTGTCAAATCTCAGGTAGTGGTTGGTCCCCTGTTGCACATGTTCACACACAGCAGACTTCAACGAGCGTTGGTGTTTTACATCAGCTATGTGTTCTTTTATGCGGGTGCCTATGCTTCTCTTGGTTTGAACAATGTATGAGAGTCCGCAGTCACAATCTATTTTATAGACCCTTGCATCTTGTAAAGGTAGTTGGTATGTATTTACAAAAAAAAGTATATTTGTATGTTTATCCATTGTCTAGTACCCATAGTACAAGCTCTGCTTAGTTTGGGCTAGATGGTGTTGTGTGTATGTGATAGAATATTATTATTATTATTTAAAGGTACCCGTGACTACGATTGATGTAAGTCAAATATTTTCAAATTATGTATATATAAGAGAAAGTAACTCAAAAATTAAGTTTTCTTCAGTAAACCTAAATCTAGATATTTGAGAGAAAACTTTGCTATTGTTACTAGGTTATTTGATTAATTATTATTTCAAATAGATATCTGAATTAATGAAGTGTTAGTAAATCTATTTTCTACTCAGTTGAGTGGTAAACGTGATAATAATTGGTTTATGGTTCTAGAAGAAACCAGAGAAACTAAGAGATAATGTTTCATTAGAACTAGTCCTAACTAATATTGTAAATGCGAATGCGAGCTTGTTTGTTACGATTTCACGCCTTAACTACTCGACCGATCATGATGAAGTTTCACATACACATTGCCAGCAGTACACCCAGACAAAGTACTGTTGCCGGGGGATAGTTTATAGAAAATTTAGATTAACGTGAGCGAAGCCGCGGACAAAGTCTAGTATATTTATTATAATGTGTACTCAAACTGCCAAACGGATTTAGTTCATCAAAATCTGTTCTACTTCTACACAGGTAAACTAGGTAAGTATATCATGGATTAATGCAAATGATACTTTTATCGCGGTATGCGTTCCTGTAGAATATTTATGAAATAAAAGTTTTTATTTATATATTAGCCTCAAGCAAAATCTGTTAAAAACCATTAGGTACTTTATCGAATAAAAATACTAAAATTGGAAGGTTTTGTTATTATATACCTACAATATCTTAAGATGTCATATCAACTTACTAAGTTCAGAATGTCATGTACCCAAAGCGTAATTTTTGATCGTAGAGTCCTGTGACCGATCCTCGGGTGGGGAAAAGTGTGATAGTTTTTACTGTTAGGCTAATTGTAGTAACAGCACTGGGTTGAGAAGACGGCGAAACGAAACGGAAATAGAAAATATATCTAAGAACATTTTCCTAAACTTTACTAAAAAAAACTTTATAAGGAGGAAACATTTGATTTTTGTTTGTTTGTTTGTAAGGGTTTAAGTCAAAAACAAATCAAATGATTTTAAAATTCTTTCACCATTAGAAAGCTATATTATCACCGAGTAACATAGGCTATAATATACGCAAGCGAAGCCGTGAGTAAAAGCTAGTCGTCTAATAAAACGTTAAAGGGTTGTAATACACCTTTTCTTACCCTTTTAGTAATATACAGGTAAGTCTGTGTCTGTATATACTATTATATACTTATCAATTGCTGC
Organism: Catocala sponsa; assembly: GCA_963564715.1. Classification (NCBI taxonomy): domain Eukaryota; kingdom Metazoa; phylum Arthropoda; class Insecta; order Lepidoptera; family Erebidae; genus Catocala; species Catocala sponsa. The sequence continues at coordinate 29,850,137 of OY751327.1, forward strand.
CATAATTTTTATCCAATTGTGCGGTCAAACAATCAAAACTGTTATTGTTAATGACCTCTTAAACCACTGCGCCATCCATCCAACGTATCGCCTATTCTAAAGCTTGATCGTAACAAAAGATTCGGTGTCATTATCTAACTAAAGTACATTTCAACACAAAGGTTTTAAACAGGTCGCTGTGACCAGACCCCACCTCTACACAACACAATACCGCGGCGCACTCCACGCTCGATTAACTTCGACTATAATTTGATACACGGCTCGATAGTTTAATGATCAAAACAAACAATATAATACCTATTCGATTTAAGATAATCATTATGTTAGTCTTTTTTTATTGTGGCAAGCAATGCGCGCTTCAGAGTAAGCGTAGCTGTTGTGTGTGGACGCTTGCTATACTGGCGGGAAAACTTAGTATTGGCAAATTACATCGCTGTGTTGTCCGAACACGGTGAAATGGCGGTATGGTCATATATCATTACGATCAAAAGAATATTTTCTGTTTTATAATTTTGAATAATTCAAAATTATAAAAAAGAAAGTCAATTCAATTTTGTTTATATTACCTACGTATAGCATTAACAATTATTGTTAATGCTATACGTAATATAAACAAAATTGAATTGACTTTCTATAATTTTAAGATGGTTACTTTTTATTAACGTAAGACGGTTTCGTATATGTTTTAAAACATAGACAGTCAATTTTATGTTGTGTGTTTTTAATAAGACTACTGGTATAGATAGTATTATATTATCTGTGGTAAGGCTAAACCTATTCTCATATAAATAATAATAATAATAATAATAATATTCTATCACATACACACAACACCATCTAGCCCAAACTAAACAGAGCTTGTATTATGGGTACTAGACAATGGATAAACATACATGTATACTGTTTTTTTTTTGTAAATACATACATATTATACATAGAAACACCCAGACCAAGACAATCATCCATGTTCATGCACACAAATGTTTGACTTGTGCGGGAATCGAACCCGCGACCTCAGGCGTGGCAGTCAGTTACACTAACCACTACGCCATCGAGGCCGACAAAAAAAGATGATGAAATGAATGAATGATAGATGTGTAAATTATTTAAGCCTACTAAATCACTTTTCATATAGTCTTTATACTTGTCTTCATTCTAGGATAAGTAACCTATCTTTATTAACCTTTTTATCAAAATTTGACTTAAAATAAGATGCGCTGAAATCGCTAGCAAAATAAACTTACCGTTACAATTGAAGGTTAAACGTCATGCTAAGCAAAAAGCCAGTGTTGGGCTACAACTAGGAAGTCTGTCCCACCTCTCATAAGAATGATCGTCGACACGTAATTTAATTAAGATTATGACACGCCAGTGCCATAGCCGGCGACGTGACCTTACATAATGTGCCGACGGCCGTTGATAAGCGTCAAGACCTCCTCAAACAATGCCTAGTGTACCATCACTCCTGTAATACTTCAGCTACTTATTACACTAATCATGCCAGATAAGATTTTATACCCATTTTTACGTGTTTATGTGAAAATACTCTTTTAAAGTGTTGTAAGAAAATAAGAAGATATGTTCCTAGAGTACGACAAGTGAAGATTCAAAAACATCAATTGAAAATACAAATTATGTAATTAACCAATATAACGTTTTATTCTGTTACGGACGGATTATTTTTATGTCTCGGGAATATGTTTGATTTTTTGACAGCTTTTGTATAGAATATCTGTCTTTTATTCTTTAAATAAAAGTTAACCGACAATTAAAAAATCGGTCTTAAAAGATTTGCCATCCGATTTTCATCAGTATAAAACCATGTTTTTAAAAATACCTTCTTACAAGGATGAAAACAAAAATGCAGCAAGAAGGTTTCACTAAAATACAATAAAACTGGCCAGTTTTCACTAAGAAGTGCAACAACGGTCGTATTTTTGTGAAAAGTAAATCATAAAAAGAAAACCTTAATGGCTTCCCATCATTATTTTAACAACAAGTGGCCAGGATTTGTAACGTTCGTGGGCTAAAAAAAAGGTTTAATTGTACGGTGTAAGTGTTTCATTATACATTACGTACTTAAGCTCCCAGGGTAATTTTGGTTTTATCTTTGTAACAATTGTAATTACTAAGTTCAAAGCTAGTTTTAAATTAAAGTTTTCTAGGTTAACCAAGTTCTTAAACGATAAAAATACTAAGTATTCTTGACATTTAAATAGCCTATAATTTATGAACTAGTTACTAAATATTACCTGCACTTTAATATTTATAACGTCTATGTGTATGTGCAGACTAATACGCTAAACCTGAGATTATCACTGCCATGGTATCTAGTATTTTTATACTATCAGAACATATCTCTGTCGCTAGCTGTGAATATGTCCCATTGTCGCGGCTACTTTACAAACATTGAAACAGTAGATGTAAAATACATCCAGACTCACAAGAACTGTCTATGGCTTAAGGAAATCAACACACGAAACGATTGATCGAAACGATTGGTCGTTGCCATCGTTCGTTTAGGCAGACTGAGGCTGAGGCAAAAATCGAATCGTCGATCGTAAAGAGCCATACACCTTCGATCTATCGTCACGATATTCATGATTGTATTGGTTTCTGTTGCGATCACGATATCGTCCTCGATCAAGTAAATCGTTAACGATTTGGACATACACCATCGATTCGTCGTTGCAATCGGTCTGAAACGACGGATCGTAACGATAAATCGTTTCGTATATGGGGACCTTTAAATATGTCCCTTGCGGACTTCACACCCTTTGCGTATTTAAAAGTCACCATATGACGAGGTACACCACCATGCCATCTGTGTGTTCAACTAGAATAGACATAGTATGCCAAAGATTATCTCAATCAATAAAAGTTGACCTTACCCCACAGAACTACAAAGACAGCTCAATATCAAACAAAACATAGATCCAACAACACCACTTGAAAACGAATCCTAAATAGTGTAAAACTCCTTCCGTTCGGATAAACACGGACATTTAGCTTAATAAAGTGGGAATCAGGTCACTGGGTGTAATCTGGGAGTAAGTAGGGGCAATATAGGGGGGTGATAATCAACCGATATTAACGGCCGCTCAAGATACTACCACATTTTTATTCTGATGATCTGTTTAAGGTGCCGTCTTAGGAACGCGATTTGTAGTTGCGATTATTTTGACGCGGTTTCAAATTTATTGGCTTGCGTTTTAGGGTTATTTTAGTATATGGTTATGTTATTACTTGTGTTTAAAGATAATAGTATCGTTGTTGTATTTAATGGTGGGGGTTTAGATAATAGTGTTGTAAATATGGATTATTAGAAAGGAAACTAGAAGATTTGGAGAGAAGCCAGATATAACAACATTAATGAAACTTGGGCATGCGTTTACCATACCTAAATTCCACTGATAGAGTAAGCCATTTACCATTTATCAAGACTCATCTCAACTCATCAAACAAACTAAAGCATGCGTGAATGCAACGCTGCAAATTATGACTGACTAGATTTTGCCCGCGTCTTTGCTCGTATGAATGTAGTCAATATATATTTATCGCTTCATAATTTTTTTATGAAAAGTGTCCTTTGTTATTTTTTGTACCCCTGAAATGCGATGATGTATGCGAAATTTCATTATGATCGGTAGAGTAGTTAAGACGTAAAAGCGTAACAAACAAACTCACATTCGCATTTAACATATTAGTACAAATAATAAGGTGAGATAGACCAACACGACAGGCATTTTGATAATGTCGCAATACCTTTTAATTTCTTAAATTTACTTTTATAAAAGTCGTATCAGCGGGACGTGACTCTATGTCGGAGGACAGTCGCGACATTACCATGTTGTTGATATTTGCATACATTAGCCGACTGCTACGCTAATAAAAACATTGCCAGTTGCCAACGACGTTAAACATCTCCATCCCAATGTTGCCATAATATATTTAAGGTTAAAAATTGTATTTGTTATTTGTATATTTATAAATAAAACACCTGCTTTAATTTTCTCAAGTACTATAGCTTCTATAAGTATCTCAGAAGGGGAATGCAGATGTACTTTTCGACCACATTACGCCATATATGTACGTTTCAAGCATACCAAGGGCGAGCATATTGCCATTTACTGACTGCCAACTCTCCATTTTTTCTTTAAAAAAACAACGTTTCCGGCTCTACGCCTAATTCCTGTGTCCCGGGGGACAAACATTCAAACAATAGAAACAAAGAACACTCGGACTCCGAACAATCATTTGTGGATCACACAAATTTTTGTCCCGTGTGGATTCGAACCCACAACACTCGGCGCAGTGGTACCGGCGAGGGGACCACTTTAACCACAAGCAGTCTTGGCGGTGGTTAAAGTGGTCGCATTGCTGCTGTCTCTGTGCTGAGTATTGTGGGTTCAATTAACACATATGTGTTTTTTGTTTCCGTTGTTTGAAAGTTCCTAAAGTCCCCCGCGTCACAGGAATTATTCCTAGAGCTTGAGATGCTTAAAAAAAAACATTTTCAGTGTTCGTTCTGCTTCTGAGAAAACTCTTACAGAAAGATGTGGGATGCACTTTATTTATGTTCAATTAATTAAAAAAACTACACGAAGAATTAAATCCACGTAACATTTTTGTGCAGTTTTAACGTGTTTTTTTGCTTTAAGCATTGGGTTTTCATTCCTAATGATGTTCGATACTCAGAGCCGCGGGCGACGAAATTAAATAGAGCGATAGAACACTTTCAGTTAGCGATGTTGTGAACTCTAATAATAAAAAGCATTGCACTTTAATGAAAACCCGTGTAAAACTGCTGTTGGATTAAATAAAACTATTTTAAATACATTTAAATGAAACTACTATGCACGGCTTTTATCTCGGTTTACTTAAATTGTTATTACTGAAAATAAAGATACAAGTCGTTTTAGCTACGGACAATTAAATTATGATATATTTTTCATAGCATACGTGTCAAAAATGAACTGTCCAAAGATAAAACGACCCTTTTCTTTAATTTGGGAACTAGGCCATAGCCCATCGGCGTACGGATACGGACACCAGCATCTAGACAAAATGCTTTTGTTACATAGCATTTTATTTAAGCAATCTTGTGACCACGGCAGTGCAACCTGACTGAAACGTCAGGCCATCCAGAAGGTATGTAAGTACCAAGCGTGATTGCATTAATACTCGGTTACTGTTAGATAAATCATGCAAAGCGAAAGTTTAAAAAATTTGTCTTGATATATAATAATAATAATAATATTCCATCACATTCACACAACACCATCTAGCCCAAACTAAGCAGAGCTTGTACTATGGGTACCAGACAATGGATACACATACATATATACTTTTTTTTTTCGTAAATACATACATATTATACACAGAAACACCCAGACCAAGACAAACATCCATGTTCATGCACACAAATGTTTGACTTGTGCGGGAATCGAACCCGCGACCTCAGGCGTGGCAGTCGGTTACACTAACCACTACGCCATCGAGGTCGTCAAATATGGTTCAGCTATTTAAATTTTAGTTTTCAGAGTAGGTATATCAGTCGCTTGTCAGTAGCCATTATAAGGTGCCGTCTCAATGCCTTAAATACAATAGCTGATAAAAAGAATATGTAAAGCATATTTGGGTCATGAGTTCGATTTTGTGTCATTGCATTACCTCAGTGTATTCACTTTTAACACAAGCATTTCGCTTAGCTGGAGACATAGTGATATTGCTTGTAATTAAAAAGGAAACGAATATAAAGAGCATTATAATTATCGCCATTATTCATTTGCAAGAGATAAAACACACAGCGGGATTCTGGCTTGAAACTGAGATTGCACTCCAATTTCAGTGACCAGCAAATACGCAAAAAAAATTTGAGTTAAATAGTGCTTCCTGTTTGCGGGCATGAAATGCTGTCAGTAAAGCAGCAGCTGTATCTTCATATAAGTCTTAAACCGCGACTCTTCTAATAAATCAATCCAGGATCCTAACTAATCCTAACTATAATAATTCTTATAAAAGCGAAAATGAGTTTGTTTGTTTGTTACTTTTTCACGCCTAAGCCGCTGAACCGATCATCCTGAAATTTTGCATATACGTTGTCAGGTGTACAGAAACGGACATAGGCTACCTTTCATCCCGAAAAAAATTACTGTTCCCGAGAAAAAACAGCAATAACGTTCTTGTTATAATAGATGGCGCCACGTGTCTTTCGAATCATGATTGAATTATATTATTATACAAGCAGAGTACAACCCGAATTGATTGTCAAATTCTAAATTAACGCGAGCGAAGCCGCGGACAAAAGCTAGTATATTATAATTTACTAGTTTTTGCTCGTGGCTTTGCTTGCTTAAATATAGGTTAGGAAACGTTAGTAACAGTACTTTCTTTTCCTGGATGGTAACCTTTATCCTTTTCTGTTCCTCTGACAACGTGTATATGAAATTTCCCGATGGTCGGTCGAGCAGTTAAGGCGTGAAAGCGTTACAAACGTATTTATATTATTAGTTAGGACTAGCGACTAGGTTTGTTTTTGTATAAGAGGCAAACGAGCACACGGATCACCTGATGGTTAGCAATTACTGCCGCCCATGGACACCCGCAACACCTGGAGTCACATGCGCGTTACCAGCCTTTTAAATTTGTCCCCTCCCCCATAAAGGAGGAGGGGTGGGCCCTACGGTACTCTTACGCACTATTTCTATCTCACGCCGGTTCTCTGATCTCACTCTCTATTTCACGCCGGTTTTCTGTGAGCCCGTGGTATCACTCCGGTCGAGCCGGCCCATTCGTGCCGAAGCGTGGCTCTCGTACGGTGAACAAAACCTTAACAAATCATACATTTAAATCTTTCTCATGAATCACCCTGTCTATTGGTGAATACCGCATACAAATCCGTTTAGTAGTTTTTGAATTTATTGCGAACTGAATCGGCGGGAGCCTTTGTCTTATAACATGTATTGATTATGTTGAATCTGCCATGCCTTAGTGCGAATTGACAAAAGTTTACTTGTGATGTCTCCTTTAGGACGTTGTACTTGATAACTCAATGCTATTTAGATACCCCTTCTTAAAAGGATTTGACGCTTTCTAATTTGCAATGGTCTCAAGCAGAATAATTTTCCGATGATAGCAAAGACTTAAATCATAAATGTGATCGTGTGTCATTCAAAAGGTGAACATATTTAATTGTGGTACGGCGCACTTATGATTTAAATTGGCTTAACGTGAAAGTATAAAACTTGATGTTTTTATTAATACTAAACAAGATTAGCAATAACGTATGTAAACACAGTGATAATTTAAAAAAGATTGCATTATAAAATGTTCATCTAATCCCCCATTTAATCTCTAACATGTTCGGTAATCTTCTGCTATCTAATTATGTCAGAGGCGACTATAAGCTGAGATCTTCGTTTTAAAGTATACTGTAATCATTTTGAGACGGGCTCATGTTCTGCCTACCCAGTTAGACGGTATATTTAGTTATTGATCAACGGCCAAAATTAATATTCAATCTATCCGTAAGATAATGTTTCGAATATGTGTCAAGTTCTGATTTTTAATCGGAGTATTCAAATTTAAAGGCATATCACGGCTGAATAATACTGAGGATATTATGTATACTTATATACATATCGTGCCTATATTGTCAAAGAGGTAAGGAGAGATGGATAACTTTTACATTTCGCTAGCCAGAAACCATAAAGCATAGGTCCCAGGTAAATGAGGTGAGTATATTGTCACAGGCACAGTTTCAGATGCTACTGAGATTAATTCTATTTATTTAAAAACAAGTGAGAAACGGCAATGAATTGCCGTAAATCTTAGAGTTCGAAAAAAATGGTATCACTTGACCTTGAGGTCAGAGGTCAACGGTCATCATTTCGGGGTATATCAACTACGCTGAATTGAATGGCGTTGATCGCGAGTCTCTAGCTCTTACGGTTCTTGAGTTGAAAGTTGTATAACAGACAGACGGATGAAGCTGTTGTATAAGAGTATTTTCGAACTCTAAAAGGCAATTTCCGTACTAGGAATATTTAGAAATTCCTGTATCGCGGGCGACTTTACAGACGGAGGAGAACGGACCACTAAAAACATCCAGACTTGGAACAACCATTTGTCAATTACACAGTTTTTTGTTCCGAACTCATAACACTCAGCGCAGTGACAATAGCGAGGCTACCACTACGCCATTCGTGCAGTCAATCCGTTTCTTGACTTGTGAAAATCTTAATAACATTTTTCGCGAACGAATCGAACTCAAGACCTCAAGCACAGCAGTCGCATTTACTATCACTGTGGCGGTATTTTTTTATTTTCTTTATTTTTTTTTTATTTTACTCGTCAAAATGACCACACTCCACCTGATGGTAAGCAGTCGAGTGGTCTAAGAGCAGTGGCCTCCACATCGCCCCCACAGTAGCCGAGGCGATGTTGAGGTCTCTACTTTGACGGCCTGAGAAGATGCTTTTTCACGCCCCGCTTAAAGAACCCAGGATTGAAGGAAGAAGGAAACACGTGCCTTGGCAGAGAATTCCATGCCTTAGTCGTTCGGCAGAGATATGAGGACCCAAACTTTTTGGTACGCGCTCTAATCGACTCTACCGTGTAAGCATGGCATCTGAGCCCAGCACGCGTTGTTCTGGATAGGAAAGGGGAGGGCGGGATAAGGTGGAATAACTCTTCAGAGCACTCCCCGTGGTATATTCTGTAGAAACATGCCAATGAGGCAATGTCTCTACGGAGTTGCAGAGGTCCCAGTGAACTCGTGACCTCTGGATCTCCGATGATACGGACAGCCCGCCGCTGTAACCGGTCGAGAGCGTCCAGCAAGTACTGCGCGGAGCCATCCCAAAGATAAGAACAGTACTCCACGCAAGGGCGCACTTTTATTAGGCAGAATGAAGATATTAAAGCTCGTATCGTATTGAAATAAAAAAAATAAAACGAATTGTATTTACAAAATATCTTGTAAATGATTGGCTATTGAAAAGATTTAAAAGTTTTCTTATCTGATACTTTACATACATACATACATAGATTCACGCCTGTTTCCTAGAGGGGTAGGCAAAGACTACGGATTTCCATTTGCTATGATCCTGACACACTTCTCTGGCTTCATTCACTTTCATCACATTCCTCATACACACCCGTCGGTTCAAGAAGCTCTTAACCTGGCCTTTGTCCAGAACGCCTCCGATCTGATCGAGAAACGTTCGCCTAGGTCTTCCTCTTGCGACTGTTCCATTCATGCTAGCCTTATGAACTTTCTTAGTCAGTCTTTCCTCGTCCATTCTTTCTACATGTCCAAACCAGCTTAACATACCCTTTTCTATTCTTGTAACTATATCCATATCTAATACTTTACATGTGAGCTTTATTCCTTAAACTACCTTTTTTTGTAATATTTAGTTATTTTGTGTATTATTTTGGTTTTTAACGTTGCCTCACCTGTCATTAATTAACAGCTACATTATAAAGATAAACGATTTGAATTTTAATCGTTTTTCGTTTTTTTATTGAGTTACAAAATTTTAAACCTTTTATTTTTGCTTGCACACTGGATTGCAAAATCACGCATTAAATTGCACCATAAAGTAATTATAGGTAACCATTTACTTATCGCACACGCCCAACTATGCACTCTATAAATTACAAAAATATTTTGATTACCACGAATTCCGGATTCCTGATTAACGACCGACTTCGAACGATCGTTAAAACCGGCAAAAATAATAAAAATTAAATATATATTGTGAAACGGTTGGCAACACTGGCCGTACTAATTATAGTGTGATTATTTTACTTGGACTTTGTTTATGTGCAGGCGCACCTTTATGTTGCGACATCTAAATTTTATGAGGGTAGAAAATTTGATCTAGATTTTGTGTTTATCTTTTTTAAATAGACTCATTTTATTAGAAGTTTAGATTCTAGGATCAGTTACAGCGATTCGGCACGTTGAGAGGGGAAGCACCGTAGTCTGTAGATAATTTTAAAATATCCTCGTAAAATTGTAATAAATTTAAGGCAGTACATAATTATACGAAAATTATGCTTAAAAGGATATAACTCGGTCACAGATAGAAGATAAAAATGCTTGAGATATAACTGCTCTGACCCTTAGACTATTTCTAACTATTATTATTTGTAAATAATAATTGGCGATTAAAGAAGAAAAATTAATTAATTTTAAAGTAAATAAACACTTTTGACTTTGCCTTCAACTTCGAAGTTCGTAAACAGTTAGAGAGGAGCTTACAAAAAAAAAAATCGAATTATACTTATGCCATGGGTGAGCCCATGGAGCTACGCTGATGGCATGCTAGTGCTAAATTGAATATAATGGATTAGATTATGTATAAACCGTCACTGGATTGACCCACAGCTTAGCTTAAGCATATACAGTATCAGAGTATTAGAGCCTCGCTGATTTCAGCGTGAATGTGCCGGCTCGACCGTGGAAGGACTACCCCTCTCAGAGAATATCGACGTGAAATACCAGTATTCCTACTGTTGTGTTTCGTTCGATGAGTGAGAGTACCGGAGGCCCAATCACCCCTTTACCCCCTTCCCGCTCCTTCTCCTTCCCAATTCTTTTCCTAAAAGGTCGGCAACGCGCTAGTGATGCCTCTGGTGTTGCAGGCGTCCATAGGCTACGGTGACCACTTACCATCAGGTCGGCCGTATGCTTGTTTGCCACCTTAGATGTATAAAAAAAAATATACTAGATAATGCTAACTTTTACAGTTTGCTAATAATCGTACCAAAATAGGCGGAGTACTTCCTGTCATCTGTCTAATACGTTTATAAATCGTTTACAGACTACAAAGATTAGCAAGCCTATGCTATGTTGGTACTCTACGCCTACATTTCTACCAAATTATCTTTTGAGTTCAAAGCCAAAGCCGTCATAGGCCTATGAGTAATTTACTCTAATTAGTAGTTCGCCTTATCTGTATTTTAACACTTTCTATAGCGTAGGAAGTATTATTAAATATGTTGTGATATCTTTCTTAATCATCGCTGTTTTAAAATATTCAAGTGTTGATTTATTTCATAATACTGGCTTACCTAAGACAAAGAATAATAAACGCTACACGATCCATAGACAATGATTTATTTTTAAATGTCCGCATGCGTGTAACTTTGTAACAAAAAATATTTGCGGCTGTCATCGGACTGTCAAAAGCTATCGAGCGAAGTGTTAATTTCAGAAATGACACATCACTGTCGATGTTTCAACAGAAATCGGTTACTGGTCAAGGTGAAATTATCACTAGCCAGTAGCCATCTTGGAATCGAAGCAAAATCGAGATAAAAAGACTTATGAATTAGGACTCACCTGAAAAAATAGGCAAAAACACACCCATTGGTAGTATTTGTATATTTTTCTGTCGTTCATATCTTCCTTCCCTTTCTCCCTGCTGTTGCCGATGCCGGGGTAGGGTACCTCCACGCCCACCTTCTTGTTGAAGAAGCTCTTGAGCGTGTACGTGGAGTGGATCCAACAGTACGTGTTGAGCACGTCCTCGGGGATATCCTTCGTGTGGATGCAGTCTATGGGGTTGCCCACGTACTGCCTCGTGGTCACGATCAGGCTGAACGAGATCAGCAGTATGACCGTGATGGAGTAGTGCAACCTGAATACCGGCGAGTCGATGTGTACATAGTTCACTTTAATGAGATTCTTCAATCCGCGAAAAACGTCTAACATTTTAAACGTTTGAGCTTATCGTCCGTGTGTCTGTGTCCACTAACATTATTTTATTGTTTCGAAGCACCAATATTCACTATTTATAACGTAAGGCACTATTTAGTTTGGCAGTGTTGTTGCAGCAGTCCCGCGTCCCGCGGCCGGCGTCATGCCACTCACACCCTACCCTCACGTTGGTGTAACTTTTTTGGTATCTTGATGAACTTGAGCAGTGACAGCGCTTGGCTCATGTTTTTTTCGTTTCATGGTATGTTTAATCAGTGTTCGCGCGCGGAGTCCATGTCTTCACCCGCACCGCACTCATCTGGACTCGTCAGTAGTGACGCTGCCGCTGCGTAACCGTTGGGAAATTAATCTTTGGAGGAATTAACGTAAACTAGATTACCAGGTCAGATGCTCCAGTACAAATTTATGAGTTCACACGTCGGCGAGCCGACCGAAGCACCCGCACGCGTTGTGTTCCGTAAACTAATTGCTAGGAAACTGACGAAAAATATTTAAATTATGCGCTTAAATAGAAGCAGAGTAATTCCTGTGGTTTATGCTCCGATATGACTCAATTGGTAGCAAGAATACGGGAGATGTGTTCGCGAGGAATAGCTGAACGCAATATTATGATAACAGTTGGATAAACTTGGTCGACACCTGATGTGAGTTACAAGAGCATTTAGATATTTATTAGCATTGGCAATAGTCGAAGGAAACCGCGCGTTATATTCAATCGACGCAGCTCTGCGCCATTATTTATTTAACATATCCAACAGCTTCCCACATTTACTATATTTAAAGCAACAATGACAATCTTGGACACTATCGCGTGTTTCTACGAACTCTACGCCCCGGCTGCGACGATTTATGGCCCAGTCCCACTTCAAGGCTCGGTTTGTCACAAAGTGTTGTTGCGCCAGAACTGTTTGTGTTAAATGATAATATTTACACGTTAATTTTTAAGAGTTCCTTTGAAATATTATATTTAGTAGCCATTGTTGTGAGATGATTCAACGCGTGTCTCACGGCCGCGTAGCTTTTACCGATCGGACATAAAAGAACAGAAAAGACAAATATTTCCTGCGTGTAATGTATTGCAATTTGTTTTAAAAGACTTTCGAAGCTTTTTATTTCACGTTCTTTTCAATTTGGTCACCAATATTCTACACAAATAATAATAAATAACGCCTAAGCCAAATCTATAATTTTTGTCATTGCTGTGTTTTAAGAACTGCAATATATACGAATTAAAATGACAAAATCATATGTCACTTGGACACAAAAATACGTAGCAAACTAATGCCTTAAAATCTTTTTTTATATGTAAAACAAGAAAAGCATGTGTCTTTATTATCTGTGCTGATGATTTTGTTACATGTAACGATATCCATTACAGAGAATAGATTTCGTTGAAAGAACAAAGTGATTCTCAATAAGCTTAAAAGGTTTACAAGAGCACATCAAAGGATTAGATAGCTTCGCTGTAGCAAGTGTAATTTATCGATTTCTTAGTAGTGTCTATATTGTAGCTATTTTAATATTATTTCAATGTATTTGAGGAAAATAACGTCGTTTCATAAATTATTGCTTTCGTTGATATTTAGTTTACAATGTATAGATTATAGAAGTCATGTTTTAATCAGTACTATAAGTAGCCTAGTGGTCAAAGTTCGACCAAAATTCCTAAGCTTGCTACTTTGTTTCCTGTTTTTCTCTATTACATATAAATAAGGAATAAGTAACCATAGTTACAAAGAATTATACGACGTCAGACGAACAATGCCAAAATATTACGAACGCGATTCGACTGCGTGTGTTAAATGCATGGTTGTGCGTGTAGTATTTTTTCATTAATTTAATGTATTTCTAATGCATATTTTATAAAAAATATTAGGATTCGCCCTTTCTTTTCCATATAAGCTTTAACTGTGCCAAATTTCATACTCCTCCGTCCGCGCAATTCGTAAAAAGGGGTACAAAGATTTTGCTTCACGTATTAATATATAGATGCTTTACTTTTTTAAAGTTAAGGCATAGTTTAGTTATCTTATTGTAGGTATATCGTAATAATTGCTCAGTTAATAATGCCAGATTCCAATAAAATAAATTTTCACGAATTAAATAAATATCGTTACAGATGGCTACCAATCGCTCTAATACAAATTAATCATCGCTTCATTAAATTCATTTAACGGTTAACAGACGGAAATAATTAAAAATGATTTATCGATTGCTAATCTGTAGAACATAAAATAATATTGCCATTATAAATAATGACACTCAGCTTGACCAGGGTCACCCATTAGTCAAAATTAAACGGTCGAGAAATCGGAAAATCGGAGCATCTTACAGGGTTGCCAGACTTTTTGTGGGAAATCGTAAATTATGTATCTCACGCGGCAGCCTTACCAGGTTGGCAAAAAGAATCCCGTGCCAAGTGGTACAAATGTGCTAGCTTAAATATTTCTCATTTCTGTACTGCGAGATTTCTTTTTTTCTTTCAACCGTATTGCGAAAACCACTAAGTGACTTATTGCTCTCCGAGAGTCTTACGCTACTTCGATGTTGTTATAAAAAATACGTATGGGTTTTAGTAGGTACATATGTGAGTATAATATCAATTGTATGGGAGGTACGGGGATTTTGGTGGATGCCTCGCGACTGCCGATGTGCTAAGTATAGCAAGTTTGATTTAAGTAAAGTTTAAAAAATGTCTGGTCTATTGATAGTCATTTTAAGTGGGTACGCTTTGTCTCTATAGTTTTAATGTTTGGAAATCCCTCTGTGATTTAATGATAATTGTTTACATATTATTTGTTGTACTTTTTAAGCAATAAAATATATTATTATAAAAAAAAATAAAAAAAAATCCCTCGAAAGCCGTTCTTTGTATAGTAACAATGTTGATATTTGGTCATTAATCTTAGCTATAAGTACCGTGACAATAAACGTTTTAGTGAAGTAAATATTTTTGGACCAGTTGTTGGATGCTCCTAGTAAGTTATAATAATAGATGGGAGAGAAAATAGATTGTGACGCTTTTAACAGAAGCATTCACGAAGTGTCATTATTTACAGCTCGAGGTGTTTTTATACGTCATAAATTAATTATGAGAGCACTGATAACAATTTTAGAATTTTAAAATATGTGTTTGTTTGTTATTTATTATAAAAATACTAATATAAGTAAATTAAAAGTAGGTGTTGTAAAATTACTGTCACGAACCAAAAATACTTTTGTATAATTTTAATTTTAACTGAAAAAAAATTAAGTTCAATACAGCTTTTTTTTTAAACCTATTATTGTGCGTGAAAACTGAAATAATCTATAGATTTCGAAAATTCATGTTATTCGTGTTAATATTAATTTTATTGTAAACCAGTATAAAAGTATCAGTAGTCAAATATATTGTAATGATTTCATAATAATCATATAGCTCATTGGATCAAACAAGTTTTAGTAATAAAAGTATGCAAAAACATTTAAACTATGATTCACAATCACAACACGCACAGACAAACATTATTAAAAATCTTTATCTAAATACACTTTTGCTCATGTATAACACATTTTTAACACAAATAAAGATTATTTGATGTCTATAATTGATGGCATGCATTGACGCATAACCAAACCTCTTTGAAACTAATATTTTTAACGGGCAACCCTAACCGCGTCTGCGCATTAACGACCTTCTTAATTTATGGTCAGCTCTTCAAAGGGACGAGGCCCTTTCGTTCAGCAATATATATATATTTTAAATGTCTTCTGTCATATTTTAATGTATAACGTAAATATGTGTATAATATTCGGTAATAGGTCAAGGGCGTGGGGGAAATAAACACCGGATGTGTTATCGGTACATAATTGCCGAGCTTCGGGCAGTTTCGTAAGTGTTCGGCCGATTGGCACGTCCGTTGTTGTGTCATTTCGGAGTGTAACACATTTGTTAGTGTGTAACAAATATGTTAAATATCTATCGATACGCATAACAGCAAAGCACGGTCATGTCTGAAAATGTTCTTAATGGGTTACAAGAAAAAGTTATATGAATAAACGTTATGAAATGGGCATGGACGTAAAATATATGTTGACGGATTGACTGGTGGTCGTTAGTGAGGGTTTGATTTCCGGTTCGGTAAATATTGTTATTGGATATTTTTGTATAAAATCAGGAGCAGTACTAAATCTGGAATAGTTTTTAGTAGATACCTGATGCCCAATACTACCTACTAATGTGGGACTGCAATCAATAAACAAAAAGTGGCTGTAGGGTTGAGCCCGGTAGAGATAAATAAAATCTATAAGAACTAAATAGATATTATATTTAGGGATCAAATATAATGACCACCAAAAACACTAATTGCGCAGCAAAATATGCTTACTAAAATATATCGTAACGAGCACCTATACGCGTCAAATCACTGCATTCTGTGTCGAAAGGGTTAGGTCATGTTAGGTTCCTTCTTAAACCCACCGAAAGATAAGAGCGCCGCTAAGCAGGGCTCCGTCGACTTAGTTTGATTTCTTTAAATATATTTTGGTATTAAATTAGTATTTTTGGTAAGCATATTTTGCTGTGCAATTAGTATTTTTTTGCTGTGCTGTTAAATACTACCCTTTTATCTATCAAACACTTTTACATTTAAATATTATAATTTACGAACGTACTTAATTATATATTATGCTTCTATAGGTAGTTTACTTGTCTGCTTTCCCCTTCATGGATATAAAAGAAAGCGCACATCACACATGGACTGTTCATCTAATAGTTACAACAAAATGTGTCACGTGGAACCACGGGACTGGTCACATGATTTCATGTGACAAATATACAACTATGAATTCCCGACATTTTATGCACATTCTTACATGCTGATGTGCGCCTGGTATTCCGGCTTCATTATTCATTATTTTAATATGCTGCTAGGTAATGCATCACGACCTTTACAACTCCTGGAGAGTTAGACAAGGCAGAGAGTTGTCTCACTACCTAGATGATGCATCACGACTTTTAGAACTCCTGGAGGATCAGACGTGTTTCATACTACCTACCATTATGGCAGTTATGTTTAAGTATAATTTCGTTAGAACTAAAAGCCGAAGCTTTCGAAATGGAGCTGTAATACACCCACGAAACGTCTCCAGGTCTCTGGTTACCTATTTGGTGAAGATATACGATGCTAACAGAAAAAAATATTTTATTTGGCGACAATCAGGAACTGAATCTAGTACTATCCAGTCAGTCACTTCAATCCTTATATTGAACATATTACATAATATTATAGAACAAAGTCCTCCGCCGCGTCTGTCTGTCTGTTCGCGATTAACTCAAAATCTACTGAACGGATTTTCATACGGTTTTCACCTATAAATAGAGTGATTCATGAGAAAGGTTTAGGTATATAACTTGTTAAGGTTTTGTACTACTAGTGTGAAACCAGGGCGGGTCGGTAGTATTAAATTAAAGAGCCAGTATAATCATTAGTTATATAACTCAATTTGTGCTATCAGAACTTTTGGAAGTAGCTACGACTTAAAATTTCACTAATTAGATGATCTTTTCACAGCATCTCTGTAACATCCGCGACAGGAAATGAGATAAGCTTAATGAGGAATGTAAGACTATTGTGTGTGACGAGCCAGCTGCTGCTGCGGAACAAATCATTTCTGTAGTATATTACATCTGTTACTAGCCTGATTCGTTAGGTCAATGGTGATAGGTCGGGTTTGATGCCTAGACAAAGAGATAAATAATTTTATTTTATTACTAGCTTTTGCCCGCGGCTTCGCTCGCTTTAATTTAGAATTTGACAATCAATTGTACTCTGCTTGTAATAATATAATTCAATCATGATTCGAAAGACACGTGGCGCCATCTATTATCATACGAACGCTATTATTGTTTTCCTCGGGAACAGTAACTTTTGTCGGGATGGAAGGTAGTCTATGTCCGTTTCTGTATACCTGTCAACGTATATGCAAAATTTCAGAATGATCGGTTCAGTGGTTTAGGCGTGAAAAGGTAACAAACAAACAAAACAAACAAACTCATTTTCGCTTTTATAATATGAGTTAGGATTAGGATTAGGATTTTCAGAACACCCAATTGAAATACAAAGGATAAAAACTTAAACAAGTAACATCATAGCCATTGATAGGTATTCGCAAATAGATAGATTAGTATTTACTATTCAAATTATACTAGCTATTTCTGAATTACATATTTAATGATATACCTCACACACAAAGCTGAAGGCGGAAACTAGTTCTAAAAAAGCTAAATATAAAAAGAAATATTATATAAAAATAAATAAACCATACCGCGAATAGCTTAATAACATACACTGTTTGACGCATTTAAACTACGAGAAAATTAACATGAACATATTCACTAATGTAGAAAAATTTATTACAATGTAATTACTATAAATTTTCTATAATTTACTGCAGATTACTCGCATGAAACATATGCGAACATCCTCTAATAATAATTTTTCCGTGGGCGGCTTTTAATTTCAGAATATAATTGTTTAATATTTATAAAATTGATAATAAACAATAATCGTTATATAGCCCGGCTAGTTTACGCGTTACGGATAGTTTTATTTCAATCAACCGAGGAGTTTATACACGTATGTTACGGAAAGGAAATTTATGTGTGCGAGGGCCGTAACGCGAGTTTCGGTAATGCGTGGACGACTCTTACGCAGGTTAGCAGCTGATTGTAGCATCTTATATAATAATATTAAAGTAGTAGAGCCTCGCTGATTTTAGCATGAATGGGCCGGCTCGACCGGGGAACGACTACCCTCTCACAGAATATTGACGTGAAACAGCAGTATTCCTTCTGATGTATTTCGTTCGGTGAGTGAGATTGCAGGAGGCCCAATCACCCCTTTCCCCTTTCCCGCTCCTTCTCCTTCTCACTTCCTTTCCTAAAGGGTCGGCAACGCGCAAGTGATGCCTCTAGTGTTGCAGGAGTCTATAGGCTACGATGACCACTTACCATCAGGTGGTCCGTATGCTTGTTTGCCACCAGAGGAGTATAAAAAAAAAGAAAATACTAGCATTCTGCTTGGTGATATGTACTTCTTCTTATCGTATCGATGGCAACAGTTTTTATATGATTTTAGCCCAGTGCTCGGCAACGCGAATCGCATTAGGCATTACTTGGTATCACAGACATATTTAAGGGATGTTTTTTATTATACAACTAAGGTGGCAAACAAGCATACGGCCCACCTGATGGTAAGTGGTCACCGTAGCCTATGGACGCCTGAAACATGCATTTCGCTAGCAATGTTTTAGATCCCACGTAATAGTGGTAGAGCCAATGACGTCTAATGCGTATCCAGACTATGTCTTGCTGCTGAAAAGAATTTTCTATCAGTAAACCCAATAATACTTGCGTTTTTGTATCGGATTGTATATTAAGTTTATGAATAACGAAAACCTTGCCAACTACATGGAAATTCTGAAGTATTCTTGCCTAAAACATTTTACTGATAGGTAATACTGCTATCTCTTATTATTCAGTTTTTGTGCTAGTGGTCAAATTAGTCTTTCTTTATTTCGCCTCAGACTTTGAGGACTATTGAGATTTTCGATTTCCGGGGCCCAGTTTCTGGCAACCGAAAATCTCTGGAAACCTGAATATTAAACGAGCGCGACCGGCTTGCGTAAACACAAGAGTCACAATGCAACATTTTAAACGCATCAATGACTTTTATATATCTATATATACGTAACTATATGTGACTAGACAATGAAACTGAAGACACAACAGCTTTCTACACAAAGTTTATTAATTACTCTCTCAGCTCGTTTGACAAATCGCCCACACGGCTAGCGCCCACGCGCGGCTAAATAGCCGCCATGAATGAATAACGCGTATAAAAGCGTACGCGTGCGCCTGCCAACGCGCACGGTGTCACTCGCCGTGCGCGCTAATGATACGTTTATTGTTGTTGTATGCGTGTACGATCGTTGTAGCGCTTCACATTTCTTATTTCTGTTCAAAGTTTTCTTATATCACTAAATTATAAAGCATCTTTGCTTTACTTTTAACCGCTAACCACATGAGTTATTTAGTAAAATAGAGATCCCATCCGAGTTGCTGTAGTTTGCTTTAACAAGTAATACCTAAATAACCTAATGAATTAGATGCAATATGAATAACACAAATGAAATGAATTCTTCTTTATTCATCTGTGCCACGGTGGTGCAGCGCTAGTGAATGCGATTGCCGGATGAGGCAAAGTGTTATATAGTTTTTAATTAAAGAAATTTCCGAGTAACAAAACGGTGTCTGAATCTGTGCTCTACATACGTCAATAGCCCCAATAATGCGGCATCTTAAATTAGTGGTTGCTGGTGCAATGTCAGTGATATACACCTCTGCTTACTCATCAGAAATATAATTGTGAGACTATGTATATATCTTTGATGTATCTGTCGCGTTAATTTCAGTATCATCCAAAAGTTGCCTGATATAAAAATGCAAATACTTTTAAAAACATATGCAATTTTTATATTCCCATCGCCAAAATTTACAATTTTTTTCCTTTCAAAATAAGCGTCATAATAAAACTGCAATGAATAAACCAAACTGCTTTTAACCAACGCATATTATTAAACATGTATCGAACTTTACAGACAGCTATTCATCACAAAACAATGGCTCCACACGGCCACAACTCCAACACACCGGAGTTCAAAACGATACGATATTTTACATTAAAATCACTATAAAAGTACAAGTCGTATATTTTTCTTACGTCCGGTGTCAATGATCCCGTATGAATGCGTTTTCGACTGCCTCTGCATTTGATATTGCATTCTAAAGGTGGATGTACATCGTAACGTAATGTATTGGCGAGCGGATGATATTAGTTAGAAATTTGTGTGTGAATTGAAGTTTGATTTTAGCCGCGATTTTGGTAAGAAAGCAGAAATGGAGGTATTGGAATGGGAAACCACCTTATACAATATCGCAGATAAATAATTTAGTTTTGTTCTCTAGTGGCAAGTACAAGCTGCTTCAATTTGCTTCTGAAGGCCTTTTTCTTAGGCAGATTTACAAGCAAACAAAAGCATTTTCTTAAAGCATTTGGTTGTAAATAACGATTCGTATTTTATGTTGGAAACCGTGAAACTTCTTCCGTATCACATAAAAAAATTTCATTGATGCTTCGCTCCTATTGCTTGTAGCGTGATGTTATATAGCCTATAGCCTTCCTCGATAAATGGGCTATCCAACACTAACAACACTAATATAATTTTTCAATTCGAACCAGTAGTACCTGAAATTACCGGGTTCAATCAAACAAACTCTTCAGCTTTGTAATATTATATAGTATAGATTATTAAGTCATTACTGTGATTGACAAAAATCGCCTGCTCCGTGCCTCGGAGAGCACGTTAGACCGTCGGTTCCGGCTGCCATGAACATCTATGGCAGTCGTTATTGGGAAGTCAGTGCCCTCATATCCTGACACTGGTCTAGACTTAGGGTATCGTTAGCCTTCGGGTTGCGGAGGTCAGATGGCAGTCGCTCCGTAACAACAACAACTGATATCCAGTCAAATCCGGTTAGACTAGAAAGCCGACTACAAGTGACTTGGGAATAATAAAGGATAGGGAGAAGGTTAAGTGATTACTGTACCAATAGACGCTTGTTAGAGCAGGCTACAGTACTAAAAGTTTTAAGAAGCTATTATGTCTAAGCTAATATGCATCATGTTCAGCTTAGATTCAAAACGCACCGAGTGGGTCAGTACCCTTTAATTTAATTTTGGTTTATTTATATCTGTATGCATTCAGCAGATAAGAGTGAGCTTTGCAATAATTTAGATTTAAAAGCGTATCTCCATTGTGGTTGGCTCTAAATAATGAAATATTGCTTTTTATTCTTGTCGGTGTTTTTTTCGATACTGAATTATAATGGATGTAGGTACATAGTTTATGTTTTTCAGCAGTGTGGCATTAGCATGACGTCATCCCTGTATATTGCCTAAAGGGAAGCCAGAGCTGTAATACTCCTACATTTGCCAGTTATAGAGGACCTGCGTATTCCGGTCGGCCACAATTTATATTATATTAGGATATAGATAGAATTTTAGACTCAACTAATATAGATGGAATGGTGATTTATATTCTCGTATGCGAAGATAAAATATATACGAATAGTGTTTGGTCCCCAGTCTGAATGTATTTTGTATCCAGAAATCAATTTTTCTACAGGTTAGGTACTTTTAAAGACTGAAAGTTGGCCTAATGATAAAGAGACAGATAGCGCCTGGGAAAAGTAGAATTAGTTACGAATAAGTGATTATGTACATATACTATGTTTTATTATATTTGTAAACATACATTTTCTTAGTCATTTTGTAAAGAACATGTGTTATTTCTTAGCATACCCATAGTCAAATTATTTAAAAAGTGAAACGTAAAAGTGACGGTAGATAAAAATGATTGACGGTGATGACGTAACGTCAGTCACCAGACTAACTTGACTGACAAGAAAATTGTACAAATTAGTTTCACGTGAAACAATAGTAACACATTTCTAAGTTATGTAAACATATTTACAGGCAACCATTTATTTGGGCCAAAAATTTGTGTGATCCAAAATCCAAATGTACACAGGCATTATACTTATTTTGGGAGATGCCATATTTTTAAGTCTAGTTAGATAAGAAAAGATTAAAATTTAATAGCTTGCTTTTCTTAAAAATTATTTAAGTGAAAAGCAAGATATTCAAAATGTGTCCGTGAAGATTTATTATGCAGTATTATATTAAAACTAGTTGTCCGGACATTGTGTTTTTTAACTAGTGAATGTGTCTGCCGTACTTGAGATCCCGGGTTCGTTTTTCTGTAAAATTTTATTAGCTTTTTTTAAAGTTATTCACGGTAGCAATACTGAGATCGGCATTGTAATTGGAATTGTAATAGTAAGGCAACCGGCTCACCCTCCCTTATTACATGAAATCGAAACACATAGCTGATGATTTCTATGGGAATATAGGCGTGAAACTTTGTATGTATGCATATATAGTAATCAGTTTAGTGGTTGTCATGAAATGAAACGAACATTCAACAGATAACATTTACCTATCTATTTCAGTAAAATATTGTGTAGTGTCCAACAGATTCGATGCTCATTAAATAGAATCTAGGTTTAGGCAAAGTGTGATGACCGAAAGTGCGAAAATTATAAACTAGATTCTAAGGGAACGAAGACCATTCAGTCTGCATGGTGTTCCGTCTGTAGATATTGGCTTACCTGCTATGGAGTTGAACTTCAAATATAACGAAATATTGATGTAAAGAATGCACAATGTACACTTGCATTCGAAATATATTTGAATATATTAAAAACAGTATACGTTAGTCTATGCTGTACGTCCTTGACCATACATAGTAGATAAAGCATTGTGCATTAATACTTTATCTATTAAAAATTAAATACAACTGTATTCCAATGTCAATTAGATAGAATTATGTGTATTACTAATGTAAATTGTAGCAATATTTATTGCAATATTACTCTACGTTGCTTAAATTATGATTAAAGTAGTACTATAGTGTACTTATCTACATATATTACACGTTATAAATCATCTTTTATTCCTAGGACCAATAAACGTAAGAGGTTTAAAATATGCGGATAAAATATGAAATCATATACACATTAAATAATAATATAACATCATATTTATTGGCAATCCATAAATAAAAATAATAATGAAAGCAATAAATTATCGCCTACTTATAAAATCTACGCGGCTGTCTCATGAGCTTTAGTCATACTAATTCATTTTCGAATTTTGAATCACGCGCGTTCTTTTTATATTTAAAAAGTAATAACCAGAGACAAATGCTTATTTCTTTGACGCTATTAACGTCAATAAAACTTCTTTTATTTTAACATGGCATCCGGAAATGTTTGTAAAACTCATCAAAATTCGACTCTTAACGTTTTTAATAGTGCACAACTTCCTTCTTTGCGCAATGAAATTTTTTATTATACACTACACACGTGTGTAAGTGTTATAAAAGTAATGATTTGATATGAATACTGTTCATGTACGATCAAAACATTTCATAATAGCATTATTTTGAAAATTACTTTCTCTGCCATAATGTCTTTTGAGAAATAAATTAGGTGGCGTTATTAAGTGCAATATTATTATCTAGTATCTTATTTATATATTTGTTTCAATGAAATGAAATGCTTTTATCTTTCTCGATCATTTATTAACTCAATAGATATTCATAAAGTCATAATGTATCTGTTATTCTTTCATCTTTGATATACCATAGATATTTCACTATATTTTTTATTTTATTACAACGATAAAAAACGTAATGTTATCCACGATTCTTTTTTATTTATTAATTTGTTTCGTTGGCTTTGATTCACACGACGTCTATATTATCACGGACGTGCTTCTCGCGTTTATAAATGTTATATAATATTGATAGCAGATTCTACGGAGGCAAAGTGCATCTACAAAAATATTTACGGTTATGTACGTTTTAGGCAGTAAAAATTATCTATGATACCGAATCGACTTGGATATCTGTAGTGTTCCTAAGTATAGATTTTAATCACGTGGTCTTGCTTCGATATATTTTATCATAAGAGGTAGGCATAGGGCTGTTACGGTCATATTTCACCAGCCATGTTTAAAGTTTCACATAATGGAGGCGACCTTACCGTGATATACCGTACAAATAGATTCAGTGGTGCTTACCGAGATATTTTTAAAGGGAAAACTTAATAACACTGTTTAGCCCGCGCATCAAACCCGGGGCTTTACGAGACTGTATCAGATTGTAATCACACTATTTAAAAAGATTGACAGCAGTGACCGGACGGAAGCCTGAAAAATAAATGCAAAGAATTACATCTCTGGATATGTTTTTAGGCTTAGTACTTGTTTATTTCATGGAGAAATGAGTTGGCGAATTAACACGTGGGATGAAACTATCCGTGAAGATGATAACTCTTTACACTTAGTGAGGAGGTGAACGATTTCATTATTACAACAACATACGTGTTCTCTTTCAATGTGTTACAAAAATGTGAAATCAAACACAGATTGCAAATGTTTATTAGAGTTAATTTTGTACTGTAATTCAATATAAGATAACGGGACTTAATCACGTTGATTTTTATGCCTTTTAATACTTATTGAATATCTATTTATTTTTAGACGATTCAGACTTGTTTTCTAATATTGTATTATGTAAACAAAACGCAACGACAAAAATTAAAAAATTGCATTTGTACTATAAATTCGTGAAGGGTTACGGTATACTAGATTTTATCCGTGGCTTTGTTTCCGTAAATTTTTTTTTTAAATTTGTTTTATGCCAGTGTACAGGACAATTAAACTGTTTTCTTTCTTTCTTTCTTTAAATTTAAGGTAAAATTACTATGTAGCAAACATCGTACAGGAACATTTACTGACCTAAAACTATCTTTTTGCAAAAATTCATATCAATCCGTTGCTAAATCGCAATATGATGCACGGACACCAAGTGACATAACAATCCCGCCTTATATAAACAAAGAATGATCTGATCTAATTAGTGTACATCTAATCATCTATATTGTTTGTCGGCAGAGCCTCGTAAAGATTGATTCTCGATAAATACTCCATTAAAGGGCGGAATGGATTCTGTTTTATTAATTTTCGCCACCATACATCTTTTCTTTGGAATCGAAGTTGAATAACGCTGAATGATTTAGTAATATCCATATGTAGATACCGTGTATATTCTTGTAACGATAGCCAGAGGTGGCTTACACCTACACTTCACTGAGATTAGTGACCAAAAGTCTCACGGCTGGCGCAGCAGGCAAGCAAGCGCTCAACCGCTGATGTCGTGTTGAGTGTTTTAAGTTCGAATCCCACTCGAAACAAATATTTGCAAACTGCACAAATTAATTTTCTGATTGGGTATAAGTCTATCCAGAATCGAATCGAATCAAGGACTGCACAGGCGGTTGCACAAAGTTATGCAACGGTACCATCCAGAAATTTTAACTTTGTAGTGATATAAACATCTACAATCAATGCTTGGTAATCTTTAAATCTATTTATCATAAGTGGGTCGGTATATTGCATATATTTGTTTCATGAAATCATCTTGAACACACTCATGTATTTATTTGCTAAAATTATGAATACTGACGCGAAACACGAGATAAAAGCGTAATACTGAATAAACAACCGCGCGATGTAAACGTTATACGCTCAAAAGACTTAGACTCAAAACCTAGATCTAGTGTGACTCACGGAAGATTAAAATATATTAAAAATTAAGTTTATAGTTTATGATGATGCACGTCAGCGGGTCTTTTGATATGCGGAGAGAAAATATTTGTTATAATTTAATTTTATAGATGTTTATTGCAATGGTTTCATCGATATAAAAGGCAGGAATGGACGCGAGAAAATGTTCAAATTTGAAACAGCTGACTGGAGAAATACTTCCACTCTATAGGAGTTGGTATCTAAATAAACAACTACCAATATCACATTATTTATACCTAGTGGAACGCGGTTACCATAGGCTAAAGATCTTTGCAGCAACCAGGGATATCTATTGCGCGTTGCAACAGAAAAGTCGTTGCGATGACAGCTCTAAGGACAAAAATCAATGGTTCTCTACAGCAAATCGCCTCCTTTAAGAGCTTATAAACTCTATTGAACAAATTATTGCAATTAAAGACTGCTTATATAAGGTAGGAGAACCACCATTTCACCAGCAAAGAGATACTCTCTTTGACCAAAATCCGTGAATAACTCAAAGCATATTCTGTAGTGATCCTATAATAAGTAGCTACATAAAGGTAAAATTGAGTATCAGCGTGACCACCTCAAGGTACCGCAACCTTATCTTTGAGAACAAAGGGCGTTGGTCATATAGCGTTGGTTATTTAATATCTTATCTTATCTTATGTGGGGGCCAGTCAGTGCAGACCGGCGACACTTCGACCCAGTGGGATCTTTTGTGTCGACACTCTCCCAATAACTACTGCCATAGATGTTCATGGCAGCCAGGACCGACAGCTTATCGTGCTCTCCGAGGCACGGAGCAGGCGATAATTGTCAATCAATACGCACATAATTTCGAAAAGTCATATAACTTCCGAAACTCAGAGGTGCACGACGTGGGTTCGAACGCAAGATCCTCTGCATTGCAGTCTGTTGGTCTCCCCACTGAGCTATCGCTGCTCTGGTTATTTAATAACTAAACAACTACGATGCTAACCAGCGAAAACCTAGTGGCAAGACCATTGGACAGCCATCTCTGTCTTTCTGGTACGAACCGAAGGCATCTCATCATCCACTGACTTTGCCAGTTCTATGCGTATTAAATTGATAAATTGATAATTAACGCTAGTATTTATGGCAAAGGAAAACATCGTACAAAACCGGAAGTTCTTAGATATTTTTACAATGTTTTTGAAGAAAAGTGAAGTCTGTCGACCTAAACTGGGCAGCGTTGTGGAGTATGCCTTAACCCTTCTTATTATGAGAAGAAGCCCGTATTTCAGCTCGCTTTATAAACTACTAGCTATGCCCTCGGTTTCACACGCGTTTATAGTAACTGCGCCGCCCCGTGGGTCGTAGCGTGATATTATATAGCCTATCCAACACTAAAATAATTGTTCAATTCGAACCAGTAGTTCCTGAGATTAGCGTGTTCAACTTCTTTGTGAGTCGTAGAACCTCGCTGATTTCAGCATGAATGGGCCGGCTCGACCGCGGAAGGACTACCCTCTCATAGAATATCGACGTGAAATAGCATTATTCCTACTGCTGTATTTCATTCGGTGAGTGAGAGTGCCGGAGGCCCAATCACTTTCTTTCCTCCTTCCCGCTCCTTCTCCTTCCTACTTCCTTTCATAAAGGGTCGGCAACGCGCAAGTGACGCCTCTAGTGTTGCAGGCGTTCATGGCTACGGTGACCACTTACCATCAGGTGGAGAGCATCGATAGCTCAGTGGGGAGACCAACAGACTGCAATGCAGAGGGTCTTGGGTTCGAACCCACGTCACACAACTCTGATTTTCGGAAGTTATATGATTTTTCGAAATTATGTGCCTATTGATTGACAATTATCGCCTGCTCCGTGCCTCGGAAAGCACGTTAAGCCGTTGGTCCCGGCTGCCATGAACATCTATGGCAGTCGTTATTGGGAGAGTGTCGACACAAAAAATCCCACTGGGTCGATGTGTCGCCGGTCTGCACTGACTGGCCCCCACATAAGATAAGATACCATCAGGTGGGCCATATGCTAGTTTGCCACCTTAGCCGAATAAAAAAAAAACAAACAAACCTTTCAGCTTTATAATATATGTATAAATACCAATGCTGGGTTCATTGGGAGAGCTTATAAAGTGAGCTGATATTATTATATTATAAATAATAAGATCGAATTTCAGTCTCTCCCTTCACGATAATGGTTGATGTAGGTATGTGTATAGTACAGATAATAGATAGTGTTTGTGTACGCGTCAGAGGCGGGTGATGCTGGATCAGTTCCAGATGCAGTTATTCGATATTGGCAGATAGTTTACTAGCGATGCGATATCGATGTACATTACACCCTTTTATTACAATCGATATAAGTGCGGTATATGCTTGTGCTACTGCACATCGTGACGTCACCGGCTTTTTATTCTAATTTTGAATATGTTTTCATACAACGAAGATGGCAAACAGATTGTATGCAGTTATCCTAGTCTATGATAACTGTTTGCTATCATTTGTGCATTACTGACTATACGAAACAGGAATTAAAGCTGGGATGAAAGGAAAGAAATAGGAGTGACACCTGAGCTATTAAAACTTATATTTATCGAACGAAACGCAGATACTATAAAGGTAAGCTATCGTTCCTTTTATAGTGGTTTTCCGTAAGAGGGTCGTTCTTTCATGGGCCGACCAGTCGATTCATATTACCGAGTAATTACCAAGGAAAAGCAAGACAAGTGAAGAAAACTTCACTTAATAATAATAATAATAATAATATCAGCCCTGTATAATGTAAATTGTCCCACTGCTGGGCACAGGCCTCTTCTCACTGTGAGAAGGGTTACTCCATAGTCCACCACGCTGGCTTAGTGCGGGTTGGTAGACTTCACATATCTTCGAGAACATTATGGAGAACTCTCAGAGATATAGGTTTCCTCACGATGCTTTCCTTCACCGTTAAAGCAAGCGATAATCAATATTTAATACGCATATAACTTCGAAAAGTCAGAGATGCGCGCCTTGGGTTCGAACTCGAGACCTCTGCGTGGCAGTCCAACGGTTTCCCACTAGGCTATCGCTGCTTGCCTTATGAAAAATTAGGTTCTAGCTCTATCCCAATTTTACAACTCTGTGTGGCTTGTCCCTTAAATGGAGTTTGAGTCAAGAATAAATATATATTATATTATATCATGAAAACGATGCAATATTTCATCAATAGCTCGGCATTTATGTGCTTTCTTAGTTCAGGAATATTTAAGCGTCGGTTTTAGTTTAACTTATAACTACGGTACACATACGGTACATATGTATTATGAAGTTGACGCTTGAATTTCGCTTTATTTAGTAATAAAACTATAAAGAATATTGTTAACGAGCGGATTCTCGCCAACAAGCTGTGTAGCTTGGCGAGGAAATTTGAATTTTGTAATTTATGTAATACAAGTGAATAAACAATAAAAAATAAAAAAAGATAAACCAACCTGATAGCATTTTTTGTCTTTGTTTAAGTAATTTTTCTAAAAGCTAGAATAACAAATCGGCTATAAGCTCCGTAGTTGTGTAGCTTACTCTACACTAAACTTCATTAAAATACATTTCGCCTTTAACTATTTAACCTATTGAGTCGCAGCAGCACACCGGCGGCCAGACCATGTCAGGCATTCCCACACTTGACAGTTTTTTGGTAAAAATATAATATTTACCTGTGTCGCCTACATACGTTTCTATATTGTTTCATTACAATAATGTTGAGCAAACGATTGCAAATTTGCATTACTGACAAAAAGAAACACGAAATATTCAAGCCTTCGCCACGCATGCTACACAACTTCTATTTATACATAAAGAGTTCGTCCGTCTGCCATATGACTAATCTAATGCAACAACGGTATCAGCAGAGATGCAGAGCCATTGCAGCTCAAGTATCATCCTGACTCAGAGCGAGTTTCACGTGTTCAAACACACTTCCGCTGCACGCAGTGAGGTGAGTAACGGCGCTACTGTGCCACCCGGATTTACGAGTATTTTTAGATAATTAATCAACCATGAACAAACTCATAAATATAACGGTCCATACAATGCCTGAGATCATGTTTCAGTGTAATATATAGCCGATAAACATTTACATTAAAACTGAAATACAGCTTCTTGTCTTTATGCTGATGCAGAAATTACAATGGAGTATTTTCTATTCTTTCTTGGTTTTAATAACTATTTGGATTATTATCTTTACAATGTTCTAAGTGATTGTCAGGTTTATGCCAAAACAGAATTGACGGTTTGGTTTGTAGAGAAGTTTACTTACGTTCTTCATTATAGTTAAATATATTTTTTATAATAAACTAGCTGTTACGTGCGACTTCGTCCGCGTAGATTTTAACTAAAAAGTGTTTGTCTCCGCGGAACTCTATTTTTTTTTCTAAAATCAATGTAGCCTATGTTACTCCTTATAACATCAGCTATCTGCCAGTGAAAGTCCCATCAAAATCGGTTCAGCCGTTTCGGAGATTACCCGGAACAAACAGACAGACAGACAGACAAAAATTTTAAAAGCAAATGTTTCGTATAGGTACCTTATATACTTTCATATGCATTAGATAAAAAGCTGTTATTTTGACATTACAAACAGACACTTCAATTTTATTTATTTGAATAGATATAGAATAGATTAAACATTTTCTGTTCCACATTACACAATCGAAACGGGACTAAAAAAAGATAAAATATGTTTTAAATGTGAAAATTTTTGCAAATTGATGTAAAAACTTTATTTTATTAACATTTAAGTTGACTATCAACAAAAATAATTTGACTAACTTTTACTAAAAGTCAGTCGAATTTATTGGTGACGAAACGTGACAATTTATTCGCTGTGATCACGAAAATTCGTGTCGCTAGATCGGTACAATTTATTGCATTTAACTAAGCGATATTTACTTGAGTATATTACCACAATTAGCGAGACAATATTTGTTGAATTTATTTGACAATATTACCCCAATTTGCGGTAAACTTGTCTATTAGATAGAACAAATATTTTGCGAAACAAGATGATTCAGATATCGTGTGTGCCTCTCTGTATCTTGCTTATAGGTGTTTGAATAAACACAGCATCATGTCTGTATATTCATGATACCAGGCAGAGATGTGTAGTCATGTCTAGCTATGTTTAGGTTCTTCGTAAAGTATGTTGAGACTATTGCAGCTTGTCGAGCAGTTTTTTGATGATGCATAATTTTTTTTATTGCCTTTATTGACAAAGGTGTAATCAAGCCATTGCGTCATACAATTGCAATAATATTGAATTATGAACACTTTTATGATTATCATTATGACGTATATAAGTATATAATATCATATCAAACGCAATGCCTTGTCATTGAGCTAATTTTGACAAAGTCAGAATTAGCTCAATACTATTTGACGGCTAGATGGCGTAGTGGTTAGTGTAACCGACTGCCACGCCTGAGGTCGCGGGTTCGATTCCCGCACAAGTCAAACATTTGTGTGCATGAACATGGATATTTGTCTTGGTCTGGGTGTTTCTATGTATAATAAGTATGTATTTACGAAAAAAAAGTATATTTGTATGTTTACCCATTGTCTAGTATCCATAGTACAAGCTCTGCTTAGTTTGGGCTAGATGATGTTGTGTGTATGTAATAGAATATTATATGTTTCTCTTTCACGGGTATATTCCTAATACGTTAGGAAAATACCCGGCCCTTTGGGAGGCTTACACGGAGACATAGGTCCAACGTCCAAGAGGCCCTTCGAGAGTTTTAATCAAAGGTGGGATGGAATAACTACAGCGGCACTAGCCGCAGCAGGCGTAGGACTATTGCTACGTATGGATTCTAATATATGGGCTATGGCTATGGGTGTTTGATGGACTGGTATATTGGTAACTATGGATGATAAAACGGTGTCTGCCCTGAATACTCTAATAGTATCAATCGAATGGACAGACGGTGACTCGCCAACTCACTAGATGGGCCCCCTGAATAGCCACAAGAGGCATACAAGCCAGCAGCAGGGGGCAACTCCGGTGCGAGCGGCTAGGGGTGTCGAGCGGTGCGGCGCCGGTTTCACCATCACGGTTCTCGTGAAAACGGAGACCCGGAGCGGGTTTCCCCGTAGTTATGCCCTTGAAAATGACACTTTCACCCCCAAGCATGTAGCTCTAGCGGCCCCCCTCTGATCGGCCGATCAAGGCAAGCCAGCGTTGAGAGTGCTACGGGCGCTCTTGAAGTTCCACCCCAGCCAACCACTAACGGCAAACTGAGGACGAGGCCCTCACCGACTCTCTGAGGCATTCAGGACCGCAGTGTCGCCACTCACATTCAGCTCGCCACAAGCTGCCCTGCGGTTTACTATGTGAATTATGAATAACCTTTTTTTTTTTTTTTTTGGTACCCAGGAAAAATGCTTGATGCACTATCCGCCGGCTAGGGGACGGTACCGGGAATTATGAATAACCTACATTAACCTGTTTTTCTTGCGCTTTTTATACTAGATCAATACATAAGTTTCACCTTGAAAAAATAACAGACGGCTTAGTTAATTACCTGTATATAAAGCTATTATATTGCTGATACGGAAGTATTGGTGATGAAACTGAATAAACATATATTAGAAACTTCAAAATATGCATAAACCATCCATATCATTAAATGGCGACCCTGCCTGTCCAATAGAGCAATTTACCGACTAGGCTGTAGCGATTGGCTGCAACCGCGTCTTCTACAATGAGTAAGCACCAAATTATAAGTGGTTGGCATTAGATGAAATTACACTGAAAACTTGTACAAACAAATAGTCGAAGCTATGAATAATATAATGATAGATCACTTAAGGTGATGATTCATGACATAATCGACGCAGATGAAATTTTTAAGGAGTACCGGATGTAAATTGCAGTGGTGTGACGGTGATGGGCTAAAGGTGTCTCAATGAATTTTGGATGACGTGGCTCGGTTTAACTTAGAAACAACTTATTTAGACAAGGCCTTTAATACGATATAACTCTCTGTGCGTGTGTGTAGAAACAATAATGCACACTAAAGAAATATTAATCTTACATACAAACGTGAAAGTTTGTGCAGACGTTTGAATATTTTTATATTCGTTATTTTACACGTATAACCCCATTCAGGGGGTTAGATAGCCGTTGTTAAGATTCAAGTAATATTGTAATTGTATCTGCGTTATTTTATAAAGAAATTAATATAACATTTTATTTATTGAAAGTAAAAAGAGATTTTTCTTGGACCAGGACAACATGACAGCGAAGGAGAGTACAACTGGTTCGTCGATAAGAGATGATAACATTTACCTTTCCATTTTTAAGGATCATTAACCCTTCGCTGTCCTGTGATAGACACAATAAAAAATATATTGTTATGTATCATATGTGATTCATCAGGCAGGTAACTTGTTAAAATACTAGAATTAAACACATGAAGACTACTGCATACGCTCAAGTTTCGCCAACATTTAACTGCATGAACCAGCAAATTTATTTCGTCACTTTCTTGGCATTTCACTTTTTTTCTTTTTTTTTGTACTACTCAGGTGGCAAACAAGCATACGGCTCACCTGATGGTAAGTGGTCACCGTAGCCTATGGACGCCTGCAAACCAGAGGCATCACTTGCGCGTTACCTTTAGGAAAGGAAGTGGGGAGGATAAGGAGCGGGAAGGGGGAAAGAGAGTGATTGGACCTCCGACACTCTCACTCACCGAACCAAACACAACAGTAGGAATACTGGTATTTCACGTCGATATTTTGTGAGAGGGTAATGCTTCCCCGGTCGAGCCGGCCCATTCATGCTGAAAACAGCGAGGCTCTACTACTCATAACTTACAAGAAGTGAACCAACAATACCACGTATATCAAACAGTATTGCGTATCATATTCTGCTCGTATTCTCGGTACGCAAACGTTTAATGTTTGCGTTCAGTTCTGAGATGCATCGATCAGTATCTGAACACAAAGGCACTCGCCGTACACGATACACATCACACATAAAGGCCTACACGCCTCCACGAGGCGCTCACACAAACCTATATCGTTACATAAATAATAATGTGCATCGCTTCTGGTACTACACTCCTGTATTTTTATATTTGATTTACAGTTTATTTTTGTTGCTTAAGACTGCGCCGAGCGTAAGACAGATAATGACAGAGCTCGTGCGGCGCATATTCAAATCGGCGCGCGGCCGCCATAGTAAAATTGTATGTAGGATTTGAAGTGCTTTTTTGATAAATATGTATCTTTATTATCAAACAATAACTTAAATATTTGAGACGGACAAATTGTAATATAACTATTTATGTTTCGTTTAAGCTGTAACATTGGATAGATTTCTACTGTTATAATTTAAAAATCACGTAACACGAGCTTACGTTTTTGCATATTTCGTACAAATTTACGTAATTTTGTAGGCGTAAATATTAATTATTTTAATTTTTTTACACGGAGTAATTGTAAACACATTCATTGTTATAGTAAATGTATATTTTATATTTGTATTAAACAAAAAGTGTTGATTTTATCAACTTAACTGTGACCGGCTGTTTTGGCACATTTCGCTCGGCGCAGTCTTAAAATATGTCAGTAATGTGTATGTATGTTATTGTTATGTATGTTATTGGCTATTCATAATGTTATTTTCAGTGCAATAAGTTGAACTGTCTCGTCGAACGCTTGAGTCCTGGCGTGGGTTTGGGATTATGTAACTGGCGGGTATCGTACAGTCCTGCTGCTTCGTTCGTCCCCTTTTTGAGTGAATTAAATTATTAAATAATCACTTGTGTGCATTGGACCAGAGAAAGACATTGGTGAGCCTTCTCGTACCACATTAGAGATATTCTGGAGAAAGCCCGGATTAATAGTACCCTAAAAGTTTGCAAAAATAATGTTAATACGATAGTGACTGAAGCAAAACTGATCTACCAAGATCATGTTGTATTTGTGTACGAAGTTCCATGCAATCGCGATGAAAGTCGGGATGTCCTTTACGAAATAGACAAGAGATATGCAAGCACAAAAAAAGGAAATATCAAAACTTATTTATATTCATCAGCTACATGTGGCTTACACTGGTAGCTATACTTATTCCCAAGGAGGTAGTTTTAAGGAAGCAATGACAGTGAGTACGGAGTGTAAGGGACAATCGATACGACGTCGCGTAAGACGCACCTGTATGGGCTCCGAGTTACATGCAACAACATATTGTAAGTACATTGTAATCGGACACGTGTATCAAACACCTACGGCTTGTATAAGGCTGCTGTATTACCTTGTTGGTCGTGTGATATAAGATGGTGTGCGGTCGTTGGGTCGAGGATTCGATTTTGGGTCGGGCAAGGTCAATAATGCCTTGAAATTAAACTACTATATACGGATTTTATCGCGTTGTTTATTTGACACTTTATTACAAAACTTTAAAAACTGTTACACTACTATTACTATTAACCTTTACTAATTTTTAAGCTAACTAAATTATTGAAACTATTAAAACTATTTATACTATTACTATACTATTATACTATTTATATTTATGCTTACACTTTCCTCGACGTTTCGGTATCTTTTTAGCAGCCATGGTCACGAGGAGACTAAAATGGTAGTTGTCTCAATGTTCCAGTGTAGTTATTTCAAAATACCCGAGCGTAATTTAATCATGGGTGTTTCTATTTACGCAGACTAAGCTCAAAGTATCACGAAGTCTAACTGTGGTTTACTTCTTCTTGGGTTTGACTGTTTGAATTACTGGATCCTAAGCTAGTGGTACGTATATAGTAGTTTAATTTCAATGAATAATATTCGCGTAAACAGAAGACAATATTATGTAAATCAATAATACCTTTCTAAATTAGGAAATTGTTAATGGACTCCAATACTTATCAGCTAGGTATTACGTGGGACTTGAAACATAATTTGCAATTTGTGGGTCTAATATACCTCTGGCTTATTCTACGAGTATATACATGCATACTCTCATCATAAATATCTATGCTATTTCTAGCTCAATAAGTTTTAAAATGTTGTTTATCATCAGTTCTCTTTTAGAACTCAGCTTCGGATATTACTAAGAATAGAGTTCAAAATACTGCTAACGTATTTCTAAAACAATATATTACGATAAACAATTTCAAAATACGCCTTATGTTTTTTCTGATTTGAAAATCAATATTTTGCGCTTTTTATGAAGTAAAAGCAGATGAATTCGGGAATTTTTACGTCGAAATTTAAATAAAGAAAAATCTGTATCATGTTTACAACAGATTTAACATTGCTAACTGAATGGAAACAGGCCGTGTATGTTACCTGAATATCAGCATTAACCAAGTAATAAACGATACAGCAATAATAGTTACTTCGATAAATATTTATGTAAGTTTTTGAACGAACTATATTACGTCAAACGGCGGTTGCTCTATGGATATACGGTATTGGATTTGCGATTATGGATCGAGTATTCAAATGCCACCTTCTACTCCAACGACGTCAACCTGCGCCTAATACAAGCATTCTCGCTTAGCTGGACGCGGTAACAAGTAATTACTAACCCAAATGAGTAGAAAATTCAAAACAAAAGCTTTTAATTTTCTTTGATATCTTACGTAAAATCCTAATGCTTAACTCCGTAATAGAATCAAGAATTTCCAGATAGCCTAAAATTAACATATTTGCTTAGATACGTTAAAAATTTAAAGTATTATTTTGTCAACATAAAGCATCGTGCTTTGCTTGGGTCTTACCAGTAGTACTTCTATGCTAGCCTATTATTAACTGAGAATATACAGCCATCACAGGTGTCGTAACTATAATTAAACTATCGACTCGCACTCTGCCCTCGGAGACTGTCAATCACCGAGACATTCGTTCAAAATATCCGAACGCAGTCGCAACAGACAAGGAACAATTAAAAAAGGAATGAGCATAGACAGCGCGTTGGCGCGCTTTGTGACGTAAAGACGCGTCTGTTCTGCCTGTTTTGTTTTTAATGCTGAACGAAACATTGGAGCAATAATTTAATCTTTGTCTTTATTTATTGTATAAGTGTATTCTGGAATTGCCAGGATTTTTAAGTTAAACAAAATTCCAACGTAACTAATAAGTCTTTAAAATACCTACATAGTTTTGTTAAGGCCGATTTCTGCACATGCTGTTCTTAAAAGTTTAAGTTACCGAAATAAGGTAATAATATTCGTACTTCGTATTACATTGGACAAACGTAACAAGCAATAATTAATCTCTGTACGTACGATCCTGTACATTGGTTACTTTATCATTTATCAT
This sequence comes from Catocala sponsa, assembly GCA_963564715.1. NCBI lineage: Eukaryota > Metazoa > Arthropoda > Insecta > Lepidoptera > Erebidae > Catocala > Catocala sponsa. The sequence goes on from OY751327.1 coordinate 29,887,447, forward strand.
CACTACATATTATAAAACAAAGTCCCCTGCCGCGTCAGTCTGTCTGTTTGCGATAAACTCAAAAACTACTGGACGGATTTTTATGCGGTTTTCACCAATAGTCAGAGTGATTCATAAGGAAGGTTTGGGTGTATAATTTGTTAAGGTTTTGTATTACCTGTGCGAAGCCGGGATGAGCCGATAGTAATATTATATGTCAGTTTAGTTTTAAAATTGAATAGAAAATAGACATCGAAAATACTAATGGTTTTTGTGTATGTGTCTTTGTTATATGTTTCAACTAAAACATTAATTGGAGAACATCTTACTTTCATTAACGCGTTGGCGTTTGTGACTTGTAAAAAATCATGGCGGCTGTTTAGGCGCGTGTTTATTTGAGCCGACGACTGACATTGTAAAGTTATTCGGATTATTTCGGATTTCGGGTGGAATGTCGGTTGATGTGAGTTCAATGGTGAAGGGCACTGGGGAACTTATGGATATGAGCGAATGGCTTTATGTGATACTGTCCAGCAATAGAATGGTGTGATCTTTTTAGTGTGGATGGATCTTGTTGACATAAACAAGCTATTGTTTTATAAGCCTCAGTAGTGGCGGCACCTGTCGTTGCTAGTTATTTGGTGACGGTAAGGTTGAGCCGGCTCAGCTTGTTAAGTAACATGCTTTGTTACTATGTTTAGGGAAACTGCCGCATTCTAAGTATCCTAAACTCTTTGTAACTGGGGAGTTATAAAGAGTTTAGGAGACTCAGAATGCGGCAGTCTCTACCTTTCCAATTCCTTTCCTTTAATGTCATTCCTAATTTGATTTTCTTGGAATGGCATCGCTTCCTAATGGTATTGATGATACCATTAATATTACAAGCGATTATAGGTTTACTATTAGGCAAGCAATCAGTCTGAATGCTACGTTTGTCGTATATAAAAAATGGTTTTCTGTAGAGTGAGGAGAGTTATAGAGCGAAATCTTGGGTATACGAAAAGACCCGGCTAACCAAAACCAATAAATTTTTCGGTTTTTTATATTTATTACGATGTTTATATGGTACCTCAAAAGCACCATTCATGCTCATCGCATTCATAAGTATCTCCTGATCTTTCTTTATAACGTTTTCGCTCCTATAAAACACAGTTTCCAATAAACGTTTAGTGTAAGCAACACTAAGATCTAACAGTAACATTCCATTACTCGCACGTAAGAATTAGGCTAGCGTTGCATTACGGACAAAAGTTCAACGCACTGCGAAGCTCCAGATCTACGGATAACTGTCAGTATTCGCAGATATCATTGTTGGCATGAATACTGGCAACGTGTGATCGCCTGCCAACGGATCAACTGCACACGATACATCAACGATCGGAAGGTGGAGCGATGGATCGATGGATCGGGATGTTACATATCATAAGTGGCGAAATATGGCGTATGTTACTGTTTGCTGTTATGATTTCGTATGGGTAAGTTTGTTATGATGAGGTTTATCAATGAAAAGGTAGGCAGAGGTTTATCTCTATGCACACATTTCGCCTGTTGTTTTTAAGTTGTACGTAATAGTGGGCTAGACTATTGGCCACCTTGCCTGACTCTATGGTGGTACTGAACATTTATTAAGTTAATAGAAACATCCAAAATCATTTACGGCACTAACGAGATAGTCAATATGATTGTTTAAGTCTTAGAATATAATTTTTTTTAATGGTATTTTTGAAAAGCGAGCAGACGGATCGCCTGATGGTAAGCGATTACCGCCGCCCATGGATACCCGCAACACCAGAGGAGTCACACGTGCGTTGCCGGCCTTTTAAATTGGCCCTCCTCCCCCTTAGGAGAGGAGGGCCAATAGTTCTGGCCAGCTATCTTTAAATATACATAATTGAAGGATGCGCTGGAGGTGGTTGGTGTCAGCAGGGCAAGTTCTACAAAAATGTGGGCGAGCCAATTGTGTGTTATAAACCGAGCTGGAGTCCTTTAGGAATCAATTATACGTCTATAAGACCGAACCTTAACTTGTAATTACATTCAGGATTTCATTTATCGCAACAGGCGTAAGAGAAATTAGATATTAGATACTATTGATCGCCAAAAAAATTGTATACCAAATGTTCACTAAAACACAGACTGACTAATATTATATCATACAATCTGTTAGTATGTTAGTTGGGTATGGCAAAAGAAGCATGAGAGCAGAATAAATGCTGTAGAAATGAGAGCGCTGAGAAGCATATGTGGTGTGACTCTGAAAGATAGAATAAAGAATAGTGTGATTAGTGGATATAGTGACAAGAATAAAAAAGGGTATGTTAAGCTGGTTTGGACATGTAGAAAGAATGGACGAGGAAAGACTAAGAAGTTTATAAGGCTAGTGTGAATGGAACAGTCGCAGGAGGAAAACCTAGGCGATCGTTTCTCGATCAGATCGGAGGCGTTCTGGACAAAGGCCAGGTTAAGAGCTCCTTGAACCAACGGGCATGTATGAGGAATGTGATGAAAGTGAATGAAGCCAGAGAAGTGTGTCAGGATCGTAGCAAATGGAAATCCGTAGTCTCTGCCTACCCCTCTGGGAAACAGGCGTGAATCTATGTATGTATGTTAACGACTGTTAGCGATCGTTGACAGGTCATCGAATATACCAGCTAATAAGCAGTTAGCTCATACATTGCTTGTCCTTCTAGCGCTATAATGTCCCGCAATGGTTTTAATCCGCGACTGTAAAAATTAGCTTTAGTTAGACCGCGCTAAATGTTTATTTCGGTTCACTATGCTACTAGCGCCTCTAGCGGCAACAACCGTACTTTTATCCACTAAAGCATTAAAGACCGTATAACCAATCATTTACCAATAAAAATCAGAACTAACAATGGCATAACATGATTTCAATAATCGCCAATTGGTTGAACCAGTAGTTGTCAAACAGCATCAATCATTTGTTTTTGACGGCGTACGGCATGGCCGGCGATCGCGTCCCGTTTTAGCTCACAATTGGGTTAATATCCGTAGATTTTTGTACACGCACCAGACTTGTGGAGTTGTATACATTGTTACATGGTACCGTTGAGTGACAGGTGATACAAGTCGATAGTAAAAGGCGTGAAATATTGGACGGTAACTGCGCGTAGTGTGTTGAAAAAACTGTTCTAAATATCTGGCTTTTACGAAATTATTTAGTTTATATGTGACAGAAATGTATTTTATAATTAATTTAAACGCTTCTGATATTTTTCTGTATATAATTACCTATATATTTCTTTCTTAGTTGTAATTGCAAAAGTCTATGTAGTTTCAATATGTCAATAGTTATTAATATTTGCATAAATGAAAATATTATCAGGCTATTTATGGTGGGCAGCGGCTTCTTTTAGGATAAGTAGCTTGATTGATTTTCTTGCAGAAGCAAAGTTAGCTTTGCTTTTGCAAGAAACGAATTCGAGAGCGATGGTTGCCGTTAGTATCAGTTGCGCATCTTGCTCGTCTATCACCAAGTCCAATAGGAGAAAAGGCCATAACATAGGCTAAGTCTTAACGTCTAAGGTATTCTCTGCCAACTTTGATTTTTGTATGGTATATATATATCGACTAACTTAATGGCTAAGATGTTCTTTAACAATCTTTGAGATACTATGAAAATAAAGTTAATCTATTAAATTGTATTCGCGCAGTATTACCATTAGCAGTTATTTACTGCCACGGTAGATGTAACCCACCGTGTTCATAAATTAATAGGTAATGGCAGCTTAGGACCCTAGAGATTCTTGACGTTTCCTTGGCCTAGGCCAAGAAAATACAAAAATCTCTCTACATATCTCTCTCTATCTAAACCTAAGTCAAACTATTTGTTTGTCACGTTTACACCGCAAAGCCAGTAAGCTGATTGCGATATCAACGAAGGATGGAAGCTATTAAAAAGGCGAGTGCAGTCGCGGTAAATAGTTAGTTTAAGATACCGATGTGAAAATAAATCTCCGTGTCTTTTAACTAGAAGATAGGCAATGGTTCATTGTGACGTATGTGCGTGGGAGTAAATAGGAAAAAATAAATCACTAATGGCGTTACATTATTACTTCGGCAAAAATGGCCAGCAATTTTCATTAAATATGTCACGAAAAAGGTTGCATTAAAATTATTCAGTGACACAACACGTATAGAAAAAAGTACGATGGACCCATTTTAACACAACATTTTTGTATTTATATTTAAATGTATTCAAAAAAGAATGCAATTTATCAAAAATCCATTTCATGAAACCTCAATGCAGATATTCGGCGCTTCGATAATAAAAAATATGCTATAAAACATTGGAAAGAGCTCGTAGTACGGTTGCCGGTACAACAGACATGATAGGATTACATTATTCAGTTAGACCCGGCCCAATATCCCGCAAGCCAAAATGGGAGGTTAAAAAATTATAAGCTTCTCTCGTCTTCCCGCCTTCATTGACAAGATTCTTTGAAAACGAAGTGTATGAGAAAAATGTTTTTTAAATTAGGAATAAAATTCTTCGAATAGTTTTAGTAAGTTTTTTTTTATTATTGAATATATAAAATGTGACCTCACTGAGCAGAATTAATTACTGTTTTCTCCGTAAACAAGCTATCGATATTTATAGATAAATACAGAGTATATAAATTTATATAGGTACATTTACACAGAACCGAGAGATATCAAAAATTACAACCAGAGATTACATTTTTAAATATTTCTTTAGTTGTAGTTAGGCTAAAGATGTCAAATTGGTAATGCTTGTTTGGCGTTAACAAAATTTAATGCTAATGCATTTACGTTTGTTGTATTGGTAAATTTTATCATAGTACTGTTTTTATCAATAAAGTTACAAATAAATGATGAATTGTTCTGAAAAAGAAGTAAGATATGAAAGGTAAGTTTCTTTTTCAATAAATCTATCGTACTTTAGTTTGCAAATTACTAAACATGATATAATTTTTAACCCTTTGAGCTAAGGATTAAAAGCTACTATAGTGCCCTACCATTTTTAAATGCTTATATTTCAATTAAAGAACGCATATATACATATATCTATGAAATCATTATTTCAGTTTGTATTATTGGGATGATTGAAAAAGCAGTCAGGGTTTCTTTTAGTACAATTACTATTAGGTATTATATAAAACTATTTGAAGTTCGAATTTAGGGATACGAGCGTATGTAGATATAAAGTTAAAATTCCTCAAAATGTATTCTTAAAATTCAAAATTCAATAAAAAGGTAGGATTCATTACAATAAAATAATGTTTTATTTTTGAGTAGATGGCAACTATCATGCACTTACTGTTTCAGTTAGTCATTAAAAGAAGATAGTCGAATTTTCCGCCAGCTACACAGATATGAAGCGACTTACGACGAAGCCACAGAATAATTACGTAAATATTTTCACTATCGTATTCGCCGACCGCGTCTAAAACCCGCGTCAACTCAAGGCTGAGATGATTCACAGGAAAGTCTAAGAGATTGACTCACATGTACACGCCACGGGACTAATTCGTAACCTAATTTTAAAAACAAATAGTGAGATAGGAGCCCTGCCTTCTTTCGTTAAATCACGAGTACGTGGGCAGATGAAAAGATAGTTAATTGCAACGATAATTCACGATAATAACGATAGTATCGTCGGGCCAGTGAACATTGATACATTGATGTTTCCGGTGATCAGAGACAAGATAGAGATTGACAGTGATTTAGTTTTTTTATGAAGGTGGTCAAATAGTTGTGCATCCGGCGTCGCAGAGTGAGGTCGTGTACGTTATGTACGTTATTGAAGATGAAAGTAAATGTTGACTCAAAGGAATTGGATTAAGCGATTATTTTTATTTGAAACTCAGTCAAAGAGTTGCTAATTTTTCATAAAATAATTTGATACGTTTATTTGCTCATTTGCTAGTCAGAAACAACAAAACAAATGACTGGTTGAGACCTCACATCAATTAATCAAATTTATTCGTGTGAGGTCCTCAAGCAGGCCCTTTTAAAATATACATTATATGAACAAACACAAATAAATGATTTTGAGTCTAAGTTGCGAACCCAAATAGCCTTTAATTTACGTCATCTTGCTTAATGGTGTCATTTTGTAACACTAAGTGAATTCTCGATAATTCACCGGTCAACAAACTTCTAATAAATATTGTAAATGCGTAGATGTTTATTGGTTCATTCTTTGCGTTGAGAGAAATGAAAAATACTAATTGGTATATTTTAGAGATATAGCAATCTATACTAATATTATAAAGCTGAAGAGTTTGTTAGATTATTTGTTTGTTTGGATGAACGCGATAATCTCAGGAATTACTGGTTTGAATTGAATAATTCTTTTAGTGTTGGATAGCCCATTTATCGAGGCCCACGGGGCGGCGCAGTAACCATAAACAAAGGTGAAACCGCGGGCATAGCTAGTACATTTATATAAATACTTGTTACGAAGAAAAAATATATCTATGACTAGAAAAACAATTTTAACTTAGAGCACAGGAGAATTTTCTTACAAACATAGAGCAACAACTTTGAGAATAGGAACCGAGAATAACAAATCTTTATCCAGAGCTCTTTAAAAAAGTGAGAGGTACCAATGATCTTTGCCTTTTGCGTTGGTAAAACAATCAATAGAGTTTAAACAAGCTAGTACAGGAATGTAATTTAAACCGCAGCCTTTGAACATTTGCAGCAAATGAAAGTCAGTGAACTACTTTACTGCCGCTAACGCGTAGGCTAGCAAAGAATAAAAGCTACGAAGCTAAAAAAGCTAAGCTATAAAGCTATATAAGTACCCGAGGTGCTTTTAAATATAATTTATGTAAACAAGCACAAACTGTGACTGGATGCTATACGACTCACCTACATACGTTCAAAGGTTTCACATAAATTGCAAATCTATACTAATATTATAAAGCTGAAGAGTTTGTTTGTTTGTTTGTTTGAACGCGCTAATCTCAGGAACTACTGGTTCGATTTGAAAAAATCTTTTACTGTTGGATAGCCTATTTATCGAGCAAGGCTATAGGCTATATAACATCACGCTACGAACCACGGGGGCGGCGCAGTAACGATAAACGCAGCTGGCACCGTGGGATCATCAAGTCTGTCATAAATCCGTGAGTTGTTGCTCAAAATATCGAAAATACTAGACCGATTTGAAACCATTGTGCCGCAAAAAATACTAGACCGATTTGAAACCATTGTACCGCAAAAAATACTAGACCGATTTGAAACCATTGTGCCGCAAAAAATACTAGACCGATTTGAAACCATTGTGCCGCAAAACTAATTCTTTTAAACTGTAGAGTACTTAAAAATTAAATAGTGCCTAGTTAATTATGATTTTGCGACATTTCCATATCTGTAGGATCACTTGTTTCCAGACCACTATATATATAGCAAGAATGAACATCAACATTTAAATCTGGTAATGACTTTCTGTGATATTTGTTTACATGATTTTTTATCGATACAAATCTAAGACGTTTAGCTAGCCGCTAGCCAAAAATCAGACCGTATTTTCTATCCAATGTTCTGCCTATTATAATTATTATTCCTAGGAACCAATAATATCAACGTTGTTTAATTGGTAAGCAGCAGTAGAGAAGGTACTCACCTTCTGTTATCATCTTTTCTTAGTGTGAGATTAAGTCGACTATTTTTATTTGATTGAATACATCCTCGACAAAATTATCTTGCACTTCTAAGAAGAAATGCAAGTTTCTTCACGATATATAAATTCATAGTTAAAGCGAGCCGTAGTTAACATACTCAATAAGCAAATCAATGCGAAAAGTCCCAAGTTCGTGCCGTGAGATCAAAACCATGATTATTGCGTAGCAGTCCAACGGTTTTTAAATCATCTATGGCTGCTCTAAAACAAAATAAAAAATAGAAATACTATATTCGAGAGAAGACTTGTGCAATAACTGTTAAAGTACAAATATTTTACAAGTAATAGAAGTATCTCTCGTTGAGATAGTTGTTTACAAGTGTGAAATAAACGATTGCGCGTCGTAAAGCATTATGTACCATTGTAAAAGAATTCATCATGCCAAATGTAAACTGACCCATATCGAGTGCGCTCAATTGCCTACGATACAACATACATATATTTATAAACATAAAAAATGGCTTGAGAGATTACTCTCAAGCCATTTCTTAATGTGTAAAAAATAAAAATAATAAAATATGATAAAAATACTTTTTACTATTAAGTATATTTTGAGTTCCGCACTTAAAGGTTACTATAGAGTCCGATTAGGTTTTAAATGCCGCACCGAGAGACATTGAATAATTACATTGCCTCCGTGGCGCAGCGGTAGTGAATGCGACTGCTGTGCATGAGGTCCCGGGTTCGAATCCCGGGTCAGGCCAACAAACAGTTATTGGGTTCTTCAGTTAAGCAATTTCAACGATTTTTAAAATTTTTGTCTGTCTGTCTGTCTGTTTGTTCCGGGTAATCTCCGAAACGGCTGAACCGATTTTGACGGGATTTTCACTGGCAGATAGCTGATGTTATAAGGAGTAACATAGGCTACTTTGATTTTAGAAAAAAAATAGGGTTCCGCGGAGACAAACACTTTTTAGTTAAAATCTACGCGGACGAAGTCGCAGGTAACAGCTAGTGTAAAATAATAAAAGCAACGCAAATATGAGTCGTACCAATTATAGTTGTACGGAACCCTCAGAGCGTGACTCACTGAGTCGATTTTAAAATCTTTATTGAGGGTTTAATCATAGTGTTTACGCCATCTACGTGAAGGCACTTTGAGCAAATTATATTTTAAAATAACATCAACAACTTTAAGCGCATTGCATTCTGTGTAGTGCAGTAAAAAAGTTATTATTACATTATTTTCCCATGCGTGGCACTAAAACGTTTATAGAGTAAGTTGTTATTAATATATAAATAATAATATTGGCCAATTAATAAACTGCCCCACTGCTGGGCCTTTTCTCGGATTTAGAAGGGTTAAGCAATGGTCCACTGCGCTGGCTCAGTGCGGGTTGGCAGACACAACAACCATTTGTCGAGATCATTACGGAAAACTGCGGCGAGAATCATGCAAGTTTCCTTGCACTGTTTTCCTTAATCGAAAAATGGGAGATCAATAACTATTAATGAATATCTATACTAACTAGCGGTCGCCAAGTGCTCGAAATTCGACCAAAGTTTGGCTGTAAGATATTGCTGATATATATGTCATTATATATTGATATATGTAACCATAGTTACGCGTTTCGACTGCGTGTGTCAAATGCATGGTTGTGTGCGTGTAGTGTTTTTTCATTAATTTAATGTATTTCTAATACATATTTTATATAAATATTAGCATTCGTCACTTCTTCTCTGTATAAATTATAAGTGTGCGAAATTTCATACTCCTCCGTCTGCCCAATTTTCGTAAAAAGGGATCCAAAGTTTTCGCTTCACGTATTAATATATAGATATTATAAAACTGAAGAGTTTGTTTGTTTGTTTGAACGCACTAACCTCAGGAAGTACTGGTTCGAATTGAAAAATTATTTTAGTGTTAGGTAGCTCATTTATCGAGGAAGGCTATAAGCTATATAACATCACGCTACGATCAATTAGAGCGGAGCAGCAATGAAAAATTTTGCGGAAACGGAAAAAAATCTCGTATATAAAGCAGACGAAGTTGCGCGGCACAGCTAGTAGTTAATAAAGTTGATCTAAAAGAAACCCATCCAAATATACACGTGAGACTCTGCTTACACTACTTAGATATAGAGCGTGATGTAATATAGTTTTATAAAATCGGTATGATGTATCGTAAAGTTTATTTATTTTAATGTGTCTGAGTTAACAAACAACGTCTATATAAGAAGCCGAATTGTTTTAGACTGTTCGCTGGTATGGTTACGGAGCTGTAGAAGACAGCGGGGTGTACGCTTAAACCCATGGTTTGACTTAATCTGAAGAAGAACGTTCATCATTATTTTTTTAGAAGATTAAAACCAAACTACTCTGTGTTGTTCCCGTGGGGAGCAAGGTTTTCAGGGACCTTAAAGAGACGCTGCACTATCAGTAGATCACCATTAAGAAAGAAAGAAAGAAAGAAAAATGTTTTATTTGCATCTCCATACATACATAATTTTAAAAACAATATTAGAAATACAATTAACCCGAAAACGGTACATGGAGATCAAATTAGGCAACTGCGTCAGCTATTGTTGCAGTATAGACTGCAACGCTGGTATTCTCGCAGGCCTACTAACAATAATTTATTAATATAGATCAATGCATAAAAAAGTAAAACATATAAAACATGAGATAAAAATAATAAATATAAACTTAAACAATATATTTATTTATACTATATTTATTCATACATAAAAGTGTATATAAATATATACATGTATATATAGTAGTCTATAAAAAATTAGTGTAATATAACCATATGATATACTACAAAACACTGCATGTGAAAATTACACAACAAAACACAAAACAGAAAAAAAAAGAGAAAAGCAAAGGAACATTGTCTTACAGATTGTGTTTCCGAACGCCACTTATAGTTGAGTGTAGTTGTTACGTCTGTCATGAATGTCAAAAAAAGCGTCTCACAGAGCTGGAGCTGGATGCGTAAAAAACATTGCCGCTGCGTACGCGTACGCGCAAATTAACAAAGTATGCATTACACAATTATTATTATATAATATATACGTCATATTGTTGTTCTTAGCTGTTATAAAGGTATGTAAAATTATTATTACAATGATTTTTGTTTGTTTATTAAAAACATCTTAAACTTATTACGGAATGTATGCAATGTTTTCAGATTTCGCATAGGCAGTGGAAGGTCATTCCAGCAATGGGTTGCGGCGTATTTGAAACTACCCCTGAAAGCCGTGGTTCTGTGACTCGCTGTGACCAAGAGATGAGATGCTGCACGCGTATTGTACTGATTAATATTACGAGACCATGTTAATTTTGTATACAGATATTCCGGTTTTTTGTATAGAACAATGCCAAAAAGTAAAGTTGCCAGATGAAGGTGCCTGCGAGCAGTCATCTTCAAAAGGTTCCCACTGATTAGGAATGGGGTGACATGTGTACGAGGTGGGATGGTATAACAAAATCGAGCACATGCGTTCTGTACACGCTGGATTACTTTCTCCGTTCTTTTCAATATGCATGGACCAAACACAGTATCCGCATAGTTTAATTTTGATAATATGAGAGTCTCACAGAGCAAAATACGCATTTCAGTACTCAGATGTTGGCGAACTCGATACAGCAGCTTGAGACGGTAAAAACAGTTTTTGACTGCTTCGAGTACATGCGTCTCAAAATGCAGTTCCCCATCCATGACCAAGCCTAGATTTCGAGCCTCACGGACTTGCTCAATTGGACAGCTATCAACCATCACTAACGGATTAAGGTCTTGTATCTTTTTTATGCATTCCTTTGTGCCTAATATTAAAAATTTGGATTAAATATATTCTTGCGCTATTAACAAAGGAATTACTTTTGAAAGAAAGAAAGAAAATACATTTACTTGTAGCAGATTATACACTACATACATCAGAGACAGTTAATTACAAAAATAAGAAAAAACCAAATCTTACTGCAAATTGGTCGCAACTCAGCAAAATGCTAGTTTTGAAAAAACTAGCGCTGGTCTTCCGTTGCGACCATGTTTGTAAATAATATACCTAATAAACTTAACACAACTAATACAACAGACGATATAAAATAATAATAATAATAATAACGCTTACGGTAGCAATACGATAACAATACAACATTTATTTTGCACCCCAGTTAAATCTAACAATTTGCTAACATCTTAGGTAACCGCTTGCTATTAATCCGTATACTGTCTCCTTAGTGGGTTAGAAAAACTTGAAGTTTGATCTAATAGTTGCTTGATATGTAGGTTTTCTTAGTAGAGACGAAGATAGAGAGAAGAAATTCACATGTGGAGAACATGTGAACTTCTTTGAGAGGACGACGGTACGTAGTATGTATTTAGGCAAAAAGGTAAGTTATAGAGGTTGTCTATTAAGATAAAAGGTTCCCAGACTATTTTTCTCATAGATCACTTTCAAAATTTAGCTGGTTCCGGTGGGCCCCCTGCAGTTACATTAATTCTCTACCCAAAAATTGTTAGGTTCGAGACCATTGGTACTGAATATGGAGTATGCTAGTTTTTACAAGTAACAGTCGCTGGGCTTCTTAAAATATTATCTGCCTACATTGATAGGTGAAGTCAAGCCAACATTTTAGTTCTTCAAAATTCTAAATAAAATTCTTCCAAAATTTAGTAATTGCTTTCGATAGGAAAGCAATTACTAAATTTTCGTGGACCCACGCTTACGAATTGTGAACTCCCATTTTTTTGTCACGCCAACGTAGATCCCTGTCGAGTCTGCCGTGGACCCCTGAACCACATTGGGAACTAATGATTTAGATAATCAAAGTAGATTTTATTGCTTTGCCCTGAACATGTTGGTAAACTCTATGCAGATATCGACGATTTTTCAGAAGAAAGTTCAATTAAACCCTAACTTAGACATCGAACTATCGACCGCTAGTGAATGCGAAAACTGAGTGGAGAATATTTTTGTTCGTTTTATTATTAGTGTTTTGACCTGATGCACATGTCTGGGCGTTGGAGTAAATTTTAGTATTTAGGTGAGAAGCTTTTTATCTAGACTTTATAGACGAATGTGAGTCGTTAAATTCGTGTTAGCCTAGTTAAACGACTGGGTAGGTTTAAAAAGTTGTGTCTTTGGCGTTTTTCTTTGAGAGTAATTAAGAGAAGTATACTGTGTGTCAATTAAATATATGACCTAAATGTCTTAATTATACTTAATTATGATTTTTTTCATACGTAAACCCACGACTCACATAACTTCAAAAGAGATAGGCAGAGAAGTAATACTCGCATACTTCAACAGGTATATTAAAATATAGCCAATCTTATTGCCGTCTGCTGAAAATATCCTGAAACTCCGTGATGCTACTGAAAATTTAAAAACTTCTGTTCAAACCGGCACTCGAACCTTGTTCCTCTTAATCGGAGTTGTCGAACGACCAAGATAGCATAACAAGAAAATATTTAAAACATATCAGACACAATAAAGACAAAGTAAGACTACTGATTCTACCATTTTACTTGCACCACAAATAGAGTGGCACATGCAAAATAAAACAACATGGCCGGCGGATACTGCGACGATGTCGACAATCAGCCAAAAACAAAACACATTGCTTTTACATGAACCACAAATGTACCTAAATATGTTATTTACTGTAGTTACGTTGGCTTAAATATGGCCAACGATATTGCCAATGGGAATAAAAGATTGATTTTGTATGTGGTTCATAAATATAGTAGTGTGGTATATCAATATCTGCCGGTGTTTTCTTGTTACAATACTTCCGTAAGTAAGGGAGGTATACATTTGCTTCTGCATGTATTTATATATAACTAGATTTTATCGGATATATAGCGGAGAGGAGATGAGAACGTCGAAAAGCTGATCGTAGTTGGGAACACGGAGGGCAAGAGAGCTCGAGGACGGTCTCCAACCAGATGGACCGATCAAGTAAAGCACTTATCTTCAATCAAACTCAACTCGGTGGTCAAAAGTGCCATGAACAGAAACTGATGGAGGCAAATCGTTTGATCTAAGTGTAGATTATCGAACGATGATCACGATCCTCAGACATGAGGAACCGACCATAGGGAGAGATATTTTATCCGCGGCTTCGCTCGCGTTAATATCTATAGATTATGTTAATAATATTTTATCTTATGGGAACAGTCCTTTTCTTGGGTTGAAAGGTAACCTAAAATGTGTATGCAAAATTTAATGATGATCGATCGAGCAGTTAAGACGTGAAAGCGTAACAAAGTAATAAACAAACTCACATTTGCGTTTATAATATTAGTTATCATTTATGCTACTAAGTCGTCAAACAGGGATTTGACTCACTTGTTAGTAAGCGGACTACGCGTATAGCTTATGGACATTGAAATTTCATGTAGTGTAAGCCACCATGCGAATAACAGTCATGTTTTATTCACGCGCTAGCGACACTTCAATAAAGAATTTGTTTTGTTGAAAGCACAAGTATCGAAGATAGCAAATATACCTCTCGATAGCGCTGGTAAAAGTAGTGGGTCTTCTAAAGGTGCCCGGCAACCCTACTTTTGCGGAAATACAACACAGTTTTGTGTCGTTGCGATCTTTTGTAGAGTGGAAATAAATCCCTAGTCAAACTACTCTGGTTTCAGCACAAGCTCTTCAATTTTGTTGGATATATCGAAAAAGTAGTGTCTTTTTCGATATATCCAACAAAATTTAAAAGCTTGACTTCTGCCAGAATTCTGTATAAATATTTTAAATACAAGTATTTGATGCCGGCGCATTTTCATATACATACTTTTTTAATAGCAACAACTAACATATCTTGTTATAGACGGTATCAGGTGAACATGGACCGTTAATTCAACGTCTAATATGCCTATATAACCCTCAACATGTTATCTTTAATTTTAACCCGGTATCCAAGGCAAATAGATACAAACCACATAAAACTTTTAACCTAACCCAACTTAACTTAAACTCAATTTATTCACATTAACGTGAGCACCGAATGCCAAGTTCGTAACACAAATATTTCTTTTCAATCAAATAAACACCACGGTACTGCGATAACCCGGCAAATGTAATTACGTACCTATATTTACACTTATTTACACAATTTTACACGCGGGCTATTCTCTGCCGTGTTTGCAAGATTGCCGCGTAAAAAATAGGTGTTGCCCGAGTTAAATATAGTTTATTTAGTGATGGATAAACTTATCGATGAGGAAGCGCTCGAGAAATAAATATATTTGTATGTAATGAAACACTAATTTGTTAGTTTAATGCGTGTGTGTGGATAATCTATAAACAGTGTACGAGTGATTTTTATAATAATTACATATCAGTGGCGGCTTATTTCTCAATTAGAAGGTCGGTTATCCAAGGACATTTAACTAGTGAATCTTTTAACTCATGGATTGGTATAATTGAAACTTTGTTTATGTAATATATCTTTCATCTAATACGTTCGAAACTAGGACAAGACGTTCAGGCGTTGTTAAGGCTGCATAAAGCCGAAGTATCGGTTAAGTTTAATAGTGTATAGATTAGTGTACGAACACTTGCATTCGGCAGGTATCGCCTGAGTTAAATTGAGTCTTATAACTTCGGTAATAAGACTTATTATGCGCTTATTGCCACCCCGTCTGTCTAGTGAGAGGATGAGCACCGTCAATCTGCATCAGGCAAACTGTTAATACATTTTTGTATAAAGAAATTCTCATTAGCACGCTCAGTAGTATCTTGCTATCGCGCATGAATATCTGTCCGGTAAACAACACAACGCTATACTTATTAGTATATTAAGAAAAATAAAAGGGGATACATGAATACTTTTATGCAAACGCGGCGAGAAACCACCAACTACCTTCCTAACCTTACTAAATGAATAGTGTCAATGTGGTGAGGAGCCGGTGGTTGCAAGCAGCTTAGCAACAAACGCTGCGAAAATCTTTGGTTTTGTATTTAGCAAGAGATGACATACGGCCGTGACAGAAAACATTGCTGAAATATAGGTGTAGTATGTTACATCTACCTAGCTCGTTGGGTAAAATAGCCGTGACTATAAATTGGAATTCTTAGAAATATTAAATTCTTACATGATTAACCGCTTATATATTACTCGACGTCACTTTAAAATTGATTGAAAAATGGCCGTCATCTATCGTACAACACTGTTTCTTTAAACTATTAAACAGATAACAAATGACAGTCGTTTAAAAAAACATACAGCCAAACTTGTGTGTGACAAGATTAATAAAACTTAATATACCACGAGAGTCGAGCTAAATCTGTCTCCATTCAACTAATTATTTGACTTCGAGTTATAAATATCTCCACACTTAAGGGGTTATTTTTCGCTGGCAACAGAGATGATAATGGGCGAAAAACTTATTTATTGTAAAGGTATTTTTGACAGGTTTGTAGCGATAGCAAAAGTTGACACGTTGAAGGGACTGAGTGTATAAAAAGAATGATATTGTCAATAGGTAGAATAGTCGACATGTATTGGAATGAAAATGTTCTATGGGTCGATAGCACTATACGAGGGGTCAGACTATTGTGAACTTTGCTTGATTTAGGTTTTTTATTAAGTATTTTACTTTCAACAAGAAATCTGAAATAATGAATAAGATTTCTATAGGTTTTATAATAGTTCCTTCTTCCTTTGAATTCTGGACTTTAGAAACTACTAACTGCTGCGGTATTGTTACTTATAAACGTTCTAAAAAAGTTCATATTATTTTTATAATACAATATAAATATAAACTATAGTCAGACTGTGAGTTACATTTTAGCACATAAGCCGCTGTGATAATTTATAAGCATTTTTTTATAAAATGTATATTAACTATACAGCTCGGATATATACTACTTTTAGCATCATTTACAACAACATACAAAGTCAGCTAATCAATAAATAAAAGCCAAGTACAAAGTATTTTATACATAATCAAAGTGCATTACCAATCTTCCAATAGTCAGACTAAAGCTGTGAAATAACACTCTTAAAATGAATTGGTAACAGCGAATATAGATAAGTTCCGACATTTATAAATACTACCGCCAAGTTTGGACTGAGAATCACTTATCTAAAACTGTTTCGTCTACCTCAAAATGTAACAAAACGGTTGATTGAAAGTACTAGGTTAAAATTAAATGTATGGGTAGTATTTAACTGCACAGCAAAAAAATACTAATTGCGCAGCAAAAAAAGGTAATTGATCAGCAACTCATGGCCAGCAAACTTTAAAGAAAACTAACTAGGTCGACGGAGCCCCGCTTCGCAGGGCTCCTATTTTTGGGTGGGTTTAAAAAAAGGAACCTAACATAACCTAACACTTCCGAGACGGAATGCAGTGATTTGAGGCTTATAGATGCACGCTATGCTGTGCAATATTTGCTGACCAATTAGTACTTTTGCTGATCATTATATTTAATCCCTAAATATATTATTATGTCTGTTGAATATTTGAAATAGAAACGAAGATTGGTTTTAAGTAATTAGAATAGTGTGGCGATTGAAAGTAAATCACGTATGTTATATAAGTATGTACTTGCCATGAGGTAACTATTTAATTATTAACAGGTTTCCAGTCCAATGAATCACATATGATACATAACAATAGATTTTCTATTGTGTCTATCACGGGACAGCGAAAAGGTTAAGCCATTGTATACCAAAACGCAAGTCTATGCGAAACACCGTGCGTTTTCTATTACGTCTGTGATTCTGTCAGACAAGAATGTTGATAAACTAAGAAATATAGTTTTGAAAACTAGGAAATAAACAAACGATGAGTTAATTATGACAATGAATAGTGAAATAAACAAGTTTACAGCAAATAATAACTCGGCAACATCCCAATTAATCGAAGCAATATTTAGAAACAAACAGGAAAATCCGTCACAAGACATTTAATGGCGAAAAAAAATTCAATACTGAAAAATACTCAAGGAAGTTCAATTACGCGAATTGAACTTCCAATAAAATAGAAAGAAAATACTCAACAGTCTATTAAAAAACGAACCGGCGCCAAAAACCACATCGTGGTTTGTTTATATAAGTGTGAGAACGTCACTCAAAAACAGCTGAATCCATTTTAATCTTACTACTCAACAGTTGCAATTTTTAAAACGCCGGAAACGGTGTGTTTTCAAAATTGACAGTTTTGACAGTTGCAATGTCAAATGAACGTCGTTTACTTTTCAAAATAAAATATTAAATATCAAAATTTGGAGACTAATTGATATTAAGTATTGTTAAAAAAGGAGCTAATTTAAATAATTTGTTGAAAATATGATAGCCTTCTTGGGCTCTTGGCATAAGTATGCAGTGATCATTCGGAATAAGTGCCTCATGGTCGACATTAGGTTAACTTTATTATAAAACTAGCCAGATGTGGCTGTTATATACCTTTGTTTATTTATGAATATAATAATATGTATTATATATATTTGAAATAAAAACTGATCTAATCTATACTGCCGTCATAAGGGAAAAGACGTATCTAAAATTAATTATCGTTATTAAGATTTTTACGTATTTGGTACGTGTGGTCGCTCAGTGGGGCAGGTCAACAGACTGCAATGTAGAGGGTCTCGGGTTCGAACCCACGTCGCGCACCTCTGACTTTCGGAAGTTAAATGACTTTTCGAAATTATGTGCGTATTGATTGACAATAACTATCGCCTGTTTCGTACCTCGGAGAGCACGTTAAGCCGTCGGTCCTGGCTGCCATGAACATCTATGGCAGTCGATATTGGGAAGTCAGTGTCCTCTAATATCCTGACAGTGGTCTAGCCTTAGGGTATCGTTAGCCTTCGGGTTGCGGAGGTCAGATGTCAGTCGCTCTGTGTAAAAACTGATATCCAGTCAAATCCGGTTAGACTAGAAAGCCGACCCCAAGTGACTTGGGAATAATAAAGGCTAGGGAGAAGAAGGTACGTGTAAAAATTGTAATATTGAAAAAGTTCTTACTTATGACTTTTTTCTTATAAGGCAGTAAGTATAGTAGATACGACAAGCTATAGTAGTAGTATTACAATACTACGTTACTAAGGTTTGCACTAAAATAATTGCGTGCGGGATCACGGGGCAAGACCGGGGGAAGAAAATACCAGCTAATCGTTTTAATGGGCGATACCTACGTCAACGATCGTTAACAAACTGTATGATGAACATTAGCTAGTCTGTGACTGTACCACGATTAGCTGCTATGCCTTATTTGGGACAACGCTATTTTGGTTTAACCTCCAATCACCTTTAGTTTCTCGCACACATTATGTTGCGTATTAGCGTAGCTGAACTGTGTTATAGGTTAGATTTCAAATATAAGCAGTATGCTATATCTAATACTAATACAACTACCTATGAGAGTCAATTAATGTCTATGTATAAATTGAATTAAATTTGTTAAATATATAAAGTCTAATATTTTTAATTTACTTGAGTACTGCTGGTATATTTTAGCTTTATTATTAATTATTCTTTAAGAAACCTGTAATACTTAGTTTTATATATTTTAAGAACTTTTTAGTGTAAGTCAAAACACACTGCATTGCTTTCTAACCCTAGAATCAAATTTACACGCTCAACAGAAAGAGTAAGCGCAATCTAATGTCAGTGGACCAAAGCTATCATAATACATATTATTGTCTATTCTAATCACTAAATTTAAGAAGAATGTCTTTTTAATAATCTTCTCTTCTTCCTAGCCTTTATTATTCAAAGTCACTTGGGGTCAGCTTTTCTGGTCTAACTGGATTTGACTGCATATCAGTTTTTACACTGAGCGGCTGCCACCTGACCTCCGCAACCCGAAGGCTAACGATACACTAAGGCTAGACCAGTGTCAGGATATATAAGGGCACTGACTTCCCAATAACGACTGTCATAGATGTTCATGGCAGCCGGGACCGGCAGCTTAACGTGCTCTCCGAGGCACGGAGCAGGCGATAATTGTCAATCAATACGCACATAATTTCGAAAAGTCATATAACTTCCAAAAGTCAGAGGTGCGCGACGTGGGTTCGAACCCGAGATCCTCTGCATTGCCGTCTGTTGGTCTCCCCACTGAGCTATCGCTGCTCATTATGTATTTAAATGTCTTTTTAACAATAAACCTGGTATTACTCAGCATAAATGACATTCACAAGAGAGTTTAACCTCATTACGTATAAGAAGAACATTCTTAAATGTTTTCGTTCAAAGTGAAAAATATTTTATGTGTCTATCTAAAAGATCTAGTTTGACGGAGACTAGACATATTTTCAAACGCGGAGTCCACAGGCATCGTCTTATGAAGTTTGCTCAGGAGAGACCAGCCACTAATACACGGCTCAGGATACTAATATCCCAAGCAAGAATATTTTTAGCACTTTTAAAACTTCCATCAATGTCTTTCATATAGTGATAAACAGAGATTAAATACTAATGTTTTGTTTTCAAGAGAGTTTTTTTATAAACTTCTAGCCTACTAGAGCAGCCATCTATCAAAACGTCAAATTTATTTTCAGCTGCTATTAGAGGGAGGTGAGGTAATTCTCACTAAATAATACAGACGCTCTCGTGGACCTTATCAATAGTATTAGGAACGCAATGATTGCTGTAGCGGCCTAAATAATTAGACAAAACTAAACTAAGGTTGATGTTAGGATGTTTTTGAATTGGATTTGGTAAACGAGTAGACTGTAATTTGGTTTAACATATTGAATTCGTTTTCGTTCCGTAAACGGTTTTATTGCAAATTTATTGTTATTATGATTGTTGTGAAAATGACTCGTAATGGCATTTTTATTCTTTATGTTACGAATACGGTATCTATCTCCGATAAAAGACTATTTGGCATTATATTGTCTTAGACTCATTGGACAGCGCTATAAGAAAAGTTTGACTGAAATACCAAAATATTTTTACAGAGAAATTCATAAACAATTTCATTTAGTTTAATTGATCGCCATATGATGACGTGACACCTGTTCCCGCCATGGCCAAAGCAGCCATCAAACGTTACTACACGAACACACCTTGAAGAGACCTCGATAACGCACAAACACAAAAAAACACATCTATTTATTTTAAACAATTATTTGCTTAATATCGCGCGCATATAGTATACACGAACGCCGACTTCATTTATCAATACATAATAAACTTCCTACATGCCAAAATAGACCGGTGTTCAGTACTCGAGCAGAAACTCTATCATTGACTGGAATTAAAAAAATAAACGGACTCATTCCACCGGCACAATTTACGATTGTAAATAATTATAATACGATTCAGTAAGTACAATCCCAAGGTCCCGTATCTGGTATTCTTTTAGTTAATCATTTACCACTATGGCTGCTGGCTACCAAGAAATTGACAACTGTTAGGAATATTATCCAAACATTGAGTACGGTACGCGGTTCAATTCGATTATTTTGATTTCATTGCTGTGGTTGCGCGGCCTTACGTTTATGATCTTGTAGAAATCCCGCAATGGGGTGCGAAAGATATTCAGATGGTGTTAATATAGTTGTTTCGTGGTACAGGATGGTGTTAATGTTGTAGTGTTGGTGGGTACCGTCAACAGAGCCGTTTGCGTCATTGCGTAGGTTTTCAACTGAATTTATTAATTAATATAAACTTTATTTTCGTTTTTATTGTATACTTAACTGCTTTGTTTATATAATATACATATAAATGTCTAAAGGTGGATATATTTTAAGTGATTATATGCAATAGGAGTACATGTAACATACCTGTTATATTTGAGTTTAATAAATAGGTTCAATATATATTTGTTTTACTATTTTGCTGGTAAATTTGTTGTTTGACAATAATTGCAAAATAATCATACATATTGTAAGAATATTTGTCGAAGTATTTAAACAGTTACACAGTTAATACAAACCTTCACCCCGGTCCGTAGTGGATAAGCATAGAAATAAATAGAGCCGAATGTCATATTATAAATAGATGATTGTAATGTTTCACATTAGTGTTTCATTTCAAGAAGATATATTTGAATAAATATTTTAAATATATAAGTAACGAGAAAGGCAAATGCCACGTTTGAGTGCACGAGTGGCGCAGTGGTTTAAGTGGTCGCCTCGCCACTGCCACTACGCCGAGTGTAGTGGGTTCAAATCTCATACAGGACACAAAATTGTGCGATCCACAAATGGTTGTGCCGAGTCTGAATGTTCTTTATGTCCATTATTTGAATGTTTGTAAAGTCTCCCGCGAAACAGGCATAACTCCTAGTGCGGGCGTTATCTTTTATGAAAAAAGAAAAGAAAAAAGAAAGAAAATGCCAGTACTTACAAGACTACTAAGGTTTGCGAGCGTAAAGAAACGAGAGAGGTTTGCCCTACAGAGAAACATTCAATTAAATAGAAAATCTATTTTACAGAAGTAAACAATTTGGGTATGTAGGCCAATTAGATTCTTGTTATGTTATTCATTCCACTTACACTGCATTGCGGATCTCCTTATTAGGAGATAATAATAATATACAACCCACGATTTCTCAGCTATGACTATGCTCTATGTAACAGATAGCAAACCTATTGTCGTCTACCAGATAATACAGTTGCAAACGCCGTGCTTCTACTTTTTAAACGGCTAGATCAAAACACACAAGCAAAAGGCCATTTAGTCAGTTTCTTGTTATGAAAGAATAGCATTAGGATATCTATTTACTAGGGTAGTGTCTTAATGTCCTCCAGACCGATTTCGGTCACGGCGGCCAATCTTAACGAAGATCTAATCTTCGCAGGAGATATTATAGTGCACAAGTATGTGTGCAAACATAAGTGCACTCTCTGTTCCTAACCCTCATGATCCGATGGGACGGTAATCCGACACGACCGGAGAGAGATCATTCGCAGGACCAATGGCTTTACGTGCTTGGCGAGGCACGGGGTAGTAGTAGTAGTATCTTAGTATTTAATAATTACATTCGAGGTAGATAAGTTTTCTTTTTTTTTTACTGCAAGGATGGTGAAGTGAATTAAGTAGCCTGATAACTGCCGCTACAGGGAGATTGACGAGCAGCGATAGCTCAGTGGGGAGACCAGACCAGAGGGTCTCGAGTTCGAACCCACGTCGCGCACCTCTGACCTTCGGAACTTATAATGACTTTTCGAAATTATGTGCGTATTGATTGACAATTATCGCCTGCTCCGTGCCTCGGAGAGCACGTTAAGCCGTCGGTCCCGGCTGCCATGAACATCTATGGCAGTCGTTATTGGGAGAGTGTCGACACAAAAGATCCCACTGGTTCGAAGTGTCACCGATCTGCACTGACTGGCCCCCACATAAGATAAGATAAGATACAGGGAGATTTGTGAGTTCCAAAAATTGTGTATCTACACAATATGGTTGTTTTGAAACTAGGTGCTCTTTGTGTTCATTGTTCAACTGTTTGTCAAGTCCTTGCGATATAGGCCTATATTCCTAATGTGGGAGAAACAGCTTATTTTATACATAGTACAGATACATATACACATGCCAAAGTATTGACGTTATGTAAACCAATATACTAGTCTCAAAACGATCACTAGCTCATCACTCAAAGTGTTATGTTGTGCCAAACTGATGCCCACGGTGTTTAGTTGCATTGTCAGTTTAACCCACACGTCATAATACAATTATATGTAGGAAACGCTATTTATTATAAACTAATAAGTATAGGACTATTTAATAGTGAAGTCAATGAGACAAAGAACAATGGCCAAATTTCTATAGGAGCTGTACCTGGTTTTTATTTACTATGTCTAGAAATAAACTGGAGTGGGATTGGTTTATTTTCATGTATTTAATACCATCCTGTATGAAAATAATGTGTAAGAAGCCTAAATATTTTATCGTGAACAAAACGCTGTGCTACTTTGTACCTACATAATACGCATATATCAATTGCATAAAAAATAATACTAACTGGTTTGATCTCTACGTATCTATTTATTTGTACTACTGTTAATAACTCTTCGAAAATATGAAAATAATTGCAAGCATTCAGTATTGAACCTTTTAGTATGCGAAAAGAAACGAATCACATCGTAAGTGAAATGAAAAGATGCGTTATAAAATTATGTAAGTTAAAAAAAATACAATATCAAAAAAAGAATGTATATCTTTTTTTCCTGGCTTCATAAACAGATATTACTTAACAGTAACGGATTTTTTCATATACAATACATGTCGGGTCGCCGTCAGGTACGAGTTGACCATTGTTCTTTATTTATTTATTTATCTATTTACTACATTACACATTTTTATAATTGGCAGCAGCTTCCGCACTAAGCTCGAGGCTTGTATAATTAAACAATTTACGTTTTCCTCGCTAGTGAGTTTAAGCATTGAAATAAAATTATTCTTAACAGTGACGATACCTGCAAATAAGCCTAAAATCTTCAATTCTCTTATTAAAATGAGTTATTATATTCAATCTAGTGCTAGCAAGCCATTAGTGTGCATTGGTGAGCTCACATACAGTTGATATTGAATAATATAGAGGAAACAAAATTAATTTCACTCGATTTACTGTTAAAAAACCTATTGGTGTTGCCCTTTTTTCTAAAACCACTCCTTAAAACACAGCGCCGTTCAAAGGCAGTGTCATTATAATCTTTTGATCTTTTGTTACAAATAACATTAAATTTTTTGTTGAGGCATATTTTATTTTTAGTCATATCTGGCATCACTGTTAATCACATTTAGTGAGGTGGAATAGCGTTGATTCATGCAGATTCATGCTGAACAAGAGATAATAGATCGTATTAAAAACCGGTTACAAAGTCAAGTATTGCAATCTAGTAACTGTGTATATAGTAATACTGGAACGTGTAAAGATCGAGAGTGACTTCTTTGAACCTAATCGTTATTGCCTAAATTAATAATATTGTTTGGCACGTTAAACTTCCAAAAAATGCGCGATTAAATTCAAAGGACAGATTTAAAATATTCTCGCCACCCACTCAACGCTCCACAAAGGTTGAGGAGCTTCAATGGCCGATATCCTTCGCAGATAATGTGAAGTGACGCCCAAAATCTGACGTCTGGTTAACACGTATTCACTTTAATTTTAAAATATCAGCGCATCTGTAATATCGAGGCAAATGCATTCATATGTCTGCCGTGATGTATTAAATAATATAAAGCGAAATTGTGACACCGCTCACGTGTAGCGTAGCGATTTGAGGCAAAATACAAAACTATTCGAATAATAATTGCATGTTAGTGAGTCGTTTAGGAAGTTATGTTATTGACCATGAGACAATGTTGGGCTCACCAATTATTATTGGATCTTATGTAGGATCCACACACTGAAATATAGACAGCTAAAGGTCTTAGTAGCAGATTGAAAGTCTCCAACCTAGCTCGAATTAGTACACAAAGAAACAACAAGATATTTCTTTCATGTCTTGTCTTTTTATCTTGTTCTTTGATAAGCTGCCAGCTTCAAATGTGCCTATCAACTTTTATATAAGATATTTATTCTTCACATAGGTAAATATTACGTGTAAGGGCACTGGTAATTTTAAAGGTTTATTAACTACATTTATGAACATTAATCTTTTGTTGTCAGCTGTGTAGCTGGTGCCTTACGAAGAAGTTATTCAATGATATATTATTTTATATCTAAGCTGAAATAATGAGTTGATGAAAAAAGTTGTTTATCAACCTTTATGTTAGTTTCAGTTTTGTTTATAGCCAATTGTTTCTTAAGGCATATGCATGCACTTATTCGCACTTCTTTAATTAGTATCACATTGTAGAGTACCTATGCGAGAGTTCTTACACAACACAAAAACGAAAATTTTACGAGCCATCATTTTTATTCGTTGATAAAAGTACGATTTTCTTATGCCCGCTGATATAAGATTAGTAAAGTTCCACTTTACCGAGGTTGCTAGCTATAGATTAGCACGTGTAAAGTCGAAAAATACCATCAACAACCGTGGAAATTGTTAGTCCAATGTTCAGCAGTGGACATCTTAAGACGTATGATAAGGATTTTTCTTAGGTCACTGACATAAGATGTAAATTCCCACTTTACCAGGGTTGCTAACTTTAGGGTAGTACGTGTAAAGCCGAAAGATCACAGTAAGGTCAACCGTAGAAATTGTTGGTACTATGGTCAGCAGTGGAGCATCTTACGTACGATGAGAATGAGATCCCTACATTTTCAAAGTAATACAAATTATAGGCTTCATTATTTGTACAACCTAGCAGGCTACAGTTAAACTAAGAAACAGCTTCACGTATAAAACAAAGCTCCTATAAATAACATAAGCTGTCTATCGTGGTGAATAGGTAGCGAGGCGGCACATTTCCTGGCGTATTTTAAGACGACTCGGATCAATTAGGGTTGCACGTCGATGACCTATGATCGCTTATACATCTGTTTTTAAAACATTCACTGACAAATATGTCTATATTGAATGTTGGTAACACTGGCAGCGTTGTATAATACCGTCGTTTATAAATATGTCAACTTTGAAACGATCAAACATTTTCAAAGAATAAAAATCTTTATAAGCTAATAGTAAAAATGGGAATCTAGTATTGAATAGATAGATTAATAGATATAGAATTTGAAATATGCTATTTGCATCATTTAAAGGTTTACATACTTCATTTCATTCGTAATCGAGCAGTTCGACTTTTTATACCTATCAGTTGAAAATTTACCATACATTTATATATCTTATAAAAGGTTTTCAATACATTTGTTGAATTATATACTTGTATGGTAAGACACTACAACCTTAATTATCATTGAATTTTTTCAAATTATTATGTTTGTTACTTTCTTACAGACAGTTACTCAAACATAGCGTACCTTCGTTTAGGTTTATTATCTACTGCCTCATTCAAATGAGTATGTCCACTATACTTTATGGATGACATATAATAATAGAATCTGTGAAGCGATACTTGTTTCAAACGATAACGTTTAACGATTTTATATAGGGATTAAATATAATGACCACCAAAAATACTAATTGCACACCAAAATATGCTTACTAAAATATATCATAACGAGCACCTATACGCCTCAAATTACTGCATTCCGTCTCGGAAAGGTTAGGTTATGTTAGGTTCCTTCTTAAACCCACCCAAAAATAGGAGTTCCGCGAAGAGGGGCTCCGTCAACTTAGTTTGATCTCTTTAAATATATTTTGGTGTATTTTTGGTAAGCATTTGCTGTGCTAATTCTCTGGGCTATGTCGATGACTTTGGTTCTCTGTCGGATGTATTCGTTACGAATCCTATCCTTCAGAGAAACTCCGAGCATAGCTTAATTAGCAAGCTGAAGTGGCAGTGGGCTGGCCATATCGCGCGAAGAACAGACAACCGCTGAGGTAAGCGTGTTCTTGAGTGGAGACCGCGACTCGGCAAACGTAGTGTAGGACGCCCTCCGACCAGGTGGGATGACGATTTGCGAAAGACTGCAAGCAGATGCTGGATGCGGCAAGCTGAAGGCAGGGCGCTATGGCGCTCTTTGGGGGAGGGCTATGTCCAGCAGTGGACTATTATAGCCTGATGATGATGATGATGATGATGATTTGCTGTGCAATTAGTATTTTTTACTAGCCTTTTAAATATAACTCATCCTTAATCGTGCAAAATTCTATTCCTTTCATTGCAATTTTAGTGCCTTTGGTAGTAGAGTTTACCATGTACACAAAAATATAATAACAAAAGACTGTAGATGTCAAATGCAAAAACGCGCGCGTTTTAAACGCTGTTCTTCTTTCAAGATGTCGAATCATAGTATCCGCAAATTGTGATGCCCATAAACCCGGGGTACTAAACAACGATCGAACTATCCAGTAGGAGGCAGGACCTATAAAACGCAATCATAATGACACTCCCGCAGTTATGACGACCGAGGGGTGCACGAGGGGCAGCGGGGGAGGTAATGGTGGGTTCTGTCTCATTAGTCATACTTAATAAGTCCTTCTCAGTTTTATTTTATATTTCAGATGGAAAATGTGAGTGGATTGT
The DNA here is from genome assembly GCA_963564715.1 of Catocala sponsa. Classification (NCBI taxonomy): domain Eukaryota; kingdom Metazoa; phylum Arthropoda; class Insecta; order Lepidoptera; family Erebidae; genus Catocala; species Catocala sponsa. Next base: position 29,915,063 of record OY751327.1, read on the forward strand.
GTTGAATTTTGTAGTTTTAGCGCTGCTGTGTTTTGATTTTTGACGTGACATATGTCACTACTGTATGGCTGATGGCCAAATCATTATCATATTGAGAGGTGGCCCGTGTCCAGCAGTGAGACAGCTTATAAACAGAGCTGACATTATCATGACATTATGTGGCCACATTATTAGGTGCAACAATACTAATCCTATTTATCGAGTATTGGCTGTTATTTTGTTCATATTTCTTTAGCCTGTCCGTTCCGATGGTCCAAGCTTACGACGTTTCAATAAAATTCGTTCAGCGCGCTGTTAAAACGTGATGAAGTTACAAACACCGAAACATTTAAATTAAGGGTTTCCCTTAATTTAATGTATCTTCATAGGGGTATTTAATGCACTATGACACTTTTCTTTTGCTAGCTATTTTTTAGTTTCATATAAAAACTTCTAGCTACACTTAAACCAACACGCGTTGAGCTCTGGAAAGAAAAACATTTAAAAAAAATTGTGTGCCGTCACGGGACTCCTGGCAGATGTGAAACATCGAAATTATTTTGTACAAGTAATATGCATAAAAGAACATATTACGATAGGAACTAATATGGCATATAGTAAAATACTATCATATAGCGTGATGATGCGTCGCCACGCCAGCAATCGGTTTTACGTGCGGCTATAGATGTTTCACATAAAAAATCGATGTTGAAGTTCGATTTGAATTTCGAACACTCACGTGTTCTTTTTTTTTATTCTACGAGATCTCTAACGTCCAAATCTGTCCCATTCGTATTTAGGCGATTTCTTTTAACTTGTTTTTTCGCACAAGATAGTAAAGAGAAATCTTTTTTCGCACAGCCGTATCGTTGACCAGGTTGCTAATGCAGGTAAAGGAAATTCGACAGATAAAAACAAATAGCGGTGTCTAAATATTTGCATGTCGGCCTAATGCTGTTTGGTCTGAAAACTTTTCTAGCATCTTATGTAAAATATTTCTAACGCGTTTATTGACTAAACAACTGTGAATTATTTAGTCTAGTTGTCTAAAGATCTACAGTCCGTTCAGATGTGATAGTTACGGCTATCTAAGGTTAAGTTAGATTGTATTTAGGTTTTTGATTCTGTTTTATATGTCAATAAAGTGGCAAATTAACGGACTCTTTGATGACAAGTTGCCAGTGTTTGAGACGCTTTCTATTAAAAAATATCAATCGTTGTCTATCGGTTAGCTGCTGACAAAAGGCTAAGCTTACTCGTCTTGCTGCCGTCTTATCTTTTTGCTCTCTCCCTATCTGTCGGCCTCGATGGCGTAGTGCTTAGTGTAACCGACTGCCACTCCTGAGGTCGCGGGTTCGATTCCCGCACAAGTCAAACATTTGTGTACATGAACATGGATGTTTGTCTTGGTCTGGGTGTTTTTATGTATAATATGTACGTATTTACAAAAAAAAAGTATACATGTATGTTTATCCATTGTATAGTACCCATAGTACAAGCTCTGCTTAGTTTGGGCTAGATGGTGTTGTGTGTATGTGGTAGAAAATATTAAAATAAAAAAATATATTAAAATCTTTATGCTGTCATGCTGTCACATGCACTAAGCACTAGTACAAAACAATGCAATCCTGTGGGGTGGTGATATGCCAGTGTCTAGTCGAGATGCTTTTACATTTAGCGTTGGTACATTTTTGCCCTGTAGGTCTCTTATACCTTGATCTTTGCTACAGAAATTTTACTGTAGAATATGACAGTTTCGCTTACAAGTGAAGATGTTCTTTGGTTCAACTTTTTTTTTTTTTTGTTTCTATCACTCTCGATACAGGGAAAGTCTCTAGTGGTACCACAATATAGAAATATGTGATAAATAATGCGGCGGTCCCATAGCGAGCGGTCAGTAAGTAGGTTCTCTAGACCGCTCTCTGCGAGATTGGTGCCTGTAACGTATTAAGAAATCTGGTAATGTAGCTCGAACACGAGTAACAAAGGTTCAGGTCTGACTGCGCAGACGGCGTAGTGGTTAAAGTGGTCACGTCGCCACTGCCAGGGCGCCGAGTGTTGTGGGTTAGAATCTCACTATAATAATAATAATATCAGCCCTGTATTAAACTGTCTAACTGCTGGGCACGGGCCTCTCCTCACCGTGAGAAGGATTAGACCATAGTCCACCACGCTGGCCTAGTGCGGGTTGGCAAACTTCACATATCTTCGAGAATATTATGGAGAACTTTCAGACATGCAGGTTTCCTCACGATGTTTTTCTTCACCGTTAAAGCAAGCGATAATTAACCATTTAATACGCATATAACATCGAAAAATCAGAGTTGCGCGCCTTGGGTTCGAACTCGTGACCTTTGCGTGGCAGTCCATGTTGTTTGTGTCGGTTGTTGGAATGTTTGTAAAATCCCCGCGATACAGAAATTATTTCTAGCGTGGGAGTTGCTTTTAAAAAGTATTTTGTGTCTGGATATCCTAAGGATAAGGAGAGCCAAAGTGCTATCACACCAACAATGTACCAGCTTATCTTATCTTATCTTATGTTGGGGCCAGTCAGTGCAGACCGGCGACACTTCGACCCAGTGGGATCTTTTGTGTCGACACTCTCCCAATAACGACTGCCATAGATGTCCATAGCAGCCGGGACCGACGGCTTAACGTGCTCTCCGAGGCACGGAGCAGGCGATAGTTGTCAATCAATAGGTACGCACATAATTTCGAAAAGTCATATAACTTCCGAGAGTCAGATAACTTCCGAATGTCAGAGGTGCGCGACGTGGGTTCAAACCCAAGACCCTATGCATTGCAGTCTGTTGGTCTCCCCACTGAGCTATCGCTGCTCAATATACCAGCTTACTCTTACTAGGTTTATTTAGGACCCCGTTATGCAAACAAACATGACACGGATACGAAACGATGCCGTGATTATAATTAAACTTTTGTTAATGTTCCTGAATAACGTTGTGTATTACATTTTAAATTGTTTGCATGCATTCCCCTTGCATTATTAATCATCCAATAAAGGCAACATAATTTTTTTATTCAGTTTGTGATTTTTACAAACGAATGAACAATAAAACGCGGTTTACGCGATACTGGTGCGCGTGCGCCGATTTAAACACATACCGACCAACTTTATGGCGTTTGGGTAAAAATATAGGCTTATCATAGAATTAAAGCACAGAGGTTTAAGTAGATATAGAGCTAATTTCTTTTTAATAGCCATAATTTATAGTGTGTAACTAAATACCATTCTGTGTTCAATAAACGCAAATACCAGAATAGTGTTTATTGAACACAGAATAGTATTTTTGTATAATACAAGTAGTGTATACAGGTAGTAACTTGTATTCTGTTTTTGAAATATTCCCCGGCTTCACACGGGTAGCACAAAACCGTAACAAATTATACATCTAAACCATTAGTTCCCAAAGTGGTCCAGGTGGACCCCCCGGGGTCCACGGCAGACTCGACGGGGATCTACGTTGGCGTAACAAAAAAATGGGGGTGCACAATTCGTAAGCGGGGGTCCACGAAAATTAATTTGCTTTCGATAGTGAAGAACTAAAATGTTGGCTTGACTTGACTGTTGGCTCGACTGTTCGACAAGCTCAGCGACTGTTACTTGTAAAAACTTATATTTCATATTCAGTACCAGTGGTTTTTCGATTTTTCGGTAGAGAATTACAAAAAAAAAGGTCTGCCCGCCTACCGTGGTCGTGGTAGGTGTTCAGTTCCGATAATATCCAAAAGAAAAAAAAGGTCACATTTGTAGAGATTTGATCAAATTTTTTACTTGCATGAACTTGTTTAGCAGTAAGGGGTCCACCTGTACCAGCTAAATTTTGAAAGTGGTCTATGAGAAAAAAGTCTGGGAACCTCTGACTAAACCTTCCTCGTGAATCACTGTGTCTATTGATGAAAACCGCATGAAAATCCGTTCAGTAGTTTTTGAGTTTATCGTGAACAGACAGACAGATGCGGCGGGGGACTTTGTTTCATAATATGTAGTGATAAATATAGAGTTAATTACTTGCAAGGTAGATATCTTACGTTGCCACGACTACGTTTTACGAATCCCCTAAACAGTTCAGTTTTCAGGTATTAAAGTTTTTAATGTGTTATCTGAATCGAATGTTGTTTGCTCTTAGCCATATCAACATTATATAAATCTTTTGTTTGCGTGTGTTTGTAATTAAACTAAACGGCTGGACCGATTTTAATGAAATTTTTTGTGTGTTCAAGTGGATTCGAGAATGGTTTAGATTTGTTTTTTTTTCTTTTGTACAGGACAACGTCTGTCGGGACAGCTAGTTTTCTATAAAATTTGTTGTTTAAATGATGTGGTTCTACTACAGTACCTTTAGCGACATTTCTCTTTCTTTTATGCTCAAATATGATGTTTATTTAATTTAAATTAGAGAAATATTTAATCTTGTGTGTAGATTCTATTAATGTCCTCTACTGGACATATATCTGCAGCGATATCTCAATGGGGAGACCAACAGACTGCAATGCAGAGGGTCTCGAGTTCGAACCCACGTCGCGCATCTCTGACTTTCAGAAGTTATATGACCGTTCGAAATTATGTGCGTATTGATTGACAATTATCGCCTCCTCTGTGCCTCGGAGAGCACGTTAAGCCGTCGGTCCCGGCTGCCATGAACACCTATGGCAGTCGTTATTGGGAAGTCAGTGCCCTCTAATATCCTGACACTGGTCTAGCTTTAGGGTATCGTTAGCCTTCGGGTTGCGGAGGTCAGATGGCAGTCACTCCGTGTAAAAACTGATATCCAGTCAAATCCGGTTAGACTAGAAAGCCGACTCCAAGTGACTTGGAAATAATAAAGGCTAAGGAGAAGAGATACTGGACATATATCCATTCTTCGTGCTGCTACTGTAAATTTCTTTATTTCAAACCCATTAACAATTCGCTTTGCAATATTGAAACATTTTGCGCAAACATTAGCGCAAACTGGCGCAAACTTAATGATGACTATATCCAATAGAGCGCCACTCTCGCCTTTAGCATCATTAATATTTTCCTTTACATGTGAACCTATTTATTTATCATGTTAAGTAAACTCGACCATTGCCACTTATATTGATTAATAGTTCGCTTCAAAACCGTTTCGAATATGACAGTAATGGATCCTACAAATAAGTTTCCTAGAAACACTAATTTCTAGCGGCCCCGGTAAGAAACACACGTGTGGCAAGATGGACGCTGTCACATGTTCTAGATTTATTTGTTTCTTAAAATCTGCAGCGTTTTATTAGTTTTAGGTTAAAACATAACATGACACTTACGGCTATATATTCCTGAGCAACACAGCATCAATCATGTTTGGTGCGTAAAAATCAGCTATGGTTAGCTTTAGACGTCATACGGCTGACGTGATGGTGATGCTGTCCAATAGAACACTCGTTTATTGCCATTTAGTTCAAAATTGTATGTACTATAGAAGATGTATAAGAAACATCGTCTACCGTATACAATCTCAGGCTCATTACTGCTATTAAGAATTACGTTACAGAATAAACTTATAACTCTTCCTCAAAAGCGGGATTTATCTTTAGTCCTGAAAATTCGTAGTTGCGCATGCAATTCTGCTTTCTACTGACATAGGCAGTAAAACTGTTTTACGTATACTATAAAACGTTTCATTATTTCTATCCCCTACCAATTGTTTTATATTGCAAATGTCGTTTGTTGTCATATCTTATCAATACTAATATTATAAGTTGGTAAAAATTGCATGGAGGTGAAAATTGTGTGAGAAAAAAATGCACACAGTGGATGGATCAATAAAATATATATTTATACTATGTTTACATGTGTTCACAAACAAATTAGTAAGCTCAATATCTTAGTATTATTAGTACCCGGAGGAAATTAATTTTATGTAATGTTAACATTAGTTAAAATCATACATCAATAATTTTTTTAAATGGCCTTTGTAAAGGTTTCAGCAGGACTATGACCGTTTCGTGTCAATCGTCATTCGCCGGTCATCAAACGATTCAGAACCGCCATCAAATAACTAATGACTAATGAGTGACAGCCGAAAGCGCGGCAAATCAGTGAACGCACAGATAACGCTCGTTCTGCCCAATACTCGTTGGAAAATGGAGAAAATTTGTTCACTGCAGTTAGCTAAATGATTTTTAAACGACTTGATTTTTATTTTGCACCATTGATGTGAAAATATATTGTTTAGAATCATATTTTTTGTTGCTGTTCTTGTGTATCTATGCGCATTTTAGGTGCTTTATTATGAGTTACCTAGTGTTGATATATAGGCAAATAAGGTAAAAACTTTATAGGATAATTTCAGAACTGCTACAATTCTGTTAGACATAAATAATAACGTTTAATGCAGCAAATATTTATTGTTTCCTATAGATATTCAAGTGGAAAAAATTGGTCGTAAAAATGTTCTATGAACATTATCTCGAGAGTATGTGTAGCAAAGTTCATCAGGATTCCTCACTTACGTACTTAGTTTTCATGGTAATCGCTTACTTGAAAACGCCGCTAATAATCGTTTTATGTAAAATATCATAGTACAACAAAATTAGCCAGAACGCACGGCGCGTACGGTAGGTATAATTAATATAAAAAGGCACGATCCCGACGAACTGTTTAATGTAGGAGCCACATTGTAAGGCAGCCGCTCCCGCGATATTGGGTCAACATTGTCCAAATGCCTCGTGCTATGAACTATGGGCGTTATCGACGCGTTTCGCAACCGCAGTAAATCAACCTCATGGGAGGCTGATCGAGAATGGATTGGTTTCTAAACTCATATTCTAAAAAAAGTTGCAATTTAAATTTGTGGAACTGACTGGTTGAAAAGAAAGTTTGAATTATTATTGCCGACGGTTAACATTGTTGAAGTTTATGTATAATGTAACGTGTATGTGTTTGCTTTCGACAAATGAAAAAATGCAATCTCATTGAAGTAATTACACTAGTTCATTTATTTACATTTCACGTAGTTTGAATAGTTAAAAGTGCGTATTAATTTATCAAAAATCTTTAGGAAAAATGAAAATTATAGCTTACTCTTTTATTTAATCTAACATAGTGCTTACAGAAAAGTTTTCATGGCTCAAACTATGAAGCGCATAAAGTTGTATTTATTAATTTGTATCTAGTAATTTAAAGTGTGCGAATTTGTAAACTTTCTATGAAATTCTCAGCACTTTTGTTTCGAAACTAAAACGTAAACAAATACTAACGAACACCTTGATTAGTTGCAAAACTGCTAACGCCGGTGAATGCATCGTGAGAGTTAATTAGGACGGCTGCTCTAATTACAGCGCTAATTTGTACAAATTACTTGCATAAACACGCGCCGTACGCGCTCGCACCATGGGAATTACTCCTCTGACGATATACACATTTCACACCTCAAATAAAGTTTTAATAAGACCGTTCCTAACAACATACCGTCATAGCAAAATATATCGCGACTCACGTGTCGATATAGCACACAGACTACGGATCCAGGTTGCGGCGAGCGCCCACAGTTTTCAGACACACAATTTTAATGCATGCTTTTTATTTTGTCATTAACCTTCGGGGTGCTCCGGTTTCGAATCGGCAACGTTTTATTTTTGAAACACGGTTACGCGGCGCGGTGATTAGAGCCGGTCGGCGGCCACGGCACGCACGCACTGGCCGGCACGTGGGCCTGCACTGCACCGGAGTCGCGACTCCCACTTACTATATCGAAAAACTTTCAAAATTCGATACAAAAAAGTTCGCGTTCCGTTTCCAAAAGTTGCGTCCGCCGCGTGGAGTGACGGCGCGCGGGGCAGGCGCGGGCGGCGCGCTCAGACGTTCGCGGCGACTGGCCCGCCTCGCTGAAAAAGCTCCTTACGTTAAATACATACAGGGCGATGTGCATTCTATTTATAAACTTAAGTTGGGCGTGCGGCACGCGCGTGCAGCGCGCCCGACACTGCCTACATTAACATCATAATATTTGAAGTTATTAGGTCAGCTGATGAAACGTGTTGCGGCACTGCGCGCTCGCGCACCCGACCCTCGGCAATTAGCGTGGTCTCACGGCACCACCGAGCGCGCTACCGGCCTACCACACACCTGCATCGCCAGCACAGCACCAGCTAAGTGACGATAATATGCTCCCGGTGCATCCAATATTAAACAGATGAGATGCTCGCCTCTAAGTATAATAGTAACACATTGGAAGGGCTCCAAGAATAATAGAGATATGTTTCGGTTTATGATGATCGTGAGAACCGTTTTAAGGCGGTCTCGGCCCGCGCTGTCCGTTTTAAATTTTATTTTATTTACTAAAATAACATCTTTAGTTACAGTACAAACTATAAAAACGGCAATAAATATTGAGTTCGACATTTAAATTTATTATCGTAAAACAAAATGGCTTCATATTTTCTAGATGATTTTTCGTAAGGTTTGATTTGCGTCAACGTCTCGCGGTTGCGTCGTAACTTGTCAAGTGCGTTGAGTGGCCGACAGACAAGGCGGACATGGGCGTCACCGCGGTGACGAATATGATTTAAAAAACTGACAAGACACTTTGTAACACTAAAACGAGGGACGGACGCTTCACTTCGAATAGAGAAAAAATATTGTCGAATATAAAGTGCGAGAGTAATGTCGCAGCGGATAAATCTCGCTAGTTTAGGCGATATAAACATCTCGCCACATATAACAAGTAAATTGGACGAGTTAATATATTTATTTTTTACATAAAAAATTGCACTTTAATGTAATAATTTATTGGCTTTATGAGTATCATGTAAATGAGTTGAAAACTTTATGTTGTCAGTGTGAAAATGTTAAATGTATATTTTTATATCGGCAATATTTTGTTGGACTAATGTCTACTAACTAGAGAGAGTGGCACACGGGAACTAATTTGACAGACTAAAGATTACAAATTGGTAGGAAGTTTGTATAATATATTTCTCTTTAATTAGAGGTGATGATGTTTAGCATTAAAATTATTAATTAATGGTGTAAATAAAGAAAAATCTTACAAAATTTATATAAACTAAGGATTTTAATACTGATGTTGTGCATTTCAAAATATTAATAAAAATTAGACATTAAACGCTTTTCAAATTAAATTGTCATGCTGTGAGCAATGGTGTCAATCCAGTTGCAATTAAAACCTTATTTATTTCGACTGTATCTTTTGTACTTAATAGCTTTCACAGACGAAGCATAGGTAACGTTAGTTCCGTCAATCGGCCTCTAACCGTCGTTAAGCTAAATTTTAAAGATCACCTTTACAGAAGGTAGAGCTTCAATTTTACAAAAATAAAAAATACATTCAATTCTTTGTAGTATAATTGTGTGCAGTGTATTTTTAGCTGTAGGACAGGATAGTGAAGTATATAAACCATGTATAAACACATAATGTCTAAGAAAGTGGCCATTCTGTGGTGAATTTCACGGGATGTTGTCGGTTCGATTCCTGTATGTAACAAACATCTGAGTAATCGCATATTGTTTTTCTGAACCTGATCGTCTCTTGTATTTGATAAATACTAGCGGTCGCCTAGTGCTCGAAATTCGACCAACTGATATATATTATGTCATGTCATTATACTCGTATATTGATATATGTAACCATAGTTACGCGCTTCGACTGCGTGTGTCAAATGCATGGTTGTGTGCGTGTAGTGGTTTTTCATTAATTTAATGTATTTATTATACATATTTTATATAAATATTAGCATTCGTCACTTCTTCTCTGTATAAACTATAAGTGTGCGAAATTTCATACTCCTCCGTCCGCCTAATTTCCGTAAAAAGGGATCCAAAGTTTTCGCTTTACGTATTAATATATAGATATGTATATACATAGATTAGGTAGATCCTATATATATATTTATTGAGTATTGTATTCGAAAGTATAGGGTATATTATATAATGCATGGACATGGTTAAGCTTAGTACTAGCAATTTCCCGCGGATTTACCCGAGATTGCCTTGGCGTGGAGTTGAATGGTGTTTGCGTGATTTCAGCACAAATAAATATAGACAAACAATATAAAAACATTGTTGAGTTTAGATTACTTCAAATACTCAGTCCAATTAATTTTATAATAAATATTTCAAGCGTATAGCTATAAACATTCTTTGATTATCATATACCTCTCTTAACCTATCAATATAACCATAGCTTGACACAATGAGAAAAGCATTATGTCTGGACCCAAAGATCCAATAATCACTATAGGCGTTAAAAGTTTATCAGAAAAATGGACGTACTTTCTAAAAAACGTTCCAACCCACACTCGGATCAAAATCGAGTTATTATTAGCAAATTAGTCACGAGGTTACTATTTACTAGCTGGAAAAATTTGGTAGCTCTACTATCACTCTAAATACGAAATCATGACTTAGTAGCCCAACCCACATGTCTGAAGAAGCAATACGGGATTGAACTTCAATCACGATTATCTTAAAATGTTAACTTTGTGGGTTGGAACGTTTTTCAGAAAGTACATCCAAATACACCCATATATTGAAATCTTCTTTTCTTCTGGTTAGTGGACAACCTGTTGTCAAGAGTCTCTGACATGGCTTAACGACTGCTGTCAATTTGACAACAACCGGGACCGACTTTTTACGTGCCCTCCGAAGCACGGAGACGCTCAGATGAAATACCACTAAGCAGTCACCCATCTGTAGACTGACCGCACCCAACGTTGCTTAACCTCGCTAATCGTTTACCGATCAGTGAGTGCAACTGCTATTGATATAAATCTACTTTATACGGTTTTATCGCGTTGTTTACTTTAAAACAATTTTATTGCATCATTTTGAAAATATTAAACTACGTAGACATGGCTGCTGAAAAGCAACTGAAACATCGGGAAAAGTGTAAACTTAAATTTAATTAGATTCAATAATTTAAAGTAAAGAGTAAAAATATTTTTTTATAATTTTAAATTATGTAATTAAAGTGTTTTAAAATAAACAACTGCATAAAATCCGTATAAAGTAGTTTTAGTTTAATCTCAATGCATATCATTCGCGGCAACGTAAGACAATATTTAAAAAATATATGTAAAGGTAAAATACATTTAGTAAGGTGTACAACAGAATAAACGACGATGTGTGTAGGTACATGTATATTAAAACATATACATAAAGTAAATGATGTATGATGTCCCAAATATTCTAGTCGTGACACTTCGTTGCTAATTTTCAGTGCTGAATGTACCGACTGTCGTAAATTATCTTGAAATTATGTTGAAGAAATCATAACACCAGTATATTTAGTTTTTTTATTTAATTAATATAGATGAAGAAATTTGAATGTTTGAAGAAAAGTAATTTTAATGTGAACAGAAGTGAAAACAGCGCTAGTCCAATGTCTCAGGAGTTGATCTTGCAATGAAAACTTCGCGCGTCGTGGGTTTGATCCCTACCGCATTTTTGTTATAAATTTACTAACACAAGTGTTAAATTAACTGGAGATGTTAATAAGAATACTGTTATTCTCATTAACTATTTGTAAACCAACTTTTTTTTTATATAGTTTGATAAAATTGCTATGTATTTTGTGAGAAAATCATTTTCTGAGAGATTTTCATTATGAATAAATCTAATATCGTGAGGAAACTATGTGTGAACAATCTGTTCTATTTTATTTATGGTAACTAGAATTTCGTGTGTTCCTTTATATTATCTACTTAGACTGCCTCCGTGGCGCAGCGGTAATGAATGCGACTGCTGTGCATGAGGTCTCGGATTCGAATCCCGGGTCGAACCAACAAAAAGTTATTGGGTTTTTCAGTTAAGAAATCTCAATAGCAGCCCTGAGTTAGGAAGTTGCCTGTGTGAGACACCCCCGTGCCTCGGAAATAACGTTAAGCCGTTGGTCCTGCGCCTGATCTCTCTCCGGTCGTGTCGGATTACCGTCCTATCAGGTCATGAGAGTTAGGGAATAGAGAGTGCACTTGTGTTTGCGTACACACTTATGCACTATAATATCTCCTGCGTAGTTGGCCAGTCTCCGTTAAGACTGGCCACCGTGGCCGAAATCAGTCTGAAGGATATTATTATAATATCTACTTACCATAGAGAATATATTCTATGGCGTGCAAGTAAACTGCTTATTTAGTCATAGATCAGTAGCAACCTAAAGTTTAAATCATGAATAGTCAAGTAAATGTATCTATTTATATCCATTGCTTTATGCGGATGTACCGATAATGTCCTAGAGCCACATGAGGGCCAGTCATATGACGTCTACCGGACTCAGTACCGGAGTCCACTAAGCTCCAATAACTTTGTGGACTCTAATACTATAGCGGCATTACTTTTTAATAAATTTTAATGTATTAAACATGCACAAAAAAACATTAATATCTTTTAAAATATCCATTTGATTGCTCCGGTGTCGCAGCGGTAGTTTTGACTGTTGTGGATAAGGTTCGTATCTTGTGTCGGGCAAAGCGTCATCAAGTTTTTCTGTCAAGCAATTCTTACTAGTAGCACGGTGCCTGGAATTGTGCCTGGACAACGGCAATAGACCCAGCCATTATTACGTGTGTCTTAAAACTATGGTTTAAAGTCCGAAATGTAATAGTGATTGTGTGTGTGTAATATCTTAGCCCCAGACAGCCTACCTTTTCCGATATAGACAAGATGAGACGAGAGTAAGTATGCAAATTTGTTTAAGAAATTTTAGAATGGTTTCGTAGTTACGGAGTTTACCATCTACATACATACAAACAATTTTAAACCTATATAATAAATGTAAATATATTGGTATAAGCTAATTTTTTTCAGCTGTAATCTATACTAATATTATAAAGCTGAAGAGTTTGTTTGTTTGTTTGTTTGAACGCGCTAATCTCAGGAACTATTGGTTCGAATTAAAAAATCTTTTAGTGTTAGATAGCCTATTTATCAAGGAAGGCTGTAGGCTATATAACATCACGCTACGACCCACGGGGGCGGCGCAATAACAATAAACCGCGAACACATCTAGTTTTATATATCCTTTTAAAGACATTCAACTTAAAGTCCAATACATTACCCAGTTTATAATTGATCGATTTATTCAGTTCAAAGTTCCAATCTGCTTTAAATTTCACCCAGTTGTTATTGCATTAATATATTTCAGTAAGCTGAATGTACGTCTTTACAATTTGTTTGAGAGAACATAAATACGTAGTCGTCTAATTCTCGTAAATCGCTTCCCTTATATTGAGTGTATGCATGACACAAAGTGTCGATTCCCGCGCGGAGCATGGCGTATTACTAATTGTATGTTTCAAAGATAGTTGGGGTTTCGGTATATATTGTTTCAGTGATTTGTGTGTTTATAAAGTCTTCGGGGTGCATGTATGGGATTCTGAAGCGGAATTCAGTGATTGTTTTTAATTAATTGTATATTTATACAACATATACTGTACTTAGAGATTATTTATTTACTAACTTTTGCCCGCGACTTCGCTCGCGTTAATTTCAAATTTGACAATTAATTCGGATCGTACTCTACTTGTAATAGTATAATTCAATCATGATTCGAAAGACACGTGGCGCCATCTATTGTCATAAGAACGTTATTGTTGATTTCCTCGGGAACAGTAATTATTTTTGGGATGAAAGGTAGCCTATGACCGTTTCTGTATACCTGACAACGTATGTGCAAAATTTCAGGATGATCGGTTTAGTGGTTTAGGCATGAAAAGGTAACAAACAAACAAACAAACTCATTTTCGCTTTTATAATATTAGTTAGGAAGTTAGGATAGGATTTAGGTCACAAAGTAACAATTATGAACGCCAAAAGTTTTAGCGAATTAGTTACTAAATTTACATTCATGTTAGTTGCTAGTTTTAGGCAAAAGGTTCAGTCATAAGAAGCTACCTGCAAGGAACTTATCTTATCTTGTGTGTGGGGCCCAGTCAGTACAGACCGGTGACACTTCGATGACAGTGGGATCTTTTGTGTTGGCCTCAAGAATTATCCCTTAGCTATCTTCCTATGAATGTACTGCATCAGCCGCAGTGTACACTTCAGAGGGAGAAGCCTGAAGTCTTCAGGGTTTGGATATGCCAATCCCATCAGACCCATCCTCAGTCCAGCCAACGCGTCGCATTCACACAGTAGGTGCGATATGGACTCATCCTGTTCACCACAGGCTCTGCAGATCGAATTGTGTGCCAATCTCAATTTGCACAGGAAGTCGCTGGTACCAAAATGGCCCGTGAACGCTCCTATGAGCAGGCGTATTTGGCTCTTGTTATACCCGCAGAACTTCCGGGTGAAGCCTGTGACTCTGCATCCTTGCAGTAGTGCAAAAGCTGTAAGTTCCTACTTACGGCCACTTTTTAATCGCCTTATTCTTAATATTCGGTTAGTTATTATAACATGACGTCGACGGCTATATAGTTGCTGTGTATTAAAAATTTCAAACTAAGAAAATACGAGTACTTAAATCTCGCGACAAGCTTTTATATCATATAAATTGTGTCAAATGTGAAATGACGTTATAAGTTAACAGTAAAAGTTTTAGTTTAAATGTTTATTTTTTATTTTTAGCGCATTTAAATAAAAGCTTGTTTTTAAAAAGGTTTTTTTACTTTTAATTTATTTTAAATGGTAAGCAGTACACCTTTGATATCATAAGTATGCATAAGCGACGACAACTGCTAACTATTAAACCGAGGATCACACATGGATGCATCTTGTTAACCAAATATTCACCTTGAAAAATATTTTCGGTGATTGCAACATTTTATGACAAGTCCGTGTTATCCGGTAGCATTTGTGTAGGTGCTTCGAAATCAGCATAAAAACGTACAAAGATCAACATAGGAAGGCATATGCAAATGTGCTGTGTGTATGTGTGTGTGGGTTAGTTAGTATGTGTGTGTGTGTGTGTGTGTGTGTGTGTGTGCTGTGTCGTTTCACCAGACGACGTTACACCGTAACGGCCCAGTTGCGCAGGTGCGTCGTAAACGATGGACACATCGCGTTGTTAAAATGTAACATTGGTGTGATTGAGGAATGGATAGCGGGAAGCGAATATTTTAGAATATATCTACGATGTATATAATACAAAATATAATCATAATATCAAGCAACTAATCTGGCATCGTTTTTTTTATTGGTTACCGACGATTAGCTTAGACTTGGTAATGTCAAGGGTATACCCAGCTAGCAACGTTTATTTTTATTATCTCTATTATATTGAGGCCTATGAGGCAAATTTAGTTGCGTAGATTTTTTGGTCCGCGAGAATAACCACTGCCTATAATAATATGTATAAGGACACTCATCTGCATCTATGAAGTCACTTGTACAAATATTCTGCCCTCTAAACTAACAATGACATCCCCTTTTTTAAGGGCATTGTTTTCTAGAAACTTGCCTTTATCGTGGAGGCTTTATATTCAAACATCTCACCAACTATGTTTTTACTTATATATAATTAAGAGTGAGTTTTACTATACTCCATGCCAAAAATAGCCTGATCGAAGACCTCTATAACACTTTTCCAGACCCTGAAATAGAGACCATAATAATATATTTAATCGTTAACATAAGATACGATACCAACAAAACCAATAGATAATAGGTATCTATATATTAATACGTGAAGCGAAAACTTTGGATCCCTTTTTACGAAAATTGGGCGGATGGAGGAGTATGAAAATTCGCACACTTACAGTTTATACAGAGAAGAAGTGACAAATGCTAATATTTTGTCAAAATATGCATTAGAAATACATTAAATTAATGAAAAAACACTACACGCACACAACCATGCATTTGACACACGCAGTCGAAGCGCGTAACTATGGTTACATATATCAATATATAATGACATAATATGTCAGCAATATCTTACAGGCAAACTGTGGTCGAATTTCGAGCACTAGGCGACCGCTAGTATAAATAAATGTTATATTGTTGAAGTAAGAAATTTATGACTGCACGGATAGCTATATATGTATACATATAGTGGTTTAGTCGTCGCCTCGTCACTGTTATTACGCTGAATGTTGTAGGTTCGAATCCCAGACAGGCCAAAAATTTATATACATACATACATACATAGATTCACGTCTGTTTTCCAGAGGGGTAGGCAGGGACTACGGATGTCCATTTGCTACGATCCTGACACATTTCTCTGGCTTCAAAACTTTGTGTGCTCCACAAATGATCGTTCCGAGTCTGCGTGTTCTTTGTGTCCGTTGTTTGAACGTTTGTAAAATATCCCGCGACACAGGAATTATTCTTAGTGCGGCAGCTGTATTTTATTTAATAATAATAATAATATCAGCCCTGTAACTGTCCCACTGCTGGGCACAGGCCTTTTCTCACTATGAGAAGGGTTAGGCCATAGTCCACCACGCTGGCCTAGTGCGGGTTGGCAGACTTCACATATCTTCGAGAACATTATAGAGAACTTTCAGACATGCAGGTTTCCTCACGATGTTTTCCTTCACCGTTAAAGCAAGCGATAATCAACTATTTAATACGCATTTAACTTCGAAAAGTCAGAGATGCGCGCCTTGGGTTCGAACTCGAGACCTCTGCGTGGCAGTCCAACGGTTTCCCACTAGGCTATTTATTTATTGGACCATCTACAAAGATACACACAACTTAAAGCTAAATAAAAAAGTGTTAGGTCAATAGAATAAGTGTGCACCCTCACTTACAGTAGGCCACACCATGCAAAGTAAAAACGTACATATACAGTTGGCGAAATTGGCTATCTATTATTTAAATAATACAAATTAGCCGCTGGTCTCTTGTCATTTGGACAGTATCTTGGCGACAGTGGGCCACGTGGTCCGTAACAACAAGAGATATAACACTGGTCGCAGCCAAACACCGAACATTAACATACTTACCGATTTTACGTCTTGAACTATCTGTGCTACTCGCGACAACTAGCCAACCGTTACTGACAGTAATGTCGATTTTATGGTCAAATTCATGGTTTAATTATTTAATATTCTAATACCTGGTTCCTGAAAGATTAATCATCGACGTGTCAAAATCAAACTCATATAATTCGATTGCCTGTTGAAGTGAAAACTTCTTTAGCGGCGTTGTGCACTTTTTGTGATCGGTAAAAAATGTTAAACTCGCGTCAGGACACATGACCTGATCGAAAATTCGTAAGACGGAGGGAGAATTGTCAAACTCGCGTCAGGACACGTGACCTGATCGAAAATTCGTAAGGCGGAGGGAGAATTGTCATGTTTGTGTACGATAGCGCAATAAATGAATATTATATTTTACCACAAAAATTATAGTACTTTTATATTGATAATAATTAAAGCAATTCGTGCAAAATTATTCCCTAACCATTCCAAAATATCAAAAATGCACAACGTTAATATTCAAGTTTTCACTTCTGCCGGCACTCCCGAAGTGCATCCCGTTGATTTTTTTTTGCTAATTTAGATAGTCAATGACAGCAGTTGACTGTTTATTAACTTACATTTTTTGTATTTGCCTTTCAGAGGTGATACATACATGATATTCTCACGTCTTACTAAACGTTGAAATAACTAATCAAACGACTCGATACGATATTGTTTTTTTAATGTCGGTATAATTTTATGGTATATAAAACCTTTAGTCGTAAGTGTAGATCTGAGAGTATTAAGTTGTCTATCGTTACAATATTTCTGAATTATTGCAAGGGATTTATAAATATTTAAACAACGGAGACAAGGAACACTGAGGCTGACCATAACCATTTGTAAACCACACAAATTTTTGTTCCGTGTGTCAAACGAACCCATTACCATCTCCATGCACTGGTATTGGAAAGGCGGCCAAAACAAACACTGCATTCGTGCCATCAAAGAAATTAGTCACCAAGAATGCAACGCCAATATCTCAATCCATATATTCGATTGCACATGCAGGTGAAGCCAGGTAACAGTGTTAGTAAGTGCGGCGCGGCTCGGGGTGGAAGCCGCGCGTCACTCACACACAATCCTTTACTTTTATCGCCATCCACTTCGATCACTACACTACATGACGTTAGAATTGGACACAGGAATTATTTTCTATTTATTGTAATAATTTTTATTTTTATTTTGTCTGTAGTGAAACTACGATTGCGTATTCAGAGTGCTTGTTAATTTGAACATCGAGAGAGTATTTATAATACAAATATTAAGCGTGTGTGAGCATACACATATACACACATGGAAACAGAAATATGTATGGCTAAGTAAAAACATTGAATAATAATTCAGCTCACTAATTAAGGTCGTAAGTACATCTAAAATATTGAAGTGACATAGTTGCAATGTGCTTACATCTCTAACATTTTGGTTACTTCTCAATAGCAATGGTCACGATAAGAGTAAAAACACTGTATTTAATGTTTGAAACGTATTATTCAACCAACTAAACCCGGTCACGCTTCGCTGTGGTTCAGCCTGATATTTTTAATTTCCCGTTCCCGTGGGAACTTTGGAATAAAACACTCTCATATATAGAAATGCAACGTTGTGTAAAAATTTCAAGTCAATGCATCGACTACTGATTGCGTTTTGCGAGTACAAATATATGGAAGCTGAATTTTTGTATATAAAAATGATAAGTATACACACAAAATTTATATTGCTTAGTGTGTGTTTTTTGTTTTTTCAAGGATAATCATTATTAAATCAATTTCAGTTGTCAATTCCATCAATTTTCTATGAATAAAAGTATTTCGCCAAGATTATAAATTTATTTATAATCTTGGCGAAATACTTTTATTCATAGAAAATTACTCTACAGTCCATAATCTATCTTTAAGCAAATATATTATGTTGCACTCTTATTAAATAATGGAGAGCAAACAAACGAACTTATATTATGACGCTTTTTAATTTTGAAGTTTTATTTTTCTCTTCAGTTTATATCTCTTGTAAATAATTTGTGTATATATTATGTTAATTATTTAATTATGTCAGTAATTAAAATTAAAAGAATTTTGTAGATTACTTCAAAATGTAATTCTTACCTTGGAATAGAATTATATGTAGGTATTTACTTAAATAAATTAGTAAAGATTTTATATTCTCTCAGTCTTTAGATCACGCCTTCTAAGTCTGAAAAAGTGTTACGAAATTTTCTTGTTAGACAATTCTCGATAGCAGCACAGATTCTGAAAATATGCTCGATGGATGACAAACTCTTGTCCCTTATCACGTGGGATTTGAAACATAGCTGGCAAAATCTGGATAAATGGCTCTGCTTACCCTATTCGATGTTATATGCATATCCTTAACAATTTTCAAAAGTATTTTTTTTGCTCAGCTGCTCCAGAGACAGTAATTCCCCCTATACAATAAATAGAATATTAACATAAAAGCTGTGGAAAATTGTTCAAATAATATAATTATATCTGACTAACCTGTTATGTGACATGTTATATTAAAAAAAATGTATACTAACTTGATGGATATAACTTACTACGAGCAATAAAATATGCTACGCCGTAGCACTTGCCGTAGCAATTAAAGTACTACTACGCCAAATTAATATGATACAACTGCACATAATTTAATTTAATTACAGATTTGTTTAATAATCATGTCTGTCAAGAAATTACACGTGAGTGACAAGCTTATTAAACATATCTAACCTAACTGATTAACTGACCAACTAGCAAGGCAATGACGATTGAGGCATGACTCATACTCATCATCACAATAATTTATTTGTCAAAATATTAAGTGCGCTATGTTTTGCCAATATTGACATACAAATTAGTAACATAAACATTTTCACTCCTTACCTATGCTGTCCTATTGATATATCTGAGTGTTTGCTAGTTCTCCATTATGTTTTTGAAGATATGTAAAGTCTATCAACTACGCATATTAGGAGAGTGAGGTGGACTTTGACATAACTTTTTATTATTGGGACAGATTTTGTGTAGCAGAGCATCGCTGATATCAGCATGAATGGGCCGGCTCGACCGGGGAAGGACTACCCTCTCACAGAATATCGATGTGAAATAGCAGTATTCCTACTGTTGTGTTTCGTTCGGTGAGTGAGAGTGCCGGAGGCCCAATTACCCTCTTTCCTCCTTCCCGCTCCTTCTCCTTCCCACTTCCTTTTTCTCCCATAGGGTCGGCAACGCACAACTGATGCCTCTGGTTTTGCAGGCGTCCATAGGCTACGGTGACCACTTACCATCAGGTGAGCCGTATGTTTGTTTGCCACATTAGTCGTATAAAAAGAAATAAAAAATAAGATATTATTATTATAAGTAGACTTTGAGATGTCCAGCGAAATGTGTTTGCGACACACGTTTATCCATGCTGAATGTTATTTTATACAGCCAATTTTCTATACCATTGATACGGTTGTGAACAGAATATCAACACAGAAACGCGGAAGAAAAACAATATATTATTACTGTTGACACTTGGAGGGAACAATGTTCAAGTTGGTGCACAACTCTGATGTTAAATTACTAAACGATTAGCTACTTTATTTCCTTTAACCATTCACTTATTTTTATACGTCCAATGTGTGTTCAAACCAAAGCTTATTTATTATTGACTAGCTGTGCCCGCGGTTTCACCCGAGTTTATGGTTACTGCACCGCCCCCGAGAGTCTTAGCGTGATGTTATATAGCCTATAGCCTTCCTCGATAAATAGGCTATCCAACACAAAAATAATTTTTCCATTTGAACCAGTTCCTGAGATTAGCGCGTTCAAACAAACAAACAAACAACCTCTTCAGCTTTATAATATTAGTGTAGATTTGTTGGTATAATAGTACTATATCAGTGGTGCCCCGATGGACAAGCCACCAGACCCGCAATGGACGGTACTTTCGAATCACACCCATAGTACAACTCCACTCCGTGAACCCCCTCTTAACTCATGCACATTAGCTTAGCTAACAGGAATACTAGTAATTTGTAACCCAAGTTGTTACTAAACGCATGCATGTACAATTTAATTAAATCTTTAACAATAATACTGGGTGTAAGGGACGACGTACCGAAAACTTTAGCAAGAAGTCTTTCTATAAGTACTTATCACGACGCAAACTTCAATTAATAAAAAAACGCAAGATTAAAATGTTATGTAGATTAACATTATTACGCGGTACGCAATGGATTGCTACCAATACATCGCACTCCACGAATGAACTCTGCGTTCTGTGCGCATAAAAACGGTTGATCTATTTAAATCACGACCATTTAATTACATTGCTGTATTGTAGAAAAATGTGACAGGCAGAAAAATGAAAAATTGCAGAAAAGCAATTGTGATTGTTGAAAAAAATTCCAACGATTTTTAACTCAGAATAATGGTCTGAATCTACTATTTCAGTTTTCGGTACACCGTCGCTTACACCCAGTATATTATTACTATTTAACATTCTTCTTCTTCTTTTCGTGTGGTTAGTGGTCAAGAGTTGTTCAAGCCGCCCGTAGGCCTCTGACATGGCTGGACCGACTTTTTTACGTGCCCTTCGAAGCACGGAGATGCTCAGATGAAATACCATTAAGCGGTCACCCATCTATAGACTGACCGCACCCAACGTTGCTTAACCTGGCTAATCGTTTACCGATCAGTGAGTGCAACTGGCTATGAGCGTCTCATTTGACATAATAAACATTAAGATAAAGAAGACAGAAAATCAGTACGATACTCGTTGAATCTGTGGCATAAGTTTGTTTTACGACTGATGTCGGTCATACATCGATTTGCAGGCCGGGCAAAGTATTATAGGGATACTATTCTATCAAATATATATATATTTGATAGAGTATTCTTAGTAACAACCTAAAATCTGTAAATTTGCGCCGCAGACAACAAGAGGCTAATTTCTTTAATGAAATTAGAACGTAGATGGCGAAATGTGTTCGCCATTCACATCTTCTTATCTCTTTTGGGCGTATACAGATATCCTTGTATACATTTGAATAAATATTTGAAAATACTTTTATTCATATTATGACTGAGATTAGTGACTATTTTGGAAATGGCTTTATTTCGATAAAGCAATAAATGAGAATGGAGTGCATGACCTATCGAATGTATTTAAGTCTGATATTTTAACCACACGAATACAAGTTATATACAAATAACTGTAAGTAAAAAACGCCTAATCTAATAATATTTACTGCAGTAGCCAATCCTCTTCGCTCGCACTATACCGCAATGGCGTGGTATCTAATCCCGAGGCCTGCTAAGTAGCCAATTCACGATGACCGCACTACAATCATTTACCATAGAGCCTATAGTCTATGCTATACCATAGATAAGTGACTGGCCACCACTTTGCTTTATTGCTCGTATATCAATATTATTTTTCAATTATGACGTCACGGTTTCTGGTCCCATTATTATGTGATTGATTATTGACTTCTCAATGGCTTTTCCTCAATAACTTTTACTTACCTTAATTTATTAGATTGGTTTCGAAGATTTGAACACAAGTAAACCAAATATTTAAGGCAGTAAGATAAAATAAATTCTTAATGCTGACTACTAGTTTTTCACGCCTTCACCTGCGTCATTATTAAGGTAATACATATCGGAATAAAAGTACATTATGTATTAACCAGGACATGGTTCACTACTTTCATCCAAATCCGTTATTATTATAATAATATTATTATTATGTCCGTTATTGAATATAAAATGGATACTTTTAAATTAGGTTGACTGAACGGATGGCAGCGTAGCAGTAGCCTTGCCGCTATCACCAAGAGTTGTGGGTTGGAATCCCACATAATCAAGGAACAATTATTTATCTGATCCACATATAATTGTTCTGAGTCAGGATATACCTTGTGCATGTTACTAGTATGTTTGTGAAATCCGTCGCATCACAAAGCTTTAAAACTAATGCGGAAGTTGTATTTTTTAAGAAAATGTTCACAAGCCTACACATCAAGTTAGACACTCTATATAAGCATAACTACGCTACATATAAAGAGAGCTACGCTATAATAGAGAGTTGTCGGAAAAGAACGGTGCATAGTGGTGTCGATGTAATCGTAAAGATCGATGTAATCGTCGCGTCCCGTTTAGCGTGAATGAGACAAAATAACAAAAATATAACGCACTCTCCCGCACGATTCGCAGCGTTCAGCTTCTAATAGTTCAAAGTCCAAACAGTCTAGGTTGATGTGCCGCTGTGTATACCTACAATAATGATGTTTAGCTTCATTGTATAACGAATTCAACGGATATCTAACCAAAATTACAGTTATACATATGTAGACCAAAGCACAGTAAAATGAAGAGGAGATAATTTTTGATAAACTTCTTAGAAAAAAAGTAGTGGTCGTTCTGATTATATTATTGTTGCTTAATATTATGTAATTTAAGAAACAAGGCTTAGTAATATCGTAACACTATTTTAACACGAATTTATTATCAATGTAGAGGTAAAGTTTAAGTACCGCTTGCTTAATAACCTCAGTTTCCGAATGCATGCTATGCTTAGAATTATCAATTTTAATTAAAACAATATACAAGAAACAACAGTACCCGCGCATATTCAAAAATAGAAAGAAGGCAATGACAACAGCTACAAACAGCCTATTAGCATAATCCGAACGTTTTGGAAATTCCCTTGCATTCATATTATTGCATGTAATACACTGAAACAAAATTGCCAGTTGTAAAAATATTCTTTAAA
Source organism: Catocala sponsa (assembly GCA_963564715.1). Lineage (NCBI taxonomy): Eukaryota > Metazoa > Arthropoda > Insecta > Lepidoptera > Erebidae > Catocala > Catocala sponsa. Next base: position 29,938,709 of record OY751327.1, read on the forward strand.
AATATCAATTTATTTGTGCACTATATATGAGAGGCGATTTGGTTGGCTGATTTTATACTAGCCTACACAATTGTGTAGGTTAGTAAAACTATCGCAGTGGGAAGCAATAATTTCATTCTTTTTATTCTGTGTGATACAGTGCATGCATCCGATGTTGTTAGGGATGCCACGCTTAAGTCGATATTTTGCTAAATTCATTTTAGTTATTATATCGATTCTTGCTACTTGCAGATTTGTTCAAAACGAACAAAAGTGTTTTATGAATTCGAGATGCTTCTAAGAAAATATAGTATTTTAAAAACCGTATTATATTTTATTATTAGTGTTTAAAATTAGTGTAACACAATAATATCATGATTTGTGAATATTCTATTCTTTTACATAGGTATTGCATTGTTATTTTTAGCAAAGCATGGGAGTTGCAGAAACTTTTCATGGCATCCCTTTTTTAGTTTTTTAATGACAGTCTGCAGTTTTGGGAATAAGTTGACGCATTAAGTAGTAAATGAATATCTGTAATGTACAACTTGCACAATCAGTGCACTGTAGTATAAACTAAGGAATCTTACACTAGTGAAATTGTATTTTAAGTTGCTACATTAAAACACAAAAAGAATATATTATATATGTGAGAAATAATAAAGCCACGTTTCCACTGACGTGCTGTAAACAAAGTACCAATTTGAAGCCAATAACTCTACCAAAATAATTTATTGATAAATGTATTCTTTTAGAACAATAAACCTACTTCAGTGAAATCGAATTCATTTTATATTTACGCATACGGTTATTTGTCGAATGCGTTTCTTTATTGATATTGCGCTGCAACGAGTTCTTTACGAATCCCATACGTTCCATTTCACATAAATATGTTTATGCTAAATAATAGTTTCATAGATAAACTTGTTAAATATTGGAAACGTGTTTCTTGTTGCCAATGAATTTAGGATTCTATTCATTTGCTTAATAGTGCGACAGTTATTAGTTCAGACATCAAAACCAATTAGATAAAATCAATAAAATACTTTTACTTTAATCCGTCAAGTCTCAGAATACCAGATATAATATATTGGTATCAATATATTTTTAACATAAAGCTACAGCAATGTTCGTGCTTTTTGCGTTAAGTACTCACATCACGTTAAAGGTAATACACAAAAATAAAATGTTTTTTTTTGTGTATCCCCTTCTATTAGGTGTATTCTGTTTACAAATAGTACACATAAGCAGACCATAATGATTTAAATATAAATCCTTATGTATTATGTTACTTCTTTCGTATAAACTTAGATTAACTGGGTAGGCACAATCTTTCCTACCATTAACAAATATACATTTGTAACTGTGGTGTCTAATTGATGCATGCTGTCCAAACTGCTATCACAGTAATATAGTACCTTAATACCTACGCAGCCTTGTTCGAGATCCTTGGGAATCCTGACTTAACGAGATGGGTGTAAAAACCCAGGATTCAACCTCTTCGTCTTCATGTGACCTTATGACCCCTATATCTCGGGAGTCTTTTGACCTACAGACCCCTTATTCAAACCCGACCGAGGTATGACCTCAAGGTGTCTGCACATCAAGTTACAAGTCAATCGGTCCAGTGGTTCCGGAGTTATGCATGTCACTAACAGACAGACACACAGACTCACATAGTGTTTTCACTAACCTCTGAAGAAGACTCTGAGGTTAATAAAATAATACTTGGTATGTCGCAGGCAAATACTGCAAGACAATTCATTTATGTGCATTTAATGAAAGAGTTGGATACATTTAAAGGAACTGTAAATTATATTTTTGAAGAGTAAAGTTCTCTAACCAGAATATTTTTTAAATAGAGTTCCATCATAATCACCGCCTCATAAATATTACAATTCTCTAAATTAAAATACACGTCTAATGTGATCATGAATAGCATTTTATGTAGTTTAAATGAGACGCTTATTAGACTAGATCGGCATTCCGTTTTAAACTGTTTTATCACGAGACTTGGTACCTACTCAGATAAATATATAGGCTGTAGCTATATTTAAGTACTTTGTACAATATACTTACTTCAACCTCGAAACTATGTATATGTAAAAGAAAATATTACAGATAAATTAAAATAAAGATAGTGCGTCCCGTCTATTGCAATAGAAAAAATGTTTGATAGCATTGATCGAACACAAATGCAGCACTGTTATTTTTGCCTTCAGATGAAGGATTTTTCACAATTTTACTTCACTGTTTCTTCAGTCAGTCAGAAGAATTGCCATAAAAAAGACCTGATGAATTGTACTTACCTGGAAGAACAGCGTGAAGGCTACCCATTGGTAGTACTTGCCGTACCGCCGGGGGGACTGTCCCGCGGCCCTCACTCCAGGGTACGCGCCTGCCTCGCCAGCTACCGTGAACGTGGAGTGGATCCAACAGTATGTGTTCAGTACGTCCTCTGGGATGTCCCTGGAGAAGATGGATTTGTTAGATTCTTACAGATGTTTGGTTTTCCTAACTATTTTTGAAACTCGGGGTTTCTATAGAGTACTCAGAAATTTCCTCAGTAAAATACGTATTCAGCACTAAACAGCTATTAGTTTAAATGAATTAGACTAACTCTTAGACCCGTGGTATAAGTCTGCAGTTACGCTTACCAATACGTATGGTTTTTGAGTTGACCGGGTTGGACAATGTCATTTAGATTTTGTCTACTACCACCATGAATAGCGATAGCCACATAGATGTGACTATTAATGCAGCTGGCAAAATACCTGTGCAATATACTGGTGCCTACTTCTTCGGGCAAATATGACTGCGGATCACGAGGTGTAGGATTCGATTCCCGAGTCGGGCTTAGAAAACGTTACTAAGATTTTCCGTCAAGAATTTCTTAGTAGCAATTTTTTAAGAATTTCTGTCAAGAAGTCCTTAATAATATGCACGGAGTTAGGAATTTGGTGGTGTTTCACCCCCGTGCGTCGGAAAGCACGTTAAACAGTGGATCCCGGCTGTTATGAACGTCTATGGCAGTCGTTATTGGGAAGTCGGCGCCCTCAAATATCCTGACGACTGGTCTAACCATAGAATGATGTTTTCCTTCTGGGTTACGGAGGTCAGATGGCAATCGATCCGTGTAAAAACTGATATTCAGCTAAATCTCTTTAATCCAGAAATAAGCGAACCCTGGCATAAGCTTGGATTAATAATCGCTAGGAAGAAGAATTCTTACATTATTCGTTATGTGGCAACGTAACCGATTTCTTTGTATTTTTATTACATTACAACTTTTAATAAAGCTACAGCGTTTTTTTAACAACACTTCATCTTAAGCATAATTAAGATAGAATAACCTTACTATGTTTAAATCTTACTACTTAACTTTTTTATAATCTCTAGTAAAAGACGTGCTATATAAAGGTCCATCTGATGGTAAGTGGTAACCGTTGGGTAATGGTATTGTGCACCCTTTTATGGACAATGCCGCGAACTGTTCCAAAAGCGAGGATATTAATGTAATATTCATGAATATAGCGTGTTGGTACACGCATCCTGGAGGATGGCGTGGTCGTAACCAGGAGCCATTGCGCATTAAATACGACAGCTTAAAAAAGATTAGATATGGATATTGAAATTTGCTCTTTCCGCACAGCATTTCCGCTTTGTCCATGTCAATTATAGATTTATGAGGTTTGTTAAATATAATGTTCCATGGACCTTTTTCTACAAAGTGTGGTGTATACTCAACCTTTTTTAAAATTTTATATACATAAAGGTAGCTATTCTTTCTGAACAACGTATTCTCATTAACTGTACAGCACATTTTTCTAGGGTTTAATAGACATACAATTTTACTGCGTCTATGCGTGTTAAAAAAATTAAATTGTATATTGGTAAGTATACAAAATAAACTGCGATATAATTAATTAAATTATTACTTAATTGAGGTCAAATTGTTATAAACAATGAATTTTTGATAATTGTGACAATAAATACATAATGTAAGTAAAAGATCCTTTCCTTAGATAGATATCATGTAACTTCATCAAGTTTCGTAGCTATTTTAGATTAAGTATATTATAGATTCCAACAAGCAATAATCGACGATCTGAACTATTTAGTAATGTTATAAACTAAATACAATTTATTAAAAGTAAAGTTACCGGTGAATCAGGAAAATATACGGTAAATAGAGAATGGACGTCGAGTCACAACCTAATTTAAACTTTATTATGACAATAAAACTATTAACTGAAAAATAATAACACAAATAATTGGCACGGAAAGCTAACAAATGTGTTCATCATAAAGAATATCTTACAATATCTGTAATAAATTATGGCCGCTCATCTATTTTAAACCAAGCATATGCCTCACGTGATATATTTTTGTAACAATGCTATTGTAATATTTCATAAACAAAACGGTTTAATGACTCAAAAATCTTTTTAAAACCACGAATATTTCCAAAGAATAAATATTTTACTTTACGACAAAATTAAGTACAACGCCATCTGCAATTTTTACGCAGAACTTCGTAGACTAGTAACTAGCTAAACAAGGTGCTTACCTCGTGTGTATGCAGTCAATGGGGTTGCCCACCAGGTGGCGTGTTGTAAGAGCTGCGCTAGCCGCTAACAACGCGGCAGTAGTGGCACCGCAGTGCAGTCGGAATGCAACAGAATCAATCTTCGGGTTCACCCCTTGCTGTGTAGGAAAAATAACTCTTATGAACATGAATATTAAGTTCAAAATAGAAACTGAAGTGGTAACGTGTTAAATATTTACATTAAAATCGGCGCAAATTGGGAAACCACTTGGCTGAACGATGATATTTGAATTTCAATTGAGATTGATAACTTAAATATTAAATAATAACGTAGAATTGTTTACCTAAATACTACGTTGGGCGAGTTTATAAAATAATATTTGATTCGCATTTAAGGTAACTTTTTTATTTGATCACTGAAGGTAGTTTTATCTGTCTAGACGTTATAATTGACCCATATGACCTATATGTAGAGAGCTTACCTAACCTTGTAATTAATTTTATGGTAAAATCAGACAAATTAATAACAAGAGATGAAAAATATGAAATGCAGTAGGTACACTACCTCTTTACCAAATGAAAGTCAATTAAATGATAACTTTAACTTTACTATACGTTTGCAAAAGATTCTCAAAAGTCTTTTGTAGCTATTAAACTATGATTGTAATTCAACCGATTTAAAAAAGAAGGAGTTTCTCAATGCAAAAGTTTATTTTTTATTAATTACAGCATATTATTCGGCGAATCGATCTTGAACATAGTAGCATAACTAATAAATATACGTTTCATATCAAATATACAATCTCTTTTGTCAAAGTCTTATCTTAATGTCCTAATGGTTTGACTGCCGGTTTAGGTAGAGACGTTTTTTATTACTAGAATGAAATCTGGTACTGTGATCCCGAAATTGCAAGAGGTTTAACCTCTCTTATTTTGCATCGGTTAAAATATAACAGACACACCAGTCTACTTACCTTTATGAGAAATATTCGCATGATATTCTATATTTAGACAGATGTTCAGAATGCTCTCTTAAACTTTGCCCGGTTACTTTTAAGGATCAATTCTATTTAATTTATTCAGTATTGGCCCAATGGCGCAGCAAAAGTGAATGCAATTGCTCTGCACGAGGTCTGGGTTCTTTAGTCAGGCTATGTGTCATAGGGATTCTAATATAGGAATTCTTTAACGCAGCACGGAACCTGGAAGTGCGCTCGGTAGACAGCTATAGGCTAACAAAGTTTAAGACCTCTTTTACGTAAGGCTAAGTGAAATGTGGCTGCAGTACACCTCTGCCGGCACTACTATGAGATAAAGTAAACCCAATTACTCCAACGTTAAATCTTTGTCACAAATTACTTAGGTAGAGAAAGACATCCGTCTCTAGCTGGTGACAGCACAACGCTGGATATTCTACTAACCACACGAACATAACACAAGTCTACTTAGCTGCGATCTTTGGTAGAACAGAACTGGTTCTCCAGTTAGGCTGCCCCAACTGTGACGGACGACTCCTCTAGCCTCTTACTACTAACGCAAATCCCCCAGTTTTCGATCATCCCTGTGTTGCAGTATACTATAGCAAGAATCTAACAACGGACACAAGACACAACACATAAACTTGGAGGCACTATTGTTACTCACGGTCTCACACAAATGCTTGGTAAGCTGGTCTCGTTTGGAATTCAAACCCAGCGATTAGCGCACTGCCAGTAGAGAGGAGGGTAAGCCCACACACCATCCGTGCAGTTTTCTTTTATAACCTATTCTGCGTCAGTTCTAGCGTCTAATATTTTAGCAGATAACGTGACAAGTTAATTGCCAACGGGTTTGTGGTTTCTTTTGTATCCAACAAAAGATAATAATAATTATGATTTGCACAAACAAAGCGCATAATGGCGAATGCACGACTCGGTGCAATTTCATCGCCCGCGCCCGTTATTTGTAAATAATGCACGAACGCAGCGTACTGTGAATGATAATATTACAGACTTAGAAGACATTTATCTCCCAAAGCAGAGAAAAACGCTTTTGTGCAATACTAGTTTGGCTGAAACAACTGTTTGATATAACAATACATAGGTACATTGGTCTTCGTAGTCTTACGTCTATATCCCCGATAACCAGGCAGACATGTATTATATGACTATTGAACTAACACACGCACGCCTACTCTCATATATGCACTCACACATTCATATACCTCTTAACCTTGTTTCTTTTTTGTTTGTTTTACCTAGTGCCAACGTGCAGCGACAACGTTCACTCTATTTGTATAAAATACATAATTGTGTAAAATGTACGATCCACGATGGAGCATTGTATCCCAAAATACAAGCTTCAGCTTAGTTTGGGAACAATAATTCGAACATACTGTGAAATTTGTCGGCCTCGATGGCGTAGTGGTTAGTGTAACCGACTGCCACGCCTGAGGTCGCGGGTTCGATTCCCGCACAAGTCTAACATTTATGTGCATGAACATGGATGTTTGTCTTGGTCTGGGTGTTTCTATGTATAATATGCATGTATTTAAAAAAAAAGTATACATGTATGTTTATCCATTGTCTAGTACCCATAGTACAAGCTCTGCTTAGTTTGGGCTAGGTGGTATTGTGTGTATGTGATAGAATATTATATATTAGAATATTAAATACATTTTTATGTCTTATTTTATGAGCAATCTATGTGAATGTATGTAGGTACTTGTTGGCAATAAATACACTTTTATGGCGTAGTGGTTGAGGCGGTCGCCTCATTATTAACACTACGCGGAGTGTTGTGGGTTCGATTCTCACTTAGGATAAAAAATTGAGTGATCCACAAATAGCTGGGTAGTTGTCCCGAGTCTGGATGTGCTTTGTGACTGTTGTTTGAATGTTTGTAAAATCTTCCACGAAACAGGAATTACTCTTACTAAGAGATGTCTTTTAAAAATTAAAAAGTCTATACCGCTAGACATGGATTCAGGTCTGACGTAAAAGAGGTCACGCTTTGTGACATCTACCAGGCACATTCTCAATAACACTTTGCTTGGCTTGTATACTAAACCCACTGAACCCATCTTGATATGATAATAGTGATTTTTAACTTGATATTGTTTTTATCTAGTTCTGCCTGATTTCAGACATCAAGAACTTGTTATCTATGTTACTCACCGCGCTTGAACATTGCTGAGCCATTCAGTGTTTATAAATAATGAAACGTTGACTTTTCATATAATGTCTCTCTTTATAAAACGATCCAAGGTAAATATCATGTTGAATTTTAGTCACTATATAAGAACAAGAGCCAATAGTTCTTCGTGTACAAACTATAACTATCGAACATCGATTTATATACAGCAGTGTTATTTAGTGACTAAATACCTATTGACACGCTCAAGTACATTGCCAGGGACGTGACAAGGTCATTTTTGTCAGTTTACTAAAGTTTACTATAGTTACAAGAATAGAAAAGGGTATATTAAGCTGGTTTGGACGTCTAGAAAGAATGGACGAGGAAAGACTGACTAAGAAAGTTTATAAGGCTAGTGTGAATGGAACAATCGCAAGAGGAAAACCTAGGCGAACGTTTCTCGACCAGATCGGAGGCATTCTGGACAAAGGCCAGGTTAAGAGCTCCTTGAACCGACGGGCGTGTATGAGGAATGTGATGAAAGTGAATGAAGCCAGAGAAGTGTGTCAGGATCGTAGCAAATGGAAATCCGTAGTCTCTGCCTACCCCTCTGGGAAACAGGCGTGAATCTATGTATGTATGTACTAAATGTATACCTAATTTTATACATTTTCTGTTCGATTGAATGCTGACATCGAACACGTGAACGGTGCCCGGCCGGCGACGCATTATATTACTTAATTCATTAACATCAATTAGTGTACGTTTCGGAACCGTCGCGACCGGGTGCATTCACAACATTACCTAACATTTTAACATTAACATTTAGAACATTTAGTTAAGAATAGTTTTATGAACAGTGATCGTTTTAGTATAAACTTTTATATACCAATAAACGGATATTTCCTACTTTAACATCTAGTATTTTAAATGTCCCGAACGCACCCCCAACATTTCCTTACACTTTAATTAAAAAAGCAACGATAGCTCAGTGGGCAGACCAACAGACTGCAATGCAGAGGGTTTCAGGTTCCAACCCACGTCGCGCACCTCTGACTTTCGGAAGTTATATGACTTATCGAAATTATGTGCGTATTGATTGATAATTATCGCCTGCTCCGTGTCTCAGAGAGCACGATAAGCCGTCGGTCCCGGCTGCCATGAACATCTATGGCAGTCGTTATTGGGAAGTCAGTGCCCTCTAATATCCTGACACTGGTCTAGTCTTAAGGTATCGTTAGACTTCGGGTTGGGGAGGTCAGATTGCAGTCGCTCCGTGTAAAAACTGATATCCAGTCAAATCCGGTTAGACTAAAAAGCCGACCCCAAGTGACTTGGGAATAATAAAGGCTAGGGAGAAGAACCTTACACTTTTGTGTCAGTGCTGTGCAGACGGGCTACTCGGGCCAATGATTTGCATAATAACGTACTGATACTACAGAATCACTATCTTTCAACTTGGAGCCGCACCATCATCTCTAATATTAAACAGAACGAGTCAACAAAATAAAGTTGTACACCGTGTACACTACGGCTAGTTTTTTCTTGTGAAGAAAGATTATTTATTTCATTGATTTTATTGTTTTCAGAATAACAACAGCTAGAAATACAAAGGATAAAAACTTAAACAAATAACAACATAGCTATTTACAGGTAAACCATACAAATAAAAATATACAGGAATAGTATTTATCCTATGAGTTTGTCACACTTTTTGGATTCGGGCTGGCAAAATCGAGAGAGAAGATTTTTCACCTGTAAGGGTTTAGTTCTGAATATCTTGAACTCGCTATTTCTTTAACAGAAAACAATACTGCTATGAGAGACGGTGGTGTTGCCATCGTACTTCATATTTTTGTTTAAATCAAATGACGAACGAAAAGCCTTGTCACCTCACCGACATGTGCCTACATATGAGTAAAGAGCGCCTGCCGAGACAGGCGTGCCCGGCACTGCTACAGTGCTGCCACCGCCCTGGCAGATGCCATGCAGTTCAACCTTGACGATTGTTTTATTCAAAGGAAGAGTGATACTCACCATATTAAATAGTAGAGCGTAGAGACTGGTGACATTGTCCGTGGGCTTGCGCTAGGGATGGTTGACATTAATCAATATTTACTATTTATACATTGTTATTATTACTAGCGTCGATAATTTGAACAAAGTATCGGCAACTCGACAGTTAAAGTTTAAATTTTCAACAAGTACTCTTGAAAAAGGTACGTAATTTTCAGTTAATTTTTATTAAATGAAATTAATTTAATTAGTGTATTGAAAAGATGACTATAATATCAATCATCCCTAGCTTAAGCAATTGCCTCCACAGCCAATCATTCGCGTTTTAGAGGAATAGAGATAGAGAAAGAGACTGACCCCGCCGGACAGTAGCGCGTAGATGCTGGTGAGGATCTCCATGGGCCTGCGCGGCTGCGGGGCGCGCTCGCGCCGCCGCCACGCGCCCGCGCCGGCGCCCGCGCCGCTGCTCGCGGCCGCGGACACGCCGCCCGTGCGCGTGCCTGCGCAACGGCCCCGTCTGCCCCACGACACGCACGACTCTCTGCACAAAACATACCATTACTTACTTCACTGGCCTTCATTACTAGAGACTAGCGAGGCTTCACTCGTGTAAGAGTAGGTTGGCTTGTATTACTAACAGTACTTTGTTTATAAATAAAATATGTCTTATGTTACTCGCTGATAATAATATATAGCTCTCAAATGGTGAAAGAATTTTTAAAATCGGTTGCGTAGTTAAGTAAGTAAGTAAGTATTTTATTTTCAAAATATAGGTACACGTTCTTATACAAACACAGAACACAGAAAAAAAAAGTACGTATATAATGAAAGACGAGGTAACCACTCAGGTTTGTTGTTGGTTTGTGGCTTATGCCTCAAAACCAACCCTGATATCATGTGGTAACCCCAAGTGACGCCCGGACGCACATCAGCTACTATTTAATATTTTACAAATTCAAAGAAAATAATACATACGTAAGATATATATAAAATATAATTGATGAGCATAGGTATATAATTTATATATATTAAAATATAAATTAAATAAATTGGCGCAATATTTTCATGTTAAATGCTTACAAACAACTAAAATATCTAATATTTCCTTTTTATAATATTAGTATAGATGTTACAGAACTGCTTAGGTTAAGAGGTGTCACTGGTAAGTGCAGTGCCAAAAAGCCAAATATAATTATATGGGAATTAAACAATGAGTTTATTTTTAATTGCCTATTTTCATCGAATAAATACAGAAACGACTTCATAGAGCGGCTGATTGTACGGGGAAAAGTGGAGGAAACTAGATTGCGCGGCAGGTCACCTATGCGCTGGATTGACCAAGTGAAGTCCGCAGTAGGAAAATGCATATCAGACTGCGCTAAACAGTCTGTCAACAGGGAGAGATGGCGGGAGATCGTGCGAAGAGCTGTGTCCGCCTCTACCACTGACGTGGACGCCTCAAAGTGACCACGACCACTCTGTCAAGAGCGAAACGACAGAGAAGAAGAAGATCAGTGTAAATAAATATTATTTATATTGTTTTTACATTATACAATTAAAGTTTAAGGACTTGCTTAAATACTTAATTTAGAAGTACAATATTTATCTAAATTTATTAATTGGATTCCTATGTTAAGATATAATCACATCTCAACCAGGTGTAGTCGTGTTTTGTTATTTATATCAACGAGCTGAGTAACTTATTGATAACGAATTCACATGTTTCTGCCATTGTATTCAAAATATCTTTATAAAGAAAATGCTTTTAGGTTTTAATTATATTAAAATTTTCATGCGTCCTAAAACGCACAAAACCAAAAACATATTTAAAAAACGACGAACACAGAAAACGTCATCACTTAACCAACCTAATATACCTACATATAAAGACTACAAAACGACAACCAAAATGTAGAGAACTCACCAAACTGATCCCAAAAACAGTCAATCCACTGTATATACAAATGTCATTACAACAACTATGAATAACAGAAACTGCACTTAAAGTACGTGCGATGCGCGCGTACCGATACACCACGTGTGCCACTCACTAAATCCAGACGAATTTACAAGAAAACTCAAATCTGTGATGCCGTATCACACAGTGTAAAGGTTGAGACATAACTAATCAACAAATTAAAGGGAAATGCTGTTCAAGATACAAGAATAGAACAATTGAGGGCTGAACGAGGTCATGAAAATTGTAAATTAGACGAACGCTTCTTAATTCTGCTTTTTTTTTCCGGTTGTGACAGCTGACGTTGATTCTGATCATTGCTTGAGATCCTTGATGCGTGGAGTTTAGTTCTGGCGTTATCATAAATAAGTAAAGTTTTGCAAGTATTTGTTGTTTTAATGTTTGTTATTAGATTGCTATACTTGTTCTTATTTCTTACTATTTAGATCTGTTTAATGGACCGTAGTAAACTGTATATATATTCGCTGTATATTATAATGATTTACGTAAGTATTATATCAAAAAGCATACATAAACTGCAGACTGTATTTTATTTTCTAGTATAACCATACAAATTAAGCGATAAATAATACTAAACAAAAATATAGTTTGTGTTTTTAAAATAACACACAAACATTATCAACTTTACATTAAACATTATTTGATAATCACGTTAATCGTATTAATGGTAAATTAGTATCGCATAACAGTTGATCAAACGACTTAGCCTGTGTGAAGTTCATCTCATAAAATTAAGTATGATAATCTTAACCACACATTCTCCCCTCATTATGAAAGAAAGAGCCATTGAGTCGACAATATTTACAAAAAAACTACGTTGGCTGCAGGCCAAATAGCCCGAACTTATGTGATATATACGCCACGGAGCGCCTTGAATCCCACTTTACGTCGAGAGGCTAATTAAATAAATCGCACTATATCGTTATTATTTAATAATCGTACATCTAATGACTCACTTAAGCTTGCGACATCATAACGTAAACAATCGTTACGGATCCAAAATGTGGCCCTGTAGTACCCCTTTTTGTTATCATTTCAAATCCATCGCATTGTTCTGAGATGAAAAGCGATCGTTACTTTATGAAGAAATAAACGGAGTTAAGCATTTACGGCGTTTATTTCTTTAAGGAATATTGTTCGGTTGTGAGGTGGTTGTCAAATAAATACAAGTGTTAGCCTTGTCAGACGCTGCCGACGAGCCACCGTTAGAAGATTGATGTCTGAACAACTGCTACCGTCTGTTTCAGTAAACTCTTTGTCTGTCCGTATGACAGCATGAACCACTTATATATTTAGATCTCGGTCAAACGTCTGTTGATTTGTACCTATCACACACTTTTCATTAATAATGGATATTGTGTTTATTTTTAATATCTCGTTAGCGTTTATTATTACTTTCTTTTTTTATACGTTTGGCATGAACTAATTTTATTACTTAATATAAATTGTTTATTAAATTATGTCTTAATGTGTTTGTTTGTGTTGTGTATATATGTTTATATTAATAGATGCGTTTTAGATTAGTTTTATTTGAAGTAACTGTCTCGTTAACGTCCATGTATTGTATAAAATATTGTCAGTCGTCTTTGATTGTGTGAGTTTGTTATTTTAAATTCTATTGTTTATAAAATATTAAGCATCTGTTTTTGAAATTTATTAAGTGCATTACATGAAATGGATTAACATTAATTATTTTTTATTTTGGACGGTCAAGCATAATAGTATAAATTAAGATAATGAAAATATTATTAAACGCCCCGCATACAGAATTCTGGTCATGGTAGAACTTGCATACATGTATGCTTTACCATAGGGAATAATACGAATACTACAGACTACTGCAGTTCCGATAAACTATAGTCAGTTCTATTTTGTGGGAAATGTTTCTATCTACTGACTGACAGAATGTTTAGTACTTCGACCAATTAGGTACCTTCTGCTAGCGATCCTGTGCGCGCGCACTCCGGCTTCGGGACGGCCGCCGGACGTCTTGCCCATCGGGTGGTCGGCGCGAGCGCTGAGCGCCGCCTAGCCGCGCTGCGTCTGTGCAGCCCTCATACTCTCTCCCTCTAGTTCTGTTGACAAATAGTTTCAATGTAATTTTTTCATATATTATCCATTCAAGATTTTATTGCCTCTATTTTGATTTAAGCCGGATCTGTCTGTCAGTCGGTCTTCAGGATAAACGCAATTTTACGCCACGAGAAAACCATTATGCTTTTAACCACGTCTCACTATACTTTTAACCTAACTTAATATTATAAATGTGAATGTGAGTTTGTTTGTCTGATACGCGTTCACGCTCTAACTACTTAACTGATCATCATGAAATTTCGCATTACACGTTGTCAGGGGAACAGAAATGGACATAGTGTATCGTTCATCCAGAAAAAGTACTATTACTAATCTAACCTAACCTACATTGACGCAAGCTAAGCCGCAGATAAAATCTAGTCTTGTATAAATATAAATCTTCTTTCTTTCTTTTCGTGTGGTTAGTGACCAACCTGTTGTCCAGAGTTGTTCAAGCCGCCCGTAGGCCTCTGACATGGCTTAACGACTGCTGTCAATTTGACAACAACCGGACCGACTTTTCACGTGCCCTCCGAAGCACGGAGACGCTCAGACGAAATACCACTAAGCGGTCACCCATCTATAGACTGACCGCACCCAACATTGCTTAACCTCGCTAATCGTTTACCGATCAGTGAGTGCAACTGGCTATGAGCGCCTCAATCAATATAAATTAAATGTATGTATTAGGACAAAAATGAAGAGTACTTACATCTTTTGTGGTGATTCACTCAGTAATTTTTAAATTTTGAATAGTGTTGCTGCTTTATAATTATCTATGCTTTATGACTAATGACCCAGTCCTATTCCGAGTTCATTCCGTACTTAACACTTGTCTGGCTTCAGGATAATATTGCAGGAACCACTTTTACATTAGAATTACTTGGGGATTTGCAACGGTGTGTGTACAGAAAAAGCAGTGGTTTATCATGAAAACTGTAGAAATATTAACCAGTGAAATTTATTTATTGTACTGCTAGATTTTGCTCGCAGCTTCGCTTGCGTAAATGCAGGTTAGGTTCGGTTAGATTAGTAGCAGTTCTTATTTCTGGATGAAAGAAACACTATGTCTTTTTGTATTCTCCTGACAACGTGTAGGCGAAATTTCAGGGTCATCGGTCAAGTAGTTAAGGCGTGAACGCGTAACAAACAAACTTACATTCAAATTTTTAATATTAGTTAGGATTAAAATTTTCTTTATTAGTAAATTATTTTGAAGAATAATTGTAATCATTCACAATACGTAGATGTTAACTCACTGCCTTAAATATTTATTTGTTCATCCACCAGTTCATTAAAAGGAGGGAAAGAGGCTCGCTATTCTTTATGTCCGTTATTTCAGTGTTTGTAAAACACTCTGAAACACAGTCTATGTCAAGAGCAGGAAGCCTTTTTCATAATACAAACGAATAAATATGCATATCTGTTTCAGTTTAAGGCGGACAATCACTGTAACTGTTTGTCTTCAAAACTGAATTAGGGAAGCCTAAATAATATTCTATCTCATACACACAACACCATGTAGCCCAAACTAAGCAGAGCTTGTATTAGGGGTACTAGACAATGGATAAACATACATATATACTTTTTTTTTGTAAATACGTACATATTATACATAGATATAGATAGCTGTGTTTGATACCTTAATAGAAATAGACAGTAACAAAAAACATTACCACATGTTAAACCGTCAGACTGTCGACTCAAAACGGTTTTACATTTCGCATATTTCTGCTAACAGCAATATATTTGCGACGTCATTTTAAAATGGTTTCAGGTTTAATACAAAGATGTTGTATGTTTTCAGATGGATAGGTAGAATTGTAGGTATTACTTACACTAGCTGTTGTAAATACAAAGTAATAGTGGCAAGTCTATTATTATCTATCTGGCACATTGTCAGATTTTATGATTTCTCGAATGTACTTAACTGCGAAACCTAATAAGATTTTATCTGACCTGACCATCGAATCCAGGACGTAATGATCAGGCTTAAAGCGTAGTATATACTACAGAACTAATGAGTCAGTTTTTAGTAAGTCGGGAGAATTTATATATCCTATTGAAATTTCCTAGATACACATAATCTCGCGGTGCGAAACGACTAAGTACCCATAATTATCATTGCCTCAATGGCATAAGAATAGAGTATACGATTTGAGGTGCTGGGTTCAAATTCCAGATCAAATTTGTCATTGCCTCAGTGGCGTAGCGGTAGATTTTGCAATTGTACGTTACGATTTGGGTACGATTCCCAGGTCGGGCAAAACTTTTATGGGGTTTTCAGTTAAGAAATTTTCAGTAGCATTACGTCACTTAGAACTTCTCCCCGTAAGCGGTAATTGGCGCGCCCCCTATTACGTAAGATGTAAAACAATAGCAAAATGTGAAAGTAATATGCATCTATCTATAGTTTTGTGGACGTTGCTTTGTTTAACAACTTTAGGAAATCTAGTAAAGCATATAAGTGTTTTTGTTTACCTGTAAGCTTATATTGTACCTATCCTAATCCTAACTTCCTAATCCTAATTCTAACTAATATTATAAAAGCGAAAATAGGTTTGTTTGTTTGTTACCTTTTCACGCCTAAACCACTGAACCGATCATCCTGAAATTTTGCATATACGTTGACAGGTGTACAGAAACGGACATAGGCTATAAATTAAAGTCAGGTATTACATCCCGAAAAAAATTACTGTTCCCGAGGAAAACAATAATAACGTTCTTATGATAATAGATGGCGCCACGTGTCTTTCGAATCATGATTAACTTATATTATTACGAGCAGAGTACAACCCGAATTGATTGTCAAATTCTAAATTAACGCGAGCGAAGCCGCGGGCAAAAGCTAGTAATTGATAAATACATTAATAAGTAAACAGGCGTGAGACTATGTATGTAAATAAATATTACCATTACTGCATGTCAAACCGTCAGACTGTCGATAAGGAACAGTTTCATATTTCGCACATTTACACTAACACCAATATTTGCGACGTCCGTTTAAACCAGAGGTTCCCATACTTCTTTTCTCATAGACCACTTTCAAAATTTAGCTGATTCCGTGGACCCCCTGTAGCTACATTTCTACCATATTCCTTGGCATTCGTAATCTCTACGAGCTGACCTTTTTTATATTTTTAGTAATTCTCTACCGAAAAATCGGTAGGTTCGAGACCACTGGTATGAATATGGAATATGCAAGTTTTTACAAGTAACAATCGCTGAGCTTCTTAAAATATTATCTGCCTACATTGATACGTGAAGTCAAGCCAACATTTTAGCTCTTCACTATCGAAAGCAAATACATTTTTGTGGACACCCGCTTACGACTTGTGAACCCCCATCTTTTTGTCACGCCAACGTAGACGCGCGTTGAATCTCCCATGGACCCCTGGGGGTCCACCTGGCCTACTTTGGGAACTAAGGGTTTAAACGGTTTCCTAGACGCAGACCTGACAATCTATTATTGAGTTTGAGCGTCAAATTACCTCGTCAATATGGTTTGCAGTCGCTATGGGATGCCCGCAGACGTATTCTATTTCGCCGGCTAAATGATTTCGTTACTGAATATTTGCTTCATAAAATTTTTTTTGGTACTTTGTGTCGTGGGTAATTTAGTGATGAGTGAGTGGTCACTGAGCCAATATTAATATGTTAATATTTCGTTTCTAGTGTTTGTACGTGACAATAGCCCGTATTTTAATAGCCAAGACAATGTTTCCGTTGAAGAATTAATATGTAATCTATATGCGCAGCAATACGGCTCAATATTATATGAACAGCAATTTCAAAACTCGTCTTGCACATCCTCGCTAATGTAGACCATTTCTACCAAAGATGCACTCTGAGAAAATAGAAATTCTCCACACACTGTTGTGTTTGTAATTCTGTCCCATCTTTTCATAGCATCTCCGTTGTAAATGCACCTTTATAATCTATATTAATATTATAAAGGTGAAGAGTTTGTTTGTTTATTTGTTTGGTTGAATGCGCTAATCTCGTATAGGATAATTTGTACCGTCTGCCGAAAAATATTTTACACTACCTCGTTGTTCTCGCGGCAAAACTATAGGCTTATGATTGCATGACATCACGAGCCTGACATAGAAAAGATTAAAAAAAATTTTTAAACATGTTTTGTTTTGCTATGCTCAAATAGGTATGCTCAAAAATGTAGGACGAAAAAGTAATAATAAAAAAACAGGGGCGAATGAGGCACTTTTTAGAATGTGGGACGTAATGTAGGGGCGAATGCGGAAACAAACCTATTAATCTCTACCAGGTTTCGCTAGTCAAGATTTTATAGGACCCACGTAATAATGAGTGAATCTTTTGCAATGGACAGATGCTGCTTCTGAGACTGATAGCAAAACAACCTAATAGCATTTCGCCTGTGTCGTGAAACCAAACCCTAACTTTCCGACTAATGCCACGGGACCAATAAAGCAAGGAAATGCAAAATTTTAAAGTGATTAATTAATACTTAATTTTATTTTTTATTTTTTTATGAGGTAGGGGGCAAACGAGCAGACGGATCGCCTGATGGTAAGCGATCACCGCCGCCCATGGACACCCGCAACACCAGAGGAGTCACAATCGTGTTGCCGGCCTTTTAAAAAGGAGTACGCTCTTTTCTTGAAGGTTTGTAGGTCGTATTGGTCCGGAAATATCGCAGGCGATAGTTCATTCCACAGTTTAGTCGTGCGAGGCAGAAAATTTCTGGAGAAACGCACAGTTGTGGACTGCCAACTATCTAAATGATGGGGATGAAAATTCTGTCGCGTAGGACGATGGCGAAAAGAGGCGGCAGGGATCAGTACGAACATTTGTCTGAATTCTATCTGAATTCTAGTTTATGATATAATACTATCAGTCTTATTCATAAACTGTGCCGCTGCTGCATTCACCGCCATAGCTAGCGATAAATAACTATATTGAACGCACGAGATCGAATGCTAGAATACCGCATGATCTATGTCTAATAAATGATCAACCGATTTATAAAATACTATACTATTACACCTCAAGAATCCATTTTGTCAATTGTCTCAACATAAAATAATATTCTTCCCCGCGTGTCGTCCCGGCATCGTATCGTTACACGTCAAAGCACCATCAAATCATTTCAATTATTGATATCGCGAGCATACCCCGTGACTAGTGACTAGTGCAACATACCGTGGAATACTTTAACGATGCATATTGATCGGGAGATATGATAGTTGAGACTTGGACACAGTAGCGAGGCGAGCGGGAAGCGATTTATCGACGTGCGGGTTTACTAATGCTGTCGTGAAAGTATCAATTGACAACTTTATGTAGTTTTTTTAAACGTATAGGACAGTAAACCGTCATTTATTGACGGTCATTTATTAAATGGGTATTTATTTTATAATTAGGAGCAATATAATTCGCAGCTTTGCTCTGGAACAATTCTCCCTTTTTGGATAAAAGGTATCCTATGTCGTTCTGTAACCCTGTGACAACGTGTATTCGAAATTTTATGATGATTGGTATAACAAACAAACAAACTCACATTCACATTGACTCGGCCGAACATGTCTGCCGTATGCATTCAGAGACGTGAGCACCAATCGTGACCAATTTGATGCCATAAAATAGCCGATGGCGACGGATCAGACCTAAACGAAGATGGCGGGATGACTTGGTCGCTTTACGCACAGATTGATTTGGAAGGAAGAGGCTTTTGGCTAGTAGTAATATCAAAAAGTTTATGGAAAAATTTTAGATATATAGCAGCGGGTAAAATGTTTGATACAAAACATACATATAAAGGATTATATAAAATTTCCATTGTGCAGTAATATTAAAAAGCATGTTCTATATTTAGAGGTTCTTTGGTCTCGTCCTCTAAATTTACAGCTACACGTGGGACGATTTTTGGGAAATTCTGTAGTAGTAGCAACAGTCCTGCACGTGCCTGGCAGACGAGAATAAGCTTGTCTCATAACATAATCCCTGCCGGTACACTTACTTATTAACTACTTCGGGTATGAACAAACGTGAGTATGTGTACGAATGTATAAAAAAACAGCTGTTCATCGAATTCGAATAATATAATGATAATAAATTATTTATTTCAGACTATTAATCCATACAATTTGTTAGTAACAATTAACACAATATAAGAATACAAAATAGGTAAACACATATAAGACATGTCATTAACAATCATTGTTGCGCAATTCCATTAGAAACTGCGCAACAACGATTGATATATGTACAATCTAGACGAGTCGCTATCATGCTAAGGATTGCGCTACCACGCACTCTGCGCACCAGGGAAGTGCATATTTCACGGATCGTAGCATGAAAACAATTTACACGATATTCTGCGAACATTGCCAATGCACTACAAAATCGTGGCAGCCCCATCAGCACCCTGAACTAATAATAAAAACTCAGTACTTGGGGCAGAGAATTGAGCAACTTATTACAGCAATAAGTTGCTGTAATAAGTTGCTCAATTCTCTGAATGTCACAGATCCCATAGCAAAATTGTTAAAGCCATAAAGTGTGGTTTATATCTCTTAAACCAAACATAAACGTAATATATTGGGTTTAAACTTTTACAGAACATTTATTGGTGATTCATAGCTTAAGTGCCATTAAATCGATTAATGATTCGGACACGAGGAGATAAGAATCGATACATACTTTGCAAGTACACTATTAACGCAGTTTGTTTATCGTTACTAGAAGTGTCTATTATTTTGTTATAATAGAAATCGATATCAGTCTCTACGACTCGTAATCACCATTTTTATTAGCGTTTATATAATAATATGTCGTAAGAATGCACTTTTAAAACCTTAATTAGGTACTGTTTTGTACCATTTTCCAAGTCAATCAGAACATACATTGCGAATACCGAGCTGAAATCTCTAAGTCAATCAGAACATAAATTGCGAATACCGAGCTGAAATCTCCAAGTCAATCAGAACAAATTGCGAATACCGAGCTGAAATCTCCAAGTCAATCAGAACATAAATTGCGAATACCGAGCTGAAATCTCCAAGTCAATCAGAACATAAATTGCGAATATCGAGCTGAAATCTCTCGATAGCTTCGACAAAATTCTTTCTACACTGTTTACCTTTTTGAGCTGCTTGAAGCAATAAACATGCGATTTAATTATCTTATTAATTAATGTATATAGATTACGACGTACGTCATTATATGGATATAATTTTTCAAAACAAAATATATCCATCTAGCGGACTTTACAGATATTGTCGTTATCGAACGATAAAAAACCTCAGAACTCAATCGTAGCGCCACCTATTAAAAATGTTCATCAAAATCCCTGTTAAAAATGTTCATCAAAATCCCTATTAAAAATGTTCATCAAAATCCCTATTAAAAATGTTCATCAAAATCGATCGAACCATTTAGGAGAACTCCAGTGTACACATGAAGCAGAGAAGAGAAGCATTGTGTATATGAAAAGCTTGATGGGCAGTTTCACAACTATCATGTAAAAGTTATCCGAAAGATAAATCGCATGCTCTCTGATTCTTGTTAGGTTAAAGAAGAGAGAAGGCGAGACTTTTATCTTATAGACAAATGCTATTTGGAGGTGGTGGAACAGGCCCTGAATGTTTTATTTAGAACTTAGAACGCTATCAAACCGAATTGATCTACAACAGAGTTATCGTGAAGTCCGAATCAATATCATTGGTTTCAGATATTAGAAAATCTGTCACCAAAACTGCACAACTAAGCACAAAATGGAATCTAGATCTTGCAAAAATTAAAATGGCCGACCACGAAACGTCCATTAAATCACTGAGCAAATTAATAGATACAGATCTTCCATTCGTGCATTCGCTCCCTCGTCCCGCGCTCATGTGTCCTCCGTGTGAAGTAGTGCCGCGGAAAAGTGCGCGGAAATTGAATGGTATACAATTCCCGAGTGATTCTCACCACGGGATATATTCCCGATGTACCGGAAAACGCTGAAATTTCACGTTCCAGTTATCGCCACGTATAATATTAAAGTTTTGTCTAGAATTCTCTCATGTGTTCGGCAGCGTACGTAAAATTTTATCTCCCGGTTTTACGAGCTCGGCGAATGGGACAGAAATGTGTTTTTTTTAGAGTTGAGAGCTTGTTACTTGTGTCTTATCGTTGCGTCTGGAGATTGTTATAGATAGCTTAAACTACTAAATAAATAACTTTTTGAGTGACTCCTCACGATTGTATTTCATATCAATCGTCCGTGGCTTGTCCGTCGTATGTTATGTCATGAAAACAACTCTTAGACTGCGCCGAGCGAAATGTGCACACAGGCGGTCACAGTTAAGTGAATAAAATCAACACTTTTTGTTTAATACAAATATAAAATATACATTTATCCAAATATAAAATATACATTTACCATAAAAATTTATGTGTTTACAATTACTCCGTGTAAAAAACTTAAAATAATTTATATTTTCGCCTACAAAATTGCGTAAAAATGCACGAAAAATGCAAAATCTTAAGCTCGTGTTACGTGATTTTTAAATTATAACAGTAGAAATCTATCCTATTTTACAGCTTAAACGAAACATAAATAGTTATATCAAAATTTGTCCGTCCCAAATATTTAAGTTATTGGTTGACAATAAAGATACATATTTATCAAAAAAGTACTTCAAATCCTCCGTACAATTTTACTATGGCGGCCGCGCAGGAGCTCTGTCATTATCTGTCTTACGCTCAAAATATCTACTTTTCCTTATAATGATGTTTAATGTAGAGATTCGATAGTCAACGTATTCCTTTGAAGTTTAGTGAATAAAATGGAAATAACACAATTCTCGACACGAACGACTATTCGCCGTTTTTGGTGAGGACTATAAAACTTATCTCACACATCACGCGTTGACAAGTTGTTGTTGTCTATAAAACATATAAGACGACAGCTTTCATTTTTCTTGACCTATTTTTCAGTAACTCTAAGCCAAATAACTAACAAAAAATGGATGGATTGCATAGTAAGCAAGTGGTCACGTCACCGCTGCCGCCGCTGTAAATGTGTTCGATTTCTAGACAGAGCAATTATGATAAACACACCGGGCAATTATTGTTCTGGAACTGGGTGTACTTATTGTCTATTTATTCTAAGTCAGAGTGTATCCTGTATTTTTATCCGAAAATATGAGGTAATCCCATTAGACTATATTCCACATATTAAAGCAATAATTCAAAATACCTTAACAGAAATTATTTAGATTTGAGGTAACTATTATGTATGTATATAGGACGAATGACCACATTTCTCTACCAAACCCGAAATTTTTATTTCATGGCAAGGGAAAATTTGAAGTCTTTCAGTGTAAAATGTAAAGTGCAGACGTTGCCGGACAACAAGCACAGCTTTACATATATGTACAAGTACATAACTAGAATATGCTACAACCAAATCCAAGCAAATAGTCAATACAACCACCTCAAATAGGTAGAAATACATCTTCAGACTAATCTCGAGCCGCAATTTCAGTGCAAGCTGCTTCAATTGGCCACAATCTCTCACTGGGAAATGTTCGGTACAAGCTCCAGCATGTCCCGAACATTACCCACACTGAAATGTTAGATTGGTACAAGGCCTACCGTGGCATAGAGAAGATAAAGCATACGATACATAGAGATACCATATACATATGTGTCACAGTTCGGAACAGTTGACCAGTTAGCAATAATGGTACAGTGTAAAAAATGCAACAAGTTTGTGTCATTGGCGAAAGACGAAATTATGAAATGTAAGGGGACATGTGAAGCAGTGTTTCATAAAAAATGTGTGACTAAAACAACACTCAAAAACGAAAAGTGTGAGGATTGTGTGTCGACGCTTGATTCGCCTGAAGTTGACGATTCAAATATTAAAAGTATTTTAGCTGATATGAATAGAAAAATGGATATAATATTCAACATGGAGAAAAAGCTAAGCGAGTTAACCGATTTGGTTGATTTTATATCTGAAAAGTACGACAAGTTGTGTGAGCACCAATTATCAAACGAAAAAAAGATGAAAGCTTTAGAAAACAAGAACGCATATCTGGAGAAATGTAATAAATCGCTAGAAGAACGGGTGAACGAGTTAGAAGAGAAGGACAAGGAAAAAAAGGTGGAATTATCTGGCTTAGAGAAAAAGAACAACGAGGATATTTCTAAGGTGGTGGCCCAAATTGCTCAAAATCTCCAGTTGGACACCAGCGAGATTGAACAAGCAGAGCGGGTAGGTCGAGAAAAACCTGGCTCAGAGAAGCCGCCGCCAGTAGTAATTACTTTTAAAACAAAAAATGCCCGTAGCCAATGGATTGAAAAACGTAAGATTATTCTGACCAATGGACAAATATACGGCACAAATAACAACAACCGTGTTTACATTAACGAAAACTTAACCAGATATAAACGAAATCTCCTATGGGCAACAAAAACCCAGCTTAAAAACATCTATAAATATATCTGGGTGCAGGATGGTAAAATACTCATAAGAAAAAGTGATGATCAGAAAAAAATTATGTCAATACGTAGCGAAAGCGATATACAAACAGCTGTAAACAACGATGCACCTGTGGAGACTCGCTAGCTATAGCTAGGCATAAATAACAAGCGCGCTTGTAGTGCGTAGTGCACACTGCGTGAATATCATATCAACAACTAAAAATGGATCGCTACGACGCTATTGTTACATTGGATTGTCAATATGATCGCTTCATAAATCTAACTACATGGAACCGATATATATCAACTAAAATAAACCTACTGAATGTTTTACATTTAAATATTCGTTCGCTAAGAAAATATTTCAATGAATTACTTGTTTTATTGAAATATAACACACAAACTATAAATGTGTTGGTGTTATCTGAAGTTAATGTCAAGGCTGAGGAGTTACAATTATATAATATTGAGGGATATAGTTTATTCTCACATACGAGAGAGAAGAAAAGAGGAGGAGGAGTAATTATTTATGTTAAAAAAGACCTTATTTTTATAGACAAAAAATCCCATATAGATTCAGCAGAAGTCTTACACGGCTCACTGACAGTGAATAATTATACTATAAATATTGTCGCAGTGTACAGGCCACCAAAAACAAACAAATTAATATTTATTTCGGAATTAGAAAAACTACTCAGGAATATCCCAAGTAATGAAGATGTTATCATATTAGGCGATATCAATATAAATCTGCTAGGAAGTGACTCGCGTTACGTATACAAATATAAAGACAGCTTGTGTGAACTAGGCCTACAGTGTGTAATACCGGACAGCGAGGTGACGCGAGAGGCCATCGTCGCGGGTGTAAGCGAGACGTCGTGCATCGACCATGCGTGGGTGCGAGCGAGACAGCCGCGGGACTGCGTATCATATGTAATTGAATGTTATTTATCAGATCATCATATCATTGGAGTATCAATTCCGTTACCCAGTAATAAGCGTACGGATAGTATAGTTTCGAACTCTCGTTGTACAATTAGCAGTAAGTTAGTTTATAAAAAGATCTGTGATTACAACTGGTCTCAACTGTTATCTTTAGAATGTCCGTTACAAATATATGATAAGTTACATTGTGTATTTGGTGAGATATATCGTGATAGTAAAACAGTATTGCCAAACATTAAAAAACGAGAAACACAGCCATGGGTAGGAAATGTTTTAAAAAATATGTTATTGCGAAGGGACCAATTATTTAGAGAATGGAGAGAAATGCCTAATAATAGTACTAAGCGATTGGAGTATACAAGGTATAGAAACAGGGTTAATAAATTATTATTTAAAGAAAAAAATAAGTATAGACAGGAAGAGATAAAGAAATGTAATGGTGATCCTAAAAAGGTTTGGCAAACAATTAATAGTTGGATAGGTAAAAAGAAAGCTAGTATAGATGATATATTAAATAAATATTTTGGTAATAATTATACAATGTATGATATATGTAATAAGTTTTCAGATACATTTACTGAGGAAATTAGTAGTATAAAACATAAATGTGATAAGAAATTTCTTGATAGATCTCAGTATGTTAATCTCAGTAATGTAACATTTCGATTTAAGCCAGTGACTAGTCATTCAGTTTGTAAAGTGATAGATAAGCTTAGCAATGAAAAGGCGCCAGGAATAGACTGCATTAGAATAATAGACTTAAAAGCAATAAAAAAACAAATTTCACCAGTTTTGGCACACTTTATCAATAGGTGTCTTTCGGCGGGTCAATATCCTAGCCTACTTAAGAAAGCCATAATAAGACCTATATTCAAACAGGGAGATCACACCGATTACACTAACTACAGACCAATTGCTATCCTATCTGTGATTAATAAAATAGTAGAAAAAATGGTGGTAGGTCAGGTTAGTGAATTCTTGGAACAGCATCAGATACTATCTGATACTCAGCATGGTTTTAGGCGCGGACGTAGTACCGCAACAGCGCTGTCGAGCTTTTCGGAGTATATAAATGACAGTATGGACCAGGGTCATCAGGTCCTGGCGTTATTTATAGACTACAAAAAGGCATTCGACACCTTGGACCATGAGGTACTTCTCCAGGCTATGGACGAGTGTGGAATCAGGGGACCGACTAATAAGTGGTTCCAGAGCTATTTAAGTGACAGAACTCTTCAGACGCGCATATCAGGTACCACTGGCAGGGAAACCGCAGTTACTCTGGGAGTACCAACCGGTTCCGTATACGGACCAGTTGGTTACATCATGCATGTAAATAGTGTTACCAATGTAGTTAAAAAATGCCGCGTTTACATGTACGCCGACGATATGTGCCTGTTATATTCGTCTAAAAACATACAAGAGTCGAGAGCAGCAATCCAAACAGACTTTAATAATATCACCAAGTGGGCACACGACAATGGCATTTTAATAAATATTAGCAAAACTAAAATTATGCACATACATTCACCACATAATCTAGTTGCAAAGAATATCGCTAGATCAGATATCAGTATAACTGGCCACACATATGAGTGCTTACACGCCGCGAACTTGAACTGTGTCTGTCAAAACTTAGAGTACGTAAAAACATTTAAGTACCTGGGTCTATGGGTGGATTGTAATGCTAACTGGAAGACACATGTTGATACAGTGTGCACAAAACTCAGAGCAGTACTGAGTAAGTTTCATACGCTAAACGCGCCATTAAATAGAAAAACATTACGTGTTGTCTATTTCGCGTTAGCCGAATCTTTAATAAGTTATGGACTAAGTACATATGGTCGCACATTCAAAACTTATTTAGATTATATTAAGTCACTGCAAATCCGCTTTTTAAAATACCTTGTTACCCCTAAGACAAAACGCAACTGTAAAGATAATTATGATAAATTGTTTCTTGTATGTAAAATACTTCCTGTTCACGAAAGGGTCAAATACTTGGTGGTCCTTGAGCAATTTCACAATGATAAATATAAAACCAAAATTAAAAATACTTATAATACAAAACGTGTAAGAGAACAGAAAGTAGTCCGTCAACCAGTAAAGAACTATTACGGTAAAAGAACCAACAAGTATTTGATCCCGACGTTATATAATACTAATAATTGCCTTCGGCAACTTAATAATAAAACGAGTAAACAAACATTGAAATATAAGTACAAAAATATTTTACTCACAGAGTACGGCATGCAGATAAAAATTTAGAATTATTGTAGTATTTATTGTTACCTTATATTATAACACTAAACATAGTACCTACACGGATATATGCATATTTGTAGCTATTAAATAAAACGGTTATTGTTGTTAGCTCATACCAAATGTTTATCGAGCGCTATTCCCGCCGACAAACTGTCACACAGTTTGGTGGGTATATTTAGCTTGTGTAATGTATTATATTCAATAAATGTTTTAATTATTAAAAAATTATTATTATTATTATTATTATGATTGGCGAATCTGACTTAATTATATATATATATATTCTACTACATACACACAACACCATCTAGCCCAAACTAAGCAGAGCTTGTAATATGGGTACTAGACTATGGATAAACATACATATATACCTTTTTTTTTGTAAATACATACATATTATACATACAAACACCCAGACCAAGACAAACATCCATGTTCATGCACACAAATGTTTGACTTGTGCGGGAATCGAACCCGCGACCTCAGGCGTGGCAGTCGGTTACACTAACCACTACGCCATCGAGGCCGTAATTTAATGTGCTTATAAATCTACATACTGTGGAATATGTCCGATATTTAGGCAGATTTTATAAAGAAAATATGTTAAATCGCCATATTTATTTCTCAGAAAAAGTTATCTGATGATCAAAAATCGTCCTTAATCAATTTATACTACTGAATTATTTTAAACTATTATATTAATAATTTAATTTACGTTGACGAGCATAACTTGGGGACTGATAGTTTTAAGTAAGTATTAGCTATTTTATTTTTAGCTATATAAGCATCGAGATGAATAATAGCGTCAATGTTTATTTTACTATTCTAAAATTAAAATTATTTAAATGTAAGCCTCGCTAATTTCAGCATGATTGGGCCAACTCGACGGGAGAAGGACTACCCTCTCACAGAATATCGACGTTAAATAGCAGTCTTCCTACTGTTGTGTTTCGTTCGGTGAGTGAGAGTGCCGGAGGCCCGATCACCCTCTTTCCCCCTTCCCTCTCCTGCTCCTTCCCACTTCTTTTCCTAAAGGGTCGGCAACGCGCAAGTAATGCCTCTGGTGTTGCAGGCGTCCATAGGCTACGGTGACCACTTACCATCAGGTGGGCCGTATGCTTTTTTGCCACCTTAGAAGGATGAAAAAAAAATTAGTAGTGACCATGGTTGAAGACTTGCTAATTAGTAATAATCAATCAAAGATTTAGTAAGTAATCTTTAAAATATGAAATAACTAGAAATTCAATCAGTTTTGTATTAGTAGATATTAGTGGCATCAAATACCGATTCTGATCAGGGATGGAAATTAATAAAAAAACAGGCTAATACAACATTTTTAGATGTAACAATTTTTTATTATTTGCTTTTGATATTTATTGTGTCCCAAAATGTTTGTAACCATATTATAGAAATAAATAACTTGATTCTTGACGAATAGATCTTAAATCAGAAGACAGTCTTAACGCCATATCCATGGATTGTTTACTTATCACACATTGTATTAGCTGAGGCCTACCGATTCGGTCGGGACAACAAGATTGTATAGATTTAGTGCGCCGTGATACCGCCGTGTAGTAAATATCCGTGCGGATGTCGCAACGCGTTCGTTTACTGCGCACGTAAAACTCGCGATTTATTACATTCCGCAAACACCACTACTCTTGTAGCGAATTTATGGAAATACGACGTATGACTCCTGCGTGTGTTGGACGAGTGGGGTATTGGCACCTTGCGCTGTTTTGTGTTTACTGCGTGAATATGAATTTCTTTCTTTCGTAGGCTGAAACATCAGCACATTATAATTATGTGGTTATATTTTTGTATTATAGTGTTAACAGTCTTTTTAAATATTTACAATGATAATAATAAAATGAAGATATTTTAATTTCAAGCACTATAACTATCATATAACTAGATGTGCCCGCGGTTTCACCCGCGTTTATGATTACTGCGCAGACCCCGTGGGTCGTAGCGTGATTTTATATAGCCTATAGCCTTCCTCAATAAATGAGCTATCCAACACAAAAATATTTTTTCAATTCGGACCATTAGTTCCTGAGATAAGCGCGTTCAAACAAACAAACAAACTCTTCAGCTTTATAATATTCGTATAGATATTATACGTATTTTATGACTGCTTATAAGATCAATGAAAAATAATCAATTGACAATGTTTTATTTAAAATTGTTGGGAAGAGAGGAACCCGCCACGTAACCTTGGATTACCCATCCCAACTATTGCAATAGAAAAAGTATGACAATACCGAACTCCTCTGAATAGACACAGCCACGACGTGGGACCCGGATGTACTCCAACTTGCAGTATTACGCTTCGACCACAAAATATGCCTCAGCGTGAGGCTCCTCCAAGACTGTTTGGCAATAAATGAATGAATGCCTCACGTCGTGGCTGTCTTTATTCAGTGGAGTTCGGTATTGTCAACCTTTTTTCTATTGCGATAGTTGGTGTGGGCAATACGAGGGTGCGTGGTGGATTCCTCTCTTCCCAATAATTTTATTACAATGTACTTCCTCTAAATAACTCCTATTTCGATTCAATATCGTATTTCCATGTTTTAATACAATAATCGTGTCAGGTAGTACTCTCTTCAGAAAGATTTATATTACCAATATCCATGCAGATGAACAATAACCCGATTTCACTGTTCCGTGCGATCAACCATCACTTCAACATTTTATTTTAGTGCTTGGATTGCACCCAGCGCTACAACGCACTCGAAGCCAACAAAGCTGCCATCTATCTCTATATACGAAACAGCCAATAGTTTATCTCGCTGTATATTCAAGAATGTTAAACTCCACAACAATAAACTTACAAAGTGAACCTATCGGACGACATTTCAATAAAACGATAGTCATAAAACCACTTTGTATATCTGCGATCCTAGTACTCAAACTACATTGTATCGTTGGTTACACGAGAATGTAGTCTGTCTTAATTGAATGATTAAATTAAATAGACTAAGGGCTGATTTTTCAATCGTTAGATAACTTTTATCCGGGAAATATGTTTGACATTTTGACAGCTTTTGTATAGAAAATATGTCAAACCGCCAAGTTTATTCCTTAGATAAAAATCATCTGAGGATTGAAAAATCGGCGAGCAAAATAGGCGATTTACCCTTATAAGTTTAACGCAGCAAATAAGAGTAGGTATATATTTGATGCTAAAATATATATGGGTACTTATAATTCAGGCTGCACGGATGACACAAGAATTAAGTGTTCACTTGACTAGAAGCATTTTTGCTTGATCCCTATGTATAGGGACATCGTTCTGTAGAAGAAGAAAATGTTAGTTATTACGAGTTTGGATGTGTTTGTTGTTCGTGTCCGTTACAATTTCTGTAATTTCAAAGACTTATTTTACTTAGTGATTTTACTGAAAATCCGTGATAGTATGCTGCTTCTGAATTCATCGATTACCCATAACCGTGGTATTGGTATGTCTTACATCCTTAATCATTGGTGGCTAGATTTCTTAAATATATTTTTAGATTGTCAGGATAAAGCAGGGCACGAGCAAATTGGTACTACCTTTCTGGCAATATCTGTTGCGAAGCAAGTTTAAGCTCCGAATGAAAGACTGAGCAGCAGGCCGTATTCCTACATAGTAGGCAATGACAAGCCAACTCTCTGCCGTGAGCTGAGCTTGATATTTAGGCGTTCTACTATTCCATGAACAGGGATACCACTTACCTAACTACAGTACCTACATTGGGCATTGAATTCTATAAAATATCACTCCATTCCATAGACTTTTGCCGTCCCAACGTGGGTTGTCTTCGACCGCTTTAATAAATAAATAAGGCACACAAACGCAAGCTCGTCCTACATAAAAAAGGAACACAGAAGTATGTATGTTATTATGACTACCTATTGAGCTGAAAAAGCTAACGCAGATTGTACAGCGCGCCAAAACTTAACGCCAACCAATTAGTTTTTACGTTGTTACGTTCAGGCACTTAACGCTGCGTACCTGAGGATAGGCTGATTTGATATTAAACAAAACCAACTTTAACTCTATATGAAAAGTGCAAATGGTCATGTTTACATTTACGCAAGGATTGCAAATTGAAATGTACCATTTGTTGTTACATTTTTAACGTTTTCCAACAGCATTTATATATATACAGTTTTGGTTCACAGAATGCCAATGCCAACATTTATTTCTGGCCGTCGAGAACTGACTCAGCTCCATCCATCAGAGAGTGACTAAAGCCTCACCCGTCGAAAATATCGATGGACGCGATTAGAAGTAAAAATCAACGGGTTGCACTCCAGGAGTGCCGGCAGAAGTGAAATCTTGAATATTAACGTTGTGCATTTTTGATATTTTGGAATGGTTAGGGATTAATTTTGCACGAATTGCTTTAATTATCAGTATAAAAGTACTATCATTTATGTGGTAAAATAGAATATTCATTTATTGCGCCGTCTTACGAATTTTCGATCAGGTCACGTGTCCTGACGCGAGTTTAAAATTTTTTACCCATCACAAAAAAAGTGCACAACGCCACTAAAGAAGTTTTCACTTCAAAAATCTATGGTAGTCTAGTCTCATCGCTGGTCCAGTATAGAGTTAAAGCATATTGAACTTAGAGGATAAATCCCTTAATTTATTTCCTTTCGTGTTAATAATTATCTTTTGTGTACTTATATGTAGTACATAATTTGTTATTTGCACGTCCCATTGGACATTGGACAGAATATGCTGAGAACCATGTATTTGATTTTGACACCTGTAATATTATGTATCATGTGTTAAATAAACAAAAATTAAAAAAATTCTGATTCCGGCAAGGTATTAGTGAGATATTTTCAACGAATTCTGGGTACGAGTACAAAGTCTGGTGATGTATTCGGTAGATAGCAATCGACTCGCCTGCTATTACCTAGTGCTGCTGCGTACAAGCTGTTCTTTGTTTTGCGTTTTTAGCATGTTTGTTAACACCGGCATGACACAGTGATTAATTCCCTAGGTGCGGGAGTTCTCTTTTTAATCCTGCCATTAGGTGGCCTAAAAAAAGTACTATTTCTTAAGAGGAGGTATTCGCTTTTTATTTTCGTAATCAAATTATAGCTCCCGAAATAAAGAAAGAAATCCAAAAGAATTCCATAGTAGGTATTATCGTCTCTGTATTTTGTTTGGCATCGACATTTTAGATAGAAATCTTGAACTACTGCAGTCATTCGGTCGTGATATAAGTCTTCAATGAACTGCGTCTCAGATTAACTAAAATATTTAACGAGTATCGTACAAAATTTCAAACTTTTCGTGGTCTATAACTAAAAGTTCAAAACTTCATATCTCTTGTGGTTTGTTACAAAAAGTACTGTGTTACTTTTTCACTTATTTTCTCGTGTTATGGCTGAGAATAGAACCTCCCTTGGGCTCTTAAAGACAGTACGTAGTGACGGCGATTACACTGTGATATTGCCTAAAACTTGAGGTCGAAATGTCGATTTTTTGCCTTTCGGCACTTTTCTTTGGTTTTTTGAACATTGACCAATATTTGAATATTCTAATGAACTGTAATATAAACGTAATAATAATTGTAAAGAGCTGAATGAAAATAAATCGGTAGGACAAAACAACATTTTATAAAATATTTTGCTTCCTAATAATTAAAGTTATAAATTATACAAAAGTTTATAGTTATGTTAAACTGTTTAACAATAGATAGAACTTTTATTCTTAGAACATTATAGTAGTTACTTGTTTGTAGTTTTTATGTTTCACAAATTAATCGAATGTTTTAAAAGAAAGCTGTGCACAACTTTCTTTTAAAATATTTTTTATTTCTAAGCAATTTTAATAGGTACGATATAGCTGAAAGTGTAAATGGAAGACAGCTGGATATAGCTTGTCAAAAATCTTTTTTATCTACGATACATTAGCTGAACAGTTATTTTCAGTATACGCGTAGGGGTACTAGCACCTAATTATGCAAGAGAGAGAGGGTGAATGGCTACAGGTGAGTGCGGCATCAACCTACTTACAGCGTTCTGTATGTACATTGCTGTTCAACTTCTTAGACATCAGGTCAAAGGAAGTTGCTTTCTTTCGCACTTTTTGGTATTAACCAAGTTGTAACTGCTAAGTTGATACCTGATAAGTTGTTTGGAGATCTATTTCATTTGTAATAAAGTATTTAAAATAATGTTCTTGTCTAGGCCAAATTTTGAGGTTTACAAAGCTTAAAGAAACACTGACTAAGAAAGTTCATAAGGCTAGTGTGAATGGAACAGTCGCAAGAAGAAAACCTAGGCGCACGTTTCTCGATCAGATCGGAAGCGTTCTGGACAAAGACCAGGTTAAGAGCTCCTTGAACCGACGGGCGTGTATGAGGAATGTGATGAAAGTGAATGAAGCCAGAGAAGTGTGTCAGGATCGTAGCAAATGGAAATGCGTAGTCTCTGCCTACCCCTCTGGAAAACAAGCGTGAATCTGTGTATGTATGTACAAAGCTTAATTCCAATAGAAAATAATGTTTTTTACAAACTCCTCCTGAGAATTATAAATTACTGCCACATACCCAAATTTTCTTTTTTTCCTAGGCCACGCCGTAAGCAAGTGCATGATTATGCCATGCATGTGGTTTGCGCATATAGCCACGCTAATTGCTTGCGTCGTATGCAATTAAGATTAAATGACCAAACTGAATCAATTTAGTCGAAGTAAACGCCACTCGTCAGCAATCCACATTTTACCGTATGTCATAATCCGTATACGAACCACTTAACACATCGTACGATTTTATTAGCCGCAGTTTTATGACTGCACAGTTTCGCGTCGCAAGTTGGACGCGTGACCGAGAATCTACCACCGAGGCGCTACTTTTTAAAATTTCCTTCCCTTGTGAATATAAAGTACTTTCGTTGTATATTCTCTGTGGTGCACGGTCTGAGTCAATTTAAGTGTGGTTTACATTTCACGTCGCTTTTCTGTATGTTACGTGATTTCTCTGTGGCTTAGGTCTAGTCAGGTCCAGTACAAGTACAAGTATATTTAACTACTTAAGTATTGACATATTTAGATTTAAAGTAAATGTAGTATTCTCTAAGATTCAAGCTAATATGCAATAATGTTATTTAAAATTGTGAATAAGTTTAACAGAAAACTACAAACAAAAAGTAAAAAAATACATGCATTATGATAAACTTTAAAGTTTATAAAAACAATCATACATTTTACCAATTTAAAGAGTTAACTAAAAAATTATAAAATTGTTTACAAATGTCAAGTTACTTTTTAATTTAAAATAAGTTTAGCTAGCTCATTGATATAGAAAGAAGAAAGTTTTACTAAAGCGAATGTAACGAAATACGTATAAGAACGTTTTATTATGTTTTAGATAAAATTTTACAGCCAGAGTTTGTTAAAATAGTAAAATAAAATTAATTAGCGCGTGACACATAAATTTTAACGATCAGCTATCGCCCTTGGCTACTGTGGCACTTTGTTGTATATAAAGCTATGCTGCAAAATTACCTACGACTATCATAATGATTTTGTTTAAAATGTTCGTTCATCCCTGCTACCTTCAGCTAAGAGTAATAAAAAGCTATGTACCTATAAAATAATTTACCCAGATATTTTTTACCAGTCAAACTTCTTCATCCTAGCCTAAGCTCGTGCAATGTGCTATTATTAATATAACATTTGAACGATCAAGTGGTTTGAATATATTCGATTATTGTTCATAATTTCGAATGAATTAAGTCGATAAGTTCTTCATGGTGCCCACGAAGATGAACTATTTTAAAATTGAAATATATTGCGTAACTATTCGTATTTTAACCGCGAGTTTAATATTCTATTAATATTCACACCTTACTCTTTTTTCGGTGTTGACTATGACGGATATTATATTCCTAAGCGTTTGCAAATTTATTGACTCTACTATCTATTCAAACCAGATTTGCCTGGAAATCGATGCACATAATAGTGAAATAAGTTTCCCAGTAAACCAGCACGTTGTTTTCCATATGACATGATTTAAAGAGAATTTTCTCTTAATTTATAGTGAAAATAAAATGAGTACAAGCACTTGAAGTGAACATCGCAGTATGGCCGCCTGTCGTGTGCTCGCGCTCGTCTGGGGGGCGGTGGTCGCCGCCAACGTAGCCGAGGTAATTGTAATTGTTTTGTTGCTTCAAATGCAAATACTGCCTCGGAAATTTGGCAAGCATGCACCACGATAACAGACACAGATGCAGCGAAACTGGGGTTAAAACTTCAACGTTTTATTTGTATGTTTTTGTCCGTATTATATGAGATCTAAATTGTATGGAAGTATTCCTAAAAACATTTAAATTGTGGCAGCATAGACATTGGCTTTGTTATGGTAGTGAGTTTCAAACAAAGGGTTTTTTTTGCATCTGCTGAACAAAGCTTTCGCAAGAATTTAATGTAGCACTACGTATGCACGCGAGGCGTTTTCATTGAAATGAAACTATCGCGGATATTAACCGATAACAGTTTCCAGTTACTAGCGAGTTTTGCAGCGAAAAAAGAGAAACTCTACGAATATATTTTCTTGAATATTCGATGCGAAAACAGCGCGCCAGTTTAATCAATTCTCGTATTCAATGTGAAAATATCGTACGTGCTTTATAGATTCTGTTGTGATATTGATATATCACGCCTGAATATTTCAGAAAGACTGAAGACTGGCAAACGCTTGATTAGATCCCACGTTATATGTGTTCAGTGGATTGTATGTTCACGGGGCATGTATGCAGGCTCCTTTCTGTCATAGTATTTTACTCTGTTTTGCGGCTGTAAAAACCAATAACTTTGCTCGTTCTGGGAACATCACGATAGATAATTATGCGAGAATTATAGTGCGAACAACCACTTTTATGAAAATAATTCATTAAGAAGCGATAGCAACGCTATATTATATTGTAATAGATGTTCCCGCGGTTTCTAACGCGTTTAACAATACTGCACCTCCCCTCCCCCCCCGTGGGTCGTAGCGTGATATTATGTAGCCTATAGCATTCCTCGATAAATAGGCTATCCAACACTAAAATAATTTTTCAAATTGAACTTAAATTCCTGAGATTAGCGCGTTCAAACAAACAAACAAACTCTTCAGCTTTATAATATTAGTATAGATTAGATAACAAGTTTTTTCTCGGATACATAGTATTTCTCCGTGTCGAAAAATATCATTGGTGCATACAGCCACTAATTTGATCAAAATGCTTTCTTAATATTGGTAGAAGCGTCTTGTATAAAATAATTAACTTTTACATGCTTTACTGATCTTTTATAATTAAAGCTTTAAAAACATTTAATTATTGTTACAAAAACAATAGTTGAAAAGGGGCCTTCTTACTGATGTTTGTGAGAAGAATCTAAAGCTATATGTATTGGGATCAGTTACTAACGTAGGTATATTCAGCTGAATATCAATTTACCATTGAGCGATTGTCTTCAGACCGCTGACCCAAACGCTAAACTATTTCGAAGATTTATTACGACAGTTGTCACTATATTTGAGGGTAGACTTTCGTATTTACAGATTGACTGCTTTACTTTTTATCTATGGTACATAAAATCCCACCTATGTAACGCTTGTATAAAAGTGTTTATATAATAAGTGTTTGCAATCAATGTAAGCAAATGAAAGCAGTGCAAAACTAATGGAAATATTATTTGGTAACGTTGTTACAAATTGCTCTCTTGTCTGTCTGTTTATTTATTCAGTAAAAATTATAGAAATGGAACTCGCGTCATCGTCACGCTTCATAACGAAATGTTGACCCCCTTAATGATCCATAAGAGAGTATCAGGAACTAGCATCCGACCCGTCCTTTCTATATTTTTAATTTTTTTTTTGTTATATAGTAGTGTCTATGATCAAGGATTAAAGTTTTCATTTCTATCGGCAATCCCCAAAGACTGCCCCATTTTTTATATTATTATTTATTAAACGATTATATATATCATATCCAAAAACAAAATTCAACGCACTAACTAATTTCGAAAATCATGCACCAATAAAATTTTATGCCTGTGGCCTGCTTACTTCAAAAATATTTTATAACCTATAGGCAATTTAAAAGAATTTAACTCTCTCTCTTAATTTATATTTTTGACAGCAGTTTTAATTAGCAAATTGATATTATGATACTTGCAAGAAAATGGTTCTGCTATAATTAATACACGGTAATATTATAAGTGGCAATTTAATCACCACACGAGACATGATACATAAATAGTTGTCCTAACTGCGACACTTCTCGAATGCCAATTTGTTACATCCTTAATAGTTTTTTATATTTTTGAAGTGAAAATTTCTTTAGCTGCGTTGAGCACTTCTTGGGTGAACAAAAATCATGGAACATCGCGTCATCGTCACGCTTCCACGATTTCTTTTTTTTTTTAGAGGTGTAAACTTCTTCAGTCGCTTTGAGCACTGCTTGGGTGAACAAAAATCATGGAACTCGCGTCATCGTCACGCTTCCACGCTTTATTTTTTTTTTTTAGAATATTAACAATATCTCAGAAATGGTGCGCCCTACGCAAAATATAACGAAATTTTGACCCCCACCACTTTTTTTTTTACACCACTTTTTTTTCTTTTCTTTTTTTTGTTTTATAAAGAAGTGTTTATGATCAAAGATTAAAGTTTTCATTTCTATTGGCAGTCCCCAAAGACTGCCCCAAATTTTTTTTTAGGAAGTTTATGTACAGTCACTTGCATAAATTTTAATATATTACTATGGGCACATCGGCAATAATATCTGTCCCAGGAACGAATTAAATAATATCTGTCTGCACGAATGCAGCACAAACATCTGATCGTTCATAGGCATCATATTAAAGTGACAACTTCCCAAAGCAAAAATAAATATCAAAAAACCACTGATACTGAATATGGAATATGTTTATGAACAAGTTTTTACAAGTAACAGTCACTGAGCTTGTCAAACAGTCGGTGAAGTCAAGCCTACATTTTAGTTCTTCACTATCGAAAGCAAATAAATTTTCGTGGACTCCCGCTGACGAATTGTGAACCCCCATTTTTTTGTCACGCCAATGTAGACCCCGGCCAAGTCTCCCGTGGACCCCTGGGGGTCCACCTGGACCACTTTGGAAACTAATGATCTA
This sequence comes from Catocala sponsa, assembly GCA_963564715.1. Taxonomy (NCBI): domain Eukaryota; kingdom Metazoa; phylum Arthropoda; class Insecta; order Lepidoptera; family Erebidae; genus Catocala; species Catocala sponsa. The sequence goes on from OY751327.1 coordinate 29,977,232, forward strand.
GACTAATCCAAATTTCTCAAATGAAATGATTTGATTTGATCCTAACTAGTAATATTATAAATGCAAATATGTGTTTATTGTTTGTTACGCTTTCACGCCTTAACTACTTGACCGCTTATCATTAAATTTCGCACACACGTTGTCAGGGGTACATAAAAGGATAAAGAGTACTTTTCGCCAAGAAAAAATGCTCTCGAAGCATAGTAATTTAGTGACTCTTCTTTTTTTTTACGTGGGGGAATGCTTTGACGCATACCTCTCCGCGGGGCGAGGGAGAGATTATGTCGGGCTCACCGGGGAAAAGATACCTCGGTAATACCGACTAAACCTACCACGGTGTTCCTCGACATGACCATAGACGGCGAGGCCGTGCGAATCGCTTTCACATTCAATCGCGACCCCGCCATAGTTTCGGCCCGCCGTGTGAAACGGCAGGCCACTACACAAAAATACTTCCTCCACCGGCCCCCTGGGGGGGACAAAGACACGCCTCTCAGACCTGGTGCTGAACGGATGGCGGGCAGGCCCACAAAGCCCACCACCCCCAGGTCAAAACTCAGGGTGGCTGGAGGTCGTCTCGCGCCCTCCGGCGCCCAGCTCTGCGGTTGGGGAGAGGGTTTAAACGCTCCCTCTTCTGCTCCGCCGCCTCTTTGATGGAAATCACTTCCTCACAGAAGGAGGCGACGGTGTTCCACGACCTCTCACTCCGGACCATAGATTGAACTACAGCCGGGAGCGAGAGGGCAACCGATCCAACTGCCGCGATCAGGTCACGGCGCTGCGACGCCCAGGCGGGGCAAACCGCCAAAGTGTGCAGCGCCGTGTCCTCAACAACGTCGCGGCAGTCGCCGCAGCGGTGACAACCGGGCGTCTCTTGCCAATTTAGTGAATCTACATTAATGCAAGCGAAGCCCCGGAAAATATAGTATTATTATAATTTTTATTGTTTTATTCTTTGTGTAACTAAAAAAAATTCCTTTTCATGATATGTGTTAATTTAATGACAAAATAATTTGTAACTTTTAATAGGGCGAAGACACTGGCTCCTGCAACACAGTTTTTACTAGTGCCAATAAATTTGTGTCAATAAAGAATTATTATTATTAATTATTTGGTGAAATGCAACTATGATACACGTGTAGTAGTGTACCTGATCTGACAAGGAGAATTTAGAAAAGATGACATCTTGTGTTATATTATAATTATTATTATTTTTGGTATCTACTACGTAACAATAACACATGCCTAAAAGTAATTACTCCCAGTGAAACTATTCCATCCTTCAATATATTGCCACGGATTGTTTTAATACATATTTAAATTTCAACAGAAAATATTGAAAACGATTGTTTTGCTTTATTAGTCCCGTGACATAATATATGAGCTTCTGTTCTTTGCTGAGAGCGTTGAGAAGCATATGTGGTGTGACTCTGAAAGATAGAATAAGAAATAGTGTGATTAGAGCGAGATGCGGCATGAAAGTGGATATAGTTACAAGAATAGAAAAGGGTATGTTAAGCTGGTTTGGACATGTAGAAAGAATGGACGAGGAAAGACTGACTAAGAAAGTTTATAAGGCTAGTGTGAATGGAACAGTCGCAAGAGGAAAACCTAGGCGAACGTTTCTCGACCAGATCGGAGGCGTTCTGGACAAAGGCCAGGTTAAGAGCTCCTTGAACCAACGGGCGTGTATGAGGAATGTGATGAAAGTGAATGAAGCTAGAGAAGTGTGTCAGGATCGTAGCAAATGGAAATCCGTAGTCTCTGCCTACCCCTCTGGGAAACAGGCCTGAATCTATGTATGTATGTATGTATGTTCTTTGCTCGTGTTTATCCAGATTGGCCAAAGTTTTTTTGGGTGTCATGTCGGCAATAGCAGCTTGGAAATATATTTGGTAAACTTCCATAGGTTCTCCTCTATTACCTGAGATCTAAAAACATAAGTACAAAGTGTAAGTATAACTTCTGTTTACTCCATCAGCGATTTTTTTAGGAATGCTCCCGCTCTATGCGCAGTGCTTCTGTCACCGTAGGCTTTACAAATATACAAACAGCGATACAAATAACAAACATCTGTGGATGACAATTTGTTATCTCGTGTGGGCATCGAACCAATAGCACTCGGCACAATGACAGTGGCAAAGCGACCACATAAACTACAACGCTATCCGTGCAGCCATATATAGGCGTGATTCCGTGTATTTGTGGTGGAACCGTGCCTTACCAGTAAATCATATTTTTTATCTACTCAGAAATACTTCCAAGAGAACCGTTACCTGGCGAAGGCGATAGTGGAGGCGCTTCAGGACCAGCGGTTTGATGAGGAACTGATGTTCGACATGAAGAAGGAGAACCAGGTGTACCTTAACAGGACCATGTCGCTGGTCATCAAGTATATTGTCAAACGGTTGGTGTAAACAACATCTACTAGCTTTTTGCTTAGAACCCTATTTGAACAGAGTAGAAAGGAAGAAGGTCAGCCAAATTGGTAACAGTATCTTAATTTCATTGTTTTAATGACATCTCCTGCTCTAGAAATGATAGCTGTGTTGCGGAGGTTTTTACAAACGACGGTCACAAAGAATACCCAGACTCCAAACACTAATTTGTCAATCACATAATTTTTGTCTGGTGTGGGAATCAAGATTAAACCAAAACACTCGACGCACCGGCAGTGGCAGAGCGACCACTTAGGGTGTTACCAGACCAATCGATCGAACGTCGATCGACGGCATCGATCGATGCTAGAATGGGTTAGTCGACGTCGATCGATAGTTTCTACTAGATCGATCGACGTCGACAAATCTATTCTACCATCGATCGATCGTCGATCATTTGTGGGAGTGCAAAATATTTTGTCCCATATGTATTGAACCTTTGTAGGTTACACAAGTAGTGGCAATGTGATTACTTAAATTGCTGTGCTATTTGTGCAGTCAATGAACAATGTCGATATCTATATATTAATACGTGAAGCAAAAACTCTGTACCCATTTTTAGGAAAATTGCGCGGACGGAGGAGTATGAAATTTCGCACAGTTGAAGTTTATATGGAGGAGGAGTGGCTAATCCTAATGTTTTTTATAAAATACATACATACATACATATATTCACGCCTGTTTCCCAGAGGGGTAGGCAGAGACTACGGATTTCCATTTGCTACGATCCTGACACACTTCTCTGGCTTCATTCACTTTCATCACATTCCTCATACACGCTCGTCGGTTCAAGGAGCTCTTAACCTGGCCTTTGTCCAGGACGCCTCCGATCTGGTCGAGAAACGTTCGCCTAGGTTTTCCTCTTGCGACTGTTCCATTCACACTAGCCTTATAAACTTTCTTAGTCAGTCTTTCCTCGTCCATTCTTTCTACATGTCCAAACCAGCTTAACATACCCTTTTCTATTCTTGTAACTATATCCACTTTCATGCCGCATCTCTCTCTTTTTATAAAATACGCGTTAGAAATACATTAAATTAATGAAAAAACATCGCACGCCACTACCATGCATTTGACACACGCAGTCGAATCGCGTTCGTAATATTTCGGCATGGTTCGGCTAAGTCGTATTATTCTTCGTAACTATGGTTACATACCGTAAATACCTATTGCAATTTCGCGGTATATATAATAACGATCAAACTTAAAATTTAAATCAATTATGGTTGAATTTCAACCACTTGGCGACCGCTAGTATTTATAAAAGCCTATTACTTTTGCAGGGAAGTAGATAACTATCGTTCGCGGCGCACAGATGCGATCAGCCGCCGTATATACTCCTCGCTTATCATGAAGCTCATCGACATCGCCAAGGTATGTTATTGTATATAAAGATTTGCATTTTTGCCATATTTACAGAAGTGAATTATGCTGCTTATACTGAACACGAAGCTGCAGCGATAGCTCAGTGGGGAGACCAACAGACTGCAATGCAGAGGGTCTCGGGTTCGAACCCACGTCGCGCACCTCTGACTTTCAGAAGTTATATGACTTTCAAAATTATGTGTGTATTGATTTACAATTATCGCCTGCTCCGTGCCTCGGAGGGCACGTTAAGCCGTCGGTTCCGGCTGCCATGAAAGTCAGTGCCCTCTAATATCCTGACACTGGTCTAGCCTTAGGGTATTGTTAGCCTTCGGGTTGCGGAGGTCAGGTGGCAGCCGCTCCGTGTAAAAACTGATATCCAGTCAAATCCGGTTAGACTAGAAAGCCAACCCCTAGTGAATTGGGAATAATAAAGGCTAGGGAGAAGATAATGAACACGAATCAATAAATATCGCCGTTTTTACAAAGGTGACTTACAGGTACAATCTATTCAAACAAGAGGTTCATATTAGGCATCTTAACTTATTGAGTTACAGCAGTGTACCGACGGCGAGATACAATGGTTTTCAATTATGCCTGGCATTCTAAGAATTGTCAGGGTAATTGCATACACATTTAGTGGTCTGGCAATGGAAACCTGGGCGCTGTGGAGGCCACTGCTCTTAGACCACACGACTGCTTACCACCAGGTGGAGAGTGGTCTTTTTGACAAGCCAAAAAAAAAAAAACTTAAGAAACCCATGATCGCTATGCTTAGCCGTTACCATACTTAGCTTGCCTTATCATAGCAAGATTAGATTGCTCTCCTGCTGACAACATAGCGATTTCCATAAAAAGCTCTACAAGCCCTACTTATCGCAGGAAGAGGGCAAACTGCCGGCTACAAGAGAGTTTGACTGCAATCTGCTGTAGGATGAAGAAAACTACTTATCCACGTTATTCTTATTTAAGCTGTTTAAGCAAGGATCATCCTGTGCTAAGCCACTGCACAGTCTATGAACGATCATTGTGTCAATCCTCGCATTTCTGATACCTATAAGAACATTTCGAATCGCTAGACTACGATGTTATTAATTCTAGTTATCTGGGTATAGTTCTGATGACCTTCACGTTTAATAAATATAATAGAAGCGACTTAGTTCATGTTAGCGATCAATTCAGTCTGTAGGTTGATTTATGTGTTAGCGGTCAGTGTGTTTTAATTCGTTTGATTAATGTTTTCTACGGATATAAATATCTGTCTATTATCTACGTATGATGCTCTTATTAACTATTGATTTACGCGATGTTATTTTTGCGTGTAACCTGTAACAATAATGCGTAGTCAACTGATAAGCCATACAGATTCGTTTAAAATATTTTTGTTTTTTTACAACTAAGGTGGCAAACAAGCATAAGGCCCACCTGATGGTAAGAGGCCACCGTAGCTTATGGACGCCTGCAACACCAGAGGCATCACTTGCGCGTTGCCGGCCCTTTAGGAAAGGAAGTGGGAAGGAGAAGGAGCGGAATGGGGGAAAAGGGGTGATTGGGTCTCCGGCACTCTCACTCACCGAACGAAACACAACAGTAGGAATACTGCTATTTCACGCCGATATTCTGTGAGAGGGTAGTCCTTCCCCGGTCGAGCCGGCCCATTCATGCTGAAATCAGCGAGGCTCTACTACCTTTAAAAATATATGTTTTAGACTGAGCAATTAACAATTACTCAGAGTAGGGCCGAAATTTTAATTGTCACATAACTTTTTCTGTGGAATATATCAGAAGTGTGACGGCTCTTGTAGAGAAAATATGAAACCACCATATTTATTCCTTAGATAAAAGCTGGGCGATGATTTAAAAATTGAGCCATAGCTAAAAATAAGCGCGGTGGTATCGGTTAAATATTTGTAAATAATAATTATTAACCATAGCAGCGATAGCTCAATGGGGACACCAACAGACTGCAATGCAGAGGGTCTCGGGTTCGAACCCACGTCGCGCACCTCTGACTTTCGGAAGTTATATGACGTTTCGTAATATAAAATTTCCTTTTTGCGGCTTTGCTCCGTGCCTCGGAGAGCACGTTAAGCCGTTGGTCCCGGCTGCTATGAACAACTATGGAAGTCGTTATTGGGAAGTCAGTGACCTCTAATATGACACTGGTCTAGCCTTAGGGTATCGTTAGCCTTCGGGTTGCGGAGGTCAGATGGCAGTCACTCCATGTAAAAACTGATATCCAGTTAAATCCAGTTAGACTAGAAAGCCGACCCCAAGTGACTTGGGCATAATAAAGGCTAGGGAGAAGAATTATTAACCATAGAATTATTAAATTAAATATCTTTTTCCGGCATTTCCCTTCTTTCTCTAACACGAATGAGTTTGTATAGTGTACTGTGCATGAAGATCGAACCCTCGAATCTTTTTCCTAGTTTAATTCCACTGGTATTATTGATCCTGCCTTAATTCACTGCTTCCATCCAGGACCTGCCCCGTAACACGACGAACCAAGTCCGCATAGACACCGCTCATCGCTACTACATGTCGGTGGAGAGCCGTGACTTGCACGACACGATGGCCGACATTCAGGTGTTCCACGCCATCGCCAGACTCTATGACATTTTGTTCACCGTGAGTAAAACCTAACCTAACCATACATACACTAGTTTTTGCCCGCGGCTTCGCTCACGTAAAGGTAGTAAATAAAATATAGCCTATGTAGTAACAGCGCCATTATGAAAATTAGACTCGTCCGGTGCCAAAGCTCGAAGCAAACTGAACTATAGGTTGAGTCTGGCCGACTAAATAATCGGTGGTATGCGCGCGTGGAAGAGCGGCGGCTGTACTGATTTAGCAGTCGACTGATAGTTTGCCGACGGTTCAGTTTAAAAGCAATCGTGTAGCCCATCAAACTATTTTATCGGCCGATATCGAATCCTTACAATGTGCGCACTCCGATACATCTCCATAATGATTAAGAAACCAACCAAACTATCGGCCGATCGAAAGTTTGCAGTTTGCGGGGACTCTTAGATGGCCAATAAATACTTGGCAAAATTTTGTGGTAAAGTAAATATAAATGGCATACAAATTTTCGATTTAATTATCATAGCTAATTCAACACTTACATAAACTCACACCTGTATATCCGGGAATAATTAACCTGCACAATAAACCTCAGTACACTAAACCTAGAATGCAATCTAGAACTCCTGAAGCAATTCCACCTACGAGCCAGGTTCACAATACAGCCTCTGACGTTGAGAAATTAAGGCTTGCCTTCAGCGCCGTGTAACTATGTATTTATGTATGTATGGTAAGAGATTAGCTGTACTGTCGTTCGAACTGACTAGAGGAATTCGTGTTTATTTATGTAGTCTGCTTAGGCATTAAACAGTTTGTGTAAGGAATACAGACAGTGTTTTGTCTTGGAGTTCATTTAGGTATGTAGGTCACAATGCGGTGTTTACATGGTTTTAGATGTAACCATGTAATTATGGTTTGATTTGCGAAGCGAAAACACAGATTAGAGGGATACAGATGGCTTAATGCTTTGTTCATAAAAAACCCTCACATATGGACGTTGTCAGTAAAATTTTACACACGAACATTGGTGACTGTCGCTCGCCATCACATCAAGTGTCGTTAGTTACTGTAGTTGTGGCAGGTGGCTCGTTTGTTCTAAGCCCTTGGGGATGTACAAGCGAGAGCTTAGTTCATGTACAACAATTTTGGATCAAGGTCATTGTATTTGGTTGACTTATTCCGAAATCGCTGAAATAAACACACGATTCTGCGTGAGTGCGTTAGTTTTGTTGCGTTCTATTTATCTGGCCTTCTGTGCCTATGCATTCAGTGGTGAAGATCGTCACTATTTTTGTTAATAGCACTATCAAGTGTCACTTACGTTCTTGCAAAGCAAAATATGAATTTATGATAAAACGATAGCAATGTATACACGAACTTTTTCTAAAAAATAATAATATTGCGTTATTTAATTACAATTTAGTGATATCGCACTCGTTAATATTATTTATAAAATATATCTGTTAACTGTGCAGTCCATATATTATTTATAAAGTTTACCACAGTTAACGGTGCAGATTATTGAATATTAAAATACATACATACAGATAATAATATGATAAATCTCAATAAACCATGTTCGATCAAATTGAAGCTTGAATTCATTGTTATTCTATGTAATAACGACAATAATAAGGAACTATTCAAATGTTTTGCTGGCACCATCGAATTGTTTATCCCTGTCATTGTATTCATTGATGTGAGCTATACGTATTAATGTTTGTACAATTTAGGCACCTAGAATACTGTCTGCTCTTGGGAGGCTGGACGACCTAACTCCAAGGATCCTCGTTAGGAAGCTGAAGGATATGGAGATAAAACCAGTGCACCTCGGCGTCGCGTTGCTTGTTCAGGTATATTTTTATCATTGTCTGTTTCTCTCTTATTGACTGCGGTGGTTGGTCCGTGGCATCTGTTTGCGCTTCCACCTGTGGCTTCTCGTAAAGTTTCGGGTTCGATTTTAGCACATACATTTGATTATTAGTATATTTTTGCCTTATCAAAGTATGAAAAGTTTGATAAAGCAAAATTATAAACGATTTCATTTTTTATAAATATTTCTGCTGCTGGTTAAAGTATTCTAAGTAACATTTTTCTTCGGTCACAGTACCACCTCCGCAACACAGTGAACTTTGCCATCCGCTCCCAGTGCATGGACGTTCTATCCACCAAACCGCAGATGGTGGGTCCCCAAGTGATAGAGATGCTCAAGTCTTTGGCCTCCAGAATGCTGCCCATCGCCGAGCTACTGGATATCCATCTGGCGCACTCCAGCCCTGCCTTCAAAGACACCTGCCCGTCTGCTTGGCTTGGCATCGTCAATAATAAAGCTTAATCTTTGACTACAGATAATTTAAACATTTTATTACTAACATAATCTTCTGAATGTCTTTGGTTAGATGTCTTACCTTTTAATGTATTTCTTGCTTGTTTTTATGTTTATCCATACATTTGGATTATTTAATAAATTTTAGCGCTAGGGTAGCTTCTAGAAAACGTATGGATAAGACATGTTGATCTTTGTATAGGAACTAGCGGTCGCCAAATGGTCGAAATTCGACCAGAATTGATTTTTTTAAGTTTGATCGTTATTATATATACTGTGAAATTGCAATAGGTACTTAAGGTATGTAACCATAGATACGAAGAATAATACGACATCAGCCGAACTATGCCGAAATACTACGAACGCGATTCGACTGCGTGTGTCAAATGCATGGTTGTGTGCGTGTAGTGTTTTTTCATTAATTTAACGTATTTCTAATGCATATTTTATAAAAATTTTAGGATTCGCCTCTCCTTCTCCATATATAAACTTTAACTGTGCCAAATTTCATACTACTTCGTCCGCGCAATTTTTGTAAAACGGGGTACAAAGTCTTTGCTTCACGTATTAAAATTATAGATATTATATTTTAAATTTCTTATCTAGATTAATTATGAAACCGAACAACCGATCAAATGCTCGCTTTAAACAAATCATTCGTTATCCTAAAAGGCAAGACACCAAAACTATTAGTATTGCCAGATATCATTATTAAAACCGGCAGTAATCGACGTTCTATTTATATAGAAGTCGGTAGCGCGATCACAGGCCACTACTGGAAGGTTTTTATTAGACAAAGTAGATTTATAGTGTACTGCTGTCTGTAGCAGACGAGGAACTGAAAATGGGACGATGTTATAGATGTAGTCACTTTATGAGGTTTCTGTGGTTGGTGTTGATTGATAAGTGTAATAATATTCTATCACATACACACAACACCATCTAGCCCAAACTAAGCAGAGCTTGTACTATGGGTACTAGACAATGGATAAACATACATATTATATACTTTTTTTTGTAAATACATACATAATATATATAGAAACACCCAGACCACGACAAACATCCATGTTCATGCACACAAATGTTTGACTTGTGCGGGAATTTAACCCGCGACCTTAGGCTTGGCAGTCGGTTACACTAACCACTACGCTATCGAGGCAGCCAAATATAATAAAAATGTGTTTATTTGTAGTTAAATTTACCTCTTGTGCTTAAAAGAAGAACTTTTTACGTTGGAGAATGCTGTGACCTCTCCGCGAGGCGACGGAAAGGTTATGACGGGCTCACCGGGGGAAAGATATCCCGGTAATACCGACTAAACCAACCACGGTGTTCCTCGACATAACCATAGTCGGCGGAGCTGCGCAAATCGCTTTTAAATGCAATCGCGACCCCGCCGACGCTTAAAAGACGACCTACGATAAGAGAATTTTAGCATCAAGATTTAAAAAAGACCTATGACGAGGAGATCTTCAAACCAATAGTTTTAAGCCAAGCATCACAATAAGTCATCTTCAATTTAAGAGCCAAGCTCTTGTCGGTGGAGTCTCTTCCATAATGGCCTATCTTCAGCCAGCGCTTTAACTTCTTGATTCGACGTAACTTTTACCTTTTCTTTCACTTGATCTATGAACGTCCTCCTTGGCCTTCCTCTTCCCCTTCTGCCTTCTGATTTTCCTTCTAATATGTTTCTTATAAAACTGTCATTTCGTATCAAGTGGCCCAACATTTTCCCTCTTTTGTTCTCTAGGTAGTAAATAAGTAGGTAATAATAATCTTACAATGACGTTGGAAAATATGATATGAATTTATGAAATTGTAAATTTTATTAGATTGTGTTTTTATAGCCCGTCCAATATATTTTCTTTTAAATCCAAACTAATAATGTAAATGTGACAGTAACCTTGTTTGTGACGTATTCAAGACAAACCGCTCAAACGATTTTGATTAAATTAGATACAAAGATAGTAGTAGAAGTGTAATAACAGAAACGTAATAAGCAACGTGAAATCAGCCGTAAGTAATAGCCGGTTATCCTTAAGGATATTTTGGGATTAAATATAATGATCACCAAAAATACTGATTGCGCAGCAAAATATGCTTACTAAAATATATCATAACGAACACCTATACGCCTAAAATAACTGCATTCCGTCTAGGGTTAGGTTATGTTAGGTTCCTTCTCAAACCCACCCAAAAATAGGCTCCGTCGATTTGATCTATTTAAATATATTTTGCTGTGCAATTTGGTGATCATTTACTATTTTTGACTGTTATATTTTACTATATCTGGTGATAAGTTAAACATAAGCCGATATTTTTCCTACCCAATAATGATACTACTGAAAGAAATATATACTTATATCAGTTTCTATTACTAATCAATAGATATATTCTTTAAGCCAGTAGACTAGGTTTTCCTAACTTATAGTTAGTAAAACTGCTGTTAAATATAGAGGACGCAAGCTTAAGCAATTATTTCGCCAGCACCAAAACAGAGAGCGCGGGCCAAAACCGTGCCCTACTAATAATAATACCATTCAGACAGTTGTATAAAGTTCAGTGTTCTTTAGTTAGTTTAATGTTTTAAAAGTTGTACAGATTGTATACTCTTATAACGTTACAGTACAGTATTCTTTTAAGGATCTGCTTCCTGGTGTGGCCCAGTAGTGTTCCATTTCCATATAGATTAAGAGTATTACTATAATGTTTTTGCGTCTGTATAAATAATTTACCAATACGGCCTTAATGTTAAAGGTATTCTATATTAGTCAATCTATGAGGTATGCAACGGAAAATCAAGGTTGTCAAGTAATAATAATAATAATATTCTACCACATACACACAACACCATCTAGCCCAAACTAAGCAGAGCTTGTACTATGGGTACTAGACAATGGATAAACATACATATATACTTTTTTTTTGTAAATACTTACATATTATACATAGAAACACCCAGACCAAGACAAACATCCATGTTCATGCACACAAATGTTTGACTTGTGCGGGAATCAAACTGATTTGGGTAATTAAACAGAATTATATTTTTGTTACAGCATTTTAGAAGTTTCTCAGTTAGTCAGAGAATTGTGCTTGGTAGACAACGATAAGCTCGGTAACCTGCAGGTTGCTACTGATGGTAGATCGCAAACTGATTAATGACGCATCAGTAGTACCGCGCTGCGCCCGAGTTTGCTGACGCTGCTAATTGTGCGGGCGGTGCACCGTACAGGTGTTGTGTCTATGTGATAAAATATTATTATTATTATACTAGATGTGCCCGCGGTTTCACCCGCGTTTATCGTTACTGCGTCGCCCCCGTGGGTCGTAGCGTTATGTTATATAGCCTTCCTCGATAAATGAGCTATCGAACACAAAAATATTTTTTCAATTCGCACCAGTAGTTAATGAGATTAGCGCGTTCAAATAAACAAACAAACTCTTCAGCTTTATAATATTAGTATAGATTAGTAAGCGCGATAATAGTATATTACTTGTCAGATGTCGGTTATGATCGCATTGTGTGTCAGATTCGAGTGCACGGATGGCAGTGGTTTAAGTGGTCGCGTCGTCACGGCCAGTGCGAGTATCGTGGCTTCGATCCCCACACGGAACAAAACTTTGTGTGTTCCACAAATAGTTGTTCCAAGTCTGGGTATTCTTTGTGTCCGTTGTTTGAATGTTTGTCTCCGTGACACAGGAATAAGTGTTAGTTCAGGCATGATATTTTTTTATAAATGAAACCGAATATTCAAAAGATGATAACTTTTTGGCAAGAAAGGAAACATAATTATAATATAACTAGATGTTCCCGCGGTTTCACCCGCGTTTATCGTTACTGCGCCGCCCCCGTGGGTCGTAGCGTGATGTTATATAGCCTATAGGCTATATAGGCTATAGCCTTCCTCGATAAATGAGCTATCCAACACTAAAATAATTTTTCAAATCGAACCAGTAGTTACTGAGTTTAGCGCATTCAAACAAACAAACTCTTCAGCTTTATAATATTAGTATAGATGATAATGATAAATCTTTGAATAAAACATATTATCGTTCTGTGTTTTCTTATTTCAAATAAACAACGTCTGATAGTCATTATTTTTATTTTGCAATCGTCTCTATTATTGATACTGGACCGACTGTATTGAGGTTTATGGTAGGTAGGTATACTAAAATAATCCACGCTTCTACTACAGTCCGTAGCTCCGTAGTTGTATTGTATGTGAAAGTAATTTTGTCTATATTCGATTTTACGCCTAAACAGATGAACCGGTGTAAATCATTTTTGGTATAGAACTTGAATTTCAGGGTTATATTGTAATTCGCGAGTAAAGTCATACGTAGCAACTAGTGTTCTATATTAAAATAGATATGACAGAAATAATGCTTACGTCATTTTGCCTTTTAGTCGTCGATATCCTAATCCTAATCCTAACTAATATTATAAAAGTGAAAATGAGTTTGTTTGTTTGTTTGTTACCTTTTCACGCCTAAATCACTGAATCGATCATCCTGAAATTTGGCATATACGTTGTCAGGTGTACAGAAACGAAAATAGGCTACCTTTCATCCCGAAAAAAATTACTGTTCCCGAGGAAAACAACAAAAACGTTCTTATGATAATAGATGGCGCCACGTTTCTTTCGAATCATGATTGAATTAAGTATATTATTACAAGCAGAGTACAACCCGAATTGATTGTCAAATTCTAAATTAACGCGAGCGAAGCCGCGGGCAAAAACTAGTATTATTATACTTACGTAAACTAATATTAATATATACAATATTTCCACAACAAAATTTATATTTTTATTATTTCTGAACACGATAACAATTTAACAATGTCGTATATTCCGTGTAGTGCTTATATAATTTCAAAGAAAACAAATTTTACAAGCGACAGAGCACGACCGCTGTCGATAAAAGTAGACATTATGACGTCACAGTGCCCTATATTATAATATCGGCGCGTGCGCAGGTCCGGCACAATTTACGAGCCCGTCAGTCCGTGCCTGTCTCTTTCTAACGCTTGTTCCCACATAAAACAGATGATAAAACAGATTTTAGAACAAATGGCTTCGTTTTTCTGTAATATATTGTCGCTCGATGCGAGTGAGTCGGCGGCCCTGATGATAATGATGTATAAATTATGGCGGAGCTTGGTAGACATGTTGTTTTTTTATTTGAGGTGAGATAATTTTATAAATAAGATAAAATAAACATCAAACCGCAAGAAATAAACAAATATACTTAAAAAAAAATTGCACTCCGGGAGTGCCGGCAGAAGTGAAAACTTGAATATTAACGTTGTGCATTTTTGATATTTTGGAATGGTTAGGGAATTATTTTGTACGAATTGCTTTAATTATCACTATAAAAGTACTATCATTTATGTGGTAAAATACAATATTCATTTATTGCGCTATCGTACACAAACATGACAATTCTCCCTGCGTCTTACGAATTTTCGATCAGGTCACGTGTCCTGACGCGAGTTTAACATTTTTACCCATCACAAAAAAAGTGCACAACGCTAAAGAAGTTTTCACTTCAAAAAAGAAGATTGAGGATTGTGCACTAAGTTGGTTTTAGCATTAGAAAAGCATGGATATGACTGCGGAGGAATATTAGTCAAATAAAAATGGCAGAGACGGAATGTGAAAATAGACTAGGCAAACTTTCTTTGACCAGATGAGAAACATTCTGAATAAAGGCTAGGCAAAGGGTACTCTTACTTAAAATTCACCATTTATTCTACTCATCGGCTAAGGGCGCCCTGGCCCTTGGTCTTATTATGGACTTGCGTCTGTTACTTATAGGGGTCGGTTGAGACTTGGCATTACCACTTAATATAATAGCGCCAAATATATATAAATATAAATAAAATTACTAATTTAGAAGTGCCATAACAAGTTGTTTCAAAAATCAAAGATTACTGCTGTAATTTAACATTTATTTTGCAAATGCTATAAATATGGGATTAAATTTGATTTTATAATTATAATACTGCTCGCATAAGTAGAATTGAAATTTGTCGAACTATAGAAACACAAATGTCATTATCTAAAGAGGAACGAAACAAAAAAGGCATGACACTCTTAATTATAATCTAAGCGGCTATCACATAAAGGGCGGTGCGCACTCGCGTTATAAACGCTGATGCCACTGATGACGACCGTCGTAAAGTACCACAATATACACCGCTGCCTTGCTTGCCCATGCTGACTCTTGTTTATTTTTAGCATTTTCCGTGTCCCCCTGTTCGTATGGGACGTATGGTATTGTCGATCTCATTACAAAATAACTTTTAAAAATACTGGGCATTAGAGTAATTTTAAAGGCTATGATTTAATTTGGAAAATATACATCGTAGTTTATACATCGTAGTTTATACATCGTAGTTTATACATCGTAGTTTATACATCGTAGTTTATACATCGTAGTTTATACATCGTAGTTTATACATCGTAGTTTATACATCGTAGTTTATACATCGTAGTTTATACATCGTAGTTTATACATCGTAGTTTATACATCGTAGTTTATACATCGTAGTTTATACCGGCAACGTTATCAACGTTAACTAGTATTTTTCCGCAACCTCATTTCGCGGGCCACACTAATGCTAATTTCTGCTTTATTGAACAATACAATCTTTTTTTAACTAGAAGGAAACGCAAAGCTTAGCCGTATAGCCGCACGAAGCGGCTTTAGCCCAAAACTAAACTTGTCGTGTGGTGGGTTTGATCCCCACTCTTTGTTCTACAGACGCAAACCTATTTCTAGCACAAGTACGTATTTAGCTTTGCTAGAGGGGTAACAAGGATACTTGTAATTGTTATCCCATAGGTATATCGAGTACTCTTAACAAAGGGTTACAAGGAAAAACTTCAATGAACAATGTAAACAGTGTCAGTATTGTTTGTATGGCAAATACATAAGTATATAAATATATAGCCAGAGTCATTCCATCACAGACCCGTCTGGTCACTCAAGATTGTGACACAAGGAAGTCAAGAATTAGAAACTGACTGCTACATTTATATTTTTAATGAGTATCTTAAAATCTCGCTTGTTTTGTGAAGAGACAGAGAGATTCTGCCATGTCTCTTTCGGTTCTTTCATCATGCTCACTCGTCGATAAATGTTCTTTATGTACAGTGTTACCGTACTATTGGCGCCCAACATGGGACTGTAACCTGACTACAAATCGTTATAATAATACGGTAATATTTAGCTATATCAGTATCTTTTAAATTTTGGATATAATAATCATTTATTTTACTTAAATTGGTACAAATGGATACAGAGCTTATGTTACTTCGTAAAGGTAAATTATAAGGGGTGCCTGTACTAGGGTAAACCTGTGCCACAGTCATTAGGGGCACATACTGTATAATAAAGATATAAATTCTAAAACAATACTTATAAAACTTTATATAGGTATGAAGGTATAACGCTGAGAACAATGGTGTGGGGTTATAGAAATTTTAAATTGTAATAAGTTTAACTAGCAGGTTTATCTAAATACTTTATATAAGTGGACATTTGTCACTGTAACAATTTCTCTAGTGGTTCTGTGGTTTGTGAATGTACGTTGAACAAGTATATAATAGTATAATCAATAATATAAAATCTCCCTTGTTTACAAACTATACCCGTGCTAAGCGAGGGCCTGAACATAGCGCAGCGCTGGGTTAGTGCAGATTGACCGATTACACACATTTTCTGAAACTCCTTATATTATTATGTCTAAGCTTATTTGAATAAGCAGTGTTCCTCACGAGTTTAGGTACATAACTTCTAAAAGCCACAGGTATGTGTCGTGGAATAGTGACCTTAACTTTAGTTTGGGAGTCCAATGATCTCCTCGCTACACCGTTCTGTTACCTATTTATAGAAATATTCGGTAGCGACTGAGAATCGATGAAATTTATAGACCTAATAAAATGCGTAAACATTGATGATAAATATAAAAGTACCTTCTCCCTCATTTAAGTTATCCAAAAATAAGACTATGTTAGTCTTGCGCATGACTTACATTTGTGGTGAATTGTGAAGACCTAGATTCTATTCTAATGGGCGCTCATAGCCAGTTGCACTCACTAATCGGTAAACGATTAGCGAGGTTAAGCAACGTTGGGTGCGGCCAGTCTATAGATGGGTGACCGCTTAGTGGTATTTCATCTGAGCGTCTCCGTGTTTCGGAGGGCGCGTAAAAAGTCAGTCCCGGTTGTTGTCAAATTGATAGCAGTCGTTAAGCCATGTCAAAGGCCTACGGGCGGCTTGAACAACTCTTGATAAAAGGTTGACCACTAAACACACAAAAAAAAAAGAAGAAGAAGATTCTAATAATAGATAATAAATTCTTCATTGACATTAAAAGTAAATTTGTATCCTCTGGCCCCTAAACTGGTGTTAATGTCTCAACCAGGAAAAGTGTCATTATAATTTTTATATTATGAAACTCTCAAAGTCTAGAAATGTGTTCCGTAAACGGCAATAATATGCCTCTGCGCTTCAGGGATGAGTATATGTATATAAAATGTAAAATAGTTAAACTGTCAATCATAATTGCAAAATTCATACTATCTTTATATTTTGCTGACGCTTACTCACGCATAACTTTAACTCAGAAATCGCATCCAAATCCTTCTCTTTGCTCTACATCAGTACTATATGTTAGTACTCCCTACCTTATCTACAGCCTATATTCACTACCAAGTGTCCCCAAATTGGTATTAAACAATATTTCACGAGCTGAGCTCTGTAATCAACACCTAATACGGCCTGGACCCGATAGTGTTGGGCAAAAGGGTCCCAATGACCTTTAGTGTCAGATGCTAGGTAGAGGTACTGGCCAATTTACTAATCAGTAAATAGGGTAAATGAAGGTCAAATGTGTGCGAGCAAATGTATAAAAGGAAATGTTTTTCTATATTCAGCTGATCCTTGACGTGTTTCAATTGTGTCTCTGTTTACAAGAATATGGAAAATAAAAATGTTTGGCATCAAACTATTGAATGGATTGAAATTAAATAGGTTATCTTGACTAAAAATACATTAGTAATTTATAGATTTTTGTTGATTCTGTATTTTATGATAGCTACTGATGCCAAAGGTGTAATTTTGTATTTGACAGCGCAAAAAATCTGTTTAGAATGTGTTTAATTTATACAGTATATATATCTACATTTTATGTAAAAGACTTTATACAAATATCCTGTGGTAATAGAATTATAGATAACCTTATCTCCATCCTTTTTTAAAGTTACTTTGATGAATTAGAAATTATGAAATCACAAATATATGAGATAAAAGGTTATTTGTTAATTTAAAATCAAACTAATAAGAAACCTAAAGTTTACGCAAACGAAGTCACAGGTTACAGTTAGACATAAATTCCCGGTAGCTTTTTACGCACGGTCCTTAACCAAAATCCCGACGGATTGAAGTAACAGATAACCCCAAAATAGCAACACAGAAGTTGAAACACAAAACGACTCCCAAAGGGTTAAGTAAGTACCGTTAGCAAATCAATTACAGCACCAACCCTCCAACGTGGGGACGGTACTTTGGTTCAAAGCCGACTATTTTTCGCTACAAATAAGCTTGGAAGATTTATACGTGCGCGGGTCTGTGACCCACGAATAGATTTTGGTCAAAACGATCCGGGGGTAAAAGTGTCCCTACCTTATATCATGGCATTAAACGCTCACGGCGACAAAGTGTTAAAAATTAGGGGATTATGTGGAAGAAGATGTGCTGAACGTTTATTGATAGTATATTGAAAGGTGTACTCGGAGGTTATGTATGTCACGTTTGACTGTAAGATAATCTTTGAAGTTGTGCCGTCATTTAATATAGACTTTTTGGTATCATGTCTTTTTGCCATTTTGTGTCTTTCCTGTTTCCAAAATGTTTTATTGAACTTTTTGAAAACAGAAAAGGTAAGCAGTTTGCAAGCCTCGATAGGTACACAAAATCACTCAGACACCAAACAAATAAGTATTTGTACCACACATTTTTTTGTTACATCTGGGGATTGAACGCGAATCACTAGGCACTCTGGCAATTGGAAGGGGACTAGATATCATTCTGCACCCCACGTGCAGCTGTTTCATTTTATTCGATTTCCTGTGAACTGTGCTTTAAAACGCTTTTAAGTCTTATGATTTGGCTTAAAAAGCTTATTGTCTTTTCCGTTGTCATAATAGTTAATGCATTATTAAAAACGTTTCAAGTTATCTGATGCAACAAATAGAAATGTAAATTTCGGTTTGTTGCAACAAATTCTTCTTTCTTTTCGTGTGGTTAGCGGCCAACCTGTTGTCAAGAGTTGTTCAAGCCGCCCGCCGTGGGTCTCTGACATGGCTTAACGACTGCTGTCAAATTGGCAACAACCGGGAATCGACTTTCTACGTGCCCTCCGAAGCACGGAGACGCTCAGATGAAATACCACTAAGTGGTCACCCATCTATAGACTGACCGCACCCAACGTTGCTTAACCTCGCTAATCGTTTACCGATCAGTGAGTGCAACTAACTATAAAAAGGGACAACAAGTATTTGCTCGTATTTGAAATGATCGACGGAACTTCTTATAGAGATCATTCCTTAAATCTGGAATTTCGCAGCCGGCATGCTCTAGTTAGGATGGAACATTCCGTCTGAGAACTGACTATACAGTTACATCTATTATCTATACATAATTATATAATTACTAGATTTTGCCCGCGGCTTCGCTCGCGTAAACGTAGGCTAGGTTAGGTTAGTAACAGTACTTTTTTCTGGATAAAAGGCTCCCTGTCTTTTTTTGTTCCCCGGGCAATGAGTATGCAAAATATCATGATGATTGGTTGAGTAGTTACAGCGTAAAAGCGTAAGAAACAAACAAACAAACATACTCACTTTCCCATTTATAATATTATTATGTTAGCTTTTGCTTACAGCTTCGTTCGCGTAAAAGTAGGTTAGATCAGGTTAGATAACAGTACTTTAAAAAAGAAAAATATGGTCGGTTATAATATAGTTTTCTAATAGAAAAAGATTTTTTAAAAATCGGTTAAGTAGTTTATGAATTAAATCCTTACAAACAAACAAAAAATCAAATATCTCATCCTAATAATATTAGTATAGATTACGTTAGGAAGTTAGAATAGGTCTCTGATGTCGCTGCTTAACCTTGCTTAACTGAGCGTGTCCTGGGCTACGTCTGCAGGGTCAGGATAGCTTGACAACTTATTTAACTGAACGGTATCGCGTTCTTGCGGTCTGCGACGGAAATTAAGAAGTCACTGCATCTCGGGTGTGTTAATGGCTAAAATCTTGCTAATAAATAAAGTTTGTAGCAGAAGTTTTGCCACTGCGTTTAATATCATGTAGTTTTATGTAACCTAAGTTTTTAGTATAGTATTATCGTATAAGCAGCGATAGCTTAGTGGGGAGACAAACAGACTGCAATGCAGAGGATCTCGGGGTCGAACCCACGTCGCGCACCTCTGACTTTCGGAAGTTATATCACTTTTCGAAATTATGTGCGTATTGATTGAAAATTATCGCCTGCTCCGTGCCTCGGAGTCCCGGCTGCTATGAACATCTATGGCAGTCGTTATTGGGAAATCAATGCCCTCTAATATCCTGACACTTATCTAGCCTTAGGGTATCGTTAGCCTTCGGGTTGCGGAGATCATATGGCAGTCGCTCCGTGTAAAAACTGATATCCAGTCAAATCCGGTTAGACTAGAAAGCCGACCCCAAGTGACTTGGGAATAATAAAGGCTAGGGAGAAGAGATTATCGTATAATCTGATAATAAGCAATACGTTTTAAAATTCTCCGTAGTGTAGTGTAGTACAGAATCTGGTAATGTGAACGATAGGCCCGTACTTAATAATGCCTAAATTAAAACCGTAGCTGTAAGTGCAATACCTTGAAAGTCTTTGTATAAAGGATAGATGTTGCAATAGCTTGAATTATTACTTAAATCTTTGTAGTCTTTGTTTGAACGTCTGCATCTATAGTGCGTTGTGTTTTATGACGTAAATTTAATTTAAAATACTACTCAGGGAGATATGTAGCGAATGCTAAATAAGTCTTCTCCCTAGCCTTTATTATTCCCAAGTCACTTGGGGTCGGCTTTCTAGTCTAACCGGATTTGACTTGATATTAGCTTTTACACGGAGCGGTTGCCACCTGACCTCCACAACCCGAAGGCTAGCAATGCAGTCTGTTGGTCTCCCCACTGAGCTATCGCTGTTAAGGTATATTATGCATTGTACATACATGGTGCCTTCTAGTGGCAATAACCTAATTAATACATTGCCTAATGATTAACGCTCACTGTAACCGATATATCCTTAGTTCCCAAAGTGGTCCAGGTGGACCCCCAGGGGTCCACGGGAGACTCAACGGAGGTCGATGTTGGCGTGACAAAGAAATGGGGGTTCACAATTCGTAAGCGGGGCTTCACGAAAATTTATTTGCTTTCGATAGGGAAGAACTAAAATGTACACCCAATTTAACTTTTTGGTCCGCAATATAAATACGAATGCCAAGGAATATGGTAGAAATATTGCTGCAGGAGGTCCACCGGAACGGGCAAAATTTTAAAGTGGTCTATGAGAAAAAAAGTCTGGGCACCTCTGCGATATGTAGTCAGTGGCGCCCTCACTTTTCAAAATATGAATTCTTCTGCCGCCGTCACAAGGATTCTTATTTGAAAATATGACAGCACAAGATATAACGGGTCCTGGTAACACACAAGAATTTTCTTATGGTTTTCTTTTCGTTTGATCGTTGTGTGAATGTTTAAGTTGCCCGCTCTGCTCTACATCATCGACAACTATCACTATACGAACGTGAGTTACTCTTAATAAAGCTAAAGTGTAGAACCTACATTTGTCCGATGTATGATAAATTTGAACAAAATGTGACACAGCATTACATCTGTATTTCCCCGGAGAGTGAAACGGCATTCCGCCACCATATTATTGATATTGACTTCGGAAATAAAGATATTTTGTTAGGTTTTTCTGATGTTACATGAAAAATACGCACATTTTAACTTATGTAATAGGAGCAACGAGGTGTTTTATTCAAAATACTAATTTAAAATTAAGAAGGAATATTAAATAGGTAAGTATTTATTGCTGTTTATAAGATGACATAACTACTAATTTATCTATATACTAGCTGTTACCTGCGACTTCGTCCGCGTAGATTTTAACTAAAAAGTGTTTGTCTCTGCGGAACCCTACTTTTTCTAAAATCAAAGTAGCCTATGTTACTCCTCATAATATCAGCTATCTGCCAGTGAAAGTCCCGTCAAAATCGGTTGAGCCGTTTCGGAGATTAGCCGGAACAAACAGACAGACAGACAGACATACAAATTGTTTTTAAATAGATGTTTTCCTATAGGTACCTTATATACTTTCATATGCATTAGATAAAAAGGTGTTATTTTGACATTACAAACAGACACTTCAATTTTATTTATTTGTATAGATTAATAAGTGAAACATAAACTTTGTACCCCTTTTTACGAAAATTGCGCGGACGGAGGAGTATGAAATTTGGCACAGTTAAAGTTTATATGGAGAAGGAGGGGCGAATCCTAATATTTTTATAAAATATGCATTAGAAATACATTAATCTAATGAAAAAACACTACACGCACACAAGCATGCATTTGACACACGCAGTCGAAGCGCGTTCGTAGTATTTCAACATTGTTCGTCTGACGTTATACAATTCTTTGTAACTATGGTTACCTATACCTTATTTATATGTAATATAGAAAAACAGAAAACAATGTAGCAAGCTTAATCAGCGCATCAGCGCATCAGCGCAGTAATCATAAACGCGGGTGAAACCTCGGGCACATCTAGTATAATATATAGCCTATGTTACTCAGATGATAATAGAGCTTGCTAAAGGTGAGAGAATTTCTAAAATCGGATGAGTCGTTTTTGAGTAAACAAATCTTTACAAACAAACAAAAATCAAATCTTTCCTCTTTATAATATTAGTATAGACAAGTCATTATGTTTATAAAGTGAATTTTATTGAAATGTTTGTTCAAAATATCAAAATGAATTGTCATTTGTATGCTGATCCAATGAAACAACAAGTCACGTTTTAAATAAAAGTTGTATTATGTATGTCCAAGAGACCCATGGGCACAAAAGGTCCGTACAATGTTGTTCACGCTAGCAATTTACTTCACGAAGCTTGTTTGCCTTAAACAAAAAACTGTGATCCTTTCTACTACGGTTTCCATGCCAGCAAAACCTCATAATTTTATAAATATCATATTAATAATTTTGTTTTTGTATGGCAAAGATACTCTATGCGCAGTAGCAGTAAATGCAAATGCTGTACGTAAGGTCTTAAATTTGATTTTCGTGCACAGTGTTAATTTCTTTTTCTGTCAGAAAATTGAAAATCGGTAGCAACATGAGTCTGAAACTATGCTCTGAAAATAGGCTTGCACACTATTGAGCTAGAGTTGTAACCGCAGTTGGCAAGGCGTAAGCAATGGTTTATAATTATGGTCTCATTTAAAACTGGCGTCGTTAATATCAGAGAACACCCGATCATCCAATTTAAAATAGAATTAAAAAATGGCTATTGGAGAATTGCTTTTATAGATTAAATTAATATTTTAATTGCAAACAATGTAATTACACACATGCCTTAAACGAAATGTCTATTAACAATATAATTATAAATACTGTATAAAATTTTAAAGTATAATTAAATTTTATTTATCTTGACATTTATTATTTAATTATGGGATTAAATATAATGATCAGCAAAAATACTAATTGGTCAGCAAATATTGCACAGCATAACGAGCATCTATACGCCTCAAATCACTGCATTCCGTCTCGGAAGTGTTAGGTTATGTTAGGTTCCTTTTTTTGCTGCGCAATTAGTATTTTTTTGCTGTGCAGTTAAATACTGCCCTTTAATTATTAAACTGAAAATTGACATTGTTTATAATATTCTTTATACAGTTACGATATTATTTATTCCCTTCACATTTTTATTTATTGTTTCTATTGATATTGACATTTGTATATAATAATGAATATTATGTTTAATAAATTTTCGTACTATGTAATAACATTCGTATGCCTGCTAAAGGCGAGGTATGATGTACCTTAACCTTGTAACATCCTCTGTCTCATGCGAATAAATTTCATTACATATCATTTCATTTCAATCGGGTGCATTTCCAGGCTCCATCTTTTACTAATAGATCTCTGACAGAAATGCTACAGCATTTTATCCGAACTGGGTATCAAATCATAAGCGTTAACTTATGCTACAAAACTAAGAAAGCGCTACAGTGAAGAATCAAACCTTATTTCAAATTATTATTAGAATAGTGTACATAGTAATTATATTATTATTTGAAACTGCATCTCAAACTCTTATTTACAATATTATAACCAGCTGACCGTTCACTGGCTAACTCCAACATAAATTAAAGGCATAGACACACTTAACGGTGCGTCAATCATCGTGACAAATTTGGGACACTTCGTTAGCCAGAGTAATAAGGGCGTGAGTACACCGCACATTGAATAAACCCGGGTCTGTATTGGCGCCTCATCTACAATTAAACGGTAGGACAGTCGCTATAAAATTTATGTGTTTCTTACACATAGTTTGTACGAGGCACGTAGTATATGTGATACAGTTACATGTTCTTGGCGAAGGATATCCGAATTGAGTGGGTTTATTGATTGTGGTTGGCTATTGTCTTCGCCGATGTGTATTCGGACGGAAATGGTACAATCCATTTAGTGTGTCGTGTTCTTGTTTTAAGACGTGTATTAAAATTTATTGTTTGTTTTACATGAGCTTATAAATAAATACATTCATATAAATTAAAAGGATATTTGGAAACTGATTTGATATTTTGTTTGCTATGTCTGTTCTGATAAGAAGATGTTTACAAAAAGCAGATTACATTTTGCCCGATCCCGGTATAAAATCGTAAACCAGGGAGATTGAATCAATAAATGCATTTGATATTGATGTGTGAAAAATAATATTATACATAATAATATATTATTTTTATTGTCATTCGTACATGGATTTAGACATTTGCATGCACTTTGAACTATAAAATAATATAGACGACCAACTATAACTGTGTGATGCTAGCTTGATGGCTGAGATCAGTCAAAGTGCTTTTGGAATGCTTCGATATATAAAGACAAAGGCTCGGATGGACTCGTTTACCGAGACAACCAGTGGTAGCCCATTAGTCGATGCTAGAAATGTAATGTAACAGGTGCATTACATTTATTTATTTTAGCCTCCCGCTCTTCTTCATATAATCTTAAACAATGCCAATTCTCTATGCGTAGAATATCCTTAAAAATTAGTATAAAGTTTTCTCTTAAGATATATTTATGCATATATTAGAAGCGTAACATAGTGACTGTGCTCTATGTGGCAAGATGGTCGTATTAGGTAGATCTGGCGACATGTATCACGTCAAACAATTCTGCTTTTAACATTTCCGGGAGATACAGACATTATACTAAATTAGGTTCTTGCTTCAGTTCGAATACATAATTAAAACTAGACATTCGCTGTCGAAGAACCGCAATTTAATGACAGCGGAAAGGAATCCAGGGCATCGAAAATATTGTACTTTACATTTTTTGTTAGTTTCGTCCATAATTTAAAAATATGCCTTCGTATCTCGCTCACAATATTCAGTGCCGCGAAAATGTTCAGAAAACTTTATAAATACGTCTCCGATAACGTTGAACAATAGATTTCTGTTTTGGTCTCGAATGTAGATATGATTTAAATTTACCTGATGTCATATGACTGCTTCGTTTGTCCAGACACTAATAATTGCACTAACCTTAACTGCCACTCTGGAAGTGTTTTGGCATCGATTTTAAAATCGGGGAAAATTCATTTGTCGAAATTGTGTTCGGCCTTTTTAGGAGCGTGGACCTAGTTGCATGCATTTGTGTTAAGGTCTGTGAAATTGTAGTTTTGATTAGTTAAAGGGTTATTTGTTTCAATATTTATTCTTCACGTTATATGGTTCTTCACGCCTGGGCAACTGTGCCTATTGTATAAGGCACAAGTGCGCCCTTGCGTGGAGTACTGTTCTCATCTTTGGGATGGCTCCGCGCAGTACTTGCTGGACGCTCTCGACCGGTTACAGCGGCGGGCTGTCCGTATCATCGAGATCCAGAGGTCACGAGTTCACTGGAACCTCTGCAACTCCGTAGAGACATTGCCTCATTGGCATGTTTCTACAGAATATACCACGGGGAGTGCTCTGAAGAGTTATTCCACCTTATCCTGCCCTCCCCTTTCCTATCCAGAACAACGCGTGCTGGGCTCAGATGCCATCCTTACACGGTAGAGTCGATTAGAGCGCGTACCAAAAAGTTTGGGTCCTCATATCTCTGCCGAACGACCAAGGCATGGAATTCTCTGCCAAGGCACGTGTTTCCTTCTTCCTTCAATCCTGGGTTCTTTAAGCGGGGCGTGAAAAAGCATCTTCTCAGGCCGTCAAAGTAGAGACCTCAACATCGCCTCGGCTACTGTGGGGGCGATGCGGAGGCCACTGCTCTTAGACCACACGACTGCTTACCATCAGGTGGAGTGTGGTCATTTTGACGAGCAAAATAAAAAAAAATTAAAAAAAAAAACTTTTCGACAGAGAGTTCAGTAATGTGCCTGTTACAGCATTAATAGTTTACGTAATTTACGATGTATTGTATAAAACATTCTGTAATCTCGTATAGGGCTCACATGCGAATGATATAAAGTATACATATACATATACAAATACAGTTGTATTTCAGTATAACGTAAATTGCGTAAGTATATTGCGGAATTGCTAGGGCAATTGGGTAATAACTATGACACGTAATATGTACGTTTTCAAAGGTCTATACGTACTGGATGCATCTTACAAAATAATAATCAATTATCAAACGAATAACGCTGATAGTTATTTGAAATCATTCGAAAAAGTCGAATATGTTGAAAAATATATGGTTTTTAAAGAAAAATACCACTTGCCATTCTATTGAATCCCTTACACCTATTCTTACAAAAGCAGACAATAACTATCTGATAGTCTTTCATAGAAATCTCTAGACCAATTTACACACACGACAATCGCAAACCATTCGCACAACAGTGACAAACTGTGTTGAAAACTTCATCACGTGGTCTGTGCAACGCTCACGCGACCCATTGTGTGAAATACAAGAGTTTTGTGGCCACACGAAACTGTCAGCCGCTTCCTGCAGATAGCGCTGCAGTGCGAGCTGCAAGGCGAACACGCTACCAGCTCTGATATATGGC
Organism: Catocala sponsa; assembly: GCA_963564715.1. Classification (NCBI taxonomy): domain Eukaryota; kingdom Metazoa; phylum Arthropoda; class Insecta; order Lepidoptera; family Erebidae; genus Catocala; species Catocala sponsa. Next base: position 30,004,314 of record OY751327.1, read on the forward strand.
CTCCTAGTACTTCTGTCACGAAATATAACAGCTTGTCACTTGAAAATCCAGTGAATATTTTATATTCTTGGTTGGTATTTCGCTGTCTTATTTGAATTTGTAAATATCACATATATATAAAAGGTGTGGCAAGTAATATTGTTTTAATAGCAGATGTATATTGTGAACGAGAAAATTGAACGAATAATGGGTCAAAGTACTATTCGATCTCATTCATAAAAACATAATTTAGGGCTTTTTATATAGAATCTATCTCGTAATATATTTAACATACAAATCCTCATAGATTTGGTGAGAATGCTAGTAAAACAAGATAAAGAAACATCAGACATATAAACAATAAAAAATCTTCTTCTGATGAAAAAATTGGTCTTACTTTTTTATATACCACTAAGGTGGCAAACAAGCTTACGGCCCACCTGACGGTAAGTGGTCTCCGTAGCCTATGGACGCCTGCAACACTAGAGGCATCATTTGCGCGTTGTCGACCCTTTAGGAAAGGAAGTGGGAAGGGGACCGGAGTGATTGGGCCTCCGGCACTCTCACTCACCGAACGAAACACAACAGTAGGAATACTGGTATTTCACGTCGATATTCTGTGAGAGGGTAGTCCTTCCCCGGTCGAACCGGCCCATTCATGCCGAAATCAGCGAGAATCATGTGTCTGTCTTCGATTTTAAATAAGGGCATGACTCTTGTTTATAACTATCGCTCAAATTTTAACTATTAATGGATCATAAAAATGTTCTGTGTGAAATTCGCAACTTTGGTAAGTTCATTTTTTAACGAGAAAAGTACTTAACCAGTGTTATATCTGCGCAATCTATATTTGGTTGTTTTTAGTTATTTAATAGTTTACTGGTTACTATAACAACTGTACAGTACTTTAAAGGTCGGAAACTTCGTAGGCAGATTGGTGTCCACGAACCAATATCGATTAGTTCTTAGTTGGACAACATATGGCACAAGTTCACCAAGTCCGCACTCAAACTTTACTGAATTGTCACTACGCGATCAACAATGTCTACAGCCGTATAAATCGCTTAGTATATTTAGTTTAGAATAAATAAAATGTAATTACTTTCTAATCAATTGTCAGATAATTAAATAATTAATTGTAACTATGGTATGGAGTAGCGATAGCTCAGTGGGGAGGCCAACAGACTGCAATGCAGAGGGTCTTCGGGTTCGAACCCACGTCGCGCACCTCTGACTTTCGGAAATTATATGACTTTTCGAAATTATGTGCGTATTGATTGACAATTATCACCTGCTCTGTGCCTCGGAGAGCACGTAAAGCCGTTGGTCCCGGCTGCCACGAACATGTATGGCAGTCGTTATTGGGAGAGTGTCGACACAAAAGATCCCACTGGGTCGAAGTGTCGCCGGTCTGCACTGACTAGCCTCCACATAAGATAAGATAACTGTGGTATGAAGTTGAACATTTATATTGCTGTTCAATTCAGTCATGTGTCGGAGAAAGTTTTATTGAGAAAGATTAAGAATATATCAATCACCAGTAAAGAGCTTCAGCAAAAAAAATAATAAGAATTCAAAATATAAAGTTGTCATGACAGTTGCTCATAGGTTAACTCATTAATTAAGGTTTTAAAGAGTTAGGACTAGATGAGGTCCGTGTAAAGTTAAGAGATTTTGCTCCACAAACTACAGCTGTCCGTATAAGGAAGTACCACCAATTTAATCACATAAGTCCTTATACCGTGTGTGCACTGGCGGTGAAGCTGCAATTCATTGGTGATGATTTTGGTTTTCAATTTAATTAAGACTTTTATAATCGGCTTTACGACATCATAGACAGACACACAGACGTGCCCGCAACCTACTCTTAAGTTCCATCCGTGTCTAAAAAGAGTGCGAGTTTATTTCCGTCTACTGTACACATTTCCAGACTCTAGTTACCACGAAGAATTTCATAAAATAAAAACTTAATAACACTTTGCCCGAGCATCAAACTCGGGTTCTTACGCTCGCTCGCAAAGATAAGCGCAAACTTATAGCCCTTGACCAACAGATAAAATAAGAATTTAAAGTATTCTCCTCGAAATTATCATTAGATGTATAAAATCAAGCTAAAATAAGCCGACTGATACTAATTAACTAATTGATATTGATTTTATTCGTGTTTTGTACTCAACTTACCTTCCAAACGAGTCCCTTGACAGTTTTTAGTAGCGATGTTACAGAAATAAGCTTTTTTATTCAACACGACACCGTTATTGCATTAAAAACAACATAAACTGGCATTAATTGACATTTATTTTGTGCCAAATAACGAAATTAAGATAATTAAAATGTTGAAACAAATTATGTGTTAAATTTTGTATGTTTTAGTTATAGCTGCACAAATATACCGGTTTGTTGCGACACCTTATGTGCTTTTTTTGGTACGTGGCAGATAGCCATCTTGCGTGACATAATTTTTACTTATCCCATTCATCTTAATTTCACCTGAAAGATTTCACTCTTAGCGGTGAAGCCGCCTCGTGTGCATTTTTTATAATCATGTTCACAATTTCATACATATACAGTCTCACGCCGCACGCAAGCAGATGGTACACTTACAATTTCCCCAGTTATGGTTTAAGATCTAACGTTTTTCTGGAAATCTTGATTATCGAAGAAAGCAGTAGTCGGTTGCTAGGCGGAATCTGCACACGGCTGCACGAATTTTTTAAGGAAGCTTCTTGATAACTTAGGTTAATTCCTTCAGGATTCACTTTGGCAATCTAATGGGTTCGCGCATACAACCACATGATCTACCCTAAGTCCAATATCTAAACCATTAGGCGTTATATTATGATTAATTTAGGAGTACCCTAAAAAAGATTAGGCGCGATGGTATGTTTGCTTTCATTATTAAATGTAAGTCAAAGTGTTAAGATAGCAGGTGTTATTTTTGTATTGTATCGATACGATTGTTTTGTTACATTCAGTGAAAGCGTCTTGGCATTGAGTTTGTACGTTATTCGTTTCGGTAAATAGCTCTTGGTAGAAAACTTTAAGTGTAATTTGTGAAGTTACGAGTAGTTTGAACATTTTTAGGTGCCGGATTTATTTTTGAGGCAACTGTAGCCTAAACTTTAAAACTGCGTTCTGTATATTTAAGAGGGGTGAGATATCAGCTGACTCCTTCCATGAATAGAGAGTTCGTTCAACCTGTAGCAACTCGACTGGGAATGTAAGGTGAGAATCTTAAGCAATGAGTATTGAGTGCCTGCCTGATGCTTTAAATAGCTTTGAGTAGCAGATGACTATAATCATTGTCTCTTGTTAGTTTATTAACTTACTATTACTATTTTTGACTTTGGTACTAATACAGTCACTAAGAACCCATACTGTTAGTAAAATAACACAGTAATAATATATCCAGTCTGAACTTTTGAAATTGTGTCCAAAAAAGTCAGATTCAAACGAAGTAAGATGGAGTGGCATTAAGATCTAAAATGGTAACCTAAAAATTAACCCTCTTTCATATTTTACGATATCATATTTTTCTCTCCGCTAAATCAGTGTGGGTGATATTTTAAATCGATTCCTACACAGCAGTAAACATAAAAAGTGACTTTCTTCATAAAGTGGGTAAGAAATGTTATTTCTCTTCATAATAAACAATTTCCCATTTATTTCCGCGGCCGACGCCGACATAAAATTGATACGTGTTCTTGCAGCTTTCTGACACATACTCACTGTGTATTTTCACGAGACATAACAATGATGTTTGAAATGAACTTCTTATGTTTGCTATTATCCTGGTACTAGTCAATTAAATATACAGGAATTACAAAATATAGGCAAATAATAACGGTACAGTTCATAAGCGGTTATTATGTTTGCAACATAAGAAGCGCTCTGCCTACTATTCTTCAAAAAGATTTCCCTGCCTGTCAGCACAGCGCCCATTCAAAAAACCTAAATAACGACTAGCGTTGCCATGCTCTGTGCCTACACCGAACAAACACAACACCAAGTTCTTTCGTTTTAATCTTTGTTAACAAACAATTTTACTGAACCTGGATGTTCTTTATGTCTGTCGTTTTAATATTGTAAAGTCATACGCCGCTTTGGCATTACGTAGGACAAAGGAGTCTTTAAAAAATTAGAAAGTAGAAGGCCGCATGGCCTTTTTAAATTTATTGTTGCTCTATACTTTACAGTATTTACAATGCGCGTCTCGTATCTGTGAGCACAATTTTCAGTCGCACGATATTATTATATACCATTATTAACTTTGCGTCGATGTATAAAGTAAGTTTGGGCGCATCGCTCGCTTCGGTGGCACAAGTTTTGCGTTAGTTCAGTTTACTTGTTTTTCATAGAGTATATTTAACACTAGACTCGTTGGTCGCATGGTATAAGTTCACCAGGCAGGGCAGAGGAAGTGTCATTTAGGAAATTATTTGTTATATTATGAAATCTGGAAATGTAACCGGCGATAAACTTATCCTCTATGACGCATCAAAAATAAAATAATGTTAAATACGATAGGAAACCTAACTTATATTATAAATGCGTATCTGTTTCTTTGTTTCACTTTCATGCCTTAGCTACATGACCGATCATCATAATATTTCGCATACACGGAGAAAGGTATCACCTGCCAAAATAAAGTATTGATCCTGAAGGATAGAAATTTATCGAAAATATCTAGATTAACGTAAGTGAAGCAGCGGGCAATATCTAGTATAATATAATTCTTATTAAATACATAGTCTCAATTATTTTTTTATGTCCTAAATGACAAACTTTTCCTACAGTGAACTATTTTAAAATAAATACTGACCATTGCACTTCTAAGTATGCAATACTGATTATATTCAAACATGGAACGAACAGGAGACAACACAATTATATTTTATCTTCCAGTTGTCTATGCCCCAATGAAGACAAATGTTTTAGAACGTAGTTAACGGTCACACTTTGATTTTATGAACCATAAATAATTTGTTTTTGGTTACCATGGCATTCCATTAACGGCTCCGGTCTATTTAACACTTCATATGAATTCATCTTAGTAATACCGTATTATTAGCGAAGAAAAGCATTTAAAAAGAAAAGCACCTTTATTACGTTTGTAATAAAGGTGTTGGATTTCGTAACGACATTTTATTTTACCGCACAATTTATAAGTCACTAGATGTTCCCGCGGTTTCACCCGCGTTTATCGTTACTGCGCCGCCCCCGTGGGTCGTAGCGTGATGTTATATAACGTATTCCTCGATAAATAGGCTATCCAACACTAAAAGAATTTTTCAAATCGAACCAGTGGTAATCACGCAGAATAAACCAGGAGAAACATCGTTTGTACTATGTCTGTAATGGGTAATTATTTTGCTGCAATGTTATTTTAAAACTGCGATATCTCCTAAGATATTCATTGAAATAGAATGAATGTTAAGGGCAATTTTGTTTTAAATTAAATATTTGTGATGAATAACGTATTTATTTGGATAAGGATTAATATCATGTTTATAATAATACCTTCGCAAATAATTCATTATTTTAGAACAAATTTGTTTAGCATAAAAATGATTATAGTGAGCCAACCTTAAAAGATAGACATATGCTGTTGCGTACTTTTTTTAAGAACTTTTAAAGGGGAACAATTCTGTTATACATGATTTTTGCGAAACTTTAACTGTTTACGCAGCGCACGCAGCGGCAGCTCTCAAAAGGAAAAATACACTCCGATTTTGAAACATTCTTCATTGGTGCTCAGCTCCTATTGATCTTAGCGTGATGATATATACCTATAGCCTGCCTCGATAAATGGGCTATCTAACACTGAAAGAATTTTTTAAATCGGACCCGTAGTTCCTGAGATTAGCGCGTTCAAGCAAACAAACAAACAAACTCTTCAGCTTTATAATATTAGTATAGATTGTAAGTTTTTATAAATATATTTGAGTTTTCCTAAATATTAATTACCACCTTTAGAACCAGCGGCTCTCTTAATGCTGGTTTCCTTAGATATTGCAATAAAAATTACAACTAAACAGAATAACGCTGTTGCCTGGCGTAAGGAGAGAGGAAACAAGAACAGCTATTTTGCCTTCGAAATTCTGCTGATTGAAATAGGCAATGATATTACATACTCGCTCAGAGCTAGCTTTGAATGGAAAATCCCAATTAACGAGGAATGTCTGCAGAATCCATAGACATGGATTTATGTAGCTATTCATTAGGTCAAATAAGATGTTAAACGGTTACAGGAGACAAATGACTTAACCAGTGATGATATCCGGAGTTCAAAAATAATAACGATTTCTAAAGTTAAGGAAACAGGTCGTTGTAGCTCCGTGTGATGACCAAAAGAGAAACCGAAATATGAATTGCGTTAATTTCTTCAAATCGTGATTCGTATATTAATTTATGGCTCAAATAATAAATCAGTGATAATTAATAAATCAACATTCGAACGCAGAGTCGTGCCATTTTCGAAACAGCAATCGCACATCATAACTATTTATTATTATAATTCTCATTTATTTAATGCAAACTGTGGAAAGTAAAACAATAAGAGTAGAAAAAATAACTAGGCTTTACTTTTTATTTATTTGTATTTCAAATAAAATTCTTCGTTCCATAAAACACCGCAAATTTTACGTCTACAAACAGAGATACTTAAAATCTCGTTAATTAGGTTGTAAACAAACAATTATTCTGGCTTAAAACGCGGCTAATATAACCAAAGCCCTCCTATGGAATGTAATCTGGATGAAGGTGTGGCTACGTTTGTAACGGAGCGAGAAATGAGCGGAACTAAACGAAGATATTAATCTATACTAATTGGTTGGGATATTTAAATATTCTTGGGAAGATTATTTGCTGCCAAGGTGAGCCGGAAGCCGCTTGTGTAAAGCGATACGCCGTACGATGCTACCACAAACGATTGTAACAGCCGATAATAGGCGTCAGTAAACTCGAATATTCTGGTAAGTCCCTTTACGTTATTTATCCGAGCTACTTGTCTTACGGTACTCGCTACATAAAACTGAGAAATATAATACTTCTATAATACTTGTTATTCCCACACCAATTAATATAATTTATGTAAAAAATCATAGGCAGGCCAAACTAGTTGCAGAAAAAGATTTCGTGCAGAACCTTCCATTTAAAATATTATAAAAAGAAACGAAACGATGTTTTTTAGTTGGCCTAGTCTAACAGTTGTTTTTAGTTGGCCTAGTCTAATAGTTGCTTTTACCTAAGTAATATAAAATAGTAACAAGTTGAGTTTGTATATAAATGTATATTTTTATATAGCTCTTCTGTTACTTATATACTTTTAAATGAACAAGCTAATAGTGGAAGCTGAAAATGTCAATGCTGTCGTCGTCACTGTACTACTTTCCACGCGAACGAAGTTGCGGGCTAAGGTCGTAATAAACAATTTTATAAAAGTGTCTTTTAAAACTTGAACTTTCGATGCAATTCTTGGTTGAGTTTAACCGCATATTATTTTCACGCCATCTACCTAATGATTTTGGTTAACAAATAGTTTTCGCGAGTCTATATAATAGACATTAGTCAGATCTCCCAAATTAATAAAATCATTAATTCTAATTGTGAAAGTATATTTATTTTATTATCTTTAGCCCAGTAACACAAAACGGATCAATTTGACAACTTTATTGCAAGGAGATCATAGTTTATGAGGCTAATCCTTATCCTGGCAAAATGCATTACTCCTGTGAGATAGTTATTTTTCCTTAGAGCCTTGGGACGAAGCCACCGGAAAGCTATTCAGCCATAAATTCAATAATTTGTAAAATCGTTTCCTATGTATGTATAATACGAAATGTGGGTGTTTACCCACATTCCGTTTTTAGGCCATACGTAATAGAAGACGAGCCTATTGCCCATTACCAGGCACAGTTCCAGACTCCGTACTGCCACTTGTCCGACCTAGGCATCAAACCAAGAGATCTCATGCACAACAGCCGCTTAAGTACCGCTGCGTCACCAAGCCTGTGAATATAGTATCTTATCTTATCTTATGCGGGGGCCAGTCAGTGCTGACCGGCGACACTTCGACCCAGTGGAATATTTTGTGTCGACACTTTCCCAATAACGACTGCCATAGATCTTCATGGCAGCCGGGACCAAGGGCTTAACGTGCTTTCCGAGGCACGGAGCAGGCGATAATTGTCAATCAATACGCACATAATTTCGAAAAGTCATATAACTTCCGAAAGTCAGAGGTGCGCGACGTGGGTTCGAACCCAAGACCCTCTGCATTGCAGTCTGTTTGTCTCCCCACTGAGCTATCGCTGCTCTTGTGAATATACCTAGTAACTGGGAGAATTGAGTGTCAAAATTCTGGATAAAATTTATAGTAGTACCACAAACTGTAGATAGATAAAGATAAGCCATCATGGTGGGCTCAGTTTAACTGGCGGCCTACCTCGACTCTAATGTGAGTCCGGCCCGCGCACCGGGGGTCTCATAATTTATGTACCAATTGTGAACGTAGAGCTTCGTAAATCATGACCTCAACACACAGCGGACGATATAATATCTGGGGTTAGTAGGCTTGCTACTTTTTGTCGCGAAAAACTTGCGACTTAGGCCATGTATGCGTGGTAGATTAGAAGAGTACATGAGTTAATCTCTTCGAATATGTTAGTTATAGATAAAAAACTTAATTAAAAAGTAAAATTCGATCGCTAGAAAAATCTCTTTTTAATACTTCTACTAAGTACCATAGGTTATGTTTTAATGTAATCGCACCTACGCGAGTGAAACCAAGCGGTTGCTGATCGGTAATATATTATTCGAAGTAAAATAAATGTAAGTATACATTTATTTTTAGTCTTGGCTCTTTCTTACACGTTACTAGATGTTCCCGCGGTTTCACCCGCGTTTATCGTTACTGCGCCGCCCCCGTGGGTTGAAACGTGATATTATGTAGCCTATAGCCTACCTCGATAAATAGGCTTTCCAACAGTAGTTCCTGAGATTAGCGCGTTCAAACAAGCAAACTCTTCAGCTTTATAATATTAGTATAGATTATTATTTAAATTTAGACTACAAATCTTAAAACAACGAACATAAAAGTCACTCAAACTCAAAGCTACCAATCTTAGGTTACATTTAGACTCCTTTGCACTCTTCTTGCAACAATCGACGCATCAATAATCCGTGCTGTTAAAAACGGTTTTTAAATCGTCAATCGCTATTCTGGCAGCAAATTTAGCTGGTGAGCGAAATAAAATTGTTTAACTAAGTTATAAAATACATACATAGATTCACGCCTGTTTCTCAGAGGGGTAGGCAGAGACTACGGATTTCCATTTGCTACGATCCTGATCAGTTATAAAATAAAAGGGTTATAAAGCTATTAATTTATTATTTTAAGCATTAACTTGGTTCGCAAGTCTCTTATATTTAATTTTATTATATTTTATTCATAAAGTTCACCAACAATTGATTACACTGTTACATAATTTTTATATCTAAAGTTTACAATAACCAGAACAAAGACAAATTATACAATAAAAAAAATGTAGATAAAATTAAAAATAAATACACAAATAAAAAGATAATCATTTTTTGAGCGAGGGTTGACATTGGTAACCAACCTTAATATAAAACAGGGAAAGCATTACGTGTTTTGATAACTGATAATATAAACAACTCTTTTATTCTTAAAATTTGCCTCACCATCCCATTCTTAGGCTACCATACTTATTTCTCAACCTACCATGACGCCATGCGACGGCAGCAACACTAAGGCGGACACCTTAGAGTATAGCAGCACGGAGACTGGAAATATACCTCATCTTCGACAGGTTCCTTCTCATTAACCGTACTTAAAATGTGGTTGCTGAAAAGTGGCTGTGAACCACCTCTGCCTACTACAGCTTTGAACCGTTAAATAACTTCGTGAGGTCAAAATCGACATACTAAACTCTCTTTTAAAAAATGAAGAAGTATCCAGTCTGCCCTAACCCTAGAATATATTTTCCAGGACCTATAAAGATAGGTGCGTAAGATAACGTTGGTGAATGTCAGCAGTTCTCATGTCAGGGCTATTGGCAAGAGGAAACCCGGGAAAAATCAGATTTCACTGCTCCAGGAAGTATGTTTATTATTCTAATAAAAGGGACCTCTTGTATCCATGTTGTGTGTAAATACGATGGATGGGGAAATAGTGTCATCAATCTGTGAGTGGTAGTACTGAGCTACTACGAGTATCTTTTGTTTTGTTCAATGAGATTGGGGTTTAATGTCTTATTTGCAATGGCTAAGCCTTAATTTATTACATGTGTTAAAATACGGGTATCAGTAGAATTTGTAAAACATTAGAACGTTTAATCGATAATCGAAATCAATTACTCGAATGTTCGTAAGTGAATGTCTCTGCGTTAGCAGTACTTCAAAAAGTGTATAGTAGGATTAATACAAATGTATGTCATTTCTAAACTAAGTTCGAGTTCTTTATTAGACAATGCCTCACCTAACAATAGACCCAAAAATCTTTTTGTTGTGCCTGCGTTTAAGACGAAAAAACGAGCTTTGCTGGCAGGGAAGAACTAGTCATCTTTACCTCTTGCCCTAGCAATACAGCCATTCCTTACTTAGAGTGCCAACAACGTGCCGATACCGTGGTTACTACTACTGTCATAGAATACAACATTCCAATAATCCAACAATCCCATCACGAGCCCTATACTTAGTTCTTATAAAATAAACAAAACAATGTTATAAATTTATTTTTGTATAAAGTAGGTTTTATTTGCGCGGATCTCTAGAGTTAATTTGTTAAGCTTTACTTCGTCGGCGGACTCTTCCACTGAATAGTTTATTGCTAAGACAAGAGCTTAAGCAAAACTAGCCCGTATTTAAATGAGAGACGAGAATGCATTTGTGTTTATAAATTAAATCACAAAGCCGCCACAGCGCTGCTGAATAAAGAGGATTGTAATGTCCACATTAAGTACCTTGTAATTAGACAAACATTCTCCTTGTTATTTTACGGTTTTGTTTTTTATTTTAAATACAGATTTATGTGCTCTGCCTTGTTTGCTGCTTGGTATAATTTTCTACTTTTTCTGCCTTATGTTTGATGCTGAGTGCAAAGTGTTACCGGGTTGTCCAGTTAGAATATTCTTAATAGGAGCAATGTCTGAAATATGCCCGATAGACAATAAACGGCTTGTTACCTTTTACTTAGAATGTGAAAATATAGATCGAAAAATGTGAGCATGTTTTCCCTTGAATAGTTTGTTGGACAAAGTGAATGGGCATAGATTCACATGAATAATCATGACACCACATGGTGCCAAGGTCATCTCGCCACTTACCCATGTGCCATGTGCGGGTTTGATCTTAGCATAGAAGTTGAACCCGAGACCACACGATATACCAGGGATTCAAGTCAACGAGACAATTTCATCGGAGTTTAGAAATTGAACCTTATGGTTTAATTTAAAGCAATGAGGTATTTATAAAGAAAAACGTGCACAATAATATAACTTCATTAGAATATAGTTTAGTTCTTTCATTAATAGATCAATGCCCATTTTCTGCGTGTTTAACTTATATAAGCCTCTAATATAAAGAAAGTATATAATAATAACAAGTATACCTTGATTCGAAGCTGGCCCAATGGTAAACATCACTATTGTCCATCACGAAAGCTCTCAGCGCGTCAGATTAGAAAGACAAAAAAAAATTTAGAAACACTGCCTGTCAGAAATCCGAAAATGTTTGATTATTTATGTGAAGTTGCGCGTGACATGATTTTTATACGTAACTTGACAGCTTATCTGAATATTGTGGTATATTATCAGGCATGAAAAACATTCGTTTTTAGTGTGACAGCAAGACCAGTTGTTATATTGATGAACAAATAATATTATTTACTTGCCTGGAATTGCAAAAAAGAATGTAATTTTCAAAAGAATCCTGATAATCATCAAAATACAGTAGCCAATATCACTTCTCGCACTGATGTCAAACGTCACACAGCTAAAAGACCAGTAAGATGTTTCATAACGAACGGTTCTAAATATTTTTTACAATCCTGGCATCTCTTATGCTCCAATTTTGTTTATGATCATGCACACTCATCGACCTAGGGTACTCTGGCTTTCTTCCAGAATGTTTCTGAATTAGTAGGTATGGTACAAATTTTTAGAGGAATTTTATCTACCCAGATCAAAAGCCCTTCAAAATATGAAAGTATGAAGTATGACAAACTCATTTCCACACAAATATCTTATCATTTTTTATTCCGCCATTTTTGCTAAACCCCTCCATCTTATACTGAACCGTACAAAGCTCGACGTAAGTTAATTAGGCCATCTGCGGACTGCGGCAGCAAGTAATGAAACGATGAGAACGCCGCAGTTCGGTCGCTGGCTCGATTGTAGGACGCCTAATAACTTGTGATATTGGGAGACATAATGCGAGGATATTGGCAGATACTGATATGTCACGAGTGAATGGACTCAACTGCCTTGTGTTTGTGTCGTTTAGTTTAGTTACTCATCATTCTTCTGAAGAATCTCTTGTATAAAGGAGATATATATGAACATATGTATGAACTTATATATAAAATACTAGCTTTTGCTCGCGGCTTCGTTCGCGTAGAAGTAGGTTAGGTGTAACAGGCCTATTTTTAAATAAAATTTAGCCGATGATAACGGTGACAGAATTTTTAAAATTGGTTATGTTGTTTTTAAGTTATAACAAACAAAGAAACATACAAATAAACAAACAAACATATAAAATCAAATCTTTCCTCTTTATAATATTACTATAGACTAGGTTATGGCTGCAACTTTGCGTGCGTTAAACCCGAGAGATTTCCGGGATAAAATATCCTATGTTTTAATTCAAGATATGGTCTATGTATGTGCCAAGTTTCATATTAATCGGTGCAACGACTTACGCGTGATGGAGTTACGAAATCCAAACTTCCTAACATCTATACAAACGCTCACATGTTTCGTATTAGTAGAATTAAATCATCCATTCCTTTAAACCAGAGGTGCCTAGAGTTTTTTTCTCATAGACCACTTTTAAAATTTAGATGGTTCCGGTGGACCCCCTGCAGCTACATTTCTACCATAGATTTAGTATTATTTTTTAAATTCTCGGGACTGAACCTACCACGGTAGGCGGGATGACCTTTTTTTTTAGAAATTCTCTACCGAAAAATCGGTAGGTTCGAGACCACTGGTACTGAATATGGAATATGCAAGTTTTTACAAGTAACAATCGCTGAGATTCTTAAAAAAGTCAAGCCAAGTTTTTCACTATCGAAAGCAAATACATTTTCGTGGACCCCCGCTTACGAATTCTGAACCCCCATTTTTTTGTCACGCCAACGTAGACCCCCGTCGAGTCTCCCGTGTACCCCTAGGGGTCCACCTGGGCCACTTTGGGAACTAATGCTTTAAACTGTCCTACTACTGGGTACCGGCCTCTTCTCGTTGTGGGTAAGGTAGTTACATTATGGGTCTCATTATGGTACAATACAGACCTCCACCCTAGACTAGTGTGCGTTGGCAGACATTACACATCCAGGTTTCCTAGCAATGTTTTCCTTATTTGAAAATTCAGAGGTTGTACGTGTTATAGCACGAATGAACTATGGACCTCTACGTGGTAGGCCAACGGTCCTCCTGTTGTTGCTTTAGTTTGAGCTGAAAAACTAAACAACTTTGAGAATGATAAATTTATCGCTATGCTAGAGTAGGAGAGCCTCGCTTAGAGTAGTAGAGCCTCGCTGATTTCAGCATAAATGGGCCCGGCTCGACCAGGGATGGACTACCCTCTCACAGAATATCGACGTGAAATAGCAGTATTCCTACTGTTGTGTTTCGTTCGGTGAGTGAGAGTGCCGGACGCTCAATCACCCCTTTCCCCTTTCCCGCTCCTTCTCCTTCCCACTTCCTTTCCTAAAGGGTCGGCAGCGCGTATGTGATGCCTCTGTTGTTGCAGGCGTCTATAGGCTACGGTGACCGCTTACCATCAGATGGGCCGTATGCTTAATTGCCACCCTAGTAGTATATAACAAAAATGCTGTATTTAACAAAACATTGTTTGTAGTTTAATGGCTGACAACAGAAAATATACTACTATACGAGTCGGCGCTATAACATGGTCAGTACACATAGACATAGTACATTGTTTGTTTGTAAGTTTCAGCTTTCAAGCCTTAACTGCTCGACCGACTATCATTTAATTTCGCATACACGTTGTCAAAGGGTCGAATCCGAAGCCGCGAGCAAAAGCTACTTGTTAAATATTTGTAAAATCTGATATTCGTTGCTGTAAGCCCGGGTACTCATACTGTTCTTTTATGATACTATATGTGAAATCATAGCTAGTTGCACTCACTAATCGGTAAACGATTAGCGAGGTTAAGCAACGTTGAGTGCGGTCAGTCTATAGATGGGTGACCGCTTAGTGGTATTTTCATCTAAACGTCTCCGTGCTTCGGAGGGCACGTAAAAAGTCGGTCCCGGTTGTTGTCAAATTGACAGCAGTCGTTAAGCCATGTCAGAGGCCTCAACAACTCTTGACAACAGGTTGGCCACTAACCACACGAAAAGAAAAACAATTGAAAGAAAGAAAGAAAGATATGTGAAGCGCTACAAGTACGCTACATATTACAGGAACATAAATTACCACCTCCCCTTTCTTTCATTTCCAATGTAGAATGGTACAAATCCCTGACGGCTTTAACTGAGACAGTAAGTAGATTTAATAAACATAATAAATTATAAAGTTTATGGTGTTTTCTACCGCATTAAATGACATTCATGGCTGCTGCACCGCTCCTTTAAGGTAGCTAACATGATGTTCACATCGGCAATGGTATTGCCGATGTAAGCACAATAATTGAATTAAGAGATAAACTGGATGAACTAGGCAAAGCGGCTTTCATGATTGTGAGTAATTTATTACCAAACCAATTAAAGATCAGATTTTAAGGCAAAGTTTGAGATTCAGACGTTTTCTCCTCAAGATAGAAAATGTATTCATGAGTAACATGGTTTAGTATGTCTGTCCAGTTGTAGCAGACACCAGGCTGAAAATGCTTAACATGAAACCTATTTTCGTACCACCGGTAGACGCTATTTTTGTATTTTATATTTATTTATAAATTATTGATTTCTGTGACATTAATCTATTCCATAATTATCACTTTTGATAGAAATAGCGGTATGAAACTGAATATGAAATGTGTCGGATTAAACGTAATACATATTTTTTGCTATATTGCATTAGGTCTCGAAGATATCCAAACTAATTTTAAATGCGAATGTGAGTTTGTTTGTTTATTACGCTTTCACACCTTAACTATTAGACCGATCATCATGATATTTCGCATATACGTTGTCAGGGGTACAAAAAAGTACTGCTCCCGTGGGATAGAAAATGAACATAGCCTACATTTACTCAAGCAAAGCTGCGGGTAAAATCTAGTGCATATTAATGCATAAGATTATTTAAGTCTCTATGCCGTAGCGTCAATAGTAAAGAAAAATATGAATTAATTTGATCTGCATTTTACAAACATTATCATGGATTTATATCTCCTACAACGCTAACATTGATCCTCTACGAAGCGTAGCGCAATATCATGCTACGAGGTTCTACGAGATATTTCCGCTGAGCTGCCATGATCTCTTCCGGGGCCGAGGCTCTACGGGTGCGGTATTGAAGGAAGCAGGCTCTACGTCAACTGCCTTCGCCGCAGTTATCTAGATGACCTCCGTGGTTTACCCATCGCTGCACTGCGTTCGCACGCATATCGTTAAAAACCTATTTTTGATAATTTGAATAACAAAATTATAATTATATGTACATTCATACATACATAGATTCACGCCTATTTCCCAGAGGGGTAGGTTGCTCTCATGCTTCTTTTGCAATACCCAACTTTCACTTCCATACATAAGTGTGGGCACTAATAGTCCTCTAACTAATAATTATAACATGTATTGATACAAAAAAACTAAATAAATTTATTGAATAAGCTTCTCCTTTTTTCTCCTATTCAGCTAATCTAACTAGATGGTATTGTGTGTTTGTGGCAGAATATTATTATTATTATTATAATCTAAATCTGGATTATTAAACTCGTATTTTTTTAATATTCCGTATGTATATAAACATGAAAAGCTTTTGTAACTTAGTATGACTATAATCCAAAAATGTTTTTGATGAGCAAGGGCATACGAAATATAAAAATGATTATTATTTTCAGCTTTATATTTTCATATATTACGGGACTATTGTGTATAATACACGTGCTCATAAAGTAAAAATTTAAGTAATGCGTATCCAAATAATAAATGCCAGTGAAGATAGTATTATGTTACTATTGCAAAATAAAATATAAACTGTTACTTTGAACGTCAGTTCAAGTACATGACACAAGATTTATCCCATTCCCGAGCATGACTCGTGGACAAACTATTATCTGTAGCTTAAATAGTCCCTTAACCTAACCACAGCTGTTTGAATAAAACGTATTTATTCTTAGCGGTGCCCACGAAACCATATATCAGATAAATGAACGAGATATCACAATTAACTGACACCTTCCGCGTTATAATGAGATTCTACTGCCGGTGACAAAAATTAGGATCAGTTCGTAATGCTATTAAGTACACGACTAATTAAATTATTTCAGTCACAGTAGAACTAAGTAGTTTACGTAATGGAGGAAATACGAGTTGTGTGTAATCTTTGCGGAGTTTTGGCGTTTGTAAGTAAATTGTACTTGACTACATTTTTTATTGCCTTATTAATTATAAACTTAAAGTTCTGTCTTATCGCCAATCTTCTGTAAGATCTCTAAAGGGTATTTAAAGGCTAAAAAAATATGGCTTATGTTTAATTTATCACCAGATATCGTAAAATATAACAGACAAAAATAGTAAATTATAAAAAAATTCTCGATGCCCGCTGCACGCTGACAAATGCAAAAGGCAGGAAAATGTTAACAAGCAGACTTTACACCTTTTGAAAATATTTAGAAGAACTCAAACAAATCTAAACTAATTCCAATTTCGTGTGCGTATTGTTCCAAACAGCTCGATTGCTCCATTTCACGACATTAAGTCGATGAACCTGAAACATGCTTCAACCACGATTCAATTCTCTTTACTTCCACATCTCGAGTGGCTATAGTATCCAATCAACGAACACCTCACCCGATCCAGTGGCACCACGCACACTTAATTAAAACAAATTCAAACATCGATAAAAAGGCGATAGACGTCGAACGAGGCTGATAAAGCTAACGAAGCCTTTAATGAGCTCTCCCCCGCGCGCATTAACGCCTCGAGGCGCCAGAGCCCCGCGCCTCGACTCCAAACGCCTCAAACCGTTCAAGGCGAGGCAAGAAACCCATAAGTGCTGTAAAAACTTGCACCAACATTATGTATATACATGTTTTGGTTTACGAGGGTAGTCCCGGAAATGTCCCGCTATCAATTATGTGAGCTGTTTGATTTGGTTGGCTGTCAGTACGCGCATTTGTGTATATGTGTGTGTGTAAATGTTTTTGTGATGTTTTGATGTGTTCAATCGTGTAGCGGCGATTTCGGTGTTAATTGTTGTTGGAGATCAAAAGATTGATTGTACAGTAAAATGTAGTTAAAGTTCTCTTTGATCTGTAAGGATTAATTTATGAGTGTCGTGTATTATTGCTTAAAGTATTTCAGCTATTATAGGAAAGTAGCCAATTAAATTTGTATCTTTTACGCCAATAAGACTTATTCAGTTAAGTAGTAAACGAAAAGAGAGTCGGAGATTATGCTGTATTGTTCCTACTAGAAAAACAAAAGACCACATGGACCTAGAATTTCACATCGAACAAGTTGGCAAACACCTTTCAAAGCATTATGGACGTCTCTCAGTCATGCGAACTACCGATATTTTCCTTCACCGTTAATGCGGTAACTCATATCTATACCGCACATAATTACGAAAAGTTCGAGGCCTCGGCATCGAACTTTAACCTTCGCTAAGACAAACGATTATTACATTAAAAGACTGTAAGTACTTTCTTATCTACTTACCGTAATCTAATTAGCTGCGTGTTAACGGGCCAATAATTTAGATCATCATATTCGGAAGCTATTCTTTAGCAAACTTTACCTAACTTTATTTCCCTCACACAAGCACATCATCACACGTATATACACAGATAGTTTTCTTTCAATATGAGAAGTGCCTATGTACGTCGTATACATAGCAATCGATATATTATATACTAAACTAGCTGTCCCGACAGACGTTGTACCGTACACACGGAAAAAAAACATATCTAAACCATTCTCGAATCCACTTGAACACACACAAAAAGTTTCATCAAAATCGGTCCAGCCGTTTAGGAGGAGTTCAGTGACATACACACGTACAGTAGAATTATATATATAAAGATAAATATTCCCTTTTTTCTAGTCTTATTATCCCCTAACCAGATAGGTTCGGTTTTGTTTTAATTTTTTTACCGAGCTTCTATCATTGAATCTTCGCTATTATAATCTGATAATATAATATCAAATTATTGTAACCATGAGCTAGAAATATATATTATATTTTTATATATGAATTTACCATTAATAAATGTCATACAAACAATCGCATATCCGAATCCGATGAAACTATTCATTAATTAATAGTTATAATTATAAAAGGGTTCATTGTGAACAAAACAATATAACTGAACAAGAGCTGGCTAAATCACTGATCATTTAATTTTGTGTGTGCCTACTAAAATGTGTGTCATAGGATATATACGTATACTTATAATATGTAGGTATGTATATAAGTGTGAGTTTGATGAATTATATTAAAAACTTTAATTAAAATATGATCAAGGTCACTTATTTACAAAAGATTCAATTAAACTTCTCACTATGTCTGTAAAATATAACTTTCTTTGAAATTATGGTGTATCTAATAAACATTAGAAAACTTACAAGATTGATTTATAAAATGATAAAAAATATAAATTTGGTGCCGCTGTATTTCTGTCAGTTTTATTATTTACTAAACTGTAGTCATTAATATACATCATTCGAATTGACATAATTGTAACCAACACATCTAAATATGCTGCTGCCTAATGTTTAAAAAACAAACACCTACATGTTCTAAACTAGAAAATTGGCCCGATCGATGCATCTATACATTTCTATCTATACTTTAAATATTTACAATATCAAAATACTTCCAAAGTAATTATAAAACTTTCAAATAATCAACAATGAAGTTAGTCTTAACTAACTGTTTAACATACGATATTTGAATAAATCTAAACATACTTAAGGAAAAGTCAAATAACCATAAATAACATGTTGGAACAGAAGGATAAAAAGAAAAACTTACTTGTTAGCAATGCGACAACTTGTCACACACAAAACACAGGGGCACCACAAAACGACACACGAAGCTACCCCGCCTGACCATGGCGGACATAGATTTATCAGAAACGTTCAATTTATCATAGCACAACCGGGGACATTTGTTACGACACGTCACATCTAAAATAGAATTCACTTGTTTGTGTCCAAACACCAGCCACGTGCGCCTCAGACCGCTCACCGATCATATCTGACGACCTAACTTACCTCATTATACGAAAAAGTAAAAAAACTCATCCAAAAACTTCATATATACAAACAAACAGGTTACCAAATAACTATTTTGTACATAAATTAATAAAAAATCAATGGTTTCGTTCCTCTTTGATGTTCCATGTTACGTCGCACGCTTTAATTCAAATAAGTCTAAAAACTGGGTTAAAGCAGTTTATTTTGTAAATGACACAATTCAGTGTACAACATGGCTTTTAGCGTTTGATTTACGAGCATAATGCACACTTACTTGCTCAGCAAAAAGTTTTTATAGTAACAATAAAATCGATAATGTCGTCGTCATTAATTATGTTATCTGTGTTACATGAACGCACCTGTGGTGAAAGCGCGGGAAGCTCATCCGTCAAGTGCGGCTGTCGTTTGCCGCCAAAACGCGCGCCATTCATGCGTAGCCATTTACAAATCCATATCATTGTCGTGTGACGAGCACTCGCGGGACAAAAATACACACTTTTTAACGTCAAAATGTGTGTTAGTACGTGGGTCTTGGTTATACCGGCATGGGTGGCACTCGCCGGACCGTAGGGCGCACCTACGTGTCGACCAACCCGCGAAATGTTATACGATGGACTGGAACATGCGAGGCTGCGGTCGCGTATTTTTCTATTCTACGTTACGTTTGTTCTCCACTCAATCGTCCCATATCATGAGCGGTGGACATCGCCGCGCTATTTTTAATTGACCCTATGAGTATCTGTTATAAATATGTGAACAATTTTCACTCGTCACATAATCGGAGTTCGTTGCGAAGCTTTGTTTTTAAGCTGTTTGTCTTAGTGGGCGTCTTTTGATTTTAATTGAATGTTCTATTTTTGTTTCCAGTTAATGGTTTACATAGAAATTTTTCAATGAAATAAACATGTACTCATTTCATAGCGCATATTAAGAACACAATATTTATCATGATATTTGGATGGTAATTCCCGGATGTCTATTTTTTTTGCGTGTGGAGTACAGATCATCACACAAGTGATAATATCTTTATTCAAAAGGCAGGAATTTTATTGCCTTCAACTCAATATTTTAATTTGTGCCGCTCTAAATGTAATGATGTATTATATTGAATGTACCACATTTGCCTACACAATGCAAGTTTGCCAAATTAATTTACGCTCATCGAAATTGATGTAATCGCGAATTTGTTTGACATCGTATTTAGCGAAATTCGATTACCAAATTGAAAATGAACATATTCGTCGACATATTGGAGGCGACATGAATAAATCAAACTAAATTGCAGATTGGAAATATTGTTTCAAATAGATATTTTGGTTTGATTGGTATTTAAACAGTCACTTAACCGACATATGTATTATCAATTAAAATTCTATATAATATACTAGATATTCCCGCGGTTTCACCCGCGTTTATCGTTACTGCGCCGCTCCCGTGGGTCGTAGCGTGATGTTATATAGCCTATAGCCTTCCTCGATAAATAGGCTATCCAACACTAAAATAATTTTTCAAATCGAACCAGTAGTAATCACGCAGAATAAACCAGGAGAAACATCGTTTGTACTATGTCTGTAATGGGTAATTATTTTGCTGCAATGTTATTTTAAAACTGCGATATCTCCTAAGATATTAATTGAAATCGAATGATGTAAAGGGCAATTTTGTTTTAAATTAAATACTTGTGATGAATAACGTATTTATTTGGATAAGGATTAATATCATGTTTATAAAAATACCTTCGCAAATAATGCATTATTTTAGAACAAATTTGGTTAGCATAAAAAAGGTTATAGTGAGCCAACCTTAAAAGATAGACATATGCTGTCGCGGACTTTTTTTTAGATTTTTTAAGGGAAACAATTCTCCCATACATAATTTTTGCGAAACTTTAACTGTTTACGCAGCGCACGCAGCGGAAGCTCTCAAAAGGAAAAAAACCCTCCGATTTTAAAACATTCTTCATTGGTGCTCCGCTCCTATTTATCATAGCGTGATGATATATAGCCTATAGCCTTCCTCGATAAATGGGCTATCTAACACTGAAAGAATTTTTCAAATCGGACCAGTAGTTCCTGAGATTAGCGCGTTCAAGCAAACAAACAAACAAACTCTTCAGCTTTATAATATTACTAGATGTTCCCGCGGTTTCACCCGCGTTTATCGTTACTGCGCCGCCCCCGTGGGTCGTAGCGTGATGTTATATAGCCTATAGCCTTCCTCGATAAATAGGCTATCCAACACTAAAAGAATTTTTCAAATCGAACCAGTAGTAATCACGCAGAATAAACCAGGAGAAACATCGTTTGTACTATGTCTGTAATGGGTAATTATTTTGCTGCGATGTTATTTTAAAACTGCTATATCTCCTAAGATATTCATTAAAATCGCATGATGTAAAGGGCAATTTTGTTTTAAATTAAATACTTGTGATGAATAACGTATTTATTTGGATAAGGATTAATATCATGTTTATAAAAATACCTTCGCAAATAATGCATTATTTTAGAACAAATTTCGTTAGCATAAAAATGGTTATAGTGAGCCAACCTTAAAAGATAGACATATGCTGTTGCAGACTTTTTTTAGAACTTTTAAAGGGGAACAATTCTGTCATACATGATTTTTGCGAAACTTTAACTGTTTACGCAGCGCACGCAGCGGAAGCTCTCAAAAGGAAAAAATACTCTCCGATTTTGAAACATTTATCATTGGTGCTCCGCTCCTATTGATCTTAGCGTGATGATATATAGCCTATAGCCTTACTCGATTAATAGGCTATCTAACACTGAAAGAATTTTTCAAATCGGACCAGTAGTTCCTGAGATTAGCACGTTCAAGTAAACAAACAAACAAACAAACAAACAAACTCTTCAGCTTTATAAAACTAATATTAGTATAGATTAGTATAGATGATATAGATTGAGAGTGTTATAAAGAGCTGTGTTACTAGAGCCTTATGAACATTTAAGCGACATCAAGCAGGAATATTATTATTATATCAGGCAGATGCCGGATGCGGCAAACTGAAGACAGGGCGCTATGGCGCTCTTTGGGGGAGGGCTATGTCCAGCAGTGGACTATTATAGCCTGATGATGATGATGATGATGATGAAGCAGGAATATAAAAAATTTCAAGTGTCGTAAATAATTTCAACACATGTTGAGATCAAACGGCCACCACGGTATTGATAGAGACAAGACGATGGCTTTACCCACTACTTAGTACCATTATTTCTGAAGTGAAAACTTGTTTAGGCGCGTTGAGCACTTCTTGGGTGAACAAAAAACATAGAACTCGCGTCATCGTCAGGTTTCGTCATCGTTACGCTTCCACGCTTTCCATTTTTGAATTATTTCAGAATATTAACAATATATCAGAAATGGTGCGTCCTACGCATAAAATAACGAATTTTTTATTGTTTGTAAATAAGTGTTTATAATCAAGGATTAAAGTTTTCACTTCTATCGACAGTCCCTAAAGTCAGCCCCAATTTTTTTTTAAACGCTCCTCCTCTCTATGTATAACTCCTGTATCGCGAGGGACGTACAACGGGACAACGAACACAAAAAACGCTTATTAAAGCTTGAATGAAACATATTTCAGTGTATGTTATGTTTTAGAAACGATAGCAATCCAAAAAATAACACAAAATACGCTATAGCTAAGCGATCCGTACGTGTGAAGGGTCACACAGTAAGGGAAAATCAGTCGTAAAATGTTAAGTTGAGCCATTCCCAGTGTGTGCTGATGACTCAGTAGCAAACAAGGCGTAACTACGTTTTTCAATTGGGAGATTTAGCCCAAAGGTCAGGGATTGCGGCCAGCGGTGCGTTGGGTACGAATCCATTAAAAAGTTAGCTTGTTTTCTAGGTAGTATGCTTTTCGTGGCGTGTGGCATTATGTTTGCACGCTTTGTATATTTTTCGTATATCATCATATCTTTTGCGACAAATAAATAGTATTTAGCGCAAAAGATAACCGACTGGGTCAACAAATGCGTAAAAACTGCTTCGTTAGTAATATGGGTCTTTACGTTTGCGTGCAATCGTGGAGACCCAGGTTCGATTTTAGGATCGGACCAGTGTTATTAAATTCTGTGTTAAGAAATGCTTAATCCGTAATATCATATGTATTAATTATATGCTAATGGAATATACAGGTTTATGTTTTGATGTACATTTTTCAGATAAACCTCGCTCGATCTGTAAATTTGAAACAGCGATGGTACTACATTACATACCTAAAAAAGATCAAGCTTTCGATTTCTGGGGTCGAAAAAGTGTCATTGGATTTTGTGTCAATAAACAAAATTTTAACAAAAAAGAAAACCGACTTCAATGAAGAATATTCTAAAACTTAAAATGCACTAAAAAGTTAATAAATAATTGCACATTCTTGTGAATAATTAAATTATTGTTATTTTTGGAGTCGGTGTCAGCTGCCCGCGCCGCGTGCTGCGTCTATGTGTGTAATTGTGCATGCCAATGTTATGTTATGATTATAGTAAGACATCTCATGTTTAATTAGTTACAAACCTACCTTGGCTGACACCGACTCCAATAATAACAATAATTTAATTATTCACAAGAATATGCAATTATTTATTAACTTTTTAGTGCATTTAAAATTTTAGAATATTCTTATTTGAAGTCGGTTTTCTTTTTTGTTAAAATTTTGTTTATTTCTCGGTTTTTAGTGAACCTTGCCAAATATGAGAACATCATCAATGTAGCCAAATACGCATTATTAAGTATAACTCGAAAACGAATGGTCAAATCTTGATCAAAATTAAATGGGACCGCACGGGAAGCACCAGCTTTCAAATAAAAAAGGATCATCAAAATCGGTTCACCCAGTCGAAAGAAACGACGTAACAAACATAAAAAAAAAATACAGGCGAATTGAATACCTCCTCCTTTTTTTGAAGTCGGTAAAAACTACTCAGAACAGAGTCTGGAACATAGGTCAGTAAATGGCAATAATATATTACGAGGGACGTAAAACTATTGTTAGCAAAATGTTGATGTACATATATAATATTACTTACTTTAAAAAAGTAGTCGTGAAACTATGCATGTGTACCTTACATTGCGTCAGTATATGGTTGCTAAACTCGTCCCAACTTAGTTGAAGTGCGAGTACCTACTCGTACAGAGCGTTACAGACGCAGTCATTTAACGTGGGCGCGGGTGTAATGGCGCCGGGCACCGGCAGACCTTCTTTATGCTAATACTCGGCGTTGCCCACAGAGATAAGCTTGTATCTTATGCATTTTTAGGGCAGGATCGTGGCTTTGATTCGAGATAGATATATTGAGGCTAGAGCGTGATAAATCATAAATTATATTGGTGGAATATAGTTTAGTTTGATAGGAACAAGATATAATAATTGAGTTTTAAGTTGTAGGCCAACTATGCTGTTTTGGTATAATTATACATGCATAGATTAACGCCTGTTTCCCAGAGGGGTAGGCAGTAATTATATTAATAATAAATTATTTTATTTCAGATGTAGGACCCATACAAATGAATAAAACCGTTACATTCTTAACATTAGGTACTTACTTATATGTAAATGGCATAATAAATAATTAACAAAAATAAATTAGACAACTATATTTTATACATTTTTGATAACAATGTATTAATCCGCTATTTCAAGCAATTTAAATTTATAATAATATATAATATAATATCAGCCCTGTCCCACTGCTGGGCACATACCTCTTCTCAGTGTGAGAAGGGTTAGGCCATAGTCCACCACGCTGGCCCAGTGCAGGTTGGCAGACTTCACATATCTTTGAGAATATTATTAAGAACTCTTAGACATGCAGGTTTCCTCACGATGTTTTCCTTCACCGTTAAAGCGAGCGATGATTTACTATTTAATACGCACATAACTTCAGAATGTCAGAGATGCGCGCCTTGGGATCGAACTTGAGGTCTCTACGTCGCAGTTCAACAGCTTCCCACTAGGCTAATTTATTAATATTTTATTTATATTATTGTAGTATAGACAAAACTAAGTGCTTTTTATATAGCTGCGCGATACTTGCAGTCTCTAAATTAAAATGACATAGAAATCCTAACTATCCTAATCCTAACTAATATTATAAAAGCGAAAATGAGTTTGTTTGTTAGCTTTTCATGCCTAAACCACTGAACCGATCATCCTGAAATTTTGCATATACATTGTCAGGTGTACAGAAACGGACATAGGCTACCTTTCATCCCGAAAAAATTACTGTTTCCGAGGAAAACAATAATAACGTTCTTATGATAACAGATGACGCCACGTGTCTTTCGAATCATCATTGAATTATATTATTACAAGCAGAGTACAACCTGAATTGATTGTCAAATTCTAAATTAACGCGAGCGAAGCCACGGGCAAAAGCTAGTTAAGAATAATAAATTCCCTGTTTCGAATCGTTGGCAGTGTAGCACTGCAGCAGAATGGATTTATATGTACATAGTAAATGTTTATGTATTTAGTGTTTCCACTCATGTATACGCCTACAGATACATTTACATCAATTGTTGTATCTACAAATGTAAATGAAACCTTTTGAAGTTCAGAAATAGATTATATTGCCATTGGAATATCCGTTACGTTATTACTCAATGCTTTATGAAAATGCTTTTGGTTTTTATACGCGTTTGTTATTATAGTATTACAGTTGACGTAAACTCAACAAGTTTCTGGGAGCTAATGTATTTAGCTCAGATTTGTGTAGCCCGATAGGTCAGGTATGCAACGAATAGCTCTAATGATGTAGCCTTCCACTTAAACATATAATCGTAATGTCTTGGGCCCTGATCAACTAAATTGTGTAGACAAACGGACTAGGTATGTATATAATCAATAGGTCCAATGACATACCCTTGCATTCACACGTGTTATCGTAATGTATTGGGTTTGATGTGCAGATATATATTAGCAGATAGCGTTACTAGATATAAGATTATTTTACACTAGATCTTATCATAAATATGTAAAAAAGTTATTAACAATACACATTTTATAGTAGTAGAGCCTCGCTGATTTCAGCATGAATTGACCGGCTTGACCGGGGAAGGATTACCCTCTCACAGAATATCGACGTGAATTGGCAGTATTCCTACTGTTGTGTTTCGTTCAGTGAGTGAGAGTGCCGGAGGCCCAATTACCCGCTTTCCCCCATGCCGCTCCTTCTCCTTCCCACTTCCTTTCCTAAAGGGTCGGCAACGCGCAAGTGATGCCTCTGGTGTCGCAGGAGTCCATAGGCTACGGTGACCACTTACCATCAGGTGGGCCGTATGCCTGTTTGCCACCTTCGTTGTATAAAAAAAAACATTAAAATTTAGACAACAAATACCTACCTTTTTTATTTAGTAAAATACATAATTGCCATCTTTAACTCTAGTTAATGATGGATACACCCGATAACATTTTTTGGCCGGGGATCAAATCCGGGACCTTACATAAGAGGACCACGGGAAGTTTATGCGTAAAGATAATTAAATAAGTGTATGTAGAATACCACATATCCTTAATTTACAAAATACCGGTAAATATTATCAGTGCAGATTCGGTAATGAGTTCTATAATGAGAGCCTACAGAATATCAGAAGTAATTCCTAGTTAAAATCCAGCTGTTCTGTACCTATCACGTTATACGCCGCTGATATACATATGTGACACGCACTAATAAAACATTTTTGATATGTCTATATTATATAGTATTTATTGATATGAAGAATTAATTGATATCAATAAATACCATAAATTTATACTTATGATAATATTGTCTTACGATTAGTTTAATCTCAACATATAAGTATATATACTTATTATGTTTGTATATTGCCGTTCATATGTGAGTAGTCATCTTTATGAAAAAGCTGCGCGTAAGCATTGGATGACGCGCGGCGCGTGCGCAGCAACGGTAGTAGGGCGCGCGAGTGAGCGCGTGCGACGGCGAGGCCGCAGTGCTGGACTACGACGAGCTCGCCGCACAGGTACTTTGTACACGTGCACGGCCTAGTGGAACGTAGTATGAAGCTTATTTTACTATTTTATTATTTTCTTGATTTTACTTTTTGTTTTTAATTATATATAGTTAAGAGCACCTTAAACCGACGAGGATGTATGAGGAGTGTTATGAAAGTGAATGAAGCCAGAGAAGTGTGTCAGGATCGTAGCAAATGAAAATCCGTAGTCTCTGCCTACCCCTCTGGGAAACAGGCGTGAATCTATGTATGTATGTATGTATATATAGCCACGACACAGGTGTGCCTTATGTGGATATCACAGTAAATGTGTGTTACATCTGTTAGCTTAGAGAGATGAACATTATTATTATCATTTATTACGCTTTGTCCAACAGTTAAAAGTGCCATTGTATTAAATAAGTTAACGTTATTAAGAATTTGTTTCTAAGCTAAGTATTAAATTAATGAATATAGATTGTTACTGTATCGCAGGGACTTTACAAACATTTCAAAAATGTACACTAAGAACATACAGAGTCGGAACAACTGTATGCGGACCACACAAGTGTTTGTCTCATGTGAGGATCGGAGCCACAACTCTCGCCGCGGCGCCAGCGAGGCGACCAAAACCACTACGCAATCCGTACAGACATATCTATGAACGAAGGACCGTTAGGTACGTTTAGTGCCGCGTTTTAGCAAGAGAAAGGACTAGATATCACCTTCTCAAAAATAATAAAGATTTTTGATTGAAACTATAACAAAACAGGTTGAATACCTATTAAACTACTCAGCAGATATTAAAATTTTAGGCAATCAATAGGTTTCTTTATTGTTCTCTTGTAAACAGGTAATGGCAATACGCATGTGAAATTTGAAAGTCTAACATAGACGCATTCAATTCCAATTTGAAATAAAATGAAGCTCAGATAGTTCACAAAGCATTCATAGCCGACAAAGGGCAGTTCAACAGAAAAACGAACAGAACAAATAAGTTATTAATTTACTTCTATTTTGTATTTTGCGTAACATGTTTCATTGTTTTTATTGAAACCAACAATAGCGCAGTGAACAATGAAGTAATATAATATTCACATACAAAATATTTGTTATCACATATTCCATTGTAGGATTTACGTTTTGTTTTTAAATTGTGTTTTGTGTATGTTTTTCTTTCGATTATAGCTACATATAATAACAATACGAGCGGCATCTAGTTTTAGATAACGGAACTAAGACGACCTGGAAGCAGCTAAGCGAACAACAAGTGGTCAACCAGTGTTCTTAGTCGGTAAAATATTACAACTCGTTCCTTGTTTATTATTATATTTAGGCGAAAAAACTCTTGTGGCAGTTTGTCTGTAAAATATTTTCAAATAATGAATCTAGTTTAGTGTTTCGTTATTGGTTTCCCATGATAGACATAGCATGTATCAAATTAATTAAAAATAATTTACTAAAAGCAAATCTGGATGCAGATGACTAAAATATTGCACTTCAATATAGAAAATATGTAAATAGGAATAGATACCGCTATATTATTTTATTTTTATTTTATGTTTTGTATTGCTAACTTGATGTAAGTATAATTTATTAAAAAAATATGTTTTTATTACGTTGCTTTGTTTAACTTTAAAAAAACGAATATAGCATATAAGTGCTTTGGTTTAGCTGTAAGCTTATATTGTTTAATTGATAAATAAATAAATGTAATGAAGTTGTTAGAACCACAAATATTCATTTTGAGAAACTCACAATAGAGGGCAAGTCTAGTAAGTCATGCTATTATTTCGTGTGCCTGTACCCATTCTATTTTAGTCCACATCAGCTGCCATCGAACTACAACTATTGCTAATAAAATATATTAGGAAACATTGCAAATGAAACATAAAATACAAACACAAATACATACACTCACGAGATGATGTTAGAGATAGGCAGAATTGTTATAGATTCCCATTTCGCTAGCTACGTTGTTACGTCTTACATTATAGAAGCGATTTTATTGTCGTCTGCGAGGCACATTACCAGACCCAATGCTGCTATTGATGGTTAATTTTCTAATAAATAATCTAAAAAAATATTCTCGAAAAGGAAATTAGAATGGGATTAAATATAATGACCACCAAAAATACTAATTACGCAGCAAATTATGCTTACTAAAATATATCATAACGAGCACCTATACGCCTCAAATCACTGCATTCCGTCTCAGAAGGGTTAGGTTATGTTAGGTTCCTTCTTAAAGCCACCCACGAAGCGGGGCTCCGTCGACTTATTTTGATCTCTTTATATATATTTTGCTGTGCAATTTGAAAATGAAATGATGAAATGAAATGAAAAGATTTGGTGATCTTTTACTATTTTTGACTGTTATATTTTACTATATCTGGTGATAAGTTAAACATAAGCCAATTAGAAGCACGTGTTCTAAAATTAAATTACTTTGTTTTCATTGAAACTACTACTACTACTTTATACGGATTCTATGGTTCTCTCCGAAAACATGGCTGCTTAGCGAAGCAACCAAAACGTCAAGGAATGTGTAAACTTATATGTAAATAGTTTTAATAATTTAAATAGCTTATATAGTAATACATTTTAACAGCAGTAGTATGATAGTCAAAACTATGCAATAAAAGTGTTTTTTAAATTAAACAACGCGATAAAATCCATATAAAGTAGCAGTGGATTCAAGGTATAACCGTGTGTGTAAAATTCGCGTAGACGTAAGACAATATTATCCTTTACTTTCATCTTTTGAAAGGTTGAAAGTTCGTTTATATCCGAGAATGCATTTTGTATATTAATAGCAGTTTTAAATAAGGCGCTGTGGAATACATACATATTCACGCCTGTTTCCCAGTAGGTAGGCAGAGTCTACGGATTTCCATTTGCTACGATCCTGACACATTTCTCTGGCTTCATTCGCTTTCATCACATTCCTCATACACGCCCGTCGGTTCAAGGTGCTCTTAACCTAGCCTTTGTTCAGAACGCCTCCGATCTGATCGAGAATCGTTCGCCTAGGTTTTGCCCTTGCGACTGTTCCATTCACACTTTGGAATAACCGTCGCTTAATTGTGGAATATCACTCAAATAAATATCCCACCTCGTGTTATTGCGATAAATAAGATTATGAGATTCCTTAAGTAAACGCTGCGCTATCAACAGCGGACTAATATATTTTGTCCCCTGCGATATATAGGCACTTCTTTATAAAGGATCAGCACCACGAAAACGATATTTCTAATAATATATCTTGAAGCTGCGGTAAATTACCTTTTCTGTATGTGTGTGCTCATGACAACACACAAAACTATTGTGTTAGTCTGAGTTTGCATATTACGCTTCCCCTAAAAGTTGCTCAAAATAACATGTTTTGTTTTATTTTTTGCTACCTACTCTACATAATTATGCCGAGGGTTGATATGATAATATTAACATTCCGATTTCCTCCCCATGCAAAGTTTATGTGACGGTTAAGATTAAAAAAAAGAATTATAGCTGTCTCCCTGGTCTGGTGTGATATATGTTCCTTTTGTCACGGGATATTAAAATTTGGTATAAAAACGTCTATTAGTTTCCTTAAGATTGCATACATACATACATGAAAGATGTAGATAATAACACTGCACAACAAAATTGCAACTTTTGTCTGATGAATGACTTTTATCACGTCATGATGTTTACTAATTGGACGTCGCTGATTCTACATATACCCTCATTTTTTTTGTAACAGCTCTTGTTTACGAATTGTAGCTTCAATTAAATTTACTGATAACTAAAACAATATTAAGTTTTCTTAATACTAGCGGTCGCCTAGTGCTCGAAATTCGACCAATGTTTGCCTGTAAGATATTGCTGATATATGTCATTATAATATATTGATATATGTAACCATAGTTACGCGCTTCGACTGCGTGTGTCAAATGCATGGTTGTGTGCGTGTAGTGTTTTTTGATTAATTTAATGTATTTTTATGCTAATTTTATATAAATATTAGCATTCGTCACTTCTTCTCTGTATAAACTATAAGTGTGCGAAATTTCATACTCCTCCGTCCGCCCAATTTTCGTAAAAAGGGATCCAAAGTTTTCGCTTCACGTATTAATATATAGATAATTTGATATGGCATCTTCAAGACGTATTTGTGTGAATAATCCGAATCATTTTTGTTTAATTTGCGGAGAGTATATAAATAATAATAATAAGGTCAGCTTCAGTAAGGAAGGCAAAAAAGGAAAGTTTTTCCAACTTAAAAACTAAATAAAATAAGATAAATCATTAAATATACCGTGTTTTATTATAAAAAGACCCATGTGTCATATTTTGTCCACTAGACCTGATAGAGAAATTTCAGTCACAGATATGAAATTGTCATTAAAAGTTGGACTAATATCATGTAACATAACCCAATCATCAGACATACTGTTGTGTAGTGTAATCAATGGTAAGTTTCTTTACCTTATATTGCCTTAATGGGTCAATTCAACATAGTCTTTGTTTTATATTGTGAGCATCAATTGTTGTCCAATTGGTAACGATACCAATCAAAACCAACGTAAAATTGTAATACTTGTAACCGGATTTCGCCAGATAAGTAAGAGTTCCAGACGCATACTCCTTTGCTTTCTTTCCATTTCTTTTCCTAGTGCTATTAACATGCGAGTAGAGTCTGTGATCACTAACCTAATTTACCCTTGTAGTTGCCAGCGATAGGCTACAGTAATCGCGATCGATCAGTAGCCACGGCAAGCCGTATGGTTGTTCGCCACCATTGTTGTATAAAAAAAATATAGTTCAGTTCTTTTTGTACTGATTTCGTTTAAACATGTCTCGAACATTAAACTACGGCTCCGTAAGTGCAAAATATGTCCATAGAATAAAGAATTCGTGAGGTTGAGAGATTTGAGCAGTAAAATATTAAATCGGTCCTGTTGATAAATTTAAAATATTTACATAAATTAAATTGATACTCAGAGAAATATTTACCGCTTAGTACTTCGACAATGACTTATAAACTGAAATAATTTTATAAAAAGCGATCCTCTTTTTATAATTTGGAGTTGTAAGCACGGTGTGAAACCGACGCTGACGTCACATGTTAAAGGGCAAACGTTACCAGGGTAACAGGAGACACTAGGAGCTATCATGTCTCGGGGGTCACACAAATATGCACTATGCAGTCAAGCTTGTGCGTGTGTTTGAAATACATTCCTCAGCTTATAAGTAGAGTATCTGTCATTTCTCAATATAGTTACTACGATTATTGTTTTAAAGTTTAATGCAAAAGTATTTATTCGTTCTAATTAACTACAAATTGTGGCAATTATTTATCTACAAGCTCATTTTAATGTTAGGAATTAATAATAGTACAAAACTAAATAATCATGTAACTGCGTTAAGAGACGTTGCGCATTTTTAAGCCTTAATTGAATGGCAAAATACCTTGAACACAAAACAACATGCAGTATATATGTTCATCGGCTTACAGATTAACTGTGCTGTATCTATATGTAAAACTAGAGTCAAGAATGCATTTAAAAAGTAATGCGACTGAATGAAAAATGAGAGACAAACCAGGATCAGAGCATGTGCAAAAAGGTTTCTGTCCACACTTCCAGGCAACAGACGTGAATATACGTATATAGCCTCCGATATATTCGTGGTGATATATACACTACTCACACAAATCACCATCCACATCGAAAATCAAAGTATACACAGTCATACTGCAACGTTACACACAAATAAAGGCAACACGCACTAACACTCTTGTAAAGTCGATCAACCCTGGCTGCAATATACATGATAGAAAGAGACAGACACCCTCAGAGACAGGGAGGGTAAAGATTTTCACACTTGTATACAATTTTCCGATGCCCTCATACAGCGTTATAAATTTAGTATCCATATGTTAGTGACAGAAATGCTTCGTTAGTCCCGTTGCAGATAATTCTTAGTCTTTTTTTTTGCGGTCGTTCGTTTGTGAAGTCCCAGGTTCGAATCCCACATTATACAAATAGTTATTGTTTACATTTCATTGCCTTGCACAACCGATCAATTAAAAACATCATTATTTTATTGATTGGACAACACAGTAACACTTATGAATGTCAAGTTAGTGCATTTACTACGAGAACATATTTTAGGTCCTATAGTTAAGTTTATAGCATTTTAGTTTATTACCGTCTGCCAGGCACATTGCCAGACTTCGTGTTACTTATAAGAATTTCCTAACAAATAATCCCGATAAAACTTTGCCCAATACAATTATTATTCCAACCCTCCACTCGATTGGCTTTAAGGGCAACCGAAAACGCCGTCATATAATATTTTACAATAAATGATAGCTCTGCTTATAAATTGACTACATAACTGACTATTTATCATAAGTGAGGGTTGACTAACGTCTTTCAAAAGCACTATGGACATAAATGACCATCACATAGGATTTCTGGTAATGTTTATTTTCGACGTAAATGAGCGATAATTAACTTTTTATTCCATACATACATATTAATTCGATAATTCAAAACTGCGTGCTGGTGCCATGCCCAACGTCTGAGTTGGCATTCCAACAGTCTCACTAAATAAAATTCTTTAGCAGATTGCCAAAAACTTTTAAAGTCGTTGACCTTATTGCACCAACTTATTCTGTTAAAACGAGGCGGAAGACCTAAAAAAACAAAATCGTCCCATTCATTGCACAAAACCGCACAAATCGACGGTATTATACGGTTTTTGTTGAGTGAATGGGAACAATGAATCGTAAAAACCGTTTGAAAAGCTGGCTCTGCCTATTAGGAGCGTGTGAAACTTGCAGGGGCGGCACGTGTTACAAAACTTTCGGTACTAGGATCGCAGGAGATATGAGGAGATCGCGACATTCCAGACTTTCCTGCGATGAATGGGGTGTTAAAGTTGCGGTAGTGTGAGTAAGTCTAGTATCTAGGGTTTATTTTACAATGTGGGTGTTCGATTAGTACGCACTGATACAATAGGGCGGAGCCTAAGTTATGCATGTAGGTGTGAGATATACACAGAGGCATCCTAGCGGAAAAGAAAGAGAAAAACGCCGGAAAATTGTATCTGAATTTTCGATTAGGTTAGTTGTCGCATCAGCGAGTTGCCATGTTCGATGTCCAGTTGAATACTGGATAGCACAAATATAAGTGGCATTTACAAATTTGATAATTTGATTTAATTAATATTTGTTTGTAAATTATATTCTTGTCAACAAAAATACAATTTACTAGCTTTTGCCAGCGGCTTAGCTCACGTAAAAGTAGATTACGTTATGTTTGGTTTGTAACAGGTCGTTTTAAATAAAAATATAGTCTATGCTACTCGGCGATAATATAGCTTTCTAATGGTAAAAGAGTTTTTAAAATCGGTTGTGTCGTTTTTGACGTAATATAACAACGTCTAATAAATCGATGAACACCTGCTGCACTCACGAAAAAGGATGACTCATTGTCCCGTTACGCTCATTGTAACGTTACGATCGGAGCGACAGCGCTACACGAGCGAGCGAAAGGCACGTTATGACGTTGTCACGTTAAACTATCGTCCGTAAACCGACTTTACAGACAACCAATTTTTTTTAGTTAAATCCTTACAAGCAAACTAATCTTTCCTCTATATAATAATATTAGTATAGACAAAAATCAAATGAGCCGTCACGGGACGCCTGGCAGATGTGAAACATCGAAATTATTTTGTACAAGTAATATGCATAAAAGAACATATTACGGAAGGAACTAATATGGCATAATGTAAAAATAAAATATTACGATTTTTTTCCAGAAAATGATGATTGTTTATTTAATAAACATTAATTTTCATTAAATACAAAACACACACTACTAGATATACACTGTATATAATATACTATCATATAGCGTGGCATGCGTCGCCACGCCAGCAATCGGTTTTACGTGCGGCTATAGATATTTCACATAAAAAAAATATTCATGACACCATGTACATTTAATGTGCCACATAATGCGTTACTATTGCAATAACACATAGATACCTTACCGCTAAAGCGTCGAAAATAAAAAAGCAATTTTGGCAATAGAGATGGGCAAAGTCAACGTCAAGCTATGTTTTTACTGCTCTAAACGGTCTGTATCGGATGGCTACACAAATGTTAAGAATTTCCAAATTTTACATACCCCTTCTATTGCCCTTACTCTATTTTGTCGTTTATCTTGTTATAGCTTATAAGCTCAAAATCAAAAACATTTAAGTATGATTTTGTTCTTTTGGTTACAATTTTTTTTTGACATAGGGTGCGTGTGGCCATGTCAGAACAACTTCTCCAGAGTTGCAAATAACGTGCACTTTTTTTAAACATAATTTGGTTAGATAATATATAATTATTCGTCAACAGCGAAGCTTTTCATTCGTTTATCTGAAATATGAGAGCAAAGCAATA
The DNA here is from genome assembly GCA_963564715.1 of Catocala sponsa. Classification (NCBI taxonomy): domain Eukaryota; kingdom Metazoa; phylum Arthropoda; class Insecta; order Lepidoptera; family Erebidae; genus Catocala; species Catocala sponsa. Next base: position 30,040,344 of record OY751327.1, read on the forward strand.
ATAGCCCTGAAAACCAAATGTTAAATTTTGAAAAAGTATTGTGCAAATTGATTGAATCACTATAAAGTTTCTTCAAATAATAAAAATGAATAGACAAATTGAAATCGTCTTATTTTCTAAATCAGGCTGTCTTTTTCTTTTGGTTGCGTAAATATAAAATAATAAATAATATAATTAATTAATAAATAAAAAAATAATAAATACTTAAATAAATAATTTAATTAGCTTAAAAATTAGTAAAGTTTAATAGTAATAGTAGTGTAACAGTTTTTCAAAATTTTGTAATAAAGCGTCAAATAAACAACGCGATAAAATCCGTATATAGTAGTTTAATTTCATTGAATAACATTCGCGTAAATAGAAGACAATATTAAATATATTATAGTTGAATAAAAAACGGCTTACTGGTACTTGTAACAAAAAACAGGGACGCCGCTCATTTATAAATTCTTGTCTCCTCAGATGGGATCGTGGGAAAACGGCGATAGCGTCACGTTTTTGACATCTTTCGATACTAGGATAACAGGGACCACTGAGAGCTCGCCACATTCCATTCGTGCATTGGGGTGCAAGTGCGCATGTGTGCGTATATCTAGTGTCTAGACACCACATTCGAGTGTCTGGGGTAGTCGATCGGTAGCTGTACCTACGAACGGAGCGGGGCTTTGGTTATGAATGAACAGGTTCAAAATGGTTGTATGTGATGACGTCACGCTATAGGATACTAGAGAGGACCGGACTGCACTTATTTGATTTGAAGTATCTATTAAATTTTAGAAAATATTATGTGGTATTGCTATATCCGTTATATGTGCTGGATACTTTATCTCTTTTATTTATAGAGCAGTGGACTGCGGTGGGCTGATAATGATGATTTATGGAGAAAAACTTACGACCACAATAATACAATTGTATTATCTTTAGAATAACAGATCTTATACATTACTTTTAATCTCTGCATCGCGTAATACATGCAAACAGACCTAGAAAAAACCAATGTGTTCAGATAAAAAGTAAAAATCATTAAATAATCATGTTAAATAAAGAAAATTAATGTGGTAAAGTGTGCCAAATAATTACGCAGGCAAAATAAACACGTTTAGTTTATTTTGGTATCCACCAGCGATAGCTCAGTGGGGAGACCAACAGACTGCAATGCAGAGGGTCTAGGGTTCGAACCCACGTCGCGCACCTCTGACTTTAGGAAGTTATATGACTTTTGGAAATTATGTGCGTATGGATTGACAATTGTCGCCTGCTCCGTCCCTCGGAGAGCACGTTAAGCCGTTGCTCCCGGTTGCCATGAACATCTATGGCAGTCGTTATTGAGAAGTCAGTGCCCTCTAATATCCTGAGACTGGTCTAGCCTTAGGGTATCGTTAGCCTTCGGATTGCGGAGGTCAGATGGCAGCTGCTCCGTGTAAAAACTGATATCCAATCAAATACGGTTAGACTAGGAAGACGACTCCAAGTGACTTGGGAATGATAAAGGCTAGGGAGAAGAGTTTATTTTGGTATCGCAGCGGTTTTGCACCAAGATACCCAAGGTGTAACAAACGTCCCTAGGCTATCGCCGCTTATTATTGGCGCACGGCGAAAGAGTTAATTCGATAGGCTATTCTAGATAGTCATCTGGTATACCAGAGCTATGTATGTACATATGTATGTATCTCTTGGGCTTGCAACGAGTAATATATTTTTAACCTATCGTGTACCGAAAAGCAGATCTAAGCGAGATACAATAGTGTTTTTATTGTCTCAGCAATACACGTAATATTCTTACTTTTGCATGGTTGCTCACTGACTACAATAATTGCAAATCATTCGGCAAGTTTAGCTTCTAAGCACTAGTTTGGTTGTTTGTAATGTTTGTATATTATATAAGTATTTATTAAACTACTCAAGTTTGAATTTCTCAACTTTCCTGAGATTTGATACGCACGAACTGCAAAGCGATCTTTCAAATATCCGTATCTACCGTCCCGCCAAGTGACTGGCTGTTAATAACTACTTTCAGTCCCTACTTAAAGTCTAAAAACAACTTAATAAGTTCAAGTTATAATCTTTGTAAAAAAGGGTACCTCTCCTATATAATGTGAGTTTATAAAATATACAACCCTGTGGGATAAAGGACATCCCCAGTCCAGTCTCTGGTTACTACTATGATTCATATGAATGGAGCCGTGGGAACACGGTGATTGCGTAACGATTTTACTACGATTGATACCAGGATAACATGAGTTATCAAGAGAGACTACATGTATTCCAAATATAATAATATGTGAGATCGGTAGTAAAATATTAAACTAAAGTCAGTACGAAAATTAAAATTCAGATATAAATCAAAGTACGTGACAAAAAAATTACCGACGACTATTTTATTATCCATTAGATTTTGCCCGCGGCATCGCTCGCGTAAATGTAGGTTAGGTTAGGTTTGTATCAGTAACCTATGTCCTTTTCTGTTTTCCTGACATCGTGTATGTGAAATTTCATAATGATCAGTTGAGTAATTAATTAAGGTGTGAAAGCGTAAAAAAACAAACAAACAAACAAACTCACATTCGAATTTATAATATTAGTTAGGATTTATATTTACATTGATTGACAATTATCGCCTGCTCCGTACCTCGGAAAACACGTTAAGCCGTCGGTCCCAGCTGCCATGAACATCTATGACAGTCGTTATTGGGAAGTCAGTGCCCTCTAATATCCTGATACTGGTCTAGCCTTAGGGTATCGTTAGCCTTTGGGTTGCGGAGGTCAGGTGGCAGCCGCTCCGTGTAAAAACTGATATCCAGTCAAATCCGGTTAGACTAAAAAGCCGACCCCAAGTGACTTGGGAATAATAAAGACTAAGGGAGAAGAAGTTAGGATCTTTACTACCAGCTTAATTTCCTACGCCGGTTTTTAAATTAGGTACTGAAAAGGTAAGCAGATTTATATAATGTACGCATTTCGTTATCTTCCTTTAGGTCCAATGTAATAGAAAACGCCGTATCCCATTGCTGACTAATATATATATTATTGCTACTGGAAATGTCCTAACACAAAAACATTTTGACCGACTCGAGAAAAATATGCACCTCACGGTTGCACATAAACATAAACGAAATCTAATTCTGCGAGATTAACTAAGTTGTGAGGCGCTCATAGCCAGTTGCACTCACTGATCGGTAAAAGGATTAGCGAGGTTAAGGAACCTTGGGTGCGGTCAGTCTATAGATGGGTGACCGCTTAGTGGTATTTCATCTGAGCGTCTCCGTACTTCGGATGGCACGTAAAAAGTCGATCCCGGTTGCTGTTAAATTTACAGCAGTCGTTAAGCCATGTCAGAGGCCTACGGGCGGCTTGAACAACTCTTGACAACAGGTTGGCCATCAACCACACGAAAAGAAGAAAGAAGAAGACTAAGTTGTTAGACAACGGGTCTTAATCGTGCTTAATTAATTTAAGGTAATAAATACCTATTCATTCCCCGACTACATAGAATACTTTTATCTACATACGCGTTCACGTATGGATTCACGCGAGCGAAGCCGCTGAAGCTTTTTTTTTGTCGCAGCAGTATAATATACTGTCATATGGTTCTGATATCATCGAATAAATGACGATACAATCCTGAAATTTCAACATCAAGGAAACGTAAACAGGTAACCAAATTATTTACCGCAATGAATATTAGTTAGGACGAACAAACGATTATATTAACGCACTGAATGAAACGCGAGGTATTACCACTGTTTAGCTAAACTAGATACTTTTATATAATTCTGACAATCGCACGAAGTAGCTTTTTTAACCAACAATGGACGCCAATATGGATTAGCCGGTACGTCAGGCCACTGTCATACATCATAGATACTCATTAACAAGTTGTATCGCTAGCTAGTGTAAGCTAAACTGAGATATTCAAACTGTCAGAGAAACAGAGATAAATAGAATATGCGCGATGAGTGACGTCACGAAGTTATGATGTCACCGTCACGTTTTCCCAAACATTCGGTACCAGGATAACAGGAGGCGGGAAGAGCTACGTGTCGGGAGCACTGTTAGTAGATAACTATGTATACCCATACATAGTTATCTACCAACAGCGCTCCCGACACGCGTAGCTCTTGCTGCCTCTATTGCACGCCACCTTTCTGTAGTACCTAGTACCCACTCCTACAGAAAGGTGGCGTGCAATGTCTCGCTTTATACTAACTATATTTTTTCATACACTTCTGAGAAATGTTTGAGTGTAGAACAATTGTATGACTTATCTATATATTAATACGTGAAGCGAAAACTTTGGATCCCTTTTTACGAAAATTGGGCGGACGGAGGAGTATGAAATTTCGCACACTTATAGTTTATACAGAGAAAAAGTGACGAATGCTAATATTTTTTTGAAATTATGCGTAAAAGTACATTAAATTAATGAAAAAACAGTACACGCACACAACCATGCATTTGACACACGCAGTGTAAGCGCGTTACTATGGTTACATATATCAATATATAATGACATATATCAGCAATATCTTACAGGCAAACTTTGGTAGAATTTCGAGCACTAGGCGACCGCTAGTCTATATATTAATACGTGAAGCGAAAACTTTGGATCCCTTTTTACGAAAATTGGGTGGACGGAGGAGTATGAAATTTCGCACACTTATAGTTTATACAGAGAAGAAGTGACGAATGCTAATATTTATATAAAATATGTATTGTTAGTTGCGGAATAAACAAGCGACGTAAACAAGTAACGTCACGAATCATCCGATCGAGCGTGCTATAAAAGCGCGCTCGGCGCGCAATGACTCACTTTGACATCGAGCGGCGGACGGAACGGACGTGCTGTGTGATCGCTGTTGGGTGATATCAATTATCGCTTGCTTTATTTGTTAATGCATTTCTTGAATAAGTCAATGATTATTTAAAGGTTAAAGTGCGTCTGTTATTTTTTTTTAAGCTGTTTCACATCCGATTCCTAACATCAGAAGTGGGATAAAGATTCCTTTGCTCACAAGTAATAGAACTAGGTTCTGGCGTTTACAAATAAAATGAACACATCACATCGTTCTCGTTTAAGATTAGGTCTAACTATGTGAGGCTGTCACGTAATAGGCATGATCGTGGTTGAATAGAAGATTGAGGACGGCCGAACGGTTACGCGTAAATCGAGTAGAGCAACTGTGTTGCTAAAACAAAATCAAATTCAGCAAGATCAGCGTGTCAATCGGCACCAGCGCCCTCTTCATATGTTTAAGGTCGATGACCTTGTTTTCGTTATTTAAAATTCTCAGTCCGCAGACAAGCTGGACCCAGGAATGCGCGGGCCTTAGAGTTATTAAGGTCTTGCCAAGCGGACGTTACGTACTAAAGTTACTTAGTGGCGCGTATGGAAAAACCAGCCAGGCTGCGGCAGAGTATATGGTACCCTGGAGAGAAAAGTGTTATCCTGAAACCTGCACAGCGTTTTTTTGAAAGTGAGTGGTTTAGCCACGTGCGCTTGCCTGATGGCAGCTACCTATGGCGTGTGCTTTGTTGTTGAGAAGCCACGTGCGCTTGCCCGATGGCAGCTACCTATGGCGTGTGCTTTGTTGTTTAGAAGCCACGTGCGCTTGCCGATGGCAGCTACCTATGGCGTGTGCTTTGTTGATTAGAAGCCACTTGCGCTTGCCGATAGCAGCTACCTATGGCGTGAGCAGTATTTCTTAAGGGAGGTTACGTACCTCGCAAGCACATGTGCTTGCCTGACTGCTGCTACGGTGTGTGTTGGCAAACTATACTAGCTGGCATAGCGTTGCTATGGGGGACGTCTCATTAGTTATGATTTCTGAATATGTTTTGTGAAACTATTAGGTAGCAATGTTCATGCACCGGTCATGGCTGTTTGAGTGCACGCTTACGGTTGTGACGCGGGGCTGTTTATTGTTATCACAAATGAGGTATGCAAACTTCGAGCCTATGCCTACAATGTTTAAATCTGTGTGGTATGCGAACTTTGTGCCTATGCCAACAGTCGTTGTATCGTTGTAAGGTACGTAAACTTTGAGCCTATGCCTACAATGTTTGAATCGATGTGGTATGTCAGGCTCACGCCTAGGCCTACTAGGTTGAAGTAAAAATGAAGATCCAAATTCTACACTGAGACTGTCAGCCAGGTTAGGCAGGTTCATTTTCCAGACCTGACGAGGACGTCAGAGTGTCAGGAGAGGCCGTGTTGGTTGCGGAATGCGACGTAAATAAGTAACGTCACGAATCATCCGATCGAGCGTGCTATAAAAGCGCGCACGGCGCGCAATGACTCACTTGGACATCGAGCGGCGGACGGAACGGACGTGCTGTGTGATCGCTGTTGGGTGATATCAATTATCTCTTACTTTATTTGTTAATGCATTTCTTGAATAAGTCAATGATTATTTAAAGGTTAAAGTGCGTCTGTTATTTTTTTTAAGCTGTTTCACATCCGATTCCTAACAGTATAATAAATACTCTTAGAGAATTTATCGGCTGATAAGGCGGGGACGTCACGTGACCGCGATGACGCAACAAGTGGAGGGGAGCGTCCGTGTTGAACGCCCATTCTCATTCCTCTCGTCACTTTTGCTCGGGCGCTCGGTTGTAACGGACGCGTATCAGATCGTGGCTATAAAATATTTCTGTATAACAGTTTATTGGAATTGTGTGATTTTTGTTCTATAATTCAAATAAATTCCTTGTCAGTAGACGGTGATTTTTTTAAAATCAAGTACACTTCTGTTCAATAAAAATACATTAAATTAATGAAAAAACACTACACGCACACAACCATGCATTTGACGCACGCAGTCGAAGCGCGTAACTATGGTTACATATATCAATATACGAATATAATGACATGACATAATATATCAGTCGGTCGAATTTCGAGCACTAGGCGACCACTAGTTAATGTTAATTACATATATTACTAGTAGTTGCATTACTAATTACTATAGAAATTAAACTTAAATTTATAAGTAAAATAAAATAATTGAACTCACAATGATAAGTAATGCAAGACAATTGTTTAAAAATTGAGGTTTATTCAACTATATTATGTCTCTCAATGGATTTGTTATTATAATGCCTGGACAATTTGACAATGAGTGACTGCTTACTTAAATTCGTATGATATTGAAATATAAATAATAATAATAAATATTGAAAGGAGAACAGTGATGATGAGAGACTCTGTAAGGTACTTTAATAAGATACTTCGATGAAGATTTGGACACTCAATTTCATCGTTGAATAGTTTTAATAGAAACATTAAATCGCCGATTGAACGACGCGATTCAAGATAAAAGTTTAAAAATATTGTAATCTTTTGAAACCAGACTCAAGACATTAAAATGTTTAGCTTGTAACATTTATCCCATGGTGGTCGCATTCAAAATAAATTGTATAATATAACAGAATCTTTTTTTTAACGTGTGGTAATGCTCCTGTTTTTATACCCCTTCGCCACGCTACAGAATGCAAGTTGTGCTGGTTGGTGGTAGTAATTACTTGCCAAAATTAGCTAACTACAATTGCTTACCAACCATACATACATATGTACATACATAGATTCGCGCCTGTTTCCCAGAGGGATAGGCAGAGACTACGGATTTACTTACCAACCGATGCCGAAACTCGAACAGTTAAGTTGGTATCTTCAACTTTTTATATTTCATTATACACGAGATCAAAATAATAAAAATACAACTCTAATAAAACGATGGCCACATTTTGCAAAACGCTAGGTGAAGCAAGATCAATTAAGCTTTATTATCCTACCAAAGCTTAACTGACCTTACCATCGATATTGTGTTAAACCGGCAAGGGATTCACTTTTATTTAGAACATTCAGTACCAGGACATTAGGAGTTACGAAGAGTTTACTTCTACCGCATTTTGGCGGCAGTTTGCCATCTGCATTTGTGGCATCCCTGTTTTCCCTCGGCAATCCTGGCAAAGCTTTCGCTGTATGCAATATTTCATTCAATATTCTATCGGTGTGTGTCACACTCAGACGATATTTTACTCTGGACTGCGTGTGTCCAATACTGATTGATATGCATATGTACACAACCCACACATGCCTTCCCCTTTCTGATCCAGGAGGTGGTGAAACATCCAACCGCAACATCGTATAGTAAAAATTATGAAAATAATTTATGTTTCATATTGGACTATTCAAATCCTAATCCTATCCTAATCCTAACTAATGTTATAAAAGCGAAAATGAGTTTGTTTGTTAGCTTTTCACGCCTAAACCACTGAACCGATCATTCTGAAATTTTGCATATACATTTTCACATTTTCAGGTGTACAGAAACGGACATAGGCTAACTTTCATCCCAAAAATAAGTACTGTTACCGAGGAAAACAACAATAATGTTCTTATGATAATAGATAGCGCCACGTGTCTTTCGAATCATAATTGAATTATATTATTACAAGCAGAGTACAACCCGAATTGATTGTCAAATTCTAAATTAACGCGAGCGAAGCTGCAGGCAAAAGCTAGTATTTAAAATAAAGGTATTAATTTAAGCGTAGTGCCAGTTGGGTACCGACTACCAGACCGAGGTCTCGGTTTCATCTCATGCCACGCTTCTTTACTTAACGAGGTTACATGCATATTAGAGAGATTATTATTTATCGATTACTTTTACGATAAAGGAAATCTCTGTAAGGCATAAATGAGGGTTCTCCATAATGTATTCAAAGATATGTTAAGTTTGCAAATCAGTAATGCGTTACTTATGTACATAGAAAGCAGAATAGAGCATTTCTTCCGATTGTGTAAATTTGTTTTTAATTTCAGTGATTATATATCTTAATATATTGTTATAAAAATCTCGTGTCACGATGTATGTTCGGGATAAACTCTGAAACTGCTGAACCGATTTTGATCAAACTTCGTACCTATCTGTAATTTGCTCCAACTTAAAAGATAGGATAGCTTTATCTTAATTTTTTTTCGTATGTAGGTACAGAACTACGTCTGTCGGGACAGCTAGTAATATAAATATAAATTAACATTTTGAATAGTGTTTTAGACAGATATAACACAAGTACTTTGCTCACTATGATCACTCGAAAGAGTATCGTCTGTAACTAACCAGCTATTTTAATATCCCAAACCCTGTCGTGGGAAAACGGCAAGGGTGTCACGTTTTCTACAACTCTCTATACTAGGGTATAAGGAGTCATAGACAGTTATTCCGACCATTTCCATTCATAATATGAATACAGTGTGTGCGTTTTCAGTGTTCACGATACACCTACATATACTTGAAAATAAATGCATTCGCACACAACAGTCACATGTAGGCTCCACCTGACCTCACCCCACTCATACACAAATTGTTACCCCGGGATACAAACAATATCGAGACTCTTATCAGTCTTTGATGTCCTAGTATTAGTGGTATTAGAACACGTGACGCAATCGTCGGCCCTAGCGCTGAAAGACGAACATCGATGTTTAATTGAATAAATAGAAGGATTTTATTGACTACTAGCTGTTACCTGCGACTTCGTTCGCGTAGATTTTAATTAAAAAGTGTTTGTCTCAGCGGAACCCTATTTTTTTTCTAAAATGAAAGTAGCCTATGTTACTCCTTATAACATCAGCTATCTGCCAGTGAAAGTCCCGTCAATATCGGTTCCGCCGTTTTGGAGATTAGCCGGAACAAACAGACAGACAGACAAAAATTTAAAAAATAGATGTTTTCGTATTACCTTATATACTTTCATATGCGTTAGATAAAAAGCTGTTATTTTGACATTACAAACAGACACTTCAATTTTATTTATTTGTATAGATTTAATATTGTATTTAATATTGTAGTTTTTAATTATTGTGATTGGTATACAACCAATAATATAAATTTTATTAGAAATGAATAAAATACAGGCATACCAGATAGTCTGAACTATGCACAATGAACAATCCAATATTGAATACCCGGCTCGTTGTAAATGTTCTAAGTTTAGTTTAGTTAAGTGTATGCATTGATCGGCCCCCCATCAATGCATACACATACACATCAATGTATATATATTGAATGCATGCCAGCATTGTACAACTAGTATGCTCTTGGTAGCTTCTGATATCCTTGTAGCAATGTCTTCGGCACCCGTGACGTAATCGGTGTAACTTCGTAAGACAACTCCAAATTTTGATCTCTCTGATTTACCTGCTACCGCACCAGCATGAATCACATAAATTTCATGAAGTAAGTTAAATGAAACGTAACTTTGTTTCATTCAACTTATGCACATCTTAAATAATTTTTCTTAAAATAAAAATTACGACTTTACCTTGGAGTCCATAACCCTTAACTGTGGAAATCAACTAGGCGCATCATTTTATGATTGTCATTGGGTGTTTTAACACGGTTTAGTATTTTTAAATATACTAGCGGTCGCCAAATGGACGAAATTCAACCATAATTGATTAAAATTTTAAGTTTGAACGTTATTAAAGTTTTATTGTCTATAACTATACCCTTATAGTATCACATTTCATATAGTCACTTACTTCACATACTATATAACCATAGTTACGAAGAATTCTACGACATCAGCAAAGAATGCCGAAATAATACGAACGCGATTCGACTGCTTGTGTCAAATGCATAGTTGTGTGCGTGTAGTGGTTTTTTCATTAATATAATGTATTTTTCTAATGCATATTTTATAAAAATATTAAGATTCGCCACTCCTTCTCCATGTAAACTTTCATCATCATCAACATCAGGCTATAATAGTCCACTGCTAGACATAGCCCTTCCCCAAAGAGCGCCATAGCGCTCTGTCTTCAGCTTGCCGTAAACTTTAATTGTGCCAAATTTCATACTCCTTCGTCCGCGCAATTTTCGTAAAAAGGAGGGCCTACAAAGTTTTTGCTTCTCGTATAGATATTTATTTAATGCAGATTACGCAAAAATTAATAAATTAACCTATACATATTAAGGTATACAATATATTCTATGTATTTTTAATGTTACATCAATATTTTTCTTGATGTAGTCAACCCGCTTCTTCTGTAGTTAGTAAAACTTTTTAATTGCTTTCAAAAAGTCACAGAAAGTAGATTATTTATTTATTTATTTGAAGGAATAAAATAGAGTAAATTTAAAACTGTCTTTCGATATTGTTTCATGTTTTTAAATGCAATTACGTAAATTATTATCCATAAATCAAAAATTTGGGTTTTATATTATGTACACTTCAGCCTACCCTTTCAGTGCATATTTATAGGCTTAACAAAAATACTCTGCTTTTGTGAAAATCGGTGAGGGCGTCACGTTTTCCAAAACATCGGATACTAAGGTAACAGGAAACGCAAAGAGTATCATGCGTATATTGTCCATTCATACAAGTAAGTCTCCTCCCCTTAAACGGGTGGAGCCCCATCACAGATTCACCACACACACATTGGTAATAGGAGGGACCCAACTAATGCAATGCACACATTGAATACACGTATTAACGATTGTGACTCTTATCAGCTCATAATGTCCTAGTACTGAAGACTCTTAAACACATGACGTTATCGACGAATCGAATCCCTAACTTACCCGTCAAGTGTCGAGCGGACATACGTAGTCCACAAAACATGACTCATTAAAAAAAACGGACAAACGACTATGCCCGCTCGACACGGACGAGTCAAGTGTCGAGCAGACATTTTTTTTCGTATGTCCTCTCGACGCTCAAGAACATCATCAATTACCTCTACAAAAACCAAAGACATACATTTTAATTTTTTTGTAATCGGTGCACGAGTTTTAATAATCTATACTAATATTATATAGCTGAAGTGTTTGTATGTGTGGTAGAACGCGCTAATCTCAGGAACTACTGGTTCGAATTGGAAAATTCTTTTAGTGTTGGATAGCCCATTTATCGAGGAATACTACGATTAATAGGAGCGAAGCAGCAATAAAAAAAATTTCAAAAACGGGGAAAAAATTCTCTTATGTGAAGCAGATGAAGTTGCGCGGGTCAGCTTGTAATTTATAAGAGGTTTTTATTAAGACCGCTTATAACGGCAATTATGATTACGTTAATAGAAATTTCTTCTAAAAACAAACACATTGAAACTAAATCAAGAATAAGTAAAAATCTAACATCCTATTACATTCATATTGTTTCATTTAACAACAACAAGCGCGAATCAAACTTGCTTACCGAGAGTTCCATATCTTAAAAGAAAATTATATAAGTATACAATAAAGATATATTGAGGATACCCAAATTCCATATAATTAAAATACATTTTACACTTTAACTTCAAGTACCTACGTAAGTAAGTTTTTATAGATAAGTAGATATTTTGTTGCAATTTTTTCGCACGATCTTTCGAATCAAGGAACGGCTGTGAATACAAACGACTAATTTCGACATAAATATTTGTAAATCACGTATGTGTGTATCTATTTCCTGGCCATTATTTCATTGATGATAGTGTCACTTCCTTGCAAACAAAACATTTAAAATTTTATTTTGACATCTCTCTAGTTATGATCGTCGCCTCGTGGGAAACCAGCAGAGCTATCTACATTTTCACAACTTCCCGTATATTAGAAACCACTAGAAGTTATGAAAGTGTATTCCCCATTCATAAATCTGTAGCCATGAGAGCTCTGCACATCATAGAGTAGTAATATTTTCACTATTACTACTTTTGTTAGCTATGATCAGGTAATAGGGTCGAGAAACTCATTAATCAGAAAACCTATATCGAGAGCGTCATTAAGCAAGCTTCGCGAAAACCGGAGTTCTGAACAGGGTGAGGCGGTTCTTCACGCCTGGGCAACTGTGCCTATTGTATAAGGCACAAGTGCGCCCTTGCGTGGAGTACTGTTCTCATCTCTGGGATGGCTCCGCACAGTACTTGCTGGACGCTCTCGACCGGTTACAGCGGCGGGCTGTCCGTATCATCGGAGACCCAGAGGTCACGAGTTCACTGGAACCTCTGCAACTCCGTAGGGACATTGCCTCATTGGCATGTTTCTACAGGATATACCACGGGGAGTGCTCTGAAGAGTTATTCCACCTTATCCCGCCCTCCCCTTTCCTATCCAGAACAACGCGTGCTGGGCTCAGATGCCATCCTTACACGGTAGAGTCGATTAGAGCGCGTACCAAAAAGTTTGGGTCCTCATACCTCGCCCGAACGACCAAGGCATGGAATTCTCTGCCAAGGCACGTGTTTCCTTCTTCCTTCAATCCTGGGTTCTTTAAGCGGGGCGTGAAAAAGCATCTTCTCAGGCCGTCAAAGTAGAGACCTCAACATCGCCTCGGCTACTGTGGGGGCGGTGTGGAGGCCACTGCTCTTAGACCACACGACTGCTTACCATCAGGTGGAGTGTGGTTATTTTGACGAGCAAAATAAAAAATAAAAAAGAAAAAGAAAATTACCATCTTACCAAGTGCATTCTCAGACTTTTTACCCCAATGACGTTGGTCGGTTTTTACCAATATTCAACGAATCACCACAAATTTTGGGTTCTCCTCTTTTGATTAAAACTGTGACCGCGTTGCGCTTTCCAAAACATTTGGTACTAGGATAACAGCAATTGCAAGGAGGAAAAGGTGCATAGAGTTCATTCATAAAATCAAGGCCTTAACACATCAGGGGCCCATCATGATTTACACACATGACCAAGTTACATACAAATGGTAATAGGCGGGGCCCCACCGATGCACACATTGAATGCACGTATGAGTTGTGCGATTGTAACTATTGTAAAGTCCTGATTTCCTCTTACTGAAACTGTGAAACACGTGTTTTGTGTAACTTTGCAACAATTATTGAGTCCCTTTATAAAGATATCGGCAATAAAGCGATGTTGTAATAATTACCTATTTGGCATGTGGCGTGCTAACCAGTTGGTTAAACTTCATACCTTAACGACATCCGTTTCTGTACAAAAAAAGACCTCATTAAACTTTTTTATTTGGATTACGAGTACTGTCGGAGCCGGCAACAGCATCCTTGTATTCCACCAACTACTAAACTATACACTTTTTTAAATAATTATGTTAAAATACAATTTTATTATAAGCTACGTGAAAATCCATACATGGTAGTTTAATTTAAATTGAACATATATTATGTCATTTTACAGCCGATTTCTCCGAGGATATCATTAGCTAACACGCTATGAACCTCAGAACACGAGAGATCGAAACCACGGGGCCCCCGAGCTATTATTATAATATTGTTATTGCTTATGAATGACTTAGGATGTATGGACAACAGTTTTCACAGATATCAGTGTTCAGGTTCTCATGTCTGTACAGAGCTCTCACAGATATAATCTTTAAAAAAATCGTGAAACTAATTTCGACCCTATTTACTTTGAGCGGAGGAATGTGAGACGTTTCAATGCCTACTGATATAAGGGCACCATAAGCTACTAAGAATTGTAGCCGTATATACTGCAGCCATAAATGTGTGCATCCGTGGAGTCCCGCCTACCATTAAATAAAGTCGTGCTATTTTAATATCCGGATTCTGAAACGGGTTTATTTATTTACTTCGGGTTTTATTTCGTGATTGGATAAAACACTATTGTTGTATTTTGCCAGTTTTCCTGTAAGGTAATTGAAGGGTAGTAAACTTCGTACTGCTGCTGATAGTAATACGGAGTGTACTACTTAAACTTTATAATATGGGTTTAATTCCAAATTTTGTACATTCTCAAGGTATACGTAGACTTCCGAAAATAATTTTGATTTAAATATACCACAAATATTAGATATTATTCACAAAATATAGGTACGTACTATGGGATGATCTCAGCGTAATAAAAGAAAATAGTTTTAATAATTAAATATTTACTGTATTATCTTCGCTTAACTGAAATAAGCTCACCACAATATGCCACAATAAGCCTAATCAAATCTTCCATCAAAAAGTCACATTGATAAATAAATTATTGCATTAAATACTTCTTATCTAACCCAGAATCCGGATACTACAACACATACAAATAGGCAAACGGCAGGCGGGGCCCCACCGATACACACATTGAATGCACGTCTAGACTGTACACTGTACTATATGTACCTCTTATTAGCTCCTGATATCCTAGTATTGAAGGCTTCGAAACACGTGACGTAATCGATGTGACGACGCGCGTGGGTTTTGTGAAAACTTGAACCTTAATTAATGGTTAAAGACAAAAATGTTCTTTTAATTTATAAATCTCGACCTTCCCTTGTAAATGCTGAGTCTAGTATAGTATAATATTTTTATAGCAAAAGAGAAACAGTAGTCGCTTTGTTGTTAGCCATGACTTAAGTTTGTATTTACTTATAGTTAGTTTAGTCATCGTGAGGCTCGTATTAAAAGTAGATAAATAGTAAATTATTTCAAGAAGGTTAGGCAAAGAAACACAATACCTATGCATTTAATTATTATATCGGTATTTTTCTTGATATAGAGAACACACTTCTCCTGTTGTTAGTAAAACTTCTTAGTTGCCATCAAAAACCAGTGTACTAAGTTAGACCATGTACAACTTTTTTATTTGGACGAAAGTACAAGAAGAGGCATTGTGCATTTATAATTATAATATAGACTTCATGTAAAACATATAAGTCTTAAGAGACGAAGACATACAAACCCTTAAGGTTATATCCTTAAGGTTGCAAAAATTACCGTCTTAAGTTTATTCATAAATCAGCCTACGCTTTCAGTGCTTTTATAAGTTAGACAAAAATGCTCTGCGTTTTTGGAATTTCAGTGAGGGCGTCACGTTTTCCAAAACATCAGATACTAAGGTAACAGGCAACGCAAAGAGTATTGTGCGGAAATTGTCAATTCATACAAGTACGTCCCCTCCCCTTAAACGGGTGGGATCCCAACACAGATTCACCACACACATATTGGTAACAGGAGGGCCCCACTATTGCAATGCACACATTGAATGCACGTATTTACGAGTGTGACTCTTATTAGCTCATAATGTCCTAGTACTGAAGACTCTGAAACACGTGACGTAATCCGATCCGACCTTATCCTTATCTTACTTAAAGATAGATATTTTATAACCTCTATAAAAAGCAAAAACAAAAAATATTATTAGATTTAATTCATGGATGTTTATTAATAATCCTAACTAATATTATAAAACCGAAAATGAGTTTTTTTTTTGTTTGTTTGTTACCTTTTCACGCCTAAACCTCTGAACCGATCATCCTGAAATTTTGCATATACGTTGACAGGTATACAGAAACGGACATAGGCTACCTTTCATCCCGAAAAAAATTATTGTTCGCGAGGAAAACAATAATAACGTTCTTATTATAATAGATGGCGCCACGTGTCTTTCGAATCATGATTGAATTATATTATAACAAGCAGAGTACAACCCGAATTGATTGTCAAATTCTAAATTAACGCGAGCGAAGCCGCGGGCAAAAGCTAGTAATTTATAAAGGGTTTTTTTTAGACAGCTTTTGACGGCAATTACGATTATGTTAAAAGAAATTGCAAGGTACTAAAGTAAACAGAAGAAAAAAAGTCACTGAATCAAGAATAAGTAAATATTTAAATCTAAAATGCCTCATTTCATTTTTTCATGTAAAAAAAATGCTTATGCAATAATTGTACAATTAACAAGCGCGAGTCAAACTCGCTTAACGAGAGTTCCGTACCTTAGAAGAAAATGATATACATACAATAGAGATGTATTGAGATAAACTTCATTTATGTATATCAAATTTTACGCATCAACTTCTAGTATTGCAATTTTCGCATGATCGTATACAAACGACTAATGTCGACAAAAATATTTGTAAATCACATATGTGAGTATATCAAAATCTTTTTCCTGGCCATTACTTCACTGATGGTTGTCTCCTGACAAACATGCAATTGTGTCACTTCCTTGGAAAGGAAACATATAAAATGTTATATAACGTGTTAATTATCGAAAATATCGTGGGAAACCAGCAGAACTATCTTTATTCTCACAATCTCCCGCACTAGAATATCAGGAGCCACTATAAATTATGAAGGTGTATTCCCCCGTTCATGAAATCTGTAGCCATGAGGTCTGTACATTAAAGTGTAGTAACATTTTTATTATTACCTACTTGATTTTTCACTAGTTACATATTTTTATCACTAGATTCGAAGTCAATAAACATTTATTCATTTAGGTCACAAAGTAGCACTAATGAACGTCAAAATATATAGGTTAGATTTCCTTTTCTGATCATTGCATTTTGTTATTACATGTCACACATCAAACCCACGGTTTTATATCTCGAAGCCAACTTAAAAGTACCAAAATTTTGCTAACCAGATAGAATCAGGTTTTAAGGGCGAGATAAATACCATCACCAAGCTCATTTTCAAACCTTATACCCCAAATTATTTGCCTAATCCAGGAAACTAAACTTCTCACAATCGCAATAGTTCACATTGCCGAAGACAGCAATTTCTTTTTACATAAAAGCCTTTTTTGTCAACATACACAATGTCTACATATTCTGAAAAATACTTAATTTCCTGTTCTACTCTTTCTTCTCTCCGAATCACAAATCAAAAATTCTTTGCTTTTGATAAAAACTGTGACCGTGTTGCGTTTTCCAAAACATTTGGTATTAAGGCAACAGAAATTGCAAGGAGTAAAGGATGCACACAGTCCATTCACAAAATGAAAACTCCCACCTCTTAAATATTTGGGGGCCCTCCCTTTTAACACATCTGGCGTCCCATTATAGATTTATACACATGACCAATAGTATATGTAGTCATAGGCGGAGCCCCAACGATGCACACATTGAATACACGCATAGGTCGTACGGTTGTATCTATTGTTAGGTCGTGATTTCCTCTTACTGAAACTATGAAGCACGTGATACTGTGTAACTTTACAACAATCAACTTTTTTCCTAACGAATATGCTTCTTCAGATGCAGGTGAAAACAATTAAATTTTAAAAAAGCAGCGGTAGTCTAGTGGAAGTCCGTTAGACTGCCACGCAGAGGTCTCGAGTTCGATCCCAAGACTTTTCGAAGTTATGTGCGTATTAAATAATAAAATATTACCGCTCGATTTAACGGCGGATGAAAACATCGTGAGGAAACCTGCATGTCTGAAAGTTCGCCATAATGTTCTTAATTAAGATAAGATTAAGATAAGTCAAGTCTGCCAATCCGCAATGGGTCAGCGTGGTGGACTATGGCCTAACCCTTCTCACACTGAGAAGAGGCCCGTGCCCAGCAGTAGGACAGTTTAATTCAGGGCAGTTTTATTATAAATGCAAACTTAAGTCATGGGGCTAACAATGTAGTGACAAAGAGAAGACTGTTTATATTATGCAATAAAAAAACATATACTATATTAGCCTCAGTAATTCAAGTAGATTTCATCGCTATATTTTATATATTATGATCTAAAATCATGAATAACATTCAAGTGAAGGTCGAGATTTATTAATTAAAAGAGCATTTTTGCCTGTGAGCATTTAAGATTAAAGTTTCTCATAAAACACACGACGTCACACCGATTACGTCACGTGTTTCGAAGCCTTCAATACTAGGATATCAGGACCTAAGAAGAGGTACGATACCGTTAGTACTATGTACAGTCTAGATGTGCATTCAATGTGTGTATCGGTGGGGCCCCGCCTGCCGTTCGACTATTTGTGTATGTGGTAGTATCCAGATTCGGGATTTGAGATAAAAAATGATATTTAGCAATGTGACTGTTCCGACCCCGACGTAATTTTGCCACATAGTAAAACAAAACGTAATTTGACGTAAAAAAGAAACGTCAAATGTCACTGTCACCTTGAATTTGAACTTGAAAAAATCTTGGTTGGAACACGAGGCCTCTTGGAATAATTACGCCTCCATTTGGTTACATATTTAGAAATTGGATATTGTTGGACTTGTTTTGTAATCAAATCACACACCACACGTTGTCATGTCTATTGGGTGCATTGAAAACATTTATTGAGATTGTGAACTTGTGAACACGTGTGACGTGTGCCGGCGTGCTGAGCCGCTGACCCGCCTGCGAAGACGCTGTTCTCAGTTCGGGTAAGCATATTGACTATAGTCGGATCCGTTTTATTGTTCAATTGTGCTGCTAACCTAACTTGATTTACAGCCCGGCGACTGAAGCACATTTTTTAAGGTTAGTATTTCTATACACGTTTTTATACATTTGTAATTTAAACGCCATGTATCGTATATACCACTATTGTTGCTAGATCGGGCTAGAAGATAGCTATTCCACTGCGCAACCAAATTCCTAGCAGGTCTTAGCACTGAATGATAACAGTGACTGAACTTCTTTGCCTGATAGAAGATTTCATGAGGCTTATTATTGTGGCACGGTGGGTTTATCTCAGGTAAGCGAAGATAGAATCGGTGGGGTTCTACCTATAACTATGTATTACATACACATGGTTGCATGGATCATTGCATTTTGTTGAACACATGAAGCCCACTTCATGTGTTTAACAAAAGGAATAAAAAATATGTAACAAGTGAAAAATTAAGTAGTAGTAAAAATATTATTACGATATAATGTGCAAACCCCTCATGGCTAGAGATAACAGTTTATGAATGGGGAATACACATTCATAGTTTCTAGCGACTCCTGATATCCTAGTATATATAGTTGTGAAAATGTAGATAGTTCTGCTCGTTTCCCACGATCCGCTCTATAACTAGAGGGACGTCAAAATAAAATTTTATTATAATGTTTTGTTTGCATGGAAGTTACACAATTGTATGTTTGTCAGAAGACAATCATCAATTAAGTAATGGCCAGGACGCATACATACTTATGTATGTAATTATAATATTTACATAATTATGTGATTTACAAATATGTTTGTCGACATTAATCATTTGTATTTACAGTGGTTCCTTGATTCTCTATAAACACTTACTTATGTACTTCTTTATCTATATTTAATAGGCACATCTACAGATTACAAATTATATAATGTGAATAAGCATAAGGGTCTAAAAGATAGATGTCAATGGCGCGTCGAGCGCGCTTTTATAACCTGTTCGACCGGACGATTCGTGACGTTACTGGTTTACGTCGCATTCCGCAACCAACAGTATAATATGTATCCTAATTAATAATATAATACTTTATTTAGCTTAAGTCTAACAAAACAATAATTGATATGTTACAAATACTAAAAATATTAAAAAAACTGTAAAGCTACAGAAACCTAGTAATTTATGAGGTATTGTCGGCAGTTATACTTGAAGTTGAAGCGTAATATTTAATATAATGGAATTTATCGCTACATCTCTATTGTATAACATTTTATTCTAAGGTACGGAACTCTCAGTAAGCCAGTTTAACTCGCCCTTGTTAATTGTACAATTACTATGTACAATTACATGAAATGGGATTATTTACTAGATTTTGCGCACGGCTTTGCTTGCGTAAATGTAGGTTAGGTTACTGTTACGAGGTAACCCGACATAACCCCAACCTACGTCACCCCGCGGAGAGATATGCGTCAAAGCATTTCCACACGTAAAAAAAGGTTTGTTATAGTACTTTTTTCTGGATGAAAGGTATCCGATCACGCCTTAACTAATTGACCGTGTTTAGTTAAGGCGTAAAAGCTTAACAAACAAACTCACATTCGCATTTATAAATTAGTAAGGAAGTAAGGATTAACTTATTCTTCATTTAGTGACAATGTGTTTTCTTCTTTTTAATTATTTATTTCTTTTAACGTAATCTTAATTGCCGTCCAATAAAAATCATCTAATAAATTATCAAGAACTATTTTTTATTCTTTAGTTTTTGTAGAGGTTAAACAATCTTTAAGTAAGTTAAGGAGTCGGATTCATCGATTACGTCACGTGTTGTAGAGTCTTCAGTACTAGGACATTATGAGCTAACAAGAGTCACTCGTAATATGTGCATTCAATGTATGCTTTGCATCTGTGGGGCTCCCTTGTTACCGATATGCGTGTGGTGAATCTGTGATGGGGTCCCACCCATTTGAGGGGGGTGACTTACTTGTATGAATGGACAATATACCTATGATACTCTTTGCATTTCCTGTTACCTTAGTATTCGATGTTTTGGAAAACGTGACGCCCTCATCGATTTTCACAAAACGAAGATTGTCAAGCCTGCCTATAAAGTCATAATTTAACATTTAAAAATACTAAACCATGATAAGACAATGATAAAATATTGCGCCCGAATTATGGTTATAGAGTTTACAGTTTCGAATTCAAAACAATGATAGAAATCATTGTTTTGGATTCGAAAATACTATAAACTATACTAGTATTTCTGTCTGTTTATTCAATTCATCACGCAAAAACAGCGTCATTTTTAGTTTATCTGGTTTATGGTGTGCGCTGTGGGATTAACGTAAAGGATGCAGCTGACGCATTATATGTAATCGATGACTTTTATAATTTGGTTTGACATTATATGTCCGTGACTTCATGCGTAATCAATGAAACAATGAAGATTTTTGAAGTGAAAGCTTCTTTAGGCGCGTTGAGCATTTCTTGGGTGAACAAAAATCATGGAACTCGCGTCATCGTCACCGAATGCTTTCCATTTTTTAATTATTTTTGGTTTATAAAGAAGTGTTTATGATCAAGGATTAAAGTTTTCACTTCTATCGGCAGTCCACAAACACTACCCAATTTTTTATATTGATTCATTCTCATAACATACACATATGTTATGAGAATGCTTTGGTATTACCAAGGCATGCAAGGGTGAAAGGAACACCCGTATGTTTTATCAGTTATGTATTATAACTCCCATTTAATACTCGATTAATACGAGCCTCACTAACTATATTCACACATACATACATACATACACAACAACACACACATACGAAAGCGTGGCGAACGGACGGGTTAGGGGCTCGGTCGTCGACCTCACGATCGCCAGCGACGACATTGCCCGCCATGTCGATGACTGGAGGGTAAACCTCTCCATCTGCCCTTCATCCGACCATCACGCCATCACCTTCACACTACACACCTCACACCGCTTCACTCATAACAAAAAATCGAACACATTCCGGTACAACACAAACAATTACCGACATTGGGATGACCTCCAAGAACACTTCAGGACACTAATCACTAACACTGACCTACAAACCATCGACATCAATACACTTAACACTCAACACGACATTGACACTTACACCAATAAACTCACTTCATTCATCTTACAAATTTGTGACCTACACTTGCCACCCAGTGGTCGCCGCCATTTACACCCATCCTGGTGGACCGATGACCTAGACCGTCTGAAACACCAAGTGATCAATAACCATCACAAAATACAACAACTAAAACGCAACAACCTCCCACTGACGGAGGCTCTCACTGAAAGAGATCATATAAAAACCACGTACGCTCAGGCCATTAAGGATGCCTCTACCACACATTTCCGGGAATTCTGTACACGACAGGGCAAGGAGGATGTCTGGGTGATCACAAACAGAATACTCCAGACGGGCCCTCCCACAAAACCGGCCTCCACTATATAGATAACACCCGGCACATACACCACATCCACACAACACACCGCCGCTGCATTTCTCAACAAATTCTACCCGAACGATACATCAGACTCTCCCACCCAACAAATCACTCGCTCCAACACCACTCACCCACCTAACACCGACGACGAACCTCCCTTCACCGTACACGAAGTCACTACCATCCTCAAAAATATGAACCCTGCCAAATCGCCTGGCGCTGACCACCTCACCTCCGACATCTGCCATCAATTCTCACTCTGCTTCCCCGACATAATCACTGGCTTCCTAAACCGCTGCCTCTACCTATCAATTTTCCCCAAGACATGGAAACATGCTATAATTAAAATTATCCCCAAACCCAATCAATCAGACTACACCTCCTCATCTGCATACCGCCCCATAGGGCTACTGCCCATTCTAGGCAAAACCCTCGAAAAGCTTATCACATAAAGACTCACATATCACCTACACACTACACGCACATATAACACTAAGCAATATGGCTTCAAACAACAAATCTCCACTACACACGCACTCACCAACATAATAAACACAATCACCACACACAAAGAACGAGGACTACACGTCGCTATGATCTCCCTCGATATCAAGGCCGCTTTCGACCATGCCTGGTGGCCGGCCATACTCGCACGTCTTCAACACGTCAAATGCCCCAGGAACATTTACACAATAACACAAAACTATCTCTCAGACCGCACAGCCACAATACACTACGCCGACGCCACCTCCACCAAAAACCTTACTAGAGGATGCATCCAAGGGTCTGTATGCGGGCCGACCTTCTGGAACCTGATCCTGGACGGGTTACTGGATTTGTCCGGTGACTCACCAGGACACGGGTCACTACCGGAGGGTTGCCAGCTGCAGGCCTTTGCTGATGATATCACACTAATCGCCGCTCACAAAAAACTCACCACACTTCAATACAACATCGATCAATGTCTACACACCATACACACCTGGGGCATCGCTAATAAACTCACCTTCTCACCGGAAAAAACAGTCACCATAGCCTTTACACAAAAAACCAAACTCCTTCATATCACAATGAACCATACACACATTCCCTTCAGCCGCACCGCCAAGGTATTGGGGGTGATCATTGATGACAACCTACATTTCACCCAACATGTAGACTACATCACAGTCAAAGCACGGAAACTTCACAACAAACTCACCAAATGTGTCCGCCCTACTTGGGGCATACACTCAGAAAACATTCACACATTGTACAGGGGGGTAGTCGAACCCATAATCTGCTATGCCTCCAGCGTATGGAGCCGGGCATTAAAATTCAAGACTAACAGGAAAAAGCTACTCTCTCTGCAACGTGGATTCGCTCTGAAAATAATAAAAGGATTCAGAACCATAAACACCATAGACGCCATAGCCCTATCCACTCTTACACCGCTTGACATAAAAGTTCTGGAATCGGCAAACATCGAACGAACCAAAATCACTAGGGTTACCGATTACCTCCCTGACGATTCGTCACTCGACACACCCATCCATCCATCACATTTACTCCATCCATCTCTTCGCAAGCCATACTCATTTGACACCATCACGACACAAGACGAACTAAACACCACACTTAGCAACCACTTACACGCGCATCACATCTACACCGACCGCAGCAAACACGACAATCTCGTGGGGGCTGCCTTCATCGCACACACCCCACAAAACACTATCATCACAAAAACATTCAAGTTACACTCCACATGCACAGTCTTCCAGACGGAGCTGGTCGCCATTGACGAAGCCTGCCAGTGGCTGCTACAACAACACACCGAGGCGGCAGTCATAATGTCCGACTCCAGGTCTGCCCTGGAAGACATAAACAATACTCTCAGCACACACCGCGTCACCATCAACATACACCAAACATTGCACAACATGAACACACAGATCACATTCATATGGATAAAAGCTCATGCAGGCATACACGGCAATGAAGCCGCAGATATTGCCGCCAAATCCGCCGCTACCTTAAATAAACCACCAACATTCCATTTTCCCTCTCAGCTACCCCAAGAAAATGGCCAAAGCAGACAGTCTCACACAATCAGCCGACATATACACCAACAATCCCCAAGGCTCTACAATGAGAATCTGGTGCCCTACACTCACACACTTACATACACTCATCAACGAAACAGGCCACACTTTCGCACTTACACAGCTACTCACGGACCACGGTTACCACAAAACATACCTACACCGCTTCCATATCACAAACAACGACACATGCTTCTGCGATGACACAACACCACAATCTTTTAAACACCTCTTGACACAATGTCCACAATATACACGCACCCGCCTCCAACACGAGCAACTCTGCCACAATGTACAAATAGACCCCTACAACCTCGAAATAATAATCACCAATGACTCCACCACCGACACTTTCATGACACACCTCACTCTCATTGTAAACACTCTTAAAAAACTCAACAACACATAATATTTTCACAACCACCACTCGCATGCATATCACATCCACTCATACACACACACACACACACCTACACCTAGACAATTCATTTTAATTTGTTGCGACAAATATTTTCTTTCATTTGTAATACCACATATATATGTTAACTATAAGTCTTAAGAAAATCCTAATATTAATAACACACTAATACTTACCCATCCTTTTTGTATCAAATAGCAGAATTAGCGCATTACGTCGCAATAAACTCCCCCCCAGGGCAGTTTTACCCCTGGGAGGAAATAAAAAAAACTAGTCTAAATAAGTAAATCCATATTTAAGTCTTGGGACTAAAAACATAGTGACATAGGGACGATAGTTTCTCTTATGCAATATAAAAAAATATACTATACTAGCCTCAGTAATTCGAATAGATTTCTTCGCTATATTTTATATATGGTCTAAAATTATGAAAAAAAAGCATTTTTGCCTAAGTATCCATAAAATACACGACGCCACACCGATTACGTCACGTGTTTTGAAGCCTTCAATACTAGGATATCAGGACCTAGCAAGAGGTACAGTATAGCTAGTACAATGAACAGGCTAGACGTGTATCGGTGGGGCCCCGCGTGCCGTTCGACTATTTGTATGTGTTGTAGTATCCGGATTCTGAATTGGAGAAAATCAATATTTTATGAAATTATATTTAGCAATGTGACTTCAACTTTTCCTGATAAAAGATTTCATTAGACTTATAATTGTGGTACGGTGGATTAATCCGATAAGCGAAGATAGAAACGGTGGGGCTCCACCTATAACTTAATAAGAAATATAATTGTCTAATTGTTTTACTTACTACCGCTGCTGTTATTAATTCTAATAATTGAACATGACACGTGCATCAAACATTACAAAAATATTTATAGGGGATCGGCATTGTACTCCTAAACACAGGCTACTAAGTAGTCTATCTAGGAGAACAGTACTCTACCCATAACTTATTGTAGACTAGCTTTTGCCCGCGGCTTCGCTCGCGTTAATTTAGAATTTGACAATCAATTCATTCGGGTCGTACTCTGCTTGTAATAATATAATTCAATCATGATTCGAAAGACACGTGGCGCCATCTATTATCATTAGAACGTTATTATTGTTTTCCTCGGGAACAGTAATTTTTTCGGGATGAAAGGTAACCCATGTCCCTTTCTGTACACCTGTCAACGTATATGCAAAATTTCATGATGATCGGTTTAGTGGTTTAGGCGTGAAAAGGTAACAAACAAACAAAGTCATTTTCGCTTTTATAATATTAGTTAGGATTACGCATACTGTCAACTACGAGTATAATGAATAACTATGTGTATGTAATTGGCCATGTGTAGAAATCTATGATGGACGCCATCTGTGTTTAAAGGGAGGGCCCCCAACATTCAAGCGGTGGGAGTTTTCATTTTATTAATAGACTGTGTGCATTTTACTCATTGTTAATCTTTACTCTTTACAATTTCTGTTACCTTAGTACCAAATGTTTTGGAAAACGCAACACGGTCACAGTTTTGATCAAAAGCGGCGAACACTCGTTTTGTGATTTGGCCGAATGTTGGAAAACCCCTAATTTATACGGTAATTGTAGTATGTTGTTGGTAAGAAAAGTTTATCTTGTAAAGGCAAAAATTACTGTCCTGGCCGATATGACCTGACCGATCGTGAGTACCGAGTTAGATTCCCGGATTAGGCAAATTATTATTGGGGTAAATATTCTAAAAATCCGCTTGGTAGATAGTCATTATTTCGGATATTAATATTAATAAGATAAAGAGGAAAGATAATTTTTTTTGTATTTTGGTAGCGATATATCACAAAAACGATTTAACTGATTTTAAAAATTCTTTCATCATTATAAAGCAAGCTGTATTACTACCGAATAACATAGGTAATACTTTATTAACAGTGGGCTTCATGTGTGAATGTAAGTTAACAAAATGCAATGATCTAAAAATGAATAAAAAATATGTAACAAGTGAAAAATGAAGTAGTAGTAAAAATATGACTACTATAATATGCAAACTTCTCAAAGCTAGAGATAACACTTCATGAATGGGGAATACACATTCAGAACTTCTAGCAGCTCCTGATATCCTAGTATATAAAGTTGTGAAATTGTAGATAGTTATATGTAGTTAGTTATATTTATGCTACGTTTCCCACGATACGATAGACATCAGAATAAAATTGTAGAAATTTTGTTTACAAGGAAGCCATCGCATGGATGTCAGAAGACAATAATCAATTAAATAATGGGCAGGTAACATGCCAGGACGCACACACACACTTACATAATATACATATTTGATTTACAAATATTTTTGTCGATATTAGTCGTTTGTATTCACAGCGGTTTCTTGATTTAAAAGATACATAAGTGCGATAAAATATCTAATCCAGTATCAAGTATCCTAATGAGCAGCGATAGCTCAGTGGGGAGACCTTAGGCTGCAACGCAGAGGGTCTTGGGTTCGAACCCACGTCACGCACCTCTGATTTTCGGAAGTTATATGACTTTTCGAAATTATGTGCGTATTTGATTGACAATTATCGCCTGCTCCGTGCCTCGGAGAGCACGTTAAGCCGTCGGTCCCGGCTGCCATAAAGATCTATGGCAGTCGTTATTGGGAGAGTGTCGACACAAAAGATCTCACTGGGTCGAAGTGTCGCCGATCTGCACTGACTGGCCCTCACATAAGATAAGATAAGATAAGTAATTGTAATAAAATATTTAAGGCTAACGAAAAAAAAAAACAGTAAAACTATAGAAACAGTAGTTTATGTGGTATTGTCTTGTTAATTTATGTGGTATTGTTGTATGTGGTATTATACTTGAAGTATTACTTGAAGTTGAAGCATAAAATTTAATGTAATTAATGGTATTTATCCCAATACATCTCTATTGTATAACATTTTATTCTAAGGTACGGAACTCTCAGTAAGCCAGTTTGACTCGCGCTTATTAATTGTAAAATGACTATAAGTCATTGAAACCGATTAATATTTAACGAAAATTAAATGAAATGTTATTATATATTTACTTAATCTTCATTTCTTGACAATATGTTTTCTCTTCTGTTTATTTTAGCATTTCTTTTAACGTAAGCTAAATTGCCGTCAAAAGCGGTCTAAATACAAAATCATCTAATAAATTATTATGAATACACATCCAACATTTCAAAAAATTTACAAAAAATCAGAAGATGTCTGTTTGTCTTTAGTAGATATTAAACTATCTTTAGTAAGATAAGGAGTCAAATCATCGATTACGTCACGTGTTTCAAAGTCTTCAGTACTAGGACATTATGAGCTAATAAGAGTCACACTCGTTAATACATGCATTCAATGTGTGCATTGAATCGGTGGGGCTCCCCTATTACCGATATGTGTGTGGTGAATAGGGCAATGGTGGAAATGGCGATGGGGTCCCACCCATTTAAGGGGCGGGGACTTACTTGTATGAATGAACAACATATGCATGATACTCTTCGCATTTCCTGTTACCTTAGTATCCGATGTTTTGGAAAACGTGACGCCCTGACCGATTTTCACAAAACGTTTTTGTCAAGCCTATAAAGCTAGTTTATAATATTTAAAAATACTAAACCATGTTATGACAATAATGATAAAATGTAGTGCCCGAATGATGGTTATAGAGTTAATAGTTTTTTTATCCAAAACTATGATTTCTACTATATTCTGCCTGTTTATTCAATAATATTTAACACGCAAAATAACCTATACATGGACAATTGTTTGAAAGATTTAAAAGATTGTGTGAATGAATGAGTTACTTGTCAAATGTTTTCTGTATGCCGAAGACCAAGTAATATTTACATCATCAGCGGAAGAGTTGCAGGCGATGGTAACTATTATGCATGGTGCTTTTGAGAGTAAAGGAATGAAAATAAATGTAAGCAAGACAAAAGTAATGGTATTTGAAAAGGAAGAGTGCGTGACGATGTGTAATATTATGATTGATGGAGAAAAAGTAGAGCAAGTGGAAGAGTTTGTATATTTGTGTACTTTGTTTACAAGGGATGGTAAACATGAGGGAGATATTGAAAGGATAACGATTGCTAGCAACAAAGTGAATGGAGCTCTACGCGCTTTTATGAACAGTCGAAATGTATCCGAAAAGGCACGTTTGGCTGTTCATAGGGGACTATTAGTGCCCACACTTATGTATGGAAGTGAAAGTTGGGTATAGCAAAAGAAGCATGAGAGCAGAATAAATGCTGTAGAAATGAGAGCGTTGAGAAGCATATGTGGTGTGACTCTGAAAGATAGAATAAGGAATAGTATGATTAGAGAGAGATGCGGCATGAAAGTGGATATAGTGACAAGAATAGAAAAGGATATGTTAAGCTGGTTTGGACATGTAGAAAGAATAGACGAGGAAAGACTGACTAAGAAAGTTTATAAGGCTAGTGTGAATGGCACAGTCGCAAGAGGAAAACCTAGGCGAACGTTTCTCGATCAGAACAGAGGCGTTCTGGACAAAGGCCAGGTTAAAAGCTCCTTTAACCGACGGGCGTGTATGAGGAATGTGATGAAAGTGAATGAAACCAGAGAAGTGTGTCAGGATCGTAGTAAATGAAAATCCGTAGTCTCTGCCTACCCCTCTGGGAAACAGGCGTGAATCTAGTTATGTATGTATGTAAAATCAGCGTAATTTTTAGTTTATCTGGTTTGTGATGTGTACAGTGGGATTCACGTAAAGGATGTTGCGGACAAATTGTATGTAGTTTACGATTTTTATTATTTTGTTCAGCTTTTTTCGTCCGCGACTTCGTGCGTAATCAAACTAATCAATGAAGAGATGAATGAAGATCCTTTATATTGATTTATTCTCATAACATACATAGACTGTATATACCTAAGCATGCATACCATTTAATACGCAATTCATACTAGCCTCACGATGACTAACAAACTCCATATTTATATGTCCATAATTTCGCCAGCTATGTTAAGTATCAAGTAAAAGAGGCGAGAAAATTACCTTTTACCGAGCGCATTTTTAGACTAACAATAACACTTTACTCAAATTGGAAATCTAACTCGACATTTCACGATCGCTGTCAGTCTCACCGTGAAGTAGCAATTTTTCCAATAAAATAATTTCTGATTTTCATCAAGACTGTGACCACGTTGTGTTTTGCAAAACATTCGGTACTGGGAGAACAGGAATTGCAAGGAGTAAAAGATGCACACAGTCATTTCATAAAATGAACATCCTCCTCTTATATATTGGGGCCCCTCCCCTTAAACACATATGAAGCCCATCATTGATTTACACACATGCCCAAATTACGTACAAATAGTTAAAGGTGGAGCTCCACCGATGCACACATTGAATGCACGTATGTGTTAGGTGAAGTTATTCAGTCCTGATTTTCTCTTTCTGAAACTGTGAAACACATGACGTGTAACCACAGTAAATATATAAGCTAAAGCAGTATGGAAACTACGAACAAACGTTCGAAACGGCACACTTACACAGGCGCGCTCATCTACGAGACTCCTAAGCGAACGTCGCAGTGTTACTAATATAGTATTATAATATCTATGACGTTTATCTTTTGAACCAAGAATTGTCCGCGAATAAAAAATAAACAAATATTTTTTAAATGCCACGCGTGTGTTGTTTGAACATATTATAAAATAGCTAGAATATTGAATACAAAATAGATAAATTCGGTTTTATAGTACTCTATCCTTCCTTCCCGATAGTTTATTTTAAAAAGTCTGAGGAACATTAAATAATAATATAATATTCCTCAGACTTTCACACAACGCCATATAGTCCCAAACTAAGCAGAATTTGTATTATGGGTACTAGACAATAATTGATAAACGTACTTATATGGTTATTTTTGTAAATACATACATAAAGATAGAAACACCCAGACTAAATCAAACAGTCATCTTCATGGTGGGAATCGAACCCGCAACTTCCAGCGTGGCAGGCAGATACACTGGCTATAAAGTATAATAATACGAAGTTTCATCGTAATCGAACTGGTAGTTTTTGCGTAATGCTTGAACAAACAGACAGACAGACAAAAAAATTTTTAATCACATTTTTGGGTTCGGTTTCGATCTAGTTTTTTTAATATTTTCAATGTACAGAATTTACACTTCTACAGATTTATTATATGTATAGATGTAAGTACCTGGTATATCTCATACTTACCAACTTCGTTTACTTATTGCACATGGCATTAATAGGTATACCTATAATATCTACGAAATAATCCTTATTACAAACGTAAACAGACATATCCACGTCAAAAAAATGTATTCGATTATACATCAGTTACGAGAACAACCCTAACGCTTCATTGGTGCGTAGGTTCTTATTTCAAAAATTATGCCTAGTTTCCCTACTGCTTTAGCTTATATATTTACTGTGGTGTAACCTTACAACACTCATTGAGTCTGCTTATAAATAGAGATATCGGCAATAATGCAATTTTGCAATAACTATTTGGCATGTGGCCTTGTGGCCAGTTGTCAGTTAAAGCCAGTGGCCATGGTCAGACGCCAGTTAAACTTCATACCTTGACGACACCTTTTTTTGTAATTAGTAGGATCGTAAGGAACAATATGATGGTTTTGCCGGTGCCTGCAGTTCTCGTGATACAAATAAAGAGATATCATAGGATAACAACATATCCTATGATACCTCTTTATTTGTATCACGAGAACTGCAGGCACCGGCAAAACCATCATATTGTTCCTTACGATCCTACTAATTACTAAATATTAATATATGTAGGTATACTTTTGAAATAATGGTAATTTTTTTTAAGAGCCGCTTTTACTTAGTTATTCGTTTAATTGCAATTGCCAATATTTTACGGCCTATTTGTTCGGTTAAATTTTCATCGACCAATATTACGCTATGAACTACAGGAGCAGAGCGGTCGAAGACGTGGTTTATTTATCGTTATCACTTAGGATTTCGGATGTAACATTTTCCGCATGCCACATTTGGCTGACAATTTAAAATTTCCATGGAGTGAGTCAAAGGAACATTTAAGTATTTAGTCAACACCAATAAGGCTAAAAGCTACAATCAAAAAATATTTCTTATCTATCCAATCAAGAATCCGGATACAACAACACATACAAATAGTTGAACGGCTGGCGGGGCCCCCACCGATACACACATTGAATGCACGTCTAGACTGTTCACTGTACTAACTGTACTTTACCTCTTGGTAGGTCCTGATATCCTAGTATTGAAAGCTTCTAAACACGTGACGTAACCGCTGTGTCGTTGTGTTGTGTGTTTAATATTATTTTATTTTAATTATTAAGCACAAAACACATTACAATCGTTATTACATCTTATATTATAAATACATTGTTTAGATCTGCATCGTAACGTGACTAATATGTACATACAAAGAAATCAATAAAAATTACACATAACTTATCTCTGATTTATGAATACCTAACATTGCAAATAACATATGAGTTTAGATTTGGATGCCTCTGCCGAAATCAGAACCATCCAAACCCAACTTACTATGGAGGATGTCTTTCACTATTTTAGTATACCTATTTGTTATAGTTGCGATCAGAGCAACGATAGCTCAGTAGGGAGACCAACAGACTGCAATGCAGAGGTACTTGGGTTCGAACCCACGACGCGCACCTCTGACTTTCGGAAGTTATATGACTTTTCGAAATTATGTGCGTATTGATTGACAATTATTATCGCCTGCTCCGTGCCTCGGAAAGCACGTTAAGCCGTTGGTCCCGGCTGCCATGAACATCTATGGCAGTCGTTATAGGGATAGTGTCGACACAAAAAAACCCACTGGGTCGAAGTGTCGCCAGTCTGCACTGACTGGCCCCCACATAAAATATGATATAGTTGCGATCAAAAATGCCTAGTAATTTATTGAGTTTTGCCATATCATTATATTGACGGGCCATTCTTGTTAATGGATTATAATAAGAAATATTATTTGGTCCTTTAAATTGATTTATTCTCATAACACACATAGACTGTGTATACCAAAGCATGCATTCCATTTAATACACGATTCATACTATCCTCACGATGACTAACAAACTACATATTTATGTATCCATGATTTCACCAGCTATGTTTAAGTGTCAAGTAAAAGAGGCGAGAAAATTAATTACTTAGCTTTTATCAAGAAAATTGTTTGTTGTTACTCTTAAAATACTAACAACAACACTTTCCCAAATACGGGATCGAACTTGGAGTCTCATGATTGCATCAGTCTCCCTGACTGAGGCAGAAATACTACTTTCGGTAAGAAAATAATTTTTGATTTTGGTCAAAACTGTGACCACGTTCTGTTTTGCAAAACATTTGGTACTAGGATAACAGGAATTACAAGGAGTAAAAAATGCATACCTTCCATTCATAAAACGAACACCCACCTCTTAAATTTTGGGGCCCCTCCCCTTAAACACATCTGGGGCCCATCATAGATTTACACACATGACCAAGTTATATACAAATAGTTATAGGCGGAGCCCCACCGCTGCACACATTGAATGCACGGTATGGTGTGCGAGTGTAACTCTTGTTAGGTCCTGATGTCCTGTTACTGGTACTATGAAACAAACATGTGTGACGTAAGTAACCGCGAAACCAGACACTATACAAATTACTCGCTATTTCAATATTATTAAAATACATATTTCTGCCACTGTCCGCGTAAATGGCACTATGCACCATATTGCCGGTTCTATTGTATAATGTAAAATGGGGCTTTATAGTTGGAGTCAAGCTACAAAACCGTGAAAATTTTATTAAACACAGAGAGACAATTATTTCAAGATTCTCACTTTTCAAAATAATTAAAACGTGTATGTAGATTATAAAAGGCAGTTGAGCATTGTGTCCGGCATTTTGTTAAATTAAAACAATAATTATTTACAGACTAAACTTATTTTTGACGTTGACTAACGGCAATAACACAACATACCTTGTTGACACACCTTCTTATATAAAAACATAGCATTTTTGGGATAACAAGAACCGTAACGAACATCAACAGCATCGTACGCTTCCTTATAATTACTTTATTAAACATAAGTATTCCTTAAAGCCACAGAATTCGCAGATTTTCCGTGGATAGGTGTCGTACCCACATTGAATGCACGTCGAAAATGAGCGATGGTGACTCTTGTTACTCCCTGATATCCCAGTACTGAAAGTTTCGAAAGGCGTGACGTAATCGTCTTAAGACTGGTCAATTTGGAACTGTATATTATTTATTATAAAGAGCTCATTTTGATTTTTGTCAAGTAAGTTCAAATAATACTTGAAATTGAGAAAGACATTTTAAGAATATAGCATAGCGGGATGACTTCTGATATCTATGGTTACGACTGTATGTTACCTGAAAGCATAGGTTATAGACCTTCATTATGCCTGTATCAGAGGTCGCAAGCCTACTCCCGTCATATCACTTTTCCATATTCGGGCTATGCTATTAAAATCGCATAGTAAAAATGACTAATACAAATCAAGAAAAAGGCTATTTAATAAAAGTGCTAATTTATTGTATCACAAAACCAACGAGTCAAGCTACGGTCACCACAACTATTCTCATACTCCAAACAATGTCATATTGTGATGATAAATAGGCAGATCCGCCTAATCATTGTTTAAAATCACTAGTCTCTGGCATTATCAGTCAGATCGGACTAATATTGTAGTTATCTAAGCCTAGCCATCCATACCTTTCATAGCGAAGCGGGGCAAAGCTAAATTTAGAATATCGTCATGGCGTTGGTAGTAAGGATGATGATAATAGCTCCGTGGAAAGCTGTAATAATATTCAGACAAATTTGATTAGACTAGAAAACTAGTTCAATGGTAAAGCTAGGGCGAACTGTTTAGAAAATATACACTTAGCAAATTTCGTCCTTATTTATTCTGCGCAATTGAATTCCAGATATTTCGATGGCTACTGGTACAAGGAGATCATAAGCTACGAAGAGTCGAAGCCGTATCTACTGTACTCATCAGTGTATGCACCAGTGGAGCCCCGCCTATAATTAAAATAGTAATCCATGCTATGCCGTCTTGGTAATATGCAGATTCTGAATCGTGTTCATATTTATGTTACCTCATTTGGTCAGAGGCACGCATTTTGCAAATATTGTCATCATATTAGTCACGAGATTGGGTTCTAGCCAGGATTGGACAAAATGCTAATGAGTACATAAATATTCATTATGGTTTTAAATTCTATAGCAGTACAGAATTTAAAACCATGCATATCCTATGGGATGTATGTATGATATAATATATGCTATTATTATAATGTTTAATTTTAAAACCAACTTACAATTTTAAGTAGTAATAAAAATATTGTTGTATGTACATTTTGGGTTGAAAAATTGTTGAAAGGGGATTGTTTATCTTTCTTTTTATTTTTTTTAGGCTACAAAATATAAAAATATTTCCTGTGTGGCGGGGGACTTTACAAACATTCAAACAACAGGCACAAAGAACACCCAGACTCGGAACGACCATTTGTGGAGCACACAAAGTTTTGTCTCGTGTAGGAATTGAATTCGATTTTGAATTCAATTTTGGCAGCAGTGAGGCGACCATTTAAACTACTACGCTATCCGTGCAGTCAATATTTTTTGTTGATTTACTTTCTGTATAGTCATCGCTACTCGTGACAAACTATTCAGGTCACAATATAACCTCAAATCTTCTAAATGAAAATGTCAGGCCGTATT
Organism: Catocala sponsa; assembly: GCA_963564715.1. NCBI lineage: Eukaryota > Metazoa > Arthropoda > Insecta > Lepidoptera > Erebidae > Catocala > Catocala sponsa. The sequence continues at coordinate 30,076,152 of OY751327.1, forward strand.
GCTAAGTAACAAATTCACAAAATATTTATTATCTACTAGCTTTTGCCCGCGGCTTCGCTCGCGCTAATGTATTCGTTCTCAATTTGTTGCTGTTAATGGCTATGTTTCCCAGGAGTTCTGTGCGCGTTCTGGTGTTCCACAAGGTTCGCACTTGGGTCCAGTCCAATTTCTTTCATTTGTGAACGACATAACATCTCAAATTCAGTACTGCCAAAGTCTTCTGTTTGCAGATGACTTAAAGATTTTTAAAAAATTTACCGATTCAATAGACTGCATACATGTCCAGAGTGATTTAACAAACATTGAAAACTGGTGCATTAACAACAATATGATTTTAAATCCAACAAAATGCTTCCACATCCGTTTCTCTAAGAAAAAAAAATCCTTACCTACTACTTACAAACTATATAACACCACACTGGCAAACGTGAGTGAAATAAGGGATCTTGGGGTAATAGTCGACGATAAATTAAGCTTTAAGTCGCACATCAATGACATTGTCAAATAGTCTGCTCAGACTTTGGGTTTTCTCAAACGAAATACTCGGGGATTCAAACTACCAACTACAAAAATACTTTTATTTAATACCCTGGTGCGAGGTCGGCTAGAATACGGTAGTACAGCCTGGAATCCTTTTTACGCAGTGAATTCTCAAAGAGTAGAGAGTATCCAAAGGGCATTCACAAAACATCTGGCTTTTATGTCCAACAATATCAGTCATATCAGCAGCGCTTACAGCACTTTAGAATAAAAACCCTACGAGAACGTCGTTTATCCTGAGACTTAATTCTCCTATATAAAATTACAAACGGTATCACAAAATGCAATGACAAAATGCAATGACTTAGTTGAACGTGTCGCGTACTCAGTCCCTTCAAAACCTCCCAGACATCCAAACACCAGAATGTCTTACATACCATTCCGCAAAACCAATCTCGGTCGCAATGCACCACTGCTCAGAATGTGTAGGGAATACAATGATCTTTCCAAAAGGTCAAATATAGATATTCACGGTCTGTCATTGAGTAAATTCAGGAAAACCGTTTTAGAGGTGCAGGAACATAACGATGGCGCATAGTTTGTCATGATTTGTTGTATTGTTTCATTAAACTTTGCTGTATTTTTTGTTTTCGTGTTTTGTATCTTTTTTGTTTTTAACTTTTTATTGTTGCTTGAACTTTGTTATGTGTTAGTATACAACTAGGAACAGATTGTTGTCTTAACGTGATTGCTGTGTATACCTGTAATAGGCATGCATGTCAGAACTGATTCATTATTGTAACAATAATTATGTAGATGTAACATGTAATGCTGTTGGTGTACCAACGAATAAATAAATAAATGAATGTAGAATTTGACAATCAATTCGGGTCATACTCTGCTTGTAATAATATAATTCAATCATGATTCGAAAGACACGTGGCGCCATCTATTATCATAAGATCGTTATTGTTGTTTTCCTCGGGAACAATAATTTTTTTCGGGATGAAAGGTAGCCTATGTCCGTTTATGTACACCTGACAACGTATATGAAAAATTTCAAGATGATCGGTTCAGTGTTTTAGGCGTGAAAAGGTAATAAACAAATAAACAAACAAACCCATTTTCGCTTTTATAATATTAAGTTAGGATTAATCCAGAATCTGGAACTATAAACACATACAAATAATTTTACGGCAGACGGGGCCCCATCGATACACACATTGAACGCACGCACGTCTAGACTGCACACTGTACTGACTGTACAGTACTATACCTCTTGTTAGGTCCTGATGTCCTAGTATTAATGACTTCGATCGAAACTCGTGACGTAATCGTTAATCGGTGTGACGTAAGTAACTATGTTTTATGGAGACAAATTTTAATAGACGAAGGATGCTTTATTTTTATAATACTTCTGGTGTGTTATATATTGGATCATTAAGACAATATAGAGAAGAAATTCACTTGATGCTTTGAGGATATTTTTGCATAAAAAAATAATACTTACAATTATTATCAGAGATCCCAAAAAAATAATAATAGAATACTGCAGTACTGTATAGAAGTATACAGTACTGCACTATTATGTTATCATTTTACATGTTCGGGCATGAATCTGTTTATCATTGCTTAAAATTTTGACAATTTTCTATCCCTAGTAATACTTAGTACTTTCTTTTTAATGAAAGGTACCTACCTACATCCTTTTCTGTAAGGCGTAAAAACATAACAAATAAACAAACTTACATTCGCATTTATAATATTAGTAATGATTTGCAGTCATATATAATTGTTTATTCTGTCTTCTGTTGATTATTTATTTATGTGTACATAAATATATTATCAACAGAAGCTAGATGTTACCTATGCTGTAATTCTGCGTGTATAATGAACAAAATAATACATAAAATGTTAATATAATTTGTTATTATTATGAAAATCACGGAATATAATTATTGAAATCATTCCTTAATAATTATTAAGTAAATACGTAATCTACATACAAATAGTACACACATACAAGAAAAGTTATAGGCGGAGCCCCATCTCAGGACTCCCACCGATACACATGTTGAATGTACGTCCGGATAGCGTGACTATGACTCTCTCAAGCTTCTGATATCTTAGTAACAAGGGTTGCAAAACACGTGACGTAATCACAGCGTCGACGCTTAAACTTCTGGAAGAAGAACAAACATGTTGTTTGTGTGTGTGTGTTGTGTGATGTTGTGATTTAAATTTATTTATTAATTTATATTGTATATTTGTAGTCAACTGTAACGTTTAATTACAAAATCAGAGGACCAATACTCGCAATTATGCATAGTTTTTAGCCTAATCTGGTTATACTAGAACACCAACACTAATTCAGATGTGAAGTTAATTTAAGCCAAAGTGTACTGGCCGAACAGACCCCAAATCGCTACTAATCAGGTATATGTAGAATTTTAATAACCGACCCTTTTATTCTATGCATATGACAACACCAGATATTCCGATATCTACTGCTACAATGATAGCATAAAATATCAAGATTCGTAGCAGTACAAATACTGCCTCTACAACTGTGTGCATCTGTGGGGCCCCGCTTATTATTCAATTAAGATGCTGCTATGTACTTATTAGTAATATCTGGCTTCGGAATCGGATTATTTTTCGTCTTGGTGACGTCCAGTTTATAATTAAGCTTACTAGTATGGAAGTGGTTATAAAATCGAGTTCTATTCTCGCATAAAATTATATGAGTATATTATGTTTAATTGTAAAGGTACCCAAAATTTTCTATTCCTATAAACAAAGTCGTAGGTACATTTCCTATTTAATAATAGGTACTTTTAAGGGTTCCATAGCCAAATGGCAAAAAACGCAACTCTTATGGATTCGTCATATCTGTCTGTCTGTCTGTCCGTCCGTATCTCACAGCCAGTTTTTTCCGAAACTATAAGAACTATGCTGTTGAAACTTGGTAAGTAGATGTATTCTGTGAACCGCATTAAGATTTTCACACAAAAATAGAAAAAAAAACAATACATTTTGGGGGTTCTCCATACTTAGAACTGAAACTCAAAAATTTTATTTCATCAAACCCATACGTGTGGGGATCTATGGATAGGTCTTCAAAAATGATATTGAGGTTTCTAATATAATTTTTTTCTAAACTGAATAGTTTGCACGAGAGACACTTCCAAAGTGGTAAAATGTGTGCCCTCCCTCCCCCCTCCTGTAACTTCTAAAATAAGAGGATGATAAAACTAAAAAAAATATATGATGTACATTACCATGTAAACTTCCACCGAAAATTGGTTTGAAAGAGATCTAGTAAGCAGTTTTTTTTAATACGTCATAAATCGTAAACCGCAATTTACAATCAAAGTTACAACGAACTACAAGAACTTTTATATTATGTTACTTGCTGCTACGGAACCCTTCATGGGCGAGTCCGACTTGCACTTGGCCGCTTTTTTTGATATTTACTTAACTGTCATTCAAATAGTTACTTTATTATCTTCGATAGCCTGATACAAAGGTAATATACATAATAATTCATGAAATGGAACATTTATTTTCTATCTATCTAGAATCCCGATACTACTACAACACACACAAATAGTGATAAGTGGCAGGCGGGGCCCCACTGATACACACATTGAAAGAACTACTACACTGTACAACTTGAACTCTTGTTAGGCTCTAATGTCCTAGTATTAAGGCTTCGAAATTGAATTACGTGACGTAATCACGGTGACGTGTGTTTTACGTAGACTTGAATATGGACGAAGATAATTAATATTTTAATACTTAATTATTAATTCATTAATACTTCGCGTAATGTGATATTGTTTGTGATGCAGGATTATTTATATCGCGAAAAAATCCACCCGATTTACTCAAGATACCTTTGTATAAGAAATACAGTCGTCCTATTGTCAGTGCTTTGTTGGTCCCACGGCGTAAGTTTGAAAGAAAGAAAAAAAGAAAGAAATGATTATTTATTTATTTAGTTTGCGCTTTTGGTTAGATTATGATCATAAGGCATGCTTTAGACCTATGTTATGTGGGTATTAATAGACCGCTGGTGAAACATACATAGGTGTATATACCCTATCATTTTGCATGCTTTGGCGATATATAAGCGAGTATAAGTGTAAACTTAAATAATATCCTGGACCTAAGAGTCAGGTTTAAAAAATTTGTAAACATGATAATATAGCCAATTTTATCTCAATCTTACTTTATGCTACGACGAATTAATACATACTTAAAATTAGAAATAATTTATTCTGCGCAGGTTACTACGTCAGATATTTCGTCATCTAATGGTACAAAAAGATCGTGAGCCACCAACCAAAGTCATAGCCGTACATAGTTCTCTCATAATATTTTGGTTTGAGACTACTCCCACTCTAGAAATAATTCTTGGGACTCGGGGGACTTCACAAACATTTAAATAACGGATAAAAAGAATATTTAGACTTAAAACAACTATTTATGGTGCAGACAACATTTTGTCCCGTGTGGAGCCAACATTCGGCGCAATAGCAGTGTCATCATCACATATCACGTAAGCTGTGTCTGTGGTGTGTGTGTGTCTGTGGAGCCCCCCCGCCTATCATTCAATTAAGCCGCTACAATGTATTGGTAGTATCCGGAGTCTGAATCGGGTTCACATTTATTACCATCTGAATCTTCTTTATAATATAGATAATATAATAATAGATAATTACAGATTGATGTTAGTGACAGGCATAACTCACTCCACTGGACTGATTGATTTTTAACTTTGTGTGCAGGCACCTTGGGGTCATACCTCGGTTGAGTTTGAATATGGGCCCTGTGGGTCAAAAGACCTCCGAGATATAGGTTTCATTTCTTTTCATTACTTTTACATTACATTTAAGACGAAGATGAAAGCCTCAAAGTCTTCCATATATATGTCGGCAACAACAGGCGATACTGGGGAGCCCATTGCCACACCATCGACTTGTATGTAGAATTTATTGTCCCACAACAGATAGCCAGTTGTTAAGCAATGCTTAAGTAGTTCTGCATATTCCTCAGGCATATTGTACTCTATTAGCTTCCTTTTAGTTATTTCCGCTGTCACAGATCCCGAGAAAAGCCAGCCACAGTCGAGCGCCAGCCTGCTATACTACCTTACGTGAAGGGTGTCACTGACAAGATTGGCTACATCTTGAAGCGAGCTTCAATCAATACATACTTCAAGCCGCCAACGAAGATAAGTCAATTTATACCATCTGTCAAGTGCCAACTACCTTTACAAGATGCAGGGGTCTATAAAATAGATTGTGACTGCGGACTCTCATACATTGGTCGAACCAAGAGAAGCATAGGCACCCGCATAAAAGAACACATAGCTGATGTAAAACACCAACGCTCGTTGAAGTCTGCTGTGTGTGAACATGTGCAACAGGGGACCAACCACTACCTGAGATTTGACAAACCACAGATGCTCGCTAAAGAACACCGATTCCTGCCAAGGATGCTTCGCGAGGCTATTGAAATCAAGAAACATCCTAATTTCAATAGAGAAGATGGTTGGAGTGTACCACCAGCTTGGGATCCAGTAATTCAAATAGTCAAACCCAAGAAGAAGCAAACCACAGCTAGACTTCATGATACTTTGAGCTCATTCTGCGTAAATAGAAACACCCATGATTAAATTATGTTCGGGTACTTTGAAATAACTACACTGGAACATTGAGACAACTACCATCTTAGTCTCCCCGTGACCATGGCTGCTGAAAAGCAACCGAAACGTCGGGGAAAGTGTAAAAAAAAAAAAAAAAAAATCTAAATAGTATAATAGTATAGTAATAGTATAAATAGTTTTAATAGTTTCAATAATTTAATTAGCTTAAAAATTTGTAAAGTTTAATAGTGATTACAGTAGTGTAACAGTTTTTCAAAAAATTTTGTAACAGTGTCAAATAAACAACGCGATAAAATCCGTATATAGTAGTTTAATTTCAATGAATAACATTCGCGTAAACAGAAGACAATATTACGGCTAAATCACTCAATCGATTTAGATGAAATTTGGCACAGATATAGTTTAAAACCTAGGGAAGGACATAGGCTACTTTTTATTGATGTAAGTACCACGCGGGCGGAGCCGCGCGCAATAGCTAGTATACTATATACGGATAAAATCCGTATATAGTAGTTTAATTTCAATAAATATTGCACTTAAGCTTAGAAGACCCATTACTTGTTCGATCGAACAAAATACTGCCTATCTGCCGCTGCAAAAACGTACGAGTGAGTTGCTATATTATGAATATATTTAGTTCTTAAAATAACCAAAAATTAAAGGTTATTAAACAAAATTTGCCGACATTTTTGGTGAAATAATTATGCATTAACTTTAATATTTCTTTTTGATTTTTATCAATAATTTAACTAATTACTGTAATATTATCGATCACCTGATACAACATACCACACATAAAATAAAGTTAATATTTTCTATCAATCCAGAATCCGGATAATACAACACACATACACACAAAGTGGTGAGCGGCAGGCGGGGCCCCACTGATACACACATTGAATGCACTTCCAGACTACAAGTTGAACTCTTGTTAGGTCCTGATGTCCTAGTATTCAGGCTTCGAATTTAAAACACGTGACGTAATCAGTGTGACGCATAAGCATACGTATGTTGAGGTTACCTCAATGCTTGACGCGAAAATTTTAATATTATTATTTTACAAATCATACCTATCGTGATGTGATATTGTTCATTATACTGGATTATTTATACAATATAGCGAGGAAATCTACCCTATTTGCTGAGGACATCTTTTTCATAAAAAATACAGTCGTCCCTTTTGTCACTACCACCTTGTTGGTCATAGGATAAGTTTGCGCTTATGTACCTCTTTTTAGTTAGTGATCGAGAAAGGCCTACGTTAGTTCTAAGTCACGTGGTAATTAAATAGCATAGCTAGTAAAACATAGTTGTGTTACTACTATCACATGCTTTGTAGATATAAGGTGTGCGTACTACATATGTATACATAATATTGTAATGTCAGTATATACATTTTCTCGTTTATAATAGAATCCAAAACTCTCGGCGTAGTGACAGTGTGCAGTGGTGAGGCGACCAATTTAAGTACAATATCATCCGTGCAGCCAATTTATCAATGTGTGCAGCTACGGAGCCCCACCTATCATTCATATATCATGCTGTACGTTTGGAAATACCCGGATTCTGAATCGGGTTTATATTTATTTTACGCAATGAGCATACATTTTGCATCTACTATCTGCTTACTAGATAATAGAGGTCGTGATTTGGGTTCTATTTCCGGATCGAACAAAATGATCTTTAGTTATATACAAGGTATATAGCACTAACCAATGCGTTCAGTAGCAGTACAATGTTTGCAATCCTGTCTATCCCCTCAAGAACATATGTTTGATAAGCATATTATTATGATTATGTCTCTAAAATAATTTTGTACATCTTACGAATACTTTGTATAATAATCTTTTGTCACTCATTTGTTGACTAACTAGATTTTGCCCGCGGCTTCGCTTTCATTAATAAATTTGTCAATAAATTTCTATCCTTCGGGAACAGGACTTCTTTCCTAGATTAAAAGGTACCTTATGTCCTTTTCTATACCACTAATAACGATGCAAGTTTATGAAGATCGGTCGAATAGTTAAAGCTGGAAAGCGTCACAAACAAACAACCTCACATAAAATTTGCATTTAGTTGGGATGTCATCGATCACCTTAGACAAAACCTACAGAAAATATTAAACTTAAACTATAACGTATCAACCTAATAACTAAAATATTCATATTCCATCAATTCAGCATCCGGATACTATTACTACACATAGACAAAGGCGGCAGGCGGAGCCCCACTGATACACACATTGAATGCAATTCGAGACTATACAACTATAACTCTTGTTAAGTCCTGATATCCTGGTACTTAAATCTTAATGTTTAAGAAGAAAATGCCCTTTTATTTATGTAATATTTTGACTAAGGTGTAGATTTTGTGAAGTTAGGCCTTGTAGAGTTAGGGCGTTTAGAGTTAGAAGCTTGGCTCTACATGACTTTTCAGTAACACGCCTACATTTTCTGTTATTTTTTAGTTTCCTCGTAATAGGAGTTAAGCACGGCTTTCACTATTAGTAATAACCATGAGAACAATTTTATGTTACGGATGAAGGGACCAACAAGTCAGTAACGCTAATGAACAACTGTTTGCTATAAAAAAATTAATAATACTAGTTGGAATTCTTAGCTATAGTGATTAAATGATTAAAGTATTACGTACGGATCACATCATATCACAGTAAATATTTAGTCTACAAGGCTTTTTAAAGTCTCTTACGTAAACAGTTGCGTCACGTGTTTGGCAGCTTCTATACTAGGACATCAGGACCTAACAAGAGTAAAAGCTGTACAGTCTGGACGTGCATTCAATGTGTGTAGCAATGGGGCCCCGCCTTCCGCCCATTGCTGTCTGTATGTGTTGTCGTAGTATCCGGATTCTGCGAGGGCAGAAAATAAATATTTTCTTTTATGAAGTAATTAATTATTATTTAACAAAATTATTTCACAAAAAACATACAAACAATATACACAACAACATATTTTGTTCATTGGAACCTAAAATTAACGGTTGTAATTAAAATTAAACATAATATAGCATCTCCCTCGTACAGTCTCAAAAGGAATAGATGTCCTAAACTTTATACCGCTACAGTTAAAACTCAAAAGTATTTTGTTCGATCGAATAATATTCAAATAATTAATTAAACAAAAGAAGATAGAAACTGCAAAATTAGGCAACATTGTATATACAAGGTGGGCCAAAAGAAGTCATCCGATGTTGTTTGGCTCTCATTTTTTTTCTAAATGAAAACTTCGATTCTGCTTTTTGATTATGTTTATTTGAACCTATAGAATTCTATTGGTCAAGTCGAGAAGATGAAATCGGCCAAATGGGCGCCGTCACAATTGATTGCCATACGGGCTCGTTTTATGACATTTTTCATCACTTCGGCGAGAACTTCGGGCGACAGATTCTCGCACTCGTGTTGAATGTTGTCCTTGAGGGCTTCCAGGGTCTCGGGCTTGTTCACGTAAACATGGGACTTCAAAAAACCCCACAAAAAACAGTGTGGAACGGTTAAACCGGGCGATCTTGCGGGCCAGTGCAAATCGCCAAAACGAGAGATGAGGCGACACGGGAACGCCGCCTTCAGAATATCGGTTTTGGCTCGCGCAGTGTGTGCCGTTGCTCCGTCCTGTTGGAACCACATATCCTCCAGTCCTAATTCGTCCAATTGCGGCAGAAAAAACTCGGTTAACATGGCCCTATAGCGCGTACCGTCCACTGTTGTCGTTTGACCAGCGGCGTTTTCGAAAAAGAATGGCCCGATGACTCCTCCAGCGTGAACAGCGCACCATGCAGTCACTTTGAGCGGGTGTAATGGCTTCTCGTGCATCACTCGTAGATTTTCGGTGCCCCTGAAGCGACAGTTTTGCTTGTTCACGTACCCGCTGAGGTGGAAATGAGCCTCATCGCTCATTATGATTTTGGTCGAAAATTCGTCCACTTCGTCCTCAAGATTGAGGATGGCTTGGGCGTAGGTTACACGCGTTTGGCGGTCGACAGGCAGCAGCTGATACACGGACTAGACTTTGTACGGGAACATGCGCAGGTCTTTGACCAAAATTCGCCTTAGGGCGACCGGCTGATGGCTAATTGCGAGGCACGGCGTCTGGTCGATGTTTCCGGCGACAGCTCGACATCCTCGGCAACAGCGGCGAAATTCTCGGCAGAACGGGCGCTCCGGGGCCGGCCACTCCTGGCAACGTCTCGTATGGTCCCATACTCTTCAAGGTTGGTGGCCAAACGGCGCAGTATTTGCGCAGTCGGTGTCGGATGGCCGGGGAATCGGTGACGGAATTCGCACTGCGCCAACACCACAGACGAATTGTAACGCAAAAAAATAGACACGATTATTCCGCGTTCTTGGGGAGTGTACCGCTCCATGTCTTGTTCACTTGTATTCTACACCTGTCTAGTCCACAAATGTCAAAACAGATTTCACATTGGCGGCCATTTGCAAAAATAAGAGCATCTTCCAATAGGGTGATCTCTTTTGGCCCACCTTGTATAATTCCTATGCATACGAAGAGTTGTAGCGGTATATACTGCACTCCTCACTGTAGAATCACGCTTGTATGTATATTTCCAAAGCATAAGTAAATGTGTAGCCTCATTTTTCAGTTATATTTTAGTTTCTTCGTAATAGGAGTTAATCACGGCTATCGCAATTAGTAATAAATATCATGAGAACAATTTTATTTCACGGCTCAATGGGCCACTCACATTGACAGAATTATTGGTAAAATTTGTTGTACATTTTGTATTGAATTTAATAGTTTTGTATTATTTAAATCACTTAGTTAATTACATTACATCGATCACCTAATATGAAACTCACACATACAATAATAAATTCATAAAATTATATAATAATATATTTTCTATCAATCCAGAATTCGGATACTACTACAACACATACATACAATTATTAGTCTCGAGCGGCAGGCGGGGCCCCACTGATATACACATTGAATGCACATCCAGACTGTACAACTTTAACTCTTGTTAAGTCCTGATATCCTAGTATTTAGAGCTTCGAATTCGGAACAAGTGACGTAATCAGAGTGACGTGTGTTTTATGAAGAACTTGATTTTCGTTTAATAATAATAATAAAATTATATTTAATTAATACTTTCGGTAATGTGGTATTGTTCGTGTTACCGGATTATTTTATTTTTCACTTAGTATAGAAATTAACTCGATTTACTGTGGGCTTTATATTTTTTGCACTGTCACTATATTGTAAAGTAGCTATAGTATAAGATCCAAAGCATAAGTTTGCTTTTATGGTTAGTTATAGTCATCTCGAGCACCCCGTTAGTTAGCATTTATTGCGTGAAAATTAAAAAACATGCCTGGTAAAAATAGTTGTATAACTCATTTGCATGGTTTGACAATTATACAGGCGAGAAGCAATGCTATGTACACAAAGTATATCTCAACGCTTTTAACCATTAAATTAGAATATTACAAAGTTATAAAACATTATATTAATTTTTGCTCACAATAAAAATACTGCCAATACATTTGCAAGTTTGCTTACTTATCATTCGGACATTACAACGAGGTATCGTCTTGTAATGAATAAAAAATAATCCCGTCAGCATAACCACATTTACACAATTTCATAAAATTATATAAATAAATATTTAACGCAGTCCTGCACAGTAGTCTAATTATTATTTATTTAAATTTAAGTGCTTATAATAGTTTCAAATAAACCTGGTTTCAAAAACACAATTCCAAATTGTTTTTGAATTTGATATTATTTATTGGATGGTTTATCGTCTATTATCACGCACGATACGACCCTAAGGAGCGGGGCGACAAAAACCGTGAGGCCCTGCTAGATTTATAATATCGTTAGGTATGGATGATAATTGCTACGTGAAAAACTTTAATTTACAGCTTGATCCGGTTAGACTAAACAGTCGACACCTATCAATATGGAAATAGTAAAGCTAGGGTGAACTGTCTTAACATGCGTGATGTGTGTGATCCCTTTAAAATGTATATTGTGGGTTGTCAAACTTCGTGCCTATTTACTCCACCCAGGTGACAATATCAGATACTTCGATGTTTACTAGTACAAGGAGATTATGAGGTGCCAAGAGTCGTAGCCGTTCATACTGCATCCATGACTGTGTGAATCTGTGGAGCCTCGCCTATCATTAAATTATTCCGCTGCTATGTATTGGTAATATCCGGATTCTGAATCGAGTTCAGATTTATTCTAGTGGTGTAAATTTTGCAGTTAAGCGTAAGTGATTATGAGACTATACCGAACAACCGACTGATCGAATAAAATGCCATTGAGTTTTACTGTAAGGTCATTCTAAGTAGCAGTATGAGCAGCGATAGCTCAGTGGGGAGACCAACAGACTGCAATGCAGAGGGTCTCGGGTTCGAACCCACGTCGCGCACCTCTGACTTTCGGAAGTTATATGACTTTTCGAAATTATGTGCGTATTGATTGACAATTATCGCCTGCTCCGTGCCTCGGAGAGCACGTTAAGCCGTTGGTCCCGGCTGCCATGAACATCTATGGCAGTCGTTATTGGGAGAGTGTCGACACAAAAGACCCCACTGGGTCGAAGTGTCGCCGGTCTGCACTGACTGGCCCCCACATAAGATAAGATAAGTAGCAGTATAGAGCTTAGGATATCTATTCCTTTTGAGATTGTACGAGGGAGATGCTATATTACGTTTAATTTTAAAGATAACCAATACATTTCAAACTTCAACGAACAAAATATGTTGGATTATATTATTTGTACGTTTTGCGTTAAATAATTTTACGCCTGATACAAATCTGCCATACATAACAATGAATTCATTAAAGAATATATTTATTTTCTATCCCCGCAGCATCCGGATACAAATAGGAATGGGCGGGACGCGGAGCCCCACTCATACACACATTGAATGCACTTCTAGACTGCACAACTTCTACTCTTGTTAGCTCCTGATGTGCTAGTATAGAAGGCTTCGAAACACGTGACGCAACTGATTACGTAAAGAATCTTTAAGACCAATCTACATTGGCGATTGATAAATGGGTGGCAGGCGGAGCCCCATTGCTACACACATCGAATGCAGGTCCAGAATGTACAACTTTTACTCTTCTTAGGTCCTGATATCCTAGGATAGAAGGCTTCGAAACACGTGACGCTGATTACGTAAGAGACTTTAAGGCTCTGTAGATTAATGTTTGTCGTGATATTGTGATCCGTTCGTTCTGAATCATTTAATTAAACAACATAGCTAACAATCCAACTGATTGATTGTGGGCATTATTATTTTTTCATAGCAAGCACGGGATTTCTTAATAATTACTTTAAATTAAATACGGAACCTCTATTCTGATAGTACACGTAAACACGGAAAGTTGCAGGCGGGGGGGGGGCCCCACCTCAGGACTCCCACCGATGCACACATTGAGTGCATGTCCAGATTGCGCAGCTGCGACTCTCGGTAGCCTCTGATATCCTAGTAACGAGGGTTGCAAAACACGTGACGTAATCACAGTGTCGTCGTTTTAACTTGTTGCAATATGCTGCATGACTTTCTGTTTTGGTACTGTAATGGTAAACGTATAAACTTACGGTCAGCCTGATGGTAAAAGCAGTTCGCAGATTATGAACGATTGTGATAAAAGTGAGAAACGGCCATGAATTTCCGTAAATCTTAGAGTTCGAAAAAATGGTATCACGTGACCTTGAAATCAGAGGTCAAAGGTCATAATCATTTCAGGGGTATATCGACTATACTGAGTCGAATGGCGTTGATCGCAAGTCTCTAGCTGTTACGGTTCTTGAGTTGAAAGATGGTATCACGTGACCTTGAGGTCAGTGGTCAAAGGTCATAATTATTTCGGGGGTATATTGACTATGCTGAGTCGAATGGCGTTGACCGCGAGTCTCTAGCTTTTACGGTTCTTGAGTTGAAAGATGGTATCACGTGACCTTGAAGTCAGAGGTCAAAGATCATAGTAATTTCGGGGGTATATCGACTATGCTGATTCGAATGGCGTTGACCGCGAGTCTCTTACGGTTCTTGAGTTGAAAGTTGTATAACAGACAGACGGACGGACGGACAGACGGATGGACGGACGGACAAAGCTGTTGTATAAGAGTTTTTTCGAACTCTAAAAAGGGGCAAATCTTGCGCATTGCCATCCCTTCAAGAAGGCAGTAGTCGTATGTATTGTCAGCACAAGACGTTCCTCCTACAGTACATTACGCCGAAGCAGTAATCATTTTTTACAATAATGTGTGTGTGTACGTACCTACTTAATTATTACATAATATATAGTTCTGATGACTGTCCATTTAAAACATGCTAACCCATAATGAGCCGAAAAATATATGCATACCTAATGCCATCACATTATAACATGATTTACTAAACATTGCCCGTGGGCATATGTCAACATTTACGCAAGCGCGGCTTCGCTCGCGTAAATGTCGGCACGACCAAGTGGCGGCCCAAATCTGCAGAGGCTGCAGGATGGATGCGCGAGTGACCCCTGCGACCTGGCCACAGATTGCGAGAAGGAACACCGTGGTAGGTTTAGTCGGTAGGACCGGGATGTCGCTATAACAGGTGAGTACGATATAACCCCTCCGCCACCCTTGCGGAGGGGTATGCGTCAAAGCATTCCCCCAATTTAAAGAAAAATGGTTGGATTAGCAACAGTAATTTTTTCTGAATGGAGGTACTCTATATCCTATTCTGTACCCCTGCAAAATTTCATGCGGTCTGGTAATTAAAATGTGAAAACGTAACAAACAAACAAACTGACATTTATTACAATACTTATTAGGATGACCGTGTATGGGGGGGTCAATGTTTGAGTGGACCTCACTTTTTCCAATTCTACGATACGACGATACTAGGGTGCCAGTAAGCACTAAGAGTCAAAGCTGAGTTTTGTCCATTCATAGATTTCAGTTCCCACACCCTTGTCACATATGCTCCACCCCTTATTCACACAAGTATAATGTATGCCTGATACCGCTGACTGCATGTATGACGTAGTGGTTTAAATGGTAGCATCAACTTTGGCACTGCGCCAAATATTGCAGGTTCGATCCACGCACGGGACAAAACATTGTGTGAGCTGAGTGTTATTTGTGTTCGTTCTGTGCACAATTACACTTGGTTTACACCTTACAGTTATGATTTGTAAACAAAATTTTATTGTAAACTTGGCGATTAAAAAGAGTGGCCATGAGTTTCTTGCCCGTTCTTCTCATGAGCCCTACCTACACCCTTGCTTTGCTGAACGTGGCAGTAAATGTAAATTCACAGAAAAAAATAGTGTAACTTTGACATTCATAAGTGTTACCTTGTAACCTAACTTGAATAAATTTATTTTTTATTTGATTTGCTTATGTATTTAATTCTCTAATTAAGATTACTGTTAACTCCTTTCTCGATTGTAAATAATATACTATGTGACTGCAAAAAGACCTGAGATAGTTATGAGTATGAGTTACGAGAGCGTGAAGGACTTTCTAAGGACATAGAGCACAACGGTATTCCCGCTCAATCTTGGACTTTTGTCCAAACTGGAGTAACTTGACTGAAGATACATTGATACTTGTTCATTATACAGCCAACCTCATAGAAAAGTTGTTGTGTTCCTGTGGCAAATAAAGTGTCTCAGATCCTCAAGGAGACGCGGCCGTATGCTTGTTTGACACCTTAATAGATTTTTTTTTCATGTTGATTCAGATGAGAGAGCCTGACTTCGCCGAATAATATCTATCAGCCACAGACTACAAAACGGTTACGTCACGTGTATCGAAAAGCCTATGTTACTAGGAAAGCATCAGCCACCAAGAGTTGCCCAATACGTATATGTGCTCAATGTGTGCAAATACGGAGCCCCCGCCTATAAATCAATATTGTGTTCGCAATATCCGTATTCTGTAGTAGACAATATTTTTTACATTATGAGTATTATTTTTGACATAGGTACTTTATTTGTAACGTACACGTAGCAGACTCTTTCGGTAACGTGTAGCGTAATTAAAACCTGTAAATAATAATATAATATATAACTGTCACATTATCTTATCTTATGTGGGGGCCAGTCAGTGCAGACCGGTGACACTTCGACCCAGTAGGATCTTTTGTGTCGACACTCTCCCAATAACGACTGCCATAGATGTTCATGGCAGCCGGGACCAACGGCTTAACGTGCTTTCCGAGGCACGGAGCAGGCGATAATAATTGTCAATCAAATACGCACATAATTTCGAAAAGTCATATAACTTCCGAAAGTCAGAGGTGCGCGACGTGGGTTCGAACCCGAGACCCTCTGCATTGCAGTCTATTGGTCTCCCCACTGAGCTATCGCTGCTCTTAACTGTCACATTACTGACGACTTTTCTCATATTTTTCTAAGTCTGATCTTACTATTTAGAAGAGAAGGCTGGCCTTAGAATTATTTATTTATTTCATTTTTAAAAAGTCCAACTACAACTCCCTTACAAACATTCAAGCAACGGACACAAAGATCACCCAGACTCAACACACAAGTTAAGGAACGGCCATCAGTTCTAATATAAGACATTTCAAGGTTATCCATTAATTACTGGACAACCTGTATATAGACCACATTTTTTTAATCTATTAATTACCAGCTTTTGCCCGCGGCTTCGCTCCCGTTAATTTAGAATTTGACAATCAATTCGAGCTGTACTCAGCTTGTAATAATAATATAATTCAATCATGATTCGAAAGACATGTGGCGCCATCTATTATCATAAGAACGTTATTGTTGTTTTTTTCGAGAACAGTTATTTTTTTCGGGATGAAAAGTAGTCTTTGTACATTTCTGTACACCTGACAACGTATATGCAAAATTACAGAGTGATCGGTTCAGTGGTTTAGGCGTGAAAAGGTAACAAACAAACAAATTCATTTTCGCTTTTATAATATTAGTTAGGATTAGAATTAAGTGTATTTATCTCATTTTGCTCTCTCATAGAGTAAGGTTAAACTGCTATAAGAGTTATTGTCTCTTAGTAGAGTTGCTAGAAAATACATTAACAACAATAAATAACACTGAATCAGATTCCAGGTATCACAATACATACACATACTTATAGACGGGGCCCCACCGATGCACATATTGAATGTACGAGTATGTATTCACGTCTGGATTATGCGCCATGCCTCTTGCTAGCTCGTGATGTCCTGGTACCGAAGGCTTCGAAACACGTGACGTATCGCCGTGTGAGACTGACCCAAAACAAATTAAATCTTTGATCACTATCATTATTAAAAAAGCAATACCATAATTCTCTATCATTATTTAAAAAAACAATAATAACTGATTATAATTTTAAGTCACGGGCAGTTCCCGTGACATATTATAATAATCAGTTATTATTGTTTTATTTTTTAATTTATAAGCTCTATTACATGTAAACATAAAAACATTTGCAAACTTTATATAATAATTTACAAATCAGTTGCAGACACGATATACATATTATAACATATTCTTTGCCCTGTCTAATTACACATTCCTACAAATTCATGGAGCTTTGATTTGTAAAGTTGCGAACATTGTCTTAGATGATCGATGTTTGATGTCAAGCAAAAGACAAATGTTTATAGTTCTTATTTTCTATATTTTGCCGTATGTTCTGTTTTTATTTAGAGTTTATTTTTGTTAAATTTCTATGATATATATTTTTTAGCGTTCATTTTTAATTTAACTGTGTTTTGTTGAATTTGTATTTGTATTCGTGTCAATTTACCAAACTATTTAATTTCTTATGAAAACATTTTATGTAAACAATATGAAATGATGATGTACTCACGACGTGTTCTCCTGTAATTGAAGGAGCACAAATTTATCAAACAACATTTTGTAATTATTGCATGTACTGTGTATCCTTTGTTGGAGTTCCTAAGAATAAATAAATAAATTACTGCGATTAAAATAATTGATGACCCCTCTGTATTAACTACTGAATATATGAAAAGGTCGAGATCGGGCTAGGTCACTAATATCTCCCAATCTTGATCTTATCGTAATGTTTTAAGGAGTTATATTTATTACACGCAAAATGGCATAGTAGCTTGTTTAACTTCTAGTGTGTGTTCACAACCTAATTTCATTGTTATTATTATTTAGAACCGTGGGCAATCAAGAAGAGTAGTATGTAAGTCATTCTCTACACTCTGTACAGAACAGTAGTATAAGGAAATCAGAAGTCACTAAGAGTAATAAACACACAATCGTGCTAATACAATGTTATTTTGTGTGTGTATGTATGTGTGTAACTATAGGGCCCGTACGTTTCAATAATAAATTTATTATTTTATTTCATATCAACATTATTTATTATAATATGTTAATATCATACATTACTTGTTCTGCTTTCAATTTAACCATATTCTAAAAATATCTAATTGTATGTCAAATATGTATATTTGCTATAATAGGTGTGAAAAAAATAACACTGCCAACAATCATTGATCGTGTTTCGTGAGAAAATGGCCAGCCGCCACGTCACGTTTTCCATAACATTCGACATCAGGAACACATGAGTCGCGAGGAGCACATACAACACCCGGTCCATTCATAAAATTAACGGCCTCTCACCCCAACACAGATTTAATAGGGTGCCGCCCCTTGGGCACACACGTACGTTCATATGTAGTAGTTGGAACATCTTGACTTCAGGTATGAAAATGTAAACGAAATACTGTTTTTAAAACAGTTAATAAAAACATTTTAAAGTTTATTAATTTTGTTTCAAGAAAATAGCAGTAAATGGCTTACTATTCACTGTTAAAATTTATTAAGCGGCTTTTTTGTGCATAAGATCATAAACAAGATACATACATATTATAGATATGTTCATAATAATAATCTGGATATAAATAATATCTCAAGATTTATTTTATTTTACAATTTTAGGAAAACTTACAGCTAAATTAGTATCATAGACAAATTTGATACGAAAAAAGATGGCCAATTAAAAGTTTTCACATATAGCAGAATAAATAAGTGTAAATAATAGAAAAAAGACATTTAAATAACAACATATTATGATAGCAAGAAATACATCACATCTGGTTTCTAGACATAAAGAAAGAGTTACATAAAGTTTTTTTGAGTTTTCTATATGTAAATAAACAAGTCTATGTATATCAACACTCCGGCGTGCCGTGTTGAACATACAACTCGCTCGAATTAAAAATGATTTTTCCCTATAGGTTGTATCAGCTGTTAGTGTATGTAAACTGCCTCTGTGGCGCAGCGATAGTGAATGCGACTGCTGTGCATTTAGTCTCAGGTTCGAATCCCCGGTCGGACCAACAAAAAGTTATTGGGTTTTCTGTGATGAAATCTCAATAACAGCCCGGAGTTAGGAAGTTGGCGGTGTTGGACACCCCCGTGCCTCGGAAAGCACGTAAAGCCGTTGGTCCTGCGCCTGATCTCTCTCCGGTCGTGTCGGATTACCGTCCCATCGGATCATGAGAGTTAGGGAACAGAGAGTGCACTTGTGTTTGCGCACATACTTGTGCACATACTTGTGCACTATAATATCTCCTGCGCAGATGGTCAGTCACCGTTAAGATGGGCCGCCGTGACTGAAAAGGATGTGTAGGACATTATTATTATTTGTTTCTCTTTCACGGGTATATTCCTAATACGTTAGGAAAATACCCGGTCCTTTGGGAGCCTTACACGGACACATGCGTCCAACGTGAAGAGGCCTTTCGAGAGTTTTAATCAAAGGTGGGATGGAAGGGAACACCTACAGCGGCACTAACCGCAGCAGGCGTAGGACTATTGCTACGTATGGATTCTAATATATGGGCTATGGGTATGGATGTTAGATGGACTGGTATATTGGTAACTATGGATGATAAAACGGCCTCTGCCCTGAATACTCTAATAGCATCAATCGAATGGACAGATATTATTATTATTATTAGTGTATGTAGTTTTGCTGCAGTATACTCGTTAGCCTAAGCTTCAATACTTGTATTGATTAAGAAAAGTTTACATTCCTTGTGCTATATAAGTGGAACTGATAATTTAGCTAAGCATACAAAATATGTCATATAATTTATTATAAGCATGTAGTGTTTGCATCTAGTAGGATACATCTTAATGTAAGTGTATTAAGCTATGATAAATACTATTGTACTATCGTTAGATTGTGTCCAGTTTTGCGAACCAATAAAAATAAATTAAAAAAGACCATAACCACCATCATTTGACTACTAGTTATATAAAGTAATTCATTAAACTTTCATCCATTCAAATCTATCTACTCTTGATTGAACTCTGTATGTTATAATGTTAAATTAACCTCACTAATAATTGTGTCACCCAAATTCCCCCGCACCGGCTATGTCATACACAATACATACTCGGGTCAAACGAAACTATTTTATTACAAAAACATTATTAGTATTTTCTTGGTATTCCATTATTTATATTATTTTTGCGTATTCCTGATAAGCTTGCTATTTTCGGCCGGACTTTAATAACAATATGTATTATAGACATTTTACCAGATTGGCTTTTTGCAACACAAGATTTCGTTGTTGTACATAGCAACCCTAACAAATGTATTGTATAAGATACTGGTTCGCGTCATGATCATTAGACTGCGCCGAGCGAAATGTGCCAATACAGGCGGTCACAGTTAAGTGAATAAAATCAACACTTTTTGTTTAATACAAATATAAAATATACATTTACCAAAACAATGAATGTGTTTATAATTACTCCGTGTAAAAAAATTAAAATAATTAATATTTCCGCCTACAAAATTACGTAAATTTGCACGAAAAATGCAAAAACGTAAGCTCGAGTACGTGATTTTTAAATTATAACAGTAGAAATCTATCCTATTTTACAGCTTAAACGAAACATAAATATATTACAATTTGTCCGTCCCAAATATTTAAGTTATTGGTTGACAATAGAGATACATAGGTACTTATCAAAAAAAGCACTTCAAATCCTCCATACATTTTTACTATGACGGCCGTGCGCCGATTTGTATATGCGCCGTACGAGCTCTGTCAGTATCTGTCTTACGCTCGGCGCAGTCTTAACGCGGCATAACTTTTTGAAAACCTTAAATGAAATATAATTAAGTATATGAAAAACAATTATAGACAAACTAGAAACTAACTTCGTAAATGACGACATTACCAAATCTTAACCGCGGCAGAATCGCTTAACTACATCTGAACGAAGCCTTCTTAATAAAAATTGAACAAGAACAAACCTTGTGATAGCATAGTTGTTCCTCTCTATAAAACAAACCTGTGCAGAAACGGACAGCAAATAAATGATCGACTGACAATCTTTAAATGTTGCATTAATATTTACTAAATTTGAACTCGAAAAGATACTGTAAAACAGCCAAAGAAGTTTTCAGAACCCATTCAATCGCTTATCGACAAGGAAATGTGTGGGAAATGCGGCAATGGTACGTGTTGTTGGGGGAGGTGTCTGCGACAAATCACCAGGCCATTAGCTGCGCAAGGAGATGACGATAACAACACACATATACAACTACTTTTACTAATGTGCAGTTGCAGGAGAAGGACTATACACCCAGTTATATCACTATTACTGTATTCCGTAGATATACTAAAAGGGGTAGGACTTCGATGCACCCTGCCCATAAATCGATATCTGTTGCAACAGTACCTCTTCGCTTCCATGACAGCCTAGTACAACGAGGTGGAAAAACATGTGACTGGCAGTGTTGTCAGTTTTTATGATGCGTTAAGTAATTTATCGAATTTGTTTGCAGAGAAGCGAATATGGCGACGTTTTCACTATTTTTTCAAGAACTAATATGTACTTTTAAAGTATTGGGATACATACCAATATTCTCCCACCAATATACCCCTCTGCTTGCCTTTTCGGGAATATTGATGTAAAAACTACACAAAACAGCATAAGATCAGATCGCAAAATGCGGGTAAGGTATAAACTAACCAAATTTTTATTAGATTTAATTACATCCCACGTTATAGGAGGCAAGATTATTGACGGTTACCGGACATAGTTCTATATGCTTTGCTGTTAATGAGAATTTCTTGGCAGATACTATAACACTTTGACCAACCCAGGAATCAAACGTGAGATTTCATGTACAACAGTCACTTCACCCCCAGTGTCACCGAAACAAGTTATTACTTAAACTAAATTATAATCATGTCATCGGTTATATCTAATACGTGAAGCAAAAACTTTGAATCCCTTTTTAAGAAAATTGCCCGAATGGAAGAATTTGAAATTTGGCACAGTTCAAGTTTATATGGAGATGGAGTGGTGAATCCCAATATTTATATAAAATATGCATTAGAAATACATTAAATTAATGAAAAATCACTACACGCACACATGCATTTGACACACGCAGTCGAATCGCGTTCGTAGTACTTCGGCATTGTTCGGTTGAAGTTGTAGAATTCTTCGTAACTATGGTTACATATCTTAAGTACCGTAAAATGTGATTATAAGGGTATAATTATAGACAGTATAACCTTAACGATCAAACTTCAAATTTAAATAAATTATGGTCGAATTTCGACCACTTGGCGACCGCTAGTTATCATAAACAGACATATCAGATTATAAGTAGCAGTCGCTTAGTGGTCGAAATTAATAATCATGATTGAAGATATTATGAAATCATATATGCATGGACACGGATGGCGTAGTGGTTTAAGTGGTCACCATGCCGCTGCCACTGTGCCAAGTGTTGTGGGTTCGAATCTCACACGGGACAAAAATTTGCGTGATGCACAAATGGTTGTTCCGAATCTCGGTGTTCTCTTTGGGTTTGTTGTTCGAATGTTTGTAAAGTCCCCCGCGATACAGAAATCCTAGCGCGGGAGTTGTCTAAATGCAAAAACAAACTATTTCTTTTTTTTATTATTAACACACGCTGGTAAATATATATCATACAAAAAAATAAATAAAGGAAATTGGATGACAGACAGAGAAGAATTTGATAATTTGTTTTGTTTGTACACTTATTTTTATATAGATTATGTGAGAGACATTTTCATGCGGAAACGTTTATTTTCTCGCTGCAATAATAATAATATCCTCCAGACCAATTTCGGCCACGGCGGCCAATCTTAACGGAGACTGGCCATCTGCGCACGAGATATTATAGTCCACAAGTGTGTGTAAACACAAGTGCACTCTCTGTTCCTTAACTCTCATGATCCGATGGGACGGTAATACGACACGACCGGATAGAGATCAGGCGCAGGACCAACGGCTTTACGTGCTTTCCGAGGCACGGGGGTGTCTAACACCGCCAACTTCCTAACTCCGGGCCGCTATTGAGATTTCTTAACTGAAAAACCCAATAACTGTTTGTTGGCCCGAACCGGGATTCGAACCCGAGACCTCATGCACAGCAGTCGCATTCAATACCGCTGCAACAATAGTTTGTCAAACTTCCTTGCGTTAGATAAACAGTAATTTTTTTTGTTACCCAGGAAAAATGCTTGATGCACTATCCGCCGGCTAGGGGACGGCACCGGCGGGGCGTGTGGGACTCCCCAGCATGAAGAGCGCTGGTATACCCACTAAAAAACCTGGGGTGTTCCCTCTCTCACCCAATGGAGGGGCCTCTTGGGAGCTCAAGAATTGAGTCATCCATAGCAGGCCCCCCCGTGTGGGTGCGGGCCGGGTTAAACGGAACCGACCACCTCTCGTCCCCAGGGGAGAGCCTCACCGCTCTTCCCTTTCGATATTGGAAGGCGCGCGGGAACACCGCGCGCGCCCTCTCGGGGTTCTTAATTTGTGGGTGGCAGGCCCCCCTGAGGCCTTGCCACCCGGAACCCTTACGTGGGGGGCAGGAGAGCGACATAAGCGCGTCTCCTGCGCCCCCCTCCTCCGGCGGCGGACTTCCGGGGCGTAAGGATCTTCCTCACGCCTCCGCTCTGCCGCCTCCTTCTGCGAGATGACAGACTCGCAGAAGGACCTCATTGCGCCCCAGCACCTGTCGTCGCTGACTATCTTGGATACGACGGTCGGCAACGAGAGGTCGAGGCCAATCGCAGCGACGAGGGCACAGCGCTCCGCGGCCCACGCCGGGCACTCCTCCAGCGTGTGCTGCGCTGTGTCCCGGTCACACTCCTTACAATGGTGACACCTGGTTGTCCGCTCCCTACCGGCTATCTTGCAGAGGTACTCTCC
Organism: Catocala sponsa; assembly: GCA_963564715.1. NCBI lineage: Eukaryota > Metazoa > Arthropoda > Insecta > Lepidoptera > Erebidae > Catocala > Catocala sponsa. Next base: position 30,100,530 of record OY751327.1, read on the forward strand.
GAAACAGCCGTGTCCAGAGAGCACCTGAATAAGCCGGTAGGTAAGCGATCCGCGCCGTCTGTCCGTCCACTGTTTTAGTACCGGACGGACAGCCTCGACAGTCCTCACCCCGTAGCGGGGCTGGGCCAGTCTATCTTCCCACTTCACCTCGAGGACCAGTCGAGCCTGGGACCTTCGCGTTTCCACCGCCCTGTGCGTGGGTTCTTCACCCTGGAGCCGGAGGTCTGCGCGCCAGTAATACACTGACGCTTGAACCTCCGCCTCCAAATCCCAGGGCGGCGATGCTGCCAAAACGCACGCCGCCTCAAAGGAGACGGTGCGGTACGCCCGTGACACCCTGATCGCCATCGCCCTCTGAGGTCGCCTGAGGAGGGCGACGTTTCGGCGATCAAGGGCGTTGGCCCAAATGGGCGCCTCGTAAAGGGCCATCGACCGCACCACCCCCAAATAGAGGCGGCGGCAGACGACACTGGGCCCCCCGATATTCGGCAGCAGAAAGCTAAGCGCTCCCGCCGCCGACATCAGCCGGGGGGGCCAGGCGACTAAAATAGACGCGAAAGTTCCAGCGGCCGTCGAGGTGGAGCCCCAAGTATTTCATGCTCGGCTCCACCCCGATGCGGACCCCTCCAACGATGATGTGGGCATCGGGAGGCGGCGCCCGCCGAGGCCCGTGAAATAACAGGACCTCGGACTTTTCCAGCGCCACCTCCAGTCCCAACATCCTAATCCTGCCGACAACCAGGGCCACTCCGGACGTGGCAAGACGGGCAGCTGCTCCATAATCCTCTCCCCGGGCCGTAACCAACGTGTCGTCGGCGTAACAAGTTACGCCGACGCCCGGGGTCAGGGCGCCCCGCAGCACCCAGTGGTAGCCGATGTTCCACAGGATCGGTCCGAGAACCGAACCCTGTGCAACACCGCACGACACCTCCCTCCGAAACGTCTCTCCGTGCCGCCTCACACAGAAAACACTCCTCTGGTGCAGGTAGTCCCCGACTATTCGGCGCAGATAGGGAGACACCCCATGAAATCGGAGCGCCTCAAACAGTCATTACCTACCTCAAGACCAAGTCAAGACCTACAACACATAATAATGTCTCTAGGTTGTTTCTCTAGGTTATAAATTAAATAGACCTATAAAGTAACTAGTAAAAGTGTTTAACAATAGTAGGTTAAATTAAAAAAAATTAATAATAGTTATATAATAAGTAGCTTTTGCCCCCGGCTTCACTCGCGTTAATTTAGAATTTGACGATAAATTCGGGTTGTACCTACTCTGCTTGTAATAATATAATTCAATCATGTTTCGAAAGACACGTGGCGCCATCTATTATCATAAGAACGTTATTTTTGTTTTCCTCGGGAACAGTAATTTTTTTCGGGATGAAAGGTAGCAGCCTATGTCCGTTTCTGTACACATGACAACGTATATGCAAAATTTCAGGATGATCGGTTCAGTGGTTTAGGCGCGAAAAAATAACAAACAAACTAATTTTCGATTTTATAATATTAGTTAGGATTAGGATAGGGTTAGGAATAGGATTAGGATAATATTTTATAAAAAATAAACAACGCAATAAAAGACGTATAAGTTGTTTAATTTCAATGTATAAATAACATTTGCGTAAACGTAAAACATTAAATAGATTTTTAATAATTATTACTAGATAGCTTTCGCAAAAAGTATCAAAACGCCAAAAGCATCTTAGGGAATTATTGTCTTCAACGACATTAATGGACCACGTTTTTTAGAAACCTGGTGTACTAGGACATCAGGCACTTTAAAGAGTTAATTGTACAGTCAACCTCCCATAAATTTGATGAGTGCGTAAATCTGGTAGGTACTATGCACAAACAAATATTTTTAATCAAATTTCTGGAGCTGAAACTATTGAAATCTGATCATTACACTGTGGCCGTGTGTGAAGCGTTCGTCTACTTAGTATAACGAGATGTGTGTAAAAACCCAGGATTCAACCTCTTCGTCTTCATGTGACCTTGTGACCCCTGTATCTCGAGGTCTTTTGACCCACAGGGCCCATATTCAAACTCGACCGAGGTATGACCGCAAGGTGTCTGCACACCAAGTTACAAGTCAATCGTACCTACTGCTGGGCATGATGCCCACAGTTGGATCCCATATCCACTTTTGGACATCTTGCCCACTGTTAGGCATTATGCCCACTGTTGGGTATCATATCCACTGTTGGGCATCATGACCATTGTTGGGTATCATATCCATTGTTGGGCATCATGCCCACTGTTGGGCATGTTGTGTTGCAAAACGCAGCACAAGACAAAACTCGACAGTAAACAGCAGCAACCAACTCGAATCAGTACATCACCGCTCTGCATATAAATAAAGCCATTTTGCCGTTTAAAATACATGTGACTTTGTGACCCCTATATCTCGGAGGTCTTTTGACCCCCAGGGCCCATATTCCAAACTTGACCGAGACATGACCCCAAGGTGTCTGCACACCAAGTTACAAGTCAATCGGTCCAGTGGTTCCGGAGCTATGCCTGTCAGTAACAAACTGTCACTAACAGACAGACACACAGACCATAGTGTTTTCATTAACCTATTCGAATAAGACTCAAAGGTTAATAATACAACTACTCTTTTCTGCTCAGGAATTGAGCCTAAGACTCCGCGTTCATCAGCAAACCTTAGCGAAAGCCCCATGTAAACTGTGTATGTTATTCACTCAATGGGACGAGCGACATTTTCTGCCGCTGAACCTGCGATAGAAATACGAAAGTTTGCGGATAGATGGCGTTATTCAACAAAATGCGTAAAAAATATATTATTGTGCGCATTTTCGTCTCTGTTTGGTATTTAATCCTTGCATATGAAATTCATAACCATCTAGTAAATATATTTAAATATGTCGGAGCGTCAAGAAAATAATCATTGGATTGCAGTTTATTTTTGTAATTTGAGTTGAATAAAGCTATTTCGTGTGACCTAAAACATATCGTGTGATATGTGGGTGTAATAGAGATGTTTTGAGAACATATCCGTATGAATATGTATTCTTGAAGGCTGAGAATATGTGGTTATTTTGTACATTATGTTTGAAAGTTCCGTCTAACCTAATAGACTAGCTATTGCCTTTACCGTCACATATCAGCCTTCCGTGCCGCTATTGTCGTCAATTTTCTCAAAAACCCAAAAATACTGAAATCGCGGCGAAGGGCTTAGATTGTACGCAAACGCTAATATTTGCGTGCGATCTGAGGTTTTCGGGCAAACAATTGCCACGGTACAAAGACATGTATTGTTAGTTATAAAAAAGGATTACGTATTAAGTATTTCCATTGAGTAAATATTGGCAAAGTATTTTTGTTATCCATTAATAGAAAAATAAGCGCTAAGCATTACAATATACAAAATTGCATGGCGGTCTTTTTCCCTCTAATATTAATGGAACTTATAATAAGTTCCATTAATAATTGTATATTATTAAGAATTGTACTTCTATACTATTAATATATATGAAGTTCTATACTATTAATTGTACTTCTATACTATTAATATATAAGAATTGTACTTCTATACTATTAATATTATAGTGTTTGTTGATTCGTGCTTTTTTCAAGCAGCAACGGATCGCGGTAATTGTTTGCATAGTTTTATTTATGACCTGGAAAATGGCTTATGAGCTTTTTTAGAGTTCGAAAAAACCCTTATACAACAGCTTTGTCCGTCCGTCTGTCTGTCTGTTATACAACTTTCAGCTCGAGAATCGTAAGAGCTAGAGACTCGTGGTCAACGCCATTCGACTCAGCATAGTCGATATGACTATGACCTTTGACCTCTGACCTCAAGGTCACGTGATACCATTTTTTTGAACTCTGAGATTTACGGCAATTCATTGACGTTTCTCACTTGTATTTTGGAAAAACGCTCGATACTTTCCAAAAACCACGAGAGCGAAGGCGCGGTTTTAAAAATATGACATTCGCGTAAACAGAATAAAGACAATATTTATTTTATCGTTAACAATATGGCATGGGCGTCACCTTTTCCAAAACATTCGGTACTAGGACACCAGAAGGCACCTAGAGCTACGTTCTATCACTGCATTCATAAAATTTAACGCAGTGCAAGCCCTCTTCCCCATCCCATATAAAAGGGGCCCCGCCCTTTATTCATAGACATGTATGCGCAGTGTCCCGATTCTGGCCATGAATTGCAATATTTAAGCAATTTTATATTGTGGTTCATATTAATATAGAATTACTAGCTTTTGCCCGCAGCTTCGCTCGCGTTAATTTAGAATTTGACAATCAATTCGGGTTGTACTCTGCTGTATGTAATAATATAATTTAATCATGATTCGAAAGACACGTGGCGCCATTTATTGTCATAAGAACGTTATAGTTGTTTTCCTCGGGAACAGTAATTTTTTTCGGGATGAAAGGTAACCCAATATCCGTTTCTGTACACCTGTCAACGTATATCCAAATTTCAGGATGATCGTTTCAGTGGTTTAGGCGTGAAAAGGTAACAACAAACAAACAAACATCTATTATATTGCATGTTTACACATATTAGGAAAGCATATTCTGGTGGTGGTTCGTAGTTGTAAATGTAACTATGATGTAACTAGACTACGAAACGGAAGATTACGTCACGTGTTTTGTGAACCTGCGGTACCAGGCGATCAGAGGGATGAAAGAGTTATCAAATTCACTGGTTTACAGAATCGGGATGTGCATTCAATTTGTGCATCCCTGAGGCTCCGCCTATATATTTTTTTATTCTGTTTAGGGTATAGATCGATATTAGGGGTGTACTTTTACTTTCGGATCGTTGTCGTTTCCGTTGAATTTCTTACTCAAGCTATTCATGTTGAAAACGAATGCTAGGTTAAATAAAACAAGGGTAGATATCAAAATAAAAATTCTAGATGAATATTTTGCAATCGAGAGATCGTGATAGGATCGAATCGAAATCGAATTTTACATTAGCTCAACTGCAAAAAAATTGCAACGCAAATTGCGACTAATATTAAAATAATACATATTAATACCATTACTTTAACCTAATGCCATTAAGCGTACCTATCTATGTACATATATACATAAGTACATAGTCTTAAGCCTGAATCCCCGAAGATTTAGGTACAGTTGTATTACACCTACATTTCATCGGTTATGTTTTTTTTATAGGAGGCAAGCCTACAACAGTAGGCTCTGGACTCTGGACTGGGACTGGTAGATAGATATACCAGGCCCAATCCGTGCTGCTACTACAAATTTCTTGGCAGAAAAACCTAATAAGACTTTGCCCAACTGTTCAATCGCAACAACTTATGTTAAAATGTTTAACCATAAGCTCGATAGATGGCGTTGTTATGTGTTGAATCGCGCTATTAAGATTCTCCGAGGCCATTATATAAGCCCCGACTAACTCAATAAAATTTGTCCTCGCTTGGTTATGTGAGTTTCATTTCTAACCCGCACTACCAAAGGCGATTTTTGGAATTACGGTCCACCAACCTTGGAATCGAACCTAAGAGCTCATGTACAGCAAAGGCATTCACCACCACTGTATGCTATCGAAGCAGTCTGGCTATCTAGATAGCTTATCTAAGCGTATCTACAAAAAGGAAAATAAAACAGACAGATAAATCTATGTATATGCAAATCAACACTAAGAGAGTGTCAAACGTATGTTAATTGCTGAGATTACTACTTCTACTGTTTTCATCTGTAAACAGTAAGATTTTAGGAAGGAAACCTTTTGTCCATTTGCCACCGTCTAGGTGACAGCAGTGCTTATCTAATTATCTGAAAACTAAGTTATCTTACAATACAAAATTAAATACACAATAGATTATGTACTATCACAACCAATATAACCCAAGGAAAATGTGTGCATCGCATCAGAGAGGCCCTACCTATAATTTTGTATTTGTTACCGTCACTTTGCGAAAAAAATAACGGGTTGCATTCCGAGAGTGCCGGCAGAAGTGAAAACTTGAAGATTAACGTTGTGCATTTTTGATATTTTGGAATGGTTAGGGAATAATTTTGCACGAATTGCTTTAATTATCAGTATAAAAGTACTATCATTTATGTGGTAAAATACAATATTCATTTATTGCGCTATCGTACACAAACATGACAATTTTATTCTCCCTCCGTCTTACGAATTTTCGATCCGGTCACATGTCCTTACGCGAGTTTAACATTTTTTACCCATCACAAAAAAGTGCACAACGCCGCTAAAGAAGATTTCACTTCAAAAAATCGTTTTATATTTTTTTAAGGACCAACAACATGTTGCTTCTTAAAAATGATGAAGCATTTCAATTTTATTCGTCCACACTTATTTAATATGTTATGCAAGATTTTGCTCGCGGGTTCTCTCACGCAAATGTATGTTGTTAGGTTAGATTAGTAACAGTACATTATTCTTGATTAAATCTCGATGAAAGATACCCTATATCCTTTTCTGTTGCCCTGACAACGGGCTTGTGAAATTTAATGATGATCGGTCGAGTAATTAGTGCGTTATATTATTTAATATAAATAAATCGATACTAATAGAAGAACGCTTTGTTTTAGTTTTCTAAACTACAACCCATGATTAATAACAAAAAAAGTTCTACCTATAAAAAAAATTTTTTTTATAGGGCCGAAACGCCCCCACGTCGAACGGCGACTATTATTACGTCACCAGTTTCGCAACATTTGTTACTAGGATATCAGCGAATGTCAAGAGTTATTTGCATGATCTTGCACACATTGCATTCATTCATAAGATTCGCCTATCGAACGTCCACTCAAATTGTGGGGCGGTGGAGCCCACGTTGTTTTCACTGCCATGTGGTGTAAGTTAAGGACATCTTCATTTAAAAAAATTAATTATTCTATTAATTATTGTTAGCCGTTCGATTTAATGTAATCTAATCTGTTTTTAAAAATAAAAGTAATTTAATCGTGACCAGCTATCAATAAAAATTGCACCATGTTTAACGACACCAAGAAAACCTCTTATTTGAATAATAATAATATGCATGTGTGCCTCGGAGAGCACGTTAAGCCGTCGGTTCCGGCTGCCATGAACATCTATGGCAGTCGTTATTGGGAAGTCAGTGCCCTCTAATATCCTGACACTGGTATAGCCTTAGAGTATCGTTAGCCTTCGGGTTGCGGAGGTCTGATGGCTGTCGCTCTGTGTAAAAACTGATATCAGTCAAATCCGGTTAGACTAGAAAGCCGACCCCAAGTGATTTGGGAATAATAAAGACTGGGGAGAAGAATAATATGCATGTGTTGGTCTTATAACGATCATAATGGTCGATATTAATAACGAAAGTAAAGTGTCAAATAAACAACGCGATAAAATCGTATATAGTAGTTTAATTTCAATAACGAAAGTAAAATATGAATGTGAATTAAATATGACTTGTTGGTTCAACGTTAAATGTTTTTAAATCCTAGAAAAAACAAAAACAGATTTTATGGATGGCAAAACGAGAAGAGGACTAAAATTTGCGGTACTTTACAATTTGGGTATACAGATGCACACATACGACTGAATAAAATATGCTTACCTACCGGTCGGTAGTGTCTTTCAATGATTACGTCACGTGTTTGACAACTACTGATACTAGGCGATCAGAAATTATCAGGAGTAATAGCCACACCCTCTACCCACATTCTGGAAATGCATTCAATGTGTGCATCTGTGTGGGGCTCCACCCTAACTGCACGTGTATTTCTCAGTAATACCACAGCTTTAGGGTATGTACCTGCTAGAAGGCACTCAACTTGCTCCCTACTACGCGGGATCTTAATTTATAAATAGCTAGCGAATTAACAATTTATATCTGAGCTGTGTATATGGGTTTTGCTGCCAGGAATTTATTTGTCAGTGGCTACATAGAATTTAACAATATATCTGGCAAATATCCCTATAATATATTCGTCTCACCCCTTTGATAATATACAGGCATAAGTTTGTTCACAGATGTGTGTTCTAAACAGCTGATATCAAGATATTTATTTATTTATTTTATTTAGGACAACAAACAACAGTGTAATACATTACAACAATTTTAGGAGTAAAATGATAGAATTAACAAACACACTGCTCACGACGTTATCCACAGATTACAATGTTAATAGCATAATTGACAGTTAAGACAAACCAAGTGCTATAAATATAAATATATCTAAATACTTACTCGTTACTCAGGTATATCCGTACATGGCCAGAGAAGTAAACGTGAATTCAAAACGTAGGTACCTATATTATAACGTGGATGCATACTCCTTATTATAGACAGAGCCAACATACGTTCTTATATGGAGCGCCCTACCTATAAAATGTGCATTATAACTTACACAGATAAACTCGTTGGTCATGTGATATGAATTTGCGCAATTAAATTAGATTAATATTGTTTGTACGGATTCTGTAATTGAATTTCAATAATGAATGGGTAACAGTTTTTGTCTAATCCACAAATATAAATGATGTCTATAACTGATTATTATTATAAGCTGTATAGGTTAAAGTAATCAGTTACTGCAATTTATGAAGAAGTGTAAACGATGATTTGATTTGCTAAAATATCGCCAAGTCATGGTTATAGTAGCTATCAGTCGGTATACACATAATATACTCACCTTATTTCTACTTAATGTTGAATTATCTATCTACTCCTTATTTGAATTGACATTGGCATGGCATTGCATTTTTCATACATTGACGTCAAATTGTTTTCAAGCGCGTGGACTGCAATTTATAGTGAACGAATGAACTGTGAGCATCGATTGCGTCATGTTTTACACCTACCAGTACTAGGGAATCAGGATCTATCAAGAGTAATATACGTCCATTCAAAGAGTGCATCTGCAGAACAGAAAAACCGGTCTGTGTGTGCATCTGTGGTGCCTCCCCATGACTTGTATGTAGTAACCGGGTGGTAGTCCAGTATTGAATTGATTCATTCAACTTATAGTAAGTATCTATACATACAATACAAATAAATAAAATTGAAGTGTCTGTTTGTAATGTCAAAATAACAGCTTTTTATCTAATGCATATGAAAGTATATAAGGTACCTATACGAAAACATCTATTTTTAAATGTTTTGTGTGTCTGTCTGTCTGTTTGTTCCGGGTAATCTCCGAAACGGCTGAACCGATTTTGACGGGACTGTCACTGGCAGATAGCTGATGTTATAAGGAGTAACATAGGCTACTGTGATATTAGAAAAAAAATAGGGACAAAAAAAATATAGACAAAAACTTTTTAGTTAAAAGCTACGCGGACGAAGTCGCAGGTAACAGCTAGTCAAATATAAATTATACAGTTAATCAATCGGGTGATAGATGTAAAAGTTATAAATAACTAGGTTACAGATATATACGAGCTATAAAACTGCCGTTTTAAAGTTTGTGTATTATGTCTGTGACGCACATTTACGTGTATTGTCTACAAACAAGAATTTGTGTTAATTTGGAATAATAACCTTCCCTATTATATAATAACCAATAAAACAAGACGATTTCGCTCCTGGTAATAAATGAAGTGCGAGCCAACAAAACCTTAAGCTGGATGTGTTGCAGGCAATTTGCATGATTCCGCGTTTTACAAACGGCGCGCCGACGTCCGTTTAAAAACGCTCGCTGTTTTAAAATATGCCGAAGGCAAAATGTAAATTGCCTTGTCACTTTATAATATGCCACAACATTAAATTTGATAGACAATTCAACATCATAACAAGCACCTATACGCCTCAAATCACTGCATTCCGTCTCGGAAGGGTTAGGTTATGTTAGGTAGTTTTTTAAACCCACCCAAAATAGGAGCCCCGTGAAGCGGGGCTCCGTCGACGGTCACCCTATTATAACAATCAACGAGCGTTTTTAAATGGACGACACCGTTTGCAAAACGCGGAATCCTACAAATTGCCTGCGACAGATGCATCGCCACCGAACTTGTTCGCCTGTTTTATAGTTCACGTACAAATAACATATGAAAAAGTGATCGAGCCTCAAGTGCTCGTATTATTCGTATGTCTATGACTTTTTAAGACAACAGTATAAACAGCTTACACTCTGCCGCTTTTGCCTAGATTTCACGTTTCTCGTTGCACGTGTCTATTACCGTCTTCCGGGCACAGTTCTAAAAAACCTAATGAAAACACTTTGCTTCGAGAATCGAACACAGATTGTCTGTATACATAAGCGCAAACTTATGATATCACGGGACCACGCAACCACCAACCAACAACAATAAAGCTTTTTTATAAAATGTCCGCTAGCGTGGAAAACAACAAAGTACGTCACATAAAATCTTAATTACTAGGATAACAGAAACTATGAACGATTGCTGCTGCGGATTGAGGCAATGCAATTATTTTTTATTAATTCTTATTATTTATTGCAATTATATAACAGGTATTAACATATCAGGCAACAGCTTTTGCTATTTATCTGTCTGAAATTGTGTACATTAAGGCTATTAATATAAAGGTCAATGTCTTCCTGCTAAACACATCATGTAAATAAAATATAGCCTACTACTTGGTGATAATATAGCTTTCTAACGATGAAATAATTTATAAAATCGGCTAATGCGTTTTTAAGTTAAATCATTACAAACAAACAAATATAAACAAACAAACAAACATACAAAAAATCAAATCTTTCCTCTTTATTAGTATAGATATCCCTGCCTACGTGCGACAAAAGTGCATTCAATTCCCGTGCCAAATAGTACACACCTGCTGTACAGGTGTTACCTTAAATTCAATATAACAAACAGATGGGTCCTCCTCTATTAATATTGAATAATCGTTGTTAAATGAACGTATGAACGAAATGTTAAGGTGTTTCTCTACCTGCGACCATATTATTGTGATTTTCAATAAAAGTAAAGCTTTTTGTATTTTTAGCTGTTCAAAAACAAGCCTTTGTGTCATTTTAAACTTTATTCGTGAGAACGGATTTATCTTTAACATGTATAATATTTTGCACTAGGCGATCAGAACCTTACAAGAGGTCGATTGTTCTAGAAATTCAACGTAGATTGCTAAATACCTATAGTGCTATGATCCACTAGGCATTCTGAGAGACTCCTCTGTCTATTTAAGTTTCCATTAATAACCAATATTCACAGCAATAACTCAAAAACATGGAAAATAGTACATTTTGTACAAAAAATAACCAACTGATTGAATAAAGATTTAAAATCCATACATATTATAGATATAGACGTTTTCTCACGGGTTGATCGTGAGAAAATGTGTACTAAATCCTGATTCTATAAAATAAAAAATACTAGGATATCAGGAGCAACAAAGAATATACACATGGAGTGTTCTATGAGTAGTACAACTACAAGTTTCGGAAATCTAGTTAGAAGAATCAGAACCTAATAAGAAACTGATTATTTTAGAAATACACTTTACTGTGTCTTTAACGTGACGTAGACCATACAGGTATATTCAAAAGTTTTACGTATACATATGTATATATTTTGCCAGGAAGTTTTTTATTTGTTACCGGGTAACACAGCTGATGTTAAAACAATTATCATTCTTCACAAGCGTGCAGTATGTAGCTTTTATAATATACTTTCCAAGTAATAGATACGAAAAGTATGCTTATAAAACATAATATTCACTTATACAATATACTGCGACAGCCTAGTGGGTGACCGTTAGACTGCCACGCAGAGGTCTCGAGTTCGATCCCAAGGCGGCATCTCTGACTTCGAATTATGTGCCTATTAAAGATAAATAGTTAATTATCGCTCGTTTACGTCGTAACATCATGAGAAAACCTGCATGTCTGAGAGTTTTTTATTATGCTCTCGAAGATATGTTTAGTCTGCTAACTCGCACTGGGCAGCGTGGTGGACTATGGCCTAAGCCTTGTGACACTGAGAAGAGGCCAGTGCCCAGCAGTGTGACAGTTTAACGCTGATATTATATTATATTTTATACAATAAGAATAGTCATATACACAACTTAAAAACTAGAAACAAACGATCTAGTAAACTCACTAACCACATTGATTTTAACAACTGATAGGTAATTTTTGAATTTGACTTTGTTTTATCTCCGTTCACTGTTCTCATCAGATTTAACATTTCATGAGAAGTGACTAGCTTACTCTTTTGAAATAACGGTATGATCCGCATTTTAAATGCAAAGCTAAATGAAAAACATTGTTTATTATTATTAGTCTCATATTTACGTGCGATAAATATGTATTCAATTCTCGTGCCAAATATGTATACAGCTGCTGTACAGGTGTTCCCTTGAAACACCTTTAATTCAACATAATTATACATCAAACAGATGACTTCTCACTCTAACAATCATTGTTGAATGAACGTATGTATGATCGAACTCATAAGGTGTTTCTTCTACTTGTAAGATTTTCAATAAAAGCTACTTTTTTGGATTCTCAGCTGTTCTACAAAAAGCCTTGGTGTAAAAAACGGTCCATGTTTAATCGTGGGAACGGAATTTATGCTTAACACGTATTTAAAAATATTTAGCACTAGGCGATCAGAATCCTACAAGAGATCCATTGTTCTAGAAATCAACGTAGAATCTTGGTTTTGTAGGGATATGTTGGAAAATACGAAAAAGCATACACTTGGTAAAAAAATAACTAACTGCTAAATAAAGATTTGTATCCAAAGTACACTTTCTCACGGATTGGTCGTGGGAAACCTTGTACAAAATCCCGATTCTTCAAAATATAAAATACTAGGATATCAGGAGTAATAAAGAACATACATACACATTGAGTATTTTGTCAGTAGACAAGTAAGTACAAATTTTAAGAATCTGTTAGAAGAAACAAAACTTAATAGAGATTGTTTTAGAAATAAACTTTCATAATAATTTTTCCCCCCAAAGACGTAAACAGAAGTTTTACATAGTCATATACATTTCGCCAGTAATGTATAGCTATTATGAAGTAGTTCATTTGTTTTATTTTCGTTCACTGCTCTCATCAGAATTCACATTGCGTGAGAATATATTGATAATACTATGTAGTTTACTTTTACAATAATAGTATGAGTCGCATTTTAAAAGCTAAACTATATTTAAGATAAATATGCCTGGCATTACTTTGAACATCCTAGAATTACAATAATAATAATAATTAGAATTATTTCAGTAATATCAATAGTATGCAATTTAATATTTATTGGTAAAACGATTATACCGTGAGAATTCTACAAAAATTTAGTTCTTCAGTACTAGGTTATCAGGACATATTAAGAGGTTGCTTATTAGAAAAAGCAGCATCTATAATTATTTGCAACTGATGTCAAATATTGTGATAAACGCAAGGCTAGATAGACCAATATTCCTGCAATAAGTTGGAAAACACGAAAAAGCATACATGGTACAAAAAATAACCAACTGCTAAATAAAGATTTGTATCCAAAGTACACTTTCTCACGGATTGATCGTGGGAAACCTTGTACTAAATCCCGATTCTTCAAAATATAAAATACTAGGATATCAGGAGTAACAAAGAATACACACATTGGGTGTTTGTGTGTGAGTAGGGTGAGTAGTAAACAAATAAGTACAAGTTTTGAGAATATGTTAGAAGAAACAGCACCTAATAGGACATAGATTATTTTAGAAATAAACTATTCTGTCTCCATGATATTATGACGTAGACCATTCCAGCATATTATCTTATCCCCCAAAGAGGTAAACATAAGTTTTACATACTCATAAACATTTCGCCAGTAATGTTTCTATGAAGTAATTCATTTGCTTTTTTGCGTTCACTGCTTTCTTCAGAATTTACTTTCTAATGTCCTCCAGACCGAATTTCGGTCACGGCGGCCAATCTTAACGGAGACTGGCCATCTGCGCAGGAGATATTATAGTGCACAAGCGTGTGCGCAAACACAAGTGCACTCTCTGTTCCCTAACCCTCAAGATCCGATGGGACGGTAATCCGACACGACCGGAGAGAGATCAGGCGCAGGACCAACGGCTTTACGTGCTTTCCGAGGCACGGGGGTGTCTAACACCGCCAACTTCCTAACTCCGGGCTGCTATTGAGATTTCTTAAAATATAAACCCAATAACTTTTTGTTGGCCCGACACGGGATTCGAACCCGAGACCTCATGCACAGCAGTCGCATTCACTAGAGTATAGTACTACTGTATAGTATGTATATTTAGAGAATATTGCTATTACTAGTTTACTTTTTAACGAACTTTAAAAAACGGGTAGGTATTCAATACGTGTATGTTTTTTTTGTATGTTTGTTACGCGATTACTCCTCCAATTATTTATTGATTTTAACGATTCCTTTTTTGTTTGGAATGTCGTACTTCAGAGGTAATCCCATATAATTTTATCTAAATTGATTCAGCTTTTTGAAAATCAACGTATACAAAAAATATATACTTTGATGACGTTTTGGTTTTTGCGGTTCCCTTCGCCAAAGGTTGGTATATTCTATTTTTAGTAATAGTTCGTACATAATAGTCTTGAAATCTGTTAGTCTGAAAAATTACTTTATGAGAATAATAATATGACCTGCATTTTAAATGCCAAACGACATTTTGGTAGAAAGAATAAACCGTGAGAAAACAAAAATGTAATTCTTTGAATTGTTTAGTATTTAGAAATTACACATTTTAGAAGTAATTGATGCCTTCTTTTTATTCATAGAAATTACAGGATTCGCTGCACAGGGATTTTAAATAAATGATTTAATAAAGAGCTTGTTTTCTTATTTATCTTTATTGTCATAATAGTAATTACTAACTTATCTATATATTAATACGTGAAGTGAAAACTTTGGATCCCTTTTTACGAAAATTGGGCAGACGGAGGAGTATGAAATTTCGCACACTTATAGTTTATACATAGAAGTGACGAATGCTAATATTTTTTTTTAATTATGCATTAAAATACATTAAATTAATGAAAAAACACTACACGCACACAACCATGCATTTGACACACGCAGTCGAAGCGCGTAACTATGGTTACATATATATAATGACATATATCAGCAATATCTTACAGGCAACTTGGTCGAATTTCGAGCACTAGGCGACCGCTAGTCTATATATTAATACGTAAAGCAAATACTTTGTACCCCTTTTTACGAAAATTGCGCGGACGGAGGAGTATGAAATTTGGCACAGTTAAAGTTTATATGGAGAAGGAGGGGCGAATCCTAATATTTTTATAACATATGCATTAGAAATACATTAAATTAATGAAAAACACTACACACACACACACAACCATGCATTTGACACACGCTGTCGAAGCGCATAACTATGGTTACATATATCAATATATAATAACATATATCAGCAATATCTTACAAGCAAACTTTGGTTGGATTTCGAGCATTAGGCGACCGCTAGTATTGGTAAAGACATGTTCCATAATGCGTGCCCAAGAGATTTTAAGAAATCAGGTAGGTGGCATGCCACCCTACACCTGACCGTTAACCTGTTTAGACACCTTCCTTGCTCAATACCTGAGTGAACATACTGACATTCAATGTCAAATCCAATTTCGAATTGCACAGCTGTTTAGATAAAAAAGGTCGCTCAGCTTTCTCGTGAGAAATACGGTCACTTTAGCACGTGTTTTAAAAACCTTCAGTACCAAGTTATCAGGATATAATAAGAGGTTGCTTATTAGAAAACCAGGGTGCTATCTATAATCAAAACCAACCTTTTTTATATGAATACTAGCTTTTGCCCGCGGCAACGCTCGCATACATGTAGGTTAGGTTGATACCCCTTAATCACCTAGCGGTTTGAAATTTAATATACTTTACGACCTATTCTCATACTTACAAAATACACATAAAAATATCATAAAATAAGTCGAGCCGAACTCGACAACTGCCAAGAAAACAGACGGACAAAATTAAATATGAGACCAATAATAGGGGATATTTTTATCACTTCGCTAGCAATAAAAAAAGAAATTGAGGAGGGAGAGGAAAAAGTGTTTTCAATTACATATATAATATGAAACAAAAAACCGAAATCTGACTTTTGAATAAGAAGTATACTTATTTTTCGAGTGCAACGGATGCACGTTAAATACGTCAAAAAATCGTTTTAGGTTTAAACCGTGGGAAAACGAGGTCCAAATCACGATTCTTTAAATCTTTCGGTACTAGGATATTAGGAGTAACTAGGAGATTGCACATATCAGAAATATAAGTGCTCAGTTTTATTAAGGGACGACTTACATGACTTTTAAATAAATGTTTGTTTTTATTTCACGTATGTTTTGTTAACGTCTTGGTAATTATTATAATCCAGCTTAGTAAAAGGAGCAAACGTGTGCCGCAGAGGTTTTAAGAAATATCACATATTGTTATGTAGTTTAACATGCTGCCTTGCATCTGGCCTTACCTATAAAGTGATGTTAGATATTTTCTACCGACCTTCTAATAAGTGACTATCAGTGGCAAACCCATTTTTTCAGTAATCCTCAAGCATTTTGTGGGCAAATCAGTAGTTAGCACGTGCTTCAAATCCTCTTGTACTAGGTTGACAGAAGTTGTTAGGAGATTGCTTATTAGAAAGATTGTACCAGCAGTACAGAAATACACATAAGTTAATACTAATGTTTATTGCCGTAGTAGGAAATAATTATAGTATCTTATTCAATGTAGTTTGGCAGCAGGTAGAAATAAATGCATGCCACAAACGTTTTAGGAATATGGCATGCTGCCGTACACGTGCTTCACACCTGGCCGTTGATATTGGAAACCACCTTCTTTGTTGCGTCAGGTATATTTGCAAGGTATCAGCTGTTTCCTTATGGATTTTAAATTTTTTTTTTTTGTGGTTTGTAAATAGTTGTTTATTTAAATTATTAACTACTAGCTTTTGCCCACGGCTTCGCTCGCGTTAATTTAGAATTTGACAATCAATTCGGGTCGTACTCTGCTTGTAATAATAAAATTCAATCATGATTCGAAAGACACGGTGCCATCTATTATCATAAGAACGTTATTGTTGTTTTCCTCGGGAACAATATTTTTTTTCGGGATGAAAGGTAGGTAGCCTATGTCCGTTTCTGTATACCTGGCAACGTATATGCAAAACTTCAGGATGATCGGTTCAGTGGTTTAGGCGTGAAAAACTAACAAACAAACAAACTCATTTTCGCTTTTATAGTATTAGTTAGGATTAGGATTAGGAAGTACATATAAACACAATTCTTTAAAACTAACTTAACCTTAAACATAAATTATGATTTTAAATGGCAAATCCACAAATTCGTTTCACAGCTTTGCATTATAAAATATATATACTATATATTTTTAATACTATTTAAAAACACAATTCAACAATATAAGTTTATTTAAAGAAAAACGTGGCAAAACTTTTACAAAATCACGGTCCTTTGAATCGTCCAGTACCAGGATAACAAGGGTGAATAGGAATTCACACATTCCAACAAACCTGGCTTTTATTTTTTTTCGTGGGTTTAAAATAATTATGAGAATTATTTATATTCACAATTTCACATAGTAATCTTAAGTACACACCGCCTCTGTGGCGCTGCGGTAGTGTAGCGCTTGCTAGGCTGGGTTCGATTCCCGAGTCGGAAAAAGTGTAATTGGGTAGTTACTCAAGAAATTCTCAGCCTGGTACAATGCCTGGTAATTAATAATAGGTTCGTCCGGTATTATAGAGACGTAAAACTGTAGATGGCGAAATATGGTTGTAATACAGCCTCTGCCTATATAGGCGTGAGACTAGTATGAAGCGTAGGTTCGTTAATAATTTAGTTCTCATTATGTACAAAATCTTTATTTATTACATAGCTATAATATAGCTTACAAATCGCAACGCTGCTTTTCAGTTTCGAACAAAACAAGAAAATATATTACAGATAATAATTACAATTAAGTATAACAAATATGAAGCAATTTTAATTACATTAAAGATAGTTTACCTAAATATATTTTTACTACCTGGTAACTTTTGGAGCAAAACTAATGGCACGATCAAATAAATGGATCGGTTAAAACCTGAATAAAAAAGCAGGTATTATAGAACTTTTTCGCATTACGTCTATAAGAGAAATCGGTTGGAGCAGCTGGTGGTAATATCGGCTACATGCTATGCTAGTGATCATATTATTATGTTTTACAGGACAAAAACAACTGTCGCAGCTGTTTGTTACAAAAATTTGTCAACAACAACATATTAAAAAAAAATGGCCCTCCCACTTTCACTAACCTTTTCAATGTTACTGTGGGAAGTGACGTAGACTTGAAACATTCGGTACTAGGACAACAGGAGATAGCAAGAGGTAACGTATGAACGTTACATACATTCTTACGATTCCTAAAGGATCGATCACACATCACCTTTTGGCTATCTGTGATATAGGATAGACTAGCTTGGCATGACTTGCTACATTAAGAACTTTACGAATAGAGCTTTACGGTATTTCACTATTTCATTAGACCCAAGGCATTACCTCTTGGTCTAATGTATTTATTACCCAAGCGCCAAGTGATAGAAAATGCATTGCAATGTGTCGTGCGCACCGTTTTGGTTTTCTGATAGAAAATAAACGAATACCTACCATTGCTTTTTTCACAGTATCTACCTAAACAAGATAACTGCACTATTCGGAACTATAGAATGAACCCGTTTTAGGGTGCGTTCCACTAAGCACTCACGACGCTCACGCTCACGACCACTGTTTTCCCGTTCCGCTTGTTTCCGAGCGTTACAAAATTGTAAACTCAAATGAAACGGATAATGGGGTGTTTTGAGCGTTGATAATACAAATGGCGAATTATAAAGCGAAACCTTAAAGAGTTACATTTTGTAAGTCTGATCAATAAACTCTTATAGTTATTGATTAACTGGATTTATATTTAAAAAAATATAATAATATAATATCCTACTAATATTATAAATGTGAAACTTTGTAAGGATGGATGGATGTTTGTTACACTTTCACGCAAAAACTACTGAACGGATTTTGATGAAACTTTACAGTATTATTGTTTATTCATCGGAATAACATATAGGCTACAAAAAAAATTGGGGCAGTCTTTGGGGACTGCCGATAGAAGTGAAAACTTTAATCCTTGATCATAAAAACTTCTTTGTAAACCAAAAATAATTTAAAATGGAAAGCGTTCGGTGACGATGACGCATCCTTAATATATTCGCAAATTAAAGTAAGTTATCGACTGGCAGCGGATGCGGTGTACCATTATAGACAGCTCTGTGATGTTAGCGCAAGAGGCAAGAATATTATAATTTTGTATGTACCTTCTTGAGTCAATAAACTATTATTATTATTATATAAGGATAACGCTGGTGCGGGGAGCAATCAAATTGGCTTAACTTATAAAATGTATTTAATGGATATGTTACGAAAATCTTTGGCAAAGAGCTTTACAAAAGGCCAATAACCTCGTACATACGTTTGCCAACTGTTCAAAAACAGCTGACTGACACAAAAAGTCAAGAGCTGTTTTTTGTAACGGTTCCCAATAAAACCGTTGCACAACAACTGACACATAAAAAATCTATCATCCTATTTCAAAAGCCGGCTCGCTTAACCGTGGGAATTTAACGAGGTCGTCACGAGTTTCACAGGGTTGGGTACTAGGGCACCAGACGATACCAAGAGATAATTTGACATGTCAGCACATTCCTGCAGTATCGTTTAGGGAGAGGGGGTTTCACTGATAATACTAGAATGTGTTATGGACATCCCGGGCCGGTGTGAATGGTTAATGTGTATGTTTGTGTGGCTGTGTATCTGATTACGTACAATAAATAATAATAATTATTATTATTTCTCACCACAATATTTCAGGTACTTACATATTTTATTGCTTGATAACAGTACCTATTTTAATATGATTTTGAGTTAAGTTTGTGGATATTAATTGCTAGCATTGAAATAAAAAGCAAATATTATACATAATTATGTATTATTAGCTTATCTACCAAATATATAAATGTTGAAAATCTGTTAGTGAGGCGGTGTGATAACTGAAATTATAAAACTGTAACTATCAAATGGTTACTGGGCCAAATCCCAATTGCCCCATATTTCTTACTTCCAAACAAAAGCTCAGTAAGCTAAACAGCTGTTTTGAAAGCAAAAGCCTAATTTATTGTTTGTAATTTAAGCTGTATTTAAAAATATCTTCACTCCATTTTGATACATAAAAACCCAAATGAATAAATAATAATTATTTAAATCTAAGTATAAATTCAGCGTGTGAAGAAAGCAGCGGTGACGTCACGTGGTAAAGGGCAATAGTTACTAGGAGAACAGAAAACCTTAAGAGTTACAGTCTATTGTCTATCAAACGAAAATTTCACCTTATTTTAAATTTCAAAGGTCTATTTTCAGTAATCCGTCGCCACCCCATATTCAACGAAGAAGAATGTCACCCAAAATGCAACTTATATGCATACAAATTACAACACACTTTTACCATGCGATCGATACCTTGGGACAAATGGGAACTTGGGATACACATCGCTCCATTCATCCCTTTCATTGTGTCGAAATTAAATACAAGTAAGCAAATGCCGACCTTATTTTTATGACAGTAAATGTAATTTTTCTTAGTCATGTTATGATCTTACGACGTTTGGTAAATTTATCTTTATAATTGCATACCCCTAGTATTGGTGTGTGAAAGGGATGACCAATAAAGACATTTGGAGTTAAAAAGAGACAGTATGCGTCTTCGTGGTTTCATACAAGTAATCTTCCCTTACATTGAAGCGAGCACTAACCATAGAAACACGTTTATGAACGTGTTCGCTTTGAGACATATATGTAGTATTTTAAAATTTTACCGTGTGATTTATTTCAGTGGTAAATAAAATGTCAATAAAATAAATAAAATGTCTACGTGATAATATGTCAATCTTAATTCATAGTTATTAATATAGAAAAGTTAATTTTGAACGTAAATCAATTAGCCTGACTCATCCAATTCTTTTATAATTAATAATTTTATTTTTTTATAACTCGAGTATAATCTTCTTCCATTAGAGCGGTTCTACTCAGAAACCACCTTCCAGGTTACTCAATAGTTCATGGCAGTTATTTTGGGTGTGTTACTGCGGTCAGTACAGCAAAGGAATGTACGGATGACGCAGTGTTTATGTGGTCGCACCGCCATCCACTGTGCGGAATGTTGTAGGATGTATTCGGAGCGCCCCCCAAACGAGACAAAAATTCACACAGGATTTATTCCTAGTACGTGCTGAAGGGATTTTTATCCTTGATGTGAATTGTTACCCGCAAGGAGTATATTCACCATTTTAAAAGCACTGCTATTAAAGTTCATCGTTCTGGGCATATCTAAAATTATAACAAAATTAGAGCATTGCAAACAGATTTTGCACACTTATATTATGTACATTTGTATTTAAATATATATGACTGTACTTTATTTTAATAAAACTACATCGACATAACTTCTTTTCTTATTGGAACTTGTTAATCTATTTTATAAGTTTAAAGGTATTTAAAACATTTCTTATTATTCGATTATTATATTATACTTACTACATCCAAATTTATTTATAGAATGAACGTCTCGCGAAACCGACCGCTGAAAATGGCTGTCATTTTCATAAACACGAGTACCAGGCTTGCAGCAAAGTGAGGGAGTCAAACTGTTTTATAAAGTGCAAGGAATATATAACCTGTAAAGAGCTCTTTAATGAGTTAAACTTTTAAATAGTTCACTTTTATTTCTTAACTTTTACCGACGACAGTTATGAAAATGAAATAATTTTTATCTTATCAGGGCGTAGTCTTCCTCGATAAATGAGCTATCCAACACTAAAATAATTTTTCAATTAGGACCAGTAGTTCCTGAGATTAGCCCGTACAAACAAGCAAACAAACTCTTCAGCTTTATAATATTAGTATAGATAAGAAAATTTACTTCTTGAATTACCGTTTTTACATGTAACAACGGAATACCCTAATTATTTGCGTAGAGAGAGTTAGGAGTTCAGAAGAAGTAACATACACAATATAGGCTCTATTTTTATCCCAAAAAGTGCATATTACACTTTTAGCAAATGGGATAAGTCTTTATAACCAAGGAAGCTAAACATCAGACAAAAACATGATAAATTAATGGCATGCTGTTAACTTACGCTAGCAAGAGTTATTCATAATTTTGATATGCATAACTGTTTAAATTTTTTAAATATTTTATGCCGTTTGAAAGACCGACACAAAAAGTCTAGGTAAGACTTTTATTGTCGCTTGGTCAGTCGTTGCATAAATTTGGAATATTATCAACCACACATTTTATAACCAGGAAATCTCCTGTCGGATATGCCGATAAATTAATCTATATTGTTTTTGTGAAAGTCTTATAAAGCTCCATACACCTCGATGCCTTGCAATTTACCCTTTTTGATATAGAATGTATATTGGTCGTGTTTCAATGGCAATTTATGTAATCTAATAATGTAAGTTCCTGACTTTGTAAACTTTATTCAATTCTAAGGTTTTTTATGGGCTTAAATATAATGACCACCAAAAATACTAATTGCGCAGCAAAATATGCTTACTAAAATATATCATAACGAGCACCTATACGCCTCAAATCACTGCATTCCGTCTCGGTTAGATTCCTTCTTAAACCCACCCAAAATTAGAATCCGGCTACTTATTTTGTAATTGTATTATCTTTAAATATATTTTGCTGTGCAATTTGGTGATCATTTACTATTTTTGACTGTTATATTTTACTATATCTGGTGATAAGTTAAACATATGCCTTTTTTTATTATAGAGTGATCTTTTATGTCCTAGGATTCAAGATTTAAAATTCGTAAATACACTCTTATTACTTAGGTACTTGTTTATAATTCATATCATAACACACAAACGTATGTTACCCACCATTTAAACGATATGCATGTGTGTTTAGAATTAGAAGCACATCAACAACTTATATCGTAGCAAAACACATGGTTTCATTGCATCTCGCTTCTTCCTACTCTTTCTTAATGAGCGAAAATGAGACGTACATCTATACATCAACCGACGCGTTAAGTGCCGCATGTGTGAGGCAACACGTCGCGACACATCGCCTCACGTGTTCCTGCATGACGAGTTACCAGGATATAAGGCGAAGGGAAGAGATCTTAGACAAGGGATCAACTCATTTATGCATGGCAATGTTTGCGAGTAATGCGTGGTCCCTGCTTTTATCCACTACAGCTAAGTCAACTATATAAACTAAGGATTAGTAAAGAATTGTATTTCATGATTTTAATCGATTAAATCAAATATAAGCTTAAAAGCTGAATTTAAATATTTCTCATATTGTAACAATCTTATTCCGTAATTTAACTTATAGAGATGCAATCGATCCAATACATGTAAAAAGCTTATGACAAAACTTTACTGTCAATATGAATAGCACTCCACTATTACTCTACACTTCTACAGTATAATGCAAATCAGTATTTTTACTTGTTTGCAAACCCGATCACGCGTTCTTCTCTTTTAGGAAATTCTTAGTTCTTATTACGTGAGAACTAAAACAGTCAGCTTAAAGGTGTTTCATTACATCAGTTTCACACAAATTCATGTGATTGTGCACGTGTTAAATCGTGTAATTTTAGGGTTTTACCTAATAGATTTTTTTATCCTTTGATTATTTTTCTTCTAAGCTCAAAAATTGCACATGGAGGGGCCACTTTAAAATATTATACAACCAATAGAATGCTCAGTCGTATTTAAAAAAGTACTTTGTTAGTATGACCACCAGTAGTTCTTAATAAATAAATAAATTATTTCTGCCTGGCCTTTTGTTCGCATAATTATGTATACATGCTATGTATAAAACGCAGTTACCTTTGAAATACCATAATACAGTGGATGCACCCTTATTCATTCATAATATACAAATTACATCTTCTTGCTCGTCTGTTAGCCTAGTAGAGAAACGGCGAAAACACGTGACTCGGTGGCGCTGTTGTTTGACAATTGAATGATAAATTATTCGCTATGAGTGAAGTACATCGTGTGGACAGTCAAAATGATCGCAGCGCATGCCGTGGCGGAAATTTGTACCAAATCTATATACTGTGATAATATAATTGCTTTCGTATTTCAAACAACTAGTTTACTTTTTAAATAGATCGTCGATGTTATTGTTTTTTGAACTGCAAAGTGAACGAGGAGACCTTAGCAACGATACTACGAAGAAATATAAACTCTCAAGTTGGTATTTGAGTTAAACCAAACTCAAATTGTATGCTTTCAAGGCGGACTTTTATAATTTACATTAGTTAAATTTATCAACACACTTTGCACTTAATATACATATTATGGATACAATTTATCGTTATAATTTTAGTTATACTTAAATAACTAATCCTAACTAATATTATAAAAGCAAAAATGAGTTTGTTTGTTACCTTTTCACGCCTAAACCACTGAACCTATCATTCTGAAATTTTGCATATAATGTATACCTATGCAAAATTTCAGAATGATGTCAGGTGTACAGAAACGGACATAGGCTACCTTTAATCCCGAAAAAAAATACTGTTCCCGACGAAAACAATAACGTTCTTATGACAATAGATGGCGCCACGTGTCTTTCGAATCATGATTGAATTATATTATTACAAGCAGAGTACAACCCGAATTGATTGTCAAATTCTAAATTAACACGAGTGGAGCCGCGGGTAAAAGCTAGTATTTAATATATTATTGGACATATCCAGAATCATTGTGACCGCTAGGCGGCGCTACTGGCAAGCACATAGCGAATACGCATACCTACCCAACTTTATTTTAAGTAAAGGTATTATACGTTTACTTAATATTCATTTATATAAATGTTTGTTTAATCATAATTCAAATTACTCAGTGAGTATTAAAATCTAACAGAAAACCGCATTTTATCGCGATGAAATACCTATTTCACACGGCAGACCCATAACTCAATGTAAAAATCACATCGGTCAGTTGTTTCAATGTTATGTGAACAAACAAACCAAATATAAAAGAATTACATAAGTACTTATTGAGATTAATCGATTTATCATTTCCCCAGAATATCTAGACGTTCGATTGACATCGTTTCAGTTATTGAGCATCACCTGTTATTGCAGAGATAATTGTCTGTTAAGTAAACAAGACCGCGGTCATAATATTCTACTACTATAAAAGTAATACGAAAAACTGTTTTATTTGTTGACTCTAAAAGTTAAAAAAATTAACTATAATGACAATGGAGTAACAAATCTGCAGATTTTGTCACTCCTTCACAATTTCAATAGATAGCGTAGGTATTGCAAAATTAAAAAATAAGTGTACCTAATTGCTTACTTTTTGTAATAAAAGTTAGTATTTAGTAAGTACCTAAGGAATTTTTACAAATCGAAATTTAACTTTTCTTTACATATCAAGTCTTACTAGGTTCCCTTTCCATAGGTTTAAGAGGTTCCCTGTCCAATGAATCACATATGATAGATACATAACAATAGATTATCTATTGTGTCTATCACGGGACAGCGAATGGGTTAATAGTGGTCCAAGGTCGAGCACGCAGCTTTGGTGGCGTTGTTCAAATATAAGGGTTAAATTAACGGCGCCACCAAAGCCACGTGCTTTTCAACGTTCCATTACTAGGCTACCAGAGTAATCGCAGAGGTATCGCTAAAATAAAGGGTACATACAGGGGTAGCCACACCCCACTTGTGCCATCGTACTGACACACACAATAATGATCGTTGTGTGTATCACTGCAATAGCTTTCATGAATGAGTCTAGTGAATGAAATCGCTCACACTTGCAACGTATCCGCTACAATTTATTGTGTATATGACGTTGCTATGACAACAAGCTACCCTTAAATGAAATCACCTTCTCTCTCCACTGATAGCCTGGTAGTGCGACGTGGCAACCTCCCCCAACTTCATACTACTGGGAATTTGCCCCATTATTATAAAAAACAAGACGTTTTTACCTGGTATAGTAGTTTACATATTACATAGATACGAGCGGTATTCTAATGCCTGCATATCTCCGACTGAGTAGATAATTATATTACAAAGCTGCTTTAATATTTCGTAAAGACATGGCATTATGTTACAGGGGCACCACTAGCAGCAAAAGGAGTCGAAGAACTCTTTTTGATGATTCGGACAAACAATCAAACATCTATTTATAGGTGGTTAGCGATAATATTCTATCTAGTCCATGATAAGCATATTGTACCTTTGTTTCATCACCAAATTAATCGTAACTGGAATAAAAATAAAAATTATAAAATTGTTAAAGGATTTTGTATAGAAATTCTATCAAATCAATACCCTTGCGTTTGTTATCGATGACTGAAAAATGAAAAATCAGCTCAAAGTAATTTACAAAACAGTACGGGAGCGGTCTATAGATAGTATATCAAAGATGTGGTAAATGTAGGTAATTTTACCAGTCACACACATAGGCGTTATACTAGTCCTTTAGTGTGAAAAACAATGCAACGAATCTGTTTAGGAATATCTCCTTAGTGCGCTAGTAATCTGGTAGTTCGTTGGCGAAACCTCCCCCAACAATGCGTTTCCCACGCCATCAACCAATCAAGCATGTTTGGAATGATTATAAATCATTTAATTTTATATTTATTATCATTTTCACTGGTTTGTTGGATGTTACAATATTGAAGTGAAAATTAGCAGCGTTGTGCACTTTTTTGTGATGGGTAAAAAATGTTAAACTCGCGTCAGGACACGTGACCTGATCGAAAATTCGTAAGACGGAGGGAGAATTGTCAAACTCGCGTTAGGACACGTGACCTGATCGAAAATTCGTAAGGCGGAGGGAGAATTGTCATATTTGTGTACGATAGCGCAATAAATGAATATTGTATTTTACCACATAAAGGATAGTACTTTTATACTGATAATTAAAGCAATTCGTGCAAAATTATTCCCTAACCATTCCAAAATATCAAAAATGCGCAACGTTAATTTCAAGTTTTCACTTCTGCCGGCACTCCCGGAGTGCAACCCGTTGTTTTTTATTAATTTTATTTTGTTTTCTTTCGAGTATTTTAATTGTTTTTGACAAATTATTCATTACTACTTTTTCAGTTTTTGACTTCGAAGAGTTAGATATATGTACATAATAAAAAAAAATCTAATCTATGCGTCGACCTCAGATCTCTCCCTCCTTTTTTGTCGGTTAACAGTAAACATCAATGGCTTGAGAGACCCAAACAACTAAACAAAAACGCCTTTCCCATATTTCTGCCTCACACTTTAAAGACAGACCTAGTCGTGATGCTATTATTAATTATCAGATTTTCATAAACTAGTAAGAAAACCGTCATTAGATAATTATGTCGTACCTAAGGATAATAAGTAGTTGCATTCAATATAAATTAGTGCTTATATCATCGAATTTAATTCGATAATTTTGTCGCAATACCGAAAACGCGTTATAGAGGGAGGTTTCATCGATTAACTACTAGGATACCAGCAGACCAAAGAGATTTATTTGGTCAAACTTGTTTTTATGATACCTACGCATACTGCTGCAACTGCATATTCTAGTGTGCAACTCGATCGCTTTTACCCCCGACCACTTCTCTATTGGATAGTATTGATACCTCCCTTTAGGAAAGAGGTTCGAGAGGGGTGTGCGAAAAAGAGACTGTAGTAGGATACTATAAACCTTCATATTAGGTACTGATATGCAAATATAAATGAGTACGACATTAATACCGTATAGCACGGTATTGAGCTCTTGCGACTGTGAGTTCATTTCATGGTCGTAATCTTCGATATATTTTTAAAACATAATTTGGTCGACTATTTCGAAGCGGTTGGCGGTCAAAACCTTGCGTATTGTTAAATCCTACTTCAGACGACAACAATGAAAACAATCTCAACGCAATTTTTACCGCAGCTAAACTTAGAATCTAAGCTACATATGTCATTTTATTCCATTTAGTAGAACCCACAATATGGTGCAAATATATTCTCTTTAAATGCCGTTCTAGGTGATGGTCCAAGATGTTTTAAGATGGTGGTTTAAAATTATTACCAAATTCATCTTCCAAAATTTATTCCTTCTAACGGTACTCATCCTACCGATGAGATCAGCGAGAAGTGAGTTGAGCTTGAAACTATTATTGTATTGGGTTGGCCAACAACAAAAAGTAAATCTATGTTTGACGTACATAATTATGTCGCTCGTAGCGCAGCAAAAAAATAATCTTGACTAAGAGAGCTTTGTTGTTTGTAAAGTGAGTCTTTAGGCGATAACAGAAAAGTTAAATTTCGATTTGTAAAAATTCCTTAGGTACTTACCTAAGGATTTTTTACAAATCAAAATTTAACTTTTCTTTACTTATCAAGTCTTACTAGGTTCCCTTTCCATAGGTTTCCCTGTCCAATGAATCACATATGATACATAACAATAGATTTTCTATTGTGTCTATCTCGGGACAGCGAATGGGTTAATAGTGGTCCAAGGCCAAGCACGCAGCTTTGGTGGCGTTGTTCAAATATAAGGGTTAAATTAATGGCGCCACCAAAGCCACGTGCTTTTCAACGTTCCATTACCAGGCTACCAGAGTGATCGCAGAGATATCGCTAAAATAAAGGGTACATACAGGGGTAGCCACACCCCAATTGTGCCATCGTACTGACACACACAATAATGATCGTTGTGTGTATCACTGCAATAGCTTTCATGAATGAGTCTAGAGAATGAAATTGCTCACACTTGCAACGTATTCGCTACAATTTATTGTATATATGACGTTGCTATGACAACAAGCTACCCTTAAATTATACCACCTTCTCTCTCCACTGATAGCCTGGTAGTGCAACGTGGCAACCTCCCCCAACTTCATACTACTGGGAATTTGCCCCATTATTATAAAAAACAAGACGTTTTTACGTGGTATAGTAGTTTACATATTACATAGATACGAGCAGTATTCTAATGCCTGCATATCTCCGACTGAGTAGATAATTATATTACAAAGGTGCTTTAATACTTCGTAAAGACATGGCATTATGTTACAGGGGCACTACTAGCAGCAAAAGGAGTCGAAGAACTCTTTTTGATGATTCGGACAAACAATCAAACATCTATTTATAGGTGGTTAGCGATAACATTCTATCTAGTCCATGATAAGCATATTGTACCTTTGTTTCATCACCAAATTAATCGTAACTGGAATAAAAATAAAAATTATAAAATAGTTAAAGGATTTTGTATAGAAATTCTATCAAATCAATACCCTTGCGTTTGTTATCGATGACTGAAAAATGAAAAATCAGCTCAAAGTAATTTACAAGACAGTACGGGAGCGGTCTATAAATAGTATTTCAAAGATGTGGTAAATGTAGGTAATTTTACCAGTCACACACATAGGCGTTATACTAGTGCTTTAGAATGAAAAGCAATGCAACGAATCTGTTTAGGAATATCTCCTTAGTGCGCTAGTAATCTGGTAGTTCGTTGGCGAAACCTCCCCCAACAATGCGTTACCCACGCCATCAACCAATCAAACATGTTTGGAATGTTTATGAATTATTATATTTGTTATCATTTTCACTGGTTTGTTGCATGTTACAATTTTTAAGTGAAAACTTATTTAGCGGCGTTGTGCACTTTCTTTGTGATAGGTAAAAAATGTTAAACTCGCGTCAGGACACGTGACCTGATCGAAAATTCGTAAGACGGAGAGAGAATTGTCAAACTCGCGTCAGGACACGCGACCTGATCGAAAATTCGTAAGGCGGAGGGAGAATTGTCATATTTGTGTACGATAGCGTAATAAATGAATATTGTATTTTACCACATAAAGGATAGTACTTTTATACTGATAATTAAAGCAATTTGTACAAAATTATTCCCTAACCATTCCAAAATATCAAAAATGCACAACGTTAATATTCAAGTTTTCACTTCTGCCGGCACTCCCGGAATGCAAACCCGTTGTTTTTTTATTAATGTTATTTTGTTTTCTTTAGAGTATTTTAATTGTTTTTGACAAAATATTCATTACTACTTTTTCAGTTTTTGACTTCGAAGAGTTAGATATGTACATAATAAAAAAAAAATCTAATCTACGCGTCGACCTCAGATCTCTCCCTCCTTTTTTGTCGGTTAAAAGTAAACATCAATAGCTTGAGAGACTCAAACAATTAAACAAAAACGCCTTTCCCATATTTCTGCCTCACACTTTAAAGACAGACCTAGTCGTGATGCTATTATTAATTATCAGATTTTCATAAAGTAGTAAGAAAACCGTCATTAGATAATTATGTCGTACCTAAGGATAATAAGTAGTTGCATTCAATATAAATTAGTGCTTATATCATCGAATTTAATTCGATGATTTTGTTGCAATACCGAAAACGCGTTATAGAGGCAGGTTTCATCGATCAACTACTAGGATACCAGCAGACCAAAGAGATTTATTTGGACAAACTTGTTTTTATGATACCTACGCATATTGCTGTGTGTGTGTGTGTGTGTGTATCTAGTGTGCAATTCGATCGCTTTTACCCCCGACCACTTCTCTATTAGATAGTATTGAGCCTCCCTTTAGGAAAGAGGTTCGAGAGGGGTGTGCGAAAAAGAGACTGTAGTAGGATACTATAAACCTTCATATTAGGTATTGAAATCTAAACTAATATTATAAAGCTGAAGAGTTTGTTTGTTTGTTTGCTTGAACGCGCTAATCTCAGGAACTACTGGTCCGATGTGAAAAATTATTTCAGTGTTAGATAGCCCATTTATCGAGGAAGGCTATATATCATCACGCTAAGATCAATAGGAGCGGAGCACCAATGAAGAATGTTTCAAAATCGGAGGGCTTTCTCCTTTTGAGAGCTTCCGCTGCGTGCGCTGCGTAAACAGTTAAAGTTTCGCAAAAATCATGTATGAGAGAATTGTTTCCCTTAAAAAAATCTAAAAAAAAGTCCGCGACAGCATATGTCTATCTTTTAAGGTTGGCTCACTATAACCTTTTTTATGCTAACCAAATTTGTTCTAAAATAATGCATTATTTGCGAAGGTATTTTTATAAACATGATATTAATCCTTATCCAAATAAATAAGTTTTTCATCACAAGTATTTAATTTAAAACAAAATTGCCTTTTACATCATTCGATTTCAATGAATATCTTAGGAGATATCGCAGTTTTAAAATAACATCGCAGCAAAATAATTACCCATTACAGACATACAAACGATGTTTCTCCTGGTTTATTCTGCGTGATTTTAAATTAGCACTGTAGGTATATTTATATAATTTTGTTCAATGGTTCTTATGTGGTTCGTGGATTTAACAAAAAAAGTTTCAGCTCCTTTAAAATTGTATTATAGATGCCTACGACCAGTAAGAGAGAGTGTTCTCTCTTATGTGACGCAGACGAAGTTATGCGGGTCAGCTATCTATCATCATCATCATCGCTAAGCTCAGGAACTACCGATTCGATTTGAAAAATTATTTTAGTGTTGGATAGCCTATTTATCGAGGAAGGCTATGGGCTAAATAACATCACGCTACGACCCAGGGGGGCGACGCAGTAACGATAAACGCGGGTGAAACCGCGGGAACATCTAGTGCAAATATAAATGAGTACGACATTAATACCGTATACCACGGTATTGAGCTTTTGCGATTGTGAGTTCATTTCATGGTGGTAATCTTCGATATATTTTTAAAACATAATTTGGTCGACTATTTCGAAGCGGTTGTCGGTCAAAACTATGCGTATGTTTGTTAAATCCTACTTCAGGCGACAACAATGAAAATAATCTCAACGCAATTTTTACCGCAGCTAAACTTAGAATCTAAGCTACATATGTCATTTTATTCCATTCAGTAGAACCCACAATATGGTGCAAATATATTCTATTTAAATTGCGTTCTAGGCGATGGTCCAAGATGTTTTAAGATGATGGTTTAAGATTATTACCAAATTCATCTTTCAAAATTTATTCCTTCTAACGGTACTTGTCCTACCGATGAGATCAGCGAGAAGTGAGTTGAGCTTGAAACTATTATTGTATTGGGTTGGCCAACAACAAAAAGTAAATCTATGTTTGACGTACATAATTATGTCGCTCGTAGCGCAGCAATAAAATAATCTTCACTAAGAGAGCTTTGTTGTTTGTAAAGTGAGTCTTTAGGCGATAACGCTAGTCGGCCACAAGTATCTCTGAGTCAGGATTTCGCAGTGGGGTGGCAACTTCGGCGCCACAAACTTACGGAAATATAAACGGAATCTGGAAATGTTATAAATAGATTTGCTCCTTGTTATATATAATATGAGACCTAACACTTCATAGGTGTTCAACAAAATGTAGGTGTAATATCCCGCTGTTCATCCCTTCGCGGACATAATATGCGTGAGACTATTGTACACTTACAGCATTACAAAAAAATTAAACACTAAGTAAAGGAAAGGAAAATCGGACTTGTGTTGGGGGAGGTTTCATCTACGTTCTACTAGGCTACCAGCTGTGACAAAGAGATGCCTGTCAGTTTCTATGATGTTGTTGTATGTGAATTTATGCATGAGTGTATAATGCGAATGCACTCACCCCAAGCCACTTCAACACATATAAGTGTCCTGTCTCTCTTTCTCACATGAAGTCTAGAATGTAGACAAAAAGAGACAGCTATACTACCCGGTAAAGGCGGAACCGGCCACCCCATGTCATATAACTATACCTCGATATGAACAGTCAGTTTTAAAAGCTCTGCAATGGTGTAGTAGCCTGGTGTTCGGTAGCAAGATACTGTCCCAGGTGTCGCTGTTCTTAGGTTTCTTATGCATGATACGAATGCATGATACTTTGGTCATGGTTGGTTTCGATTTCCAATCTCACTTCGGGAAAAATTTAGAGTTTTTACTACGCCGGAATTTTTTGGAGTAACAGAGGTTCTGCTAACAGATACCATAGACAATATTGGTAAGTTTACGAAAGTAAGGACCTTAGTAAACTTACTTAGACTTAAACGTTGCTAGCAAAATATCGGCGCAATCGACCTCTACACTTCTTTGTAGATGCCACATACCGACCAAAGCACCACTAGACACCACAGCAGGTTTAATCCGTTCCACTAAGCAATGTTCTCTTCCATGTACGTTTTCAGTGATAATTTCTGTATGCCCTGAGCAAGTGACTTTGTGTTTGAATAAGTTGTAACTAGAGATAGTGTAGGTAGTACTTTACTGACCCTGCGAAAAGCCACAAGCGATTACCGGCTTATCGCTTACCATCTGCATCCCTGCAAGCTCGTTTGTCACTAGAAGAAAAATACTAACATTAAGTTTTAATATACATTAAAAATTATTTATTATATTTGTCGGAGGAAGCTATGAGTCGGGTTGATTGTTATTTACACGTATAATTCACAATATAAATTGTCTACGTCTTAATTACTTTTAAAATTCTTAATTTAATTTAATTTGATTTGTTAAATTATTCTATAGCTCATAAACATTATTAATCTAATAAAAGTTATGAATTCACGTAACGACCAATCAGAGCAGAGCGCGTGCTTGAGTGGGGTCGAGGCGCCATCTTTACTTTAGAAGGGCCGACAGTTGTTGAGACACATTTGAGCGATAGCGACTGATCGAGTCGGAACGTTGAGTTGTGAGTTGTGTGTTGTGTAAAAAGAAGTAAGATTAGTGCCCTGAACCCACTGCTCGGTCTTAACTGTTATTTTTCATTCGACATTATTGTGAAGTGAAAATATTGTTTATTCTAAATACAAATAGTGTAAAACCGGCATCGTTGTGTTTTGTGCTCGCATATTACCCAGATAACGCCCACTAAACCCGCAACCACTACTGACGTTGCCATAGAGAACAATACATCTCCGACATCAGAAGTGGGATCTGAACTCCATTCTCACTGGTATACTACGTTTGAGATGCAGCAAAGGAATATGATGCAATTGATCGAGCTCAACAAGCGAGCGCCGTGTGGACAGCTGCGAGATGGTCTCTGTGCTGTTAGTTACAAAAATCCGGTGAGTCGTTTTCATTTTATTTCGATTGCGGGGCCGAATGTTCTCTTGTGTAATTATTAATTAATTGTAGCAGACATATTTAAACGCACTCGTTATGATAATTCTGTTCAAATAACTGGTATTGATAATTCCGCTATTTGTTGTACCGAGGAACTCTGATTGAGGTTATTTTTAATAAGAATAAGCTTGCAATTTTGTTCCATATTCTACCCGAATATGTTATAAAACATGAGGTTATAATAGGCCGTGATATTTTAAAATAAGGATTTACAATTAGAATAACTTAGTTACTATTTGTGAAGTACCTTCAGTAGGTAATTATTTTTCATAATGTTGATTTCGAGGTCTACTTGGACAAAATGCGAATGTTAATGTTGTTTTAGCCTAAATTTCATTGTAAATGGTTAATGGAAAATGCGTGTGATTATTCGGCTAATCAATCCAGATCTTATCGCTCAACATCGTCCATGCCAATTAAGCTTAAATAACAGGCAGGTTGTACGTACTAAAATTAACGAATAATAATTGTTACAAGTACCTATTTGTCCTAGTTGTTAGACTTTCGCGAGTCCCGTTCTATTAGTCAAAAAGCGCAACGGTAGTGATCGTATAAGCGTGGACTATCGCGTACTTAATAGAAATACTGTGCCAGATGGTTTTCCTTTGCCTTTAATTTCGAATTTGATTGTGAGTCTGTTTGGTGCTTAGTTTCATTAGCTGACTGACTAACAGTGGCAAAAATGACGGCAAAGATTACATAATCGTTATTATTGACGCTTTTAATAAATTGTTTTATTGTTTCACTAGATTTTGCCTGCGTCTTCGTTCGCATAAATGTTGGTTATGTTGAGTTAGGTTATATTAGTTACAGTCCTGGATAAAGTCTTACAAGTTACAAGTCCCTTTGTACTTTTCTGTTCCCCTGACATCGTGTATGTTTTGTGGTGATCGGTTGAGTTGTTGAGGAGTGAAACTATAACAAGCAAATTCACATCCGCGTTTGTAATACGTTGCGTATGGACATACCTAGCGTAATTAATGCACTTAACTTTAGCATTTTTTTTCAGTGTACCTTATCGCATAATAACTTAATTGTTTCTTTTTATAACGGAGGTAGTAAATGGTACAGAACAAATTTTATGTGATTTACAGATTAAGGCACTCTTATATTGTTTCAAACTTGACCGGACGATTATCTAAAATATTACGAGGAAATAATTGAACGCGACAATTTAAAAATTGTAATGGGCTTCCAGTTTATACAGTTCATTCGATAAATAGCATTTTGCTTTTTTTTTACAAAACCAATGAACGTAGGTACGTGTAATGTATTTTCGTCGTATAATTTTAACAGTAATGTAATATTGCTATTGATAGTTTTTAGTTGCGATACTGAGTGATTCTCGAATTATTATATCAAGGCCTTACGCCGCACTCTGGTAACAGAGGGTGATTTAAAAAGAAAATAGGCTATAAGACTCGAACCGTACTGTCTACCGTCCATCTAATAGGCTCAGCCTTAATGCAAATCGTACAAAGTATACTAAAGGAATTTCTAGTTTCAGATATTAACAGTTCCAGTCAAACCTGGTAAAAAAAATCTTATGGTATTATCTTATGTACTATCTTATATAGAAACGGCGTGATAAATAGTAGCAGGATGCGTTTAGAGCTACAGCAGGCGAAGTTTAGAGCTAGCATAAGCTGGACGTGTACCGCATGACAAGTGATAGTCATCTTAAACTTTTTATCTTATCTTATGTGGGAGCCAGTCAGTGCAGACCGGCGACACTTCGACCCAGTGGGATCTTTTGTGTCGACTCTCTCCCAATAACGACTGCCATAGATGTTCATGGCAGCCGGGACCGACGGCTTAACGTGCTCTCCGAGGCACGGAGCAGGCGATAATTGTCAATCAATACGCACATAATTTCGAAAAGTTATATAACTTCCGAAAGTCAGAGGTGCGCGACGTGCGTTCGAACCAGACACCCTCTGCATTGCAGTCTGTTGGTCTCCCCACTGAGCTATCGCAGCACATCTTGAACTTTTAATAAGACATGTAGCGCGACCTCTGGACCTTTCAGTAATTAACGATATTAAAGTAGCAGTAGCTATTTAGAAAACGAGAGAACAAGCGGCAAGGAACTTGGTTTGACTGTAATATAGCTAAACTAATAAAATTCCTGAATGGTGATCTAGTTTCGACTCAAAATGAAAAAAAAAAACCGAGTCAAACTCTGTTGAATCCTGAGTATGCCATTTAACATTGTGAAATTGCTTGATGCAGGCCGTTATCTTTTGAAGTCCCTTACTGGCAACTGAACTTACAAGTACGCTCGCGTTCATATAAGAAATATGCCTTGAAGTGAAGTTCCTTCGAAATTAAACTGCTGTGATTGGGCATCCGATGTTGAGAACATTGGCGAAGGTACCATTGGGAGTACGTAGACACATACCATGGCTACTTGGTGGCACTGTACGCACTTGTCCGTAGTCGTAACTGCAACTCAGATGTGAGTTGTTCAGGGGGCGATGTGCAGCTGGTGGTGCAGCGATGACGTGGGTCTCGGAGGAGACTTTTGTTGGTGGTCGTATCGCGGGAGGCGATAGCGGTATGGGTGACTGCGGTCACTAGCTGTTGAAAAGGCCATGTTATGTCATTGTATGTGATCGAGATAGGTTAACTTTTGATCGTTGGTTCATTTGATTTTGCGAATGATCTTCACTGAGAGGATAAGACATTTAACTGTTGCAAATAAATAAAAAAAAGTTTCCTTAACACAATTTGATCAGGTAGGCCGAGGTTAACAGTTTACTCCAAGATTATTTCTTGTTCACAAATGCACAATGGGACGTTGCAGATCAATGTGCGATTTGATGGCATCAAGGCTCAATTAGTTCAGCTTTCTAACAAAAACAAGGAAGCCGCGAATTGGCTAAGCGAGACAGTGCTACAATTGTGTTAACAATGCGCCGCAACAACCTAAGGATGTCGGACTCCAGAAGAAGCCACTATTGAATAATAATACTGCAACAAAAAGAAATGCCGCATCGCGACGCACTGCCCGAAAAAGGAAGTCTATGCAAGTTTGGAGCATGTA
Organism: Catocala sponsa; assembly: GCA_963564715.1. Taxonomy (NCBI): domain Eukaryota; kingdom Metazoa; phylum Arthropoda; class Insecta; order Lepidoptera; family Erebidae; genus Catocala; species Catocala sponsa. Next base: position 30,137,713 of record OY751327.1, read on the forward strand.
GACCGTCGAGTAGATGTTTATACAATGCAGCCAGTTATGGATCACGTTTTATAAAGCCCGGTGAGAAGTTTTCATGTTGTTTCGATGCAGGTGCAGCCCAGGCAAAGTGTAGCTAACTGATTAGCAGGCATAGGACAAGAAACTACATTTACTTTGATAGCTATAGATGTCTTTGTTTAAAATGATTAACTATCGGAGTGTGTCTGTGTGTGTGTGGCGAATAGTCTCTTTATAAGATATCCTAGCAACATGGTGGTTGTTAAGGTTTAGTTAGCTTTGCGAAAGGCAAGGTGGCCACTGAACGCGAGGTGGCCATTAAAAAAAAAGTCTGGTTGTCATGCTTCATGGTAGGCGAGGAGGCCACTGAAGTAAGGACATTAAAAAAGTCTGGTTGTCATGCTTCATGGTAGGCGAGGAGGCCACTGAAGTAAGGACATTTAAAAAGTCTGGTTGTCATGCTTCATGGTAGGCGAGGAGGCCACTGAAGTGAGGACATCTGGTTGTCATGCTTCATGGTCGGCGAGGAGGCCACTGAAGTAAGGACATTAAAAAAGTCTGGTTGTCATGCTTCATGGTAGGCGAGGAGGCCACTGAAGTAAGGACATTAAAAAAAAGTCTGGTTGTCGTGCTTCATGGTAGGCGAGGAGGCCACTGAAGTGACGACATTAAAAAAAAAGTCTGGTTGTCACGCTTCATGGTAGGCGAGGAGGCCACTGAAGTAAGGACATTTAAAAAGTCTGGTTGTCATGCTTCATGGTAGGCGAGGAGGCCACTGAAGTGAGGACATCTGGTTGTCATGCTTCATGGTAGGCGAGGAGGCCACTGAAGTAAGGACATTAAAAAAGTCTGGTTGTCATGCTTCATGGTAGGTGAGGAGGCCACTGAAGTAAGGACATTAAAAAAAAGTCTGGTTGTCGTGCTTCATGGTAGGCGAGGAGGCCACTGAAATGACGACATTAAAAAAAAAGTCTGGTTGTCACGCTTCATGGTAGGCGAGGAGGCCACTGAAGTGAGGATATTAAAAAAAAAAAGAAAGTCTGGTTGTCGTGCTTCATGGTAGGCGAGAAGGCCCCTGAAGGCGAGGTGGCCATTGAAAGTGAAATTAGTAGAATAAGCGGCAAGGTGGCCATTTAGATGTTAATAATAATATTCTACCACATACACACAACACCATCTAGTCCAAACTAAGCAGAGCTTGTACTATGGGTATTGTTAATAATTCAAAATGTGTAACGCAATAAACGGCAAGGTGGCTGATTCAATACTACTGACTTGATATAGTATGTGGTATGGTCGTATGGAGTCTATTAAGAATTAGATTCGGTAGCGAAAGGCTTATCATTATAGAAAACCTATTCAATGAAAATATCTAAAATGAAGTTGTTGCGCAGAAGATAAGATGTACACGATCTCCTTCAGTAGGTCAGGAGTGGCCGAACGATACACCAGTATCTCTTCGTTTTTTTTTCTGCAGATAAATATGATGTGCGGTCTTCAACAACACACGAGGGCGTGTGATATGTCAGGACGGCCGTGTCGGAGGAAGCTATGAGTCGGGTTGATTGTTATTTACACGTATAATTCACAATATAAATTGTCTACGTCTTAATTACTTTTAAAATTCTTAATTTAATTTAATTTGATTTGTTAAATTATTCTATAGCTCATAAACATTATTAATCTAATAAAAGTTATGAATATTGTAATTCACGTAACGACCAATCAGAGCAGAGCGCGTGCTTGAGTGGGGTCGAGGCGCCATCTTTACTTTAGGAGGGCCGACAGTTGTTGAGACACATTTGAGCGATAGCGACTGATCGAGTCGGAACGTTGAGTTGTGAGTTGTGTGTTGTGTAAAAAGAAGTAAGATCAGTGCCCTGAACCCACTGCTCGGTCTTAACTGTTATTTTTCATTCGACATTATTGTGAAGTGAAAATATTGTTTATTCTAAATACAAATAGTGTAAAACCGGCATCGTTGTGTTTTGTGCTCGCATATTACCCAGATAACGCCCACTAAACCCGCAACCACTACTGACGTTGCCATAGAGAACAATACAGCTCCGACATATTTATAAATATTATAATTTATTAAAACTTATATATTACTAGCTGTCCCGACAAACGTCGCCCTGTACACAGGGAAAAAAATAACCAGATCTAAACCATTCTCGAATCCACTTGAACACACACAAAAATTTCATAAAAATCGGTCCAGCCGTTTAGGAGGAGTTTAATTACAAGCACACGCACAGAAGATTTATATATATAAAGATAATAAATAATTGTACAATTAATGAATAACGAAATGTAATACGTAACTATAAACAATATTTACTTATTTTTTAACGTACTAGATAAACTAATTCGTAATCTAAAAGTTGATTTTACTAACTAAATAACTTTTGACCACACAAGCAATGTATCAACCTCGTAATTATTAGCTGTTATATAATGGGATTAAATATAATGACCACCAAAAATACTAATTGCGCAGCAAAATATACTTACTAAAATATATCATAACGAACACCTATACGCCTCAAATCACTGCATTTCGTCTCGGAAGGGTTAGGTTATGTTAGGTTCCTTCTTAAACCCACCCAAAAATAGACTCCGTCGACTTAGTTTGGTCTCTTTAAATATATTTTGTTGTGCAATTTGTATTTTTGGTAAGCATATTTTGCTGTTCAATTAATATTTTTTTGCTGTGCAGTTAAATACTATCCTTATATAATATGCATAATAATAATAAGATTGAATGAAGCAAAAGGGATATGCCAGAGTTGTTGCAAATGGAAATACGTAATCTCTGCCAACCCCTCCGGCGAACAGGCGAGAATCTATGTATGTGTGTAAATTGTGCTGAAAGGGGCGTCAACAAGTGTTTGCCTATGTAGTAGCGTAATCGTTGCACTGTATGGGGAGGCACGTAAGCACAAGACACACGTGTGACTTCTGTTAAAGTTTTCAACTCGATCTCCTAGCTCGTGTGGTAGCCTGGTATTTTCGCGTTGGAAATCACATGAGATGGCGCCTGAGCATGTCAAATACAACTATTTTAAAATATGGTGTCTCGAATTCATATTCCGGTGATTATAAAGATTTTGTAATATTATGTAATATAAAATATATGTACATGATACCATATTCATTTAGATATTGTTGAAAATCTGATTGAAAATAAAACAACAAAAATAAAACAACAAAAATGGAAGTTTGACTCATTATCTGGCTAACATCATCCGTGCAGAGACATTTTAGAAAAGCTTGGTACTATGATCACGACTAAGAAATAAAGAATGTATGATCAGAATAACTATTTAAAAGAGTGGCCGGGGGAATCTGGGGATTAGCATAAATATAATTTTAAATAAACTCACTAACTTTAACGGACCCAAATGAATAAAATTGATTTTGAACTGACGCAAGTGTTATTATACTATACTACACTTTACTCAGTAGAAACAGCTCCTTTGAAAGTTGTAAGACATTATTGTACGTTCAACGGAGACAGTAAGTAGCGAGACTGTTTTTCTTAATATTTCACCCTTATTACTTGCTACTGAAAATTTATTCTTTTTGTTTCTTTTACGGTATTGGTATGTTTGCCCGTTCTTCGCTATAACGCTACTTATTGATACAGATATTTACTTATGGTGCTGCACCATTAGTAGATTTCCAAGTAATCATATTGTTTTGACCTTGTGCTTCATGTTTTGACCCGACACCATTCACAAAAGTTTTGCTTTTCTGTGACCGACCTTTGTAGTGTCGAGATATCGGAGCGTATTAATTGAAGTATTGATTAGGTACTTAAATTTTGAATGCGATCTAATAAACATTATTTATATTACTTTTATATACAAATCATACCACAAAGATACATATTATTCCTAGGAGTTGTCATGAGATTCCAAGACCAAAGTCATAACTTTATTAGGTTACTGCCGCCGCTTTACTTAGTACATATTTATTTTACAAAAATTAAGCTTTTATTTTAGCAGGTTGATAAAAAGTTCAACCTATGGTACCACGGCCTTATAGAGACTTATTGTGTTGATGTCGAGGGTGACTGCAACCGATACTTGCTCACTTACAAAGATAGGGTGCCCACAGAAGGAAGCTTTTGTTATAAGACATCTCCTCGCTCGCCTATTGGCCTGGTGGTCTAGCAATGAGAGCCACGTGAGATGGCGCCTTCGCTTTAAGATTCAATTAATTCTCACACAATATTACATGAAGTTTTACGTTTTGTGAAGCAACTGCATGGTTAGTGGGCGTATTTATATACGCATCATTTAAATACATACAATACGTATATGCCCGTTTATGCCGGAGTTAGGCAGAAGTTATTTCACATCCAAACTTTGCCAGATATAGTTTTAGATTTTTAATCGTAGGAGCCCTGTAAATTGTTGTCATCTTCCGTGAAAGCTAGCAATATGTTTCGTGCTCTTACTGAGAATTTTATACTTAACAAAAATTCAATAACACTCAACATCTTATAAATCGGATTATTAGACTCACATAATGCATCAAATAAATAGCTTAAGTAAAACTTAATTCATTTACATACCCTCTAAGTTCATAATATTATCGGTTTAGACCTACATAAATTATTTATCTCCCTCCTATATATTATGTGTTAGGTAGTATTTATTAACCTAATTTGGTCAAATTACCAATAAAGTCCTCACGCAACAATAAATACAATGCGATATGTGGGTCGTTTTCTCTTACTTACTTCTTCGCTGGCTCAGCGATCCAAAGTGGATCTTGGCCTCCGACATTAAAGTGCACCATTCTTTCCTATTTTGTGCCAAGTCAGACCAATCGAGCACATTCATCTTTTTCAGGTCTTTAGCTAGTTCGTCTTTCCAGCGGTACCTTGGACGATCCACCGGACGGCGCTCGTTGGGTCACCTGAGATATGCTCTTTTGGCAACTTGATCCTCTCCCATTCGTTCCCGTCGTTTTGTCTTCTCCAAGTAAATTGGTTTTGTCGATCTATGATTTTGTTTAACAGTGCATAAAACATACAATAATTTTAATTATACAATTATCTTTGGATAATTATATAATTATTATGAAATTGTAATCAATAATTATTATCACATACAAAATAAGTGAAGAAATAATTTATTTTGTTCTTACATTATTGCGGCAGCTGAGGGCAGTCACGTGTTTTGTCGACAAACTACTAGGCTACTAGCGCAAGCCAGGAGGTATTGAATGCAAGACCGGTTGCTATGGTAACAATTTTGGTAGCAAGTTTTCATTGCTTTTGTTTCCAATATAATAATTCTTACCGGTACCTAAAATGCACAAAACGCTTAGAGATTTTTGAAATGTGTAATTAGGGGCACATACATGTCCTTCGTCTAAATCCGTCAGGGAAGGCAGAGATATACCTGAATTTTACCAAGTGGATATAGTGACAAGAATAGAACAGGGTATGTTAAGCTTGTTTGGGCATGTAGAAATAATGGACGAGGAAAGACTGACTACGAAAGTTTATAAAGCTAGTGTGAATGGAACAGTCGCAAGAGGAAAACCTAGGCGAACGTTTCTCGATCAGATCGGAGGCGTTCTGGACAAAGGCCAGGTTAAGAGCACCTTGAACCGAAGGGAGTGAGGAATGTGATAAAAGTGAATGAAGCCAGAAAAGTGTGTCAGGATCATAGCAAATGGAAATCCGTAGTCTTTGCCTACCCTTCTGGGAAACAGGCATCAATCTATGTATGTATGAATTATTTTACCAGCTATTTTTTAGATCCCACCGCGCTGCTGTTGAGAATTTTCCAAAATTCTAGATTATATTGTACGACTCTTTGAAAACTCAAATTTATCCTTTGTTTCTAGATAATGACAAAATAACATGAAAAATAGCTTAAGCCACGGAACAGTGAGGACTCACGCCTGGCTAAAGTGTAAGCTCATGTGTGCGTTAGGGGCGGGTTCTACTGACAACCAAGGGGCAATACACGAAGGGGAACGCGGATTCACACTATTGCCACAGCTATTGCACACATGTATTGATAATAAGTCTATCTGAAACCATATCCTAGCTGTTCTGGTACCCCAGTGAATCTTGTCAAAATAAACGTGACTTGGCGCCTACGACGCAAAAAAGTTAAATTAATGAAAATTATTAGTTATTTATATATGATAGACCACGAAAAGATAGTGAATGAATATTTCTCCAACAATGCCTTGATCTAAAAAAGGCTTGTCATTGTTTAAGCTGCTATTCAAAATAGAACTACATTTAATTAGATTTTCTATGAGGCGTCATGGGTGGTGCGGCAGTAATAAACGCGACTGTTGTGCAGAAAGCCTCTAGTTGCATGCCACGATCGGACAAAGCGTTAAAGAGATACTCGGTAAAAAAAAAAACAGTTGCAACCCGGATTCTGGAACTGTGCCTGGTAGACGTCAATATGCTTATGATACGTGGGATATAAACCATACCTGGCAAAATGTGGGTAACAGATAATACTGCTGGTAAGCACTACTTTTATTTACTTATCCGGTCATTATATCATTTCAATTTGTAAAATGCAAAGCTAACAAAAATTCTGTTTTCCTATTTTTCAAATTAAATGATATTTATTAACTACAACTAAAGCCACAGGCTGAAACCATAGCTTTGTAATTGCACTTCTGTGCGTCAGGGACGGGCAGTGAAAATCAATAATTTGGGTGTGGAGTGAGTGCAATCGCAGTGTTGCACACACAGACAATTATATCAATATTTCATCAAAGCAATCTCCTCGCTCGGCTAGTAGCCTGGTTGTCCGACGATGAAACACGCATAAGATGGCGTCTTCAACAAGATGGAATCTAGCTGTCATTTTCGGTAACACGTCAAAATCACAAATAAGTCTAAATCCATAAAATAGTGACCACAAATATTGCATACCTAAAATATTAGTCCAAAAATCACAGCATCAACAGCTTATCTCCATTAAAAATGCTGAATATTGAAATATAAAATAAGCTGGCAAAATAATAATTAAGACGTACTTTTAAAAAATGATACCATGACAAAACTAAGAATATTTTATGTATCATTTGAATATTAGTAATTAAGGAAAACTTATTACGTATTACCAAAATAAATAAAGAGTTTTTAATCATAGTTAGACTTTAGGATTTAAAGATAAAATGTTCTTCACAGAATTTAATTGAGTTGGTAGCACTGTCCATTGCTAATAGGGCGGGCATTTTAAAGGTGAGTTACAATGTTGGATTGAAGTTCCAGTTAAATAATTTGTTCAATTACTATCTAACTATATTATAACCGCATTGTAACTTAATAATAACACATAATATATAATTATGAATGCTATAATAATAATATATGCAATGTATGCAAATAATGCAAAATATTGGTTGGTACTTGATAGTCTGTAAAAATACCGCGTTTAACGGTAAGGTATTTTCATACTGCAAAGAGGTGAAGTTACTGAATTTATTGTAATGAATTATTTATAACATAGAAAAACCTGTTGAAGATCATTAATATGTACTGCATACTGAGGAAAATAGGCTGTTTGCATCACGCGTTGCACTCTAATCTAGTCTGAATAATGTTCTGTGAGTCTGAGCCATGCGCACTACAACGGCACATCTGAGTGCAGCATTTTAATATAGCTAGTTTGCGAATCAGGGCTCGCACATTAATTGTTATATACCAACTAACAAAAATACCTTATAATAATAGAATCGTATTACAAGCATTCAATATCAACTAATTTGAAAGATTATTACAAGATAATATCATGCAGCATCGCGTCTATATCAAAGGATTAAAAAAGAAAACCTAAATTGTTCAACTCATTTTCAAGTTCCTAAAGACTTAGCTACAGTTTTTTCAACACATGCATTGGCCTATTTACTTACATCTTAGTAAAATAATCAACTCTTCTCTTACATGATCACCTGGTAATTCAATATTGGAAAACATGTGAGGCGACACTACCGAGCAAATTTTTTATTTGAGTTTAAAAATCAATATTTGTAAAATATAATTAGCGGTGAACGGAACCATATAAACTGTCCGTGTACTCGATAGATGGCGTAAGGATCGAGTTAGATCGCGATATGGTTTCGTTCACACGCAGGGTATATAAGGTCGGGATTTTTTATTGTCTTTGCGAAATTTGTAACAGCTATATACAATTCGTCAAAGTGCCACCTAGTGGAGGAATTAACGGTTAAAACCCAGGTGGCGTTTTACTTATTTATTTTCTCGTCCCCGGACCCCGATTGTGTTCAACATGCATTGGCCTATTTACTTACATCTTAGTAAAATAATCAACTCTTCTCTTACATGATCACCTGGTAATTCAATATTGGAAAACATGTGAGGCGACACTACCGAGCAAATTTTTTATGATGCCCTTAGACTATAAATCTTTTCATAGATAACCAACTTATGTAGGTATAAAATCACTTTAATAAAATAATAAAGTGATTTACTACCTATATAAGTCGGTTTATAATTATGACCGCAGTTTAAGTTACATGTTTATTTTGTGACTATTCAGCGATAAAGATATTTTAGTGAAAAAGAAAATTTAATGAAATCTGACGATTAAATCAATTATTGTGACGTTGCTTTTTTAGTTTTAGTCTTCTTCTTCTTCTGCCTAGCCTTTATTATTCCCAAGTCACTTGGGGTCAGCTTTCTAGTCTAACCGGATTTGACTGGATGTCAGTTTTTACACGGAGCGGCTGCCACAACAACCCGAAGGCTAACGATACCCTAAGAGGCTAGACTAGTGTCAGCATATTAGAGGGCACTGACTTCCCAATAACGACTGCCATAGATGTTCATGGCAGCCGGGACCGACGTCTTAACGTACTCTCCGAGGCACGGAGCAGACTATAATTATTGTCAATCAATACGCACATAATTTCGAAAAGTCATATAACTTCCGAAAGTCAGAGGTGCGCGACGTAGTTCGAACCCGAGACCCTCTGCATTGCAGTCTGTTGGTCTCCCCACTGAGCTATCGCTGCTTTTTAGTTTTAGTATAAATTTTATTAATACTACTATAGTTGTGGATATGTCGCTGTTCTCTACGAAGAGAATATCCACTGCACTATCAAAATAAGACTCCGCTGAGTATGAATAAATATTTATTGTTCGTAGGTGTGTACGTTATTATCAGGTAAACACAAAAGTTATATGGAGCAATAGATCGCCTATCACGGACCGGGGCGTAATGATTTCTTTTGTCTCACACACCTTTGACAGGACAGCAGTGGATGCATTCCAAGTTGAACGCCGCCACACTACTTTCAGGCAATTATATATACTAGCGGTCGCCTAGTGCTCGAAATTTGACCAAAGTTTGTCTGTAAGATATTGCTGACATATTATGTCATATATTGATATATGTAACCATAGTTACGCGCTTCGACTGCGTGTGTCAAATGCACGGTGGTGTGCGTGTAGTGTTTTTTCATTCATTTAATGTATTTCTAAGGCGTATTTTAAAAAAATATTAGCATTCGTCACTTCTTCTCTGTATAAACTATAAGTGTGTGAAATTTCATACTCCTCCGTTCGCCCAACTTTCGTAAAAAGGGGGTCCAAAGTTTTCGCTTCACGTATTAATATGTAGATAACATAACAGCTATATGTACTCGAAAGGTTAGGCAGAACTGAATTACTCACACATTTTGCTCTTTATGTTTAGTCTAAGTTTTTTTAATTGAGGTTCATTTTATTGAATGGCTCTGCTGTTATTAATGATCTCATCGTCTACTACTCTCTTTACGAAGTAAAGAGAGAGTAGATATTTTAATAATGCCATGGCCATTTTCTGGATACCTTCTTTTTCGAATCAATATGGTCTTAAAGAAGTTATCGTGTCATCTCAAATGGTTTCAATCTCTCCCAATCCCATGATACTAAGCAACAGTTGCGCTTTATTTCAAATTTAGTACATTTCTGTTTTTTATTTTTTTATACCTATAACTTACTATTCATTCTAAAATAACATTTCAAAAACCAACAAGCTTTTTCTTTCATTCAATATGAAATATAATAATAATAATTTATTAGCAAAAGCCAAATACAGTTTGTCCATCTCAATCACATAATATATAAAAGCACCATTATGTACAACGCTATGTATTTTAGAGATAGAGTGAACGTCAGCGCCTGTGCTAGTATTAACTGTGTTACAGACACTGGCGCCTTCCTCTTACAGATTCGTGTGACAATATTGGTTAAGCATTGACAAGTTGATAAACTACTAATAACGTAATAACATTACTGATATTTATGGTAGTTATGGTAATCATCTATTTTCTAAGATAAACTATATAAATATATATTAGGAAATTATTTAAAGTCATAATAAAGAATGAGATTGATTACTGCCTATCATCAACAAAACAAATAATAACCAATTTTCATATTCTTAATAAAATTCAATTTTCATCAGACCATAGACCATTGCGGATAGCTGCAAAATTTGATATTAAAATTAACAGGACACATCTTATTCATAATAGCATAAACCGGCTGCAAAAACACTCTCTATTATCCTGCAAAGATACATTTAACTTAGAACTTAAAAACAGTTTCGATTTACTGCAACCTACAGAATTAAAAGATGCAGACCAACAATTTATACAAATAAAAGAATGTATTAACAAAGCTTCTTTAAAAGTACAACAACAAAAACGAAAACACTTTAAACTTAGCAATGCAACTAAACATTTAATACAAGAAAGGCTCAAATTTAATTTTAATAGCGATGAATTTAGGAAAATAGATAGAAAAGTTAAAAGACTCATAAGAAAAGATAGACGGCTCTATAATGATAACCTGGTGCAAATAGCTCCAAGCAAGCAGTAATATTCACATTACCACGCCTACCATACCTCTGATAACAGACTATGAAGTACACTGCGCATTATGTGCTTTAAAATACGGCAAAAGCTCCGGTGAGGACGGAATAACAACGGAAGTATTGAAAATCGGCGAGCCAGTACTACTTCCCCATTTAACAAATTTATTTAACACAATTCTCCATACTAGTACATTTCCGAAGACATTTTGCCACTCTACAATTATCCTCCTTCATAAAAAAGGCGATAAAACTGATTTAAACAATTATCGCCCCATCAGTCTAATATCTCATTTGTACAAAGCCTTTATAAAAATAATAGAAAATCGCATTTCCATTTAACTCGAGTCTCAGCAACCCCCAGAACAAGCTGGGTTCCGTCGAGGCCTATCTACCACTGATCATCTTCACACTCTGAACCAAATAATTGAAAAGTGCATCGAGTTTAAAAAACCATTATATCTGGCATTCGTCGACTACACAAAAGCTTTCGACAGTATAAAACATGATGCACTTTTCAATGCCCTTAACGCCCAAGACATAGATGCTGGCTACATAGATCTATTGAAAAGCATTTACCGCAATAGCACCGCTTCAATAAAAACCCATACCACTGGACCAGTCTTTCGCATCCAGATAGGAGTAAAACAAGGAGACCCGCTATCCCCTAAACTATTCACTGCCACCCTAGAAGAAGCTTTTAAAAGTTTATCGGACAAGTGGGCAGATAAAGGCATAGTCGTCGGCGAAAAGAGGCTAACAAATCTTCGATTTGCTGATGATATTGTGCTGTTTTCATCATCGGCGGCTGAACTGGGTATCATGCTTGACAACCTGCACAAGGCAAGCCTCGAGATTGGACTCCGAATGAACATGTCAAAGACTAAAATTATGACTAATAGCACCAAAATGCGACTATACGTAGAGGGTGGGGAGATTGCATATGTCCAAGAATATTTATATCTGGGCCAGGTAGTCTCTTTCCAGTCGAGACAAGACAAAGAAATTGCCCGACGTATAGGAAACTCCTGGAAGAGCTACTGGTCGATGAAGGACCTCATGAAAGGAGACCTTCCCTTATGTCTCAAACGTAAGCTCATGGATATGTGCATTCTTCCCATTCTTACGTATGGTGCACAAACATGGTCTTTGACTGGTCAGCAGAGGTCCGCGCTAGAGGTTTGCCAGCGAGCCATGGAGCGTAGTATCCTAGGGGTACGGTTAACGGACCGCATTAAAAACTACACTACGCTCCAAAACACAAATCACAGACGTCACCCAGAAAGCCGCCAAACTGAAATGGGATTGGGCTGGACACGTTTGCCGTATGCCGCAGGAGCTTTGGGCTAAAATCAGCACAGATTGGATCCCAGACGTTGCTAAACGCCAACGTGGTAGACCAAAACGTCGATGGCAAGACGAATTAATTAACTACAGGAGGGACTGGTGCAAACTAGCGCATAATAGGGATATGTGGAAAAGCGAGAGGGAGGCCTTTGCCCTGCAGTGGGACAATACAGGCTGAAAATAATAATAAATAATAATAATACATAGTGTTGTGTGTATGTGTGTGTGTGTGTGTAAGGGTGAGAGGGTGTGTGTGTGTATGTATGTGTGTGTGTGTGCGTGTGTGTGTGTGTGTGTGTGTGTGTGTGTGTGTGTGTGGTGTGTATGTGTATGTTTGTGTGGTACAGTTAACAAGCTTTTTTTGCAAAGAGTTGTTCCGTCTTATCAAAGCCTATATTATTGTACAGGTATACATGGGTTATTCCACATATCCCCATTGAGTATCCCCATCAATGGGGATCTGTGAACTTTTTGTCCACAAATCGCCATTGACCAATCATCAACTTAGCAATAGGGATTTATTGACAAAAACCAACATAAACTTCACAAATCCCCATTAAGTTGGCTCATCAATGGGGATATGTGGAAATCGATTGATTTTTCATCCACGAATCTCTATTATCTTGGCATCGATTTGCATAAAATTATTAAATTATAGTATCGTGTAAGTTATATTGCAAAAACGCCGGCAATTCATAATATATTATTATGCGTGTTGTTACCATAGCAACAGGTCTACGGCAACGCTTACAACAACTCCTCACTTTTACTAGTAGCCTAGTAGTTTGTCGACAAAACACGTGACTGCCCTCAGCTGCCGCAATCATGTGTCGTTTGCCGCAATTTTGCTGTCATTCGCTGAAACATCTTCTCTTTATAATTAATATAAGTTTAGTAATATAGACATACCATTCATACTTTTTGGGATATGTTTCGACATAAAAAATTCTAAACAAATAATTAACTACATGGATTATACCATCTGTGTGGTAGCGGGAAAATGATCACGTTGCTGCAGCCGCGTCGCTTATTTGTGTAGGTGCTATATCCCACTTGGGATAATTATATATTTATATCAGCGATAAATCATGATTTTGAGGGAAAGTTTACGTTGTGTTATCGTTAATTGTATGTTTGTAAAGCCCACCGCAATACAGGGATTGACCAGCACGATACATAATGCGACAGTAGACTTAAAAAAGCCATTATTATCATTCATCCATTATAGAAACCGAATATAGTACAGCCACGTTGGCGCATCCATGTCATACATTTTATATTAAAAGGATAATAAAAACATAAACACTCTCGTTTGCATAATATTCCCGAAGGAATATACAAGGTTATATTGCATCCACTTCCACCAAGTATATTTTAAGTCCAAGGTAATACGGGCCAAACTTTTCCTCTCGATTTTGAATAATTGCAATAATACTACATTTTACAAATTATTTAAAGTTTTGAAATTGAGATTAACGAAAATACTTTTTCATGCAAGTATACCCGCTGATAAAACCTAGTTGTCTAAGAAAGGTGTGGCTTAAACGTCAGGTTGTGTGCGTTAGGGGAGAATGCAATTAACCCCCTTGCACTCGCACACCTGCAATGATCTGCGCTTACAAAATCACCTCCTTACACGACTGATATCCTGGTGCTTTGCCTTCAAAAACTCGTGAGACGAAACTGTCCGCTTTGATTAATGTCTACCAAGGGGTAAATAATAATAATATTGACATGACAACAGTATATTCTGCGAATAGCTAATAGAATTGACCACGTTTAATACGTTTATTTATGAAAGGGATTTTCTATTTTATTATTTTTGATTATTCATCCTATAGGAATGCCTATGTTCATAAACAGTTTACTACACGGGAATCGAACCCGAGACTTTACTTATTTATCTACTTAATGTATCCAAGCTACAAATAAATGTGAGACTTAGATAAGTGTTACAAAGGGAATTACCGGCACTGGTCCGACAGACAACACTCACGAACAATATATAATATTTATTACGAACAATCACACATAAATTCTACATACATATATTTTATAGCCAAAATTACTTAATCTAAGTGGAGCCTAGCATTCTGTCGGGCCAATGCGCAGCAACTGGCCGACTCGTCTCTCATACCTCGCGCTTGCACACACACATTATAACGCATACATACGTACCCCTACAATACTCCCCTCAAATTTTTACATAGTTAAAAATTTAACATAAACCGTACAAAAAAATTAAACACAATACAATACACAATCCACATATCGAAAGTCTTATGGTCACCCTATCATTCATTACTTTGTTTTATAACAGTCACTCATTACACTGATAACAACATTGCGACACTATGGGATCATGTTACGCGCCTTCCGTTGCAGGTGTGCTAAACCGGCTCGGTGATTGCAGCGTAATGTATACAAAATATCGCCTGCCTACACTTGTTGCATATTTGCTTGATGAAATTTTTGTATGGAACCTTCCGTCTGTTTTTGCACCCATTTCTTTCCTCTATAATAACAGATTCCACAAAATCTACACATAATTATTGTAAACAATAGTATGCAAATTACCAACAGTAGTACTCCATAAGTTTTGATATGACTTTCAATGTTAGTGAAGTCCATTTGATTTGCTCCATTTTGGGCGATAATTACTTCTTCATTTTTGCTATATGATTTGCCCATTCTTACAATAATTTAGTAAACAGAAAAACAGACACTGACTTATTATTCGAAATACAAAATTACTTGACTGAGCTTGTTACCCGTCTAAGATGTAGATATTTAATGAGATACTCAAACAATATTATAATTATCAATAGTTGTTGCGAAATAATTTGTGCTCTACTTTACAATATCGCAAGTTTGTATAATTAATTAATACTTAAGTTTGCTATATTTTAATGTACCTAATAAATTTGTTGACATGAATATGGTGCAATTATTTTCTTACGTCAGTAAATATGTACCTCTATACATAAACATGTTATATTTGACGGATTTGCTTAGGCTCACTAATGAATTTTACCATACATAGGGTATACCAATCACACCATACAAAACAATATATCATAAAACCTATAAATTAAATCTAACTGGTGGTTTTATTTGCCGACCACACCTCGTTTTCTTACCAACTAAATTACCACCATTATCTATGTCTTTGCTAACGCTGAGATAACCTTTGCTAATTGCTTCGTTTACTTTATCTTGGCAAAGTTGTACTTTATTTACCTTATGATCATTACTTTCTTCGCTTTGCTCGTTCAAAATGTAAGCTGGCTTCAGTCTATCTATGGATATTTTTACTACTCTATTGGGTAACTGGATTGTAAATACCTTTGCGTTTCTTTCTAGAACACGATAAGGGCCTTCGTACGGTGACGTCAACCGTCTGCGTACTGCATCGTTCCTGATAAAGACATGTTCACACTTACCTAATTCTTTGTGTACGAACAGCGAGCGCGAATCCCGAAATTTATGCGAAATTGGTTTTAAAATACTTATATATTTCCTTAAACGATCTAAATACTCGTGGTCTGACACAATTTGGTTGTTTGAGATGTTATAAAAATCTCCTGGCAACCGAATTGTTTTACCATATAAATATTCCGCCGGACTTACCCCATTATCACTTCTGCCCACTGCGCGCAATCCAAATAAGACCGTAGGTAACTCGTCACTCCATGACGTATTGTTTGTCAGACGCGCTGTTAAGGCCTGCTTCATGCTCCTATGCCAGCGTTCCACTATGCCATTGCTTTGTGGTCTATACGGTGTAGTTCTACATTTTTTTATACCCATTATCTTTAAAAGTTCTCTAAATAAGTTGCTCTCGAATTGCCTACCTTGATCGGTTGTTATTTTGTCAGCCACACCAAATCGGGCAATCCAATTTTCGTAAAAAATTTTAGCTACTACTTCAGCCGTTATATCACAAACAGGAATGGCCTCGGGCCATCTAGTGCCTCTGTCTATCATGGTTATTAAATATCTATAGCATTCTTTGGTCGGTGCTAACGGGCCGACTATATATGAAATATCGCTGTAAGTTCTCTATCATACGTAGAATACCTTTGTTGAGCTTTACTAAACTTCTTAGAAAAGTATCCTAACGGTAACCACTTACCATCAATCCATTGATTAAGCGCTGCGCCAGCACAAGTGTCTGATGCGTCTGTATGTAACGATAATGGTACATTACTTACCGGATGTGATAACATAACCGCATCTCTGAGGCCTCTCTTACATTTCTCGAACGCTTCGATGGATTCCTGTGACCATGAAATTTTGGTTTTGTCTTTCTTCTTGGCACCTTTTAAAAATTCATTCAGCAGTGATTGGCGCTCAGCTGCATGAGGAATACTGTTTCTATAAAAATTTATCATACCTAAGAAACGGCGAAGCTGTTCCACGTTGTCTGGCCGAGGATATTCCACTATGGCCTTGACCTTGTGGTCGCGTGGTCGTATACCTTCGGTCGAGACTTGGTAACCTAAAAATTCTATACTTTCCTGTCCAAATTCACATTTTGATAGATTTATAGTTATGCCAAATTTTGCAAATCGTTCAAATACCTTTCGTAAGTGCGTTTTATGGCTCTTCAAGCAATCGCTGGCAATAATGACATCATCGACAAAACAAAATAAGAAATCTAATCCTTCGAGTACCGTGTTATTCATAAACCTTTGAAAACTTTGACTGGCTGTCCGCAAACCAAAATTTAATCTCATAAATTCGAATAACCCAAACGGTGTTATCACAGCCGTCTTTTTTATATCTTCTGGTGCTATTTTTACAAAATGATAGGCTTTATTAATATCAATTTTGGAAAAGATTTTCTTACCTGCCAGTATATAATTGAAGTCTAGCAATCGCGGCACACGGTAGCGGTCCGGCTTGGTGATGGCGTTCAAACGTCTATAATCTCCCACGGGCCGGATCTCTCCATTTTTCTTCGCAACGACATGCAGCGGGCTGGACCATTCACTCTTTGATGGCCTGCAAATACCTAGTTCCTGCATTAACTTAAATTCCTGTTTTACCTTATGATACCTATCAGGTGGCAGCGGTCGCGCTCTGGCATGAACGGGTGGTCCGGTGGTTTCTATATTCTGATAAACATCGTGACCATAATCGTGGTCCATATTTTTGAATGAGACAGGCTTAGTTATTTCTGAAAATTCCGACAGCAATCTACTAAACGGATGATTACTATCTATTGTAGTGATTGATAAATTATCGCAAATGGTTAAATTGCCCAGCGTTAGCAAATTTGTTTTCTTATCAACTAGTTTACGCGCACTTATATCTACTATCAGCGTATGATGTTCCAAAAAATCCGCACCTAGTATGGGTTGGCTAACATCCGCGATCACGAATGTCCAACGATATGGACGCCGAAGACCTAAGTTTACATTTAGAGTCTTTACGCCGTACGTTTTAATTTCACTTCCGTTAGCTGCGAATAATTTATAGTCCGAATGCGCACTTAATAACTTTTGTTTTCTGCTAACTGGAATGACGGACACGTTTGCACCTGTATCTACTAGAAATTTTAGTCCATTTTCCCTATCATATACACTGAGGCGGTGATTATTACTCGGTACTATCACCCCCGCCACCGTAGGTCGTACCGTGTTTAGTTTTCCGTCTGCGACGCTGCTGGTGACTTCCACGCACAGGGTTTCTCGCATTTCGTTGCTCTAACTCGGTATCGGTAATGCCACTTGCACAACCAATTCGGATCCGCTGGTGTTCTGGACCTTGACCTTGACCGTCCTCGGAAAGCACCATGCCTTCTGCGACCACGAAACACGCTTCGACGATGCTGCGCAACCTCTTCACGTAGAGATGCTACTTCCAAGTTCAACTTGTGCATTTGCGTCAATATCTCGTTCATGGGCAGTTGAGTGGACGACTGGTTGTTGGTACAAGAGCTGCTCACCTCGGCAATTTCTCCATCCCGTACATTCTCCATCACCTTGTCAGCTATGTTTGCCAAGTTCTCCAGGGTTTGGTCCTGACTGACTGTCAATACTGCTCTTACAGATGCTGGTAATCGCGCGATCCAAAGACTGTGTAACGTTTTGTCTGATGCTTGGGCGTTCCTACCCAGGTCTCGCATACGGCGCAACAGCTGTGAAGGTTTTTGTGTTCCTAGCTCCATCTCACCCACAAGCTTCTGAAACTGGCGCTCTGCACTTTCCTCGTATACCTGTAGTAGTCGCTCCTTAATGGCATTATATTTCTCTGCGGCTGGTGGCGCTACCAGAATGTCGCTGACTTGCTGTAACGCGTCGCGTCCTAGCTTCGCTACCACTAAATGGAATTTAACCTCATCACTTGGTTTTTGCGGTTTTAGGATACTTTCTATCTGCGCAAACCATAGTCGCGGCATTTCCGCCCAAAAATCTGGCAATCGGGATTGTACACTTATCGCGGCGATCTCACTAGTTTTCAAGTCCGATATACCTGTGTTCGCGTTCGGGTCACTGTTCATTTTGTCACTTATACTCGGTTTCACGGGACTCAATGGTTGGAACATCATACACTATAAACTACACTTATATTTACGCTTAATAATTAACCAATGTAGCACTAAATCACGTCGGGGTCACCAATTATAGGAATGCCTATGTTCATAAACAGTTTACTACACGGGAATCGAACCCGAGACTTTACTTATTTATCTACTTAATGTATCCAAGCTACAAATAAATGTGAGACTTAGATAAGTGCTACAAAGGGAATTACCGGCACTCGTCCGACAGACAACACTCACGAACAATATATAATATTTATTACGAACAATCACACATAAATTCTACATACATATATTTTATAGCCAAAATTACTTAATCTAAGTGGAGCCTAGCATTCTGTCGGGCCTATGCGCAGTAACTGGCCGACTCGTCTCTCATACCTCGCGCTTGCACACACACATTATAACGCATACATACGTACCCCTACAATCCTGTTCTACAATTTTTATTATAACCGCCTCTCAAAAATGTAAGTTAATATGACGCTACACTAGCGATATGTAACGAATAATATCGGAAACTAATAGGAAAATGAGATGCACTATGAGATATGAACGGCAAGAAAAATATTGTTATTTGTATCTCCTTTTCATAATACAATAAAATATCAATATATACAGAACAGTATATAGTATGGAGACCAAATTAGGTACCTGCATCAGTTATTGTTGAAGTTGAAATTGCGACGCCGCGCTGGTATTCCCGCAGAACCTATACATTATGTGAGTAAATTACAATAGGTGAATAGCAACCGCCACATACTATATCACCAAACAGAACTTGTTTTAGTTTTTTTTGTGATACAATACACAATAATTACCGTTCATACGTTGTAATTGCTGTCATCTTAATCAATAAAAGTAGAAAAACAGTCAGAATCTTTAAATGACTATGATAAATCTTTTACTACCACGGATATAATTATATTTATAATTCGTATATCCTAATGCTAACTAATATTATAAAAGCGAAAATGAGTTTGTTTGTTTGTTACCTTTTTACGCCTAAACCACTATACCGATCATTATGAAATTTTGTATATACGTTGTCAGGTGTACAGAAACGGACATAGGCTACTTTTCATCCCGAAAAAAATTACTGTTTTCGAGGAAAACAACAATAACGTTCTTATGATAATAGATGGCGCCACATGTTTTTCGAATCATTATTGAATTATATTATTACAAGCAGAGTACAAATTGATTGTTAAATTCTAAATTAACACGAGCGAAGCCGCGGGCAAAAGCTAGTATACATATACTATATACATATAGTATACAATATATATTTTGCAATAATATCGCTAAGTTAAACATTTACATTTTTAACGTGTTTCCGAATGAACGCTCTTTTTTATTTGTCAAGATGGCGTATATTGCGTCCGCCCAGTGTCAACGGACCGAAGACAGTTGCATAATACAATACACATGGAGTGTACATACATAATTAACAATAATAAACGATTAAAACAATATTAAACTATTATTAACAATAATAAAACAACATTAAATTATGAAGCAAAGTGAAACAAACATATTTAAACGTAAATCTTTGAATAGTGTAAACCATACAGGTATATTCATATGACTCACATAGGTAACAAATATAGGAAACAAATGAACGAACAAACCCGTTGGATATTAACTGTTCGGAAGAGGGTGATAGAGGCAAGAGGCGTGGTCAAACATCAAACGTAGTGTGCAATTCAAGGGGGTGAGTGCAATATAGAGAATGCACACATCTGCAAGTAGCACAACACTAGCAAAATGAACTCCTCGCTTAGCTGATAGCCTGGTAAACTGGTGACAAAAACACGTGAGCTGGTGCTACCCACCAAAGTGCATACACACGTAACATAAAATATTATTGTTCTACTAGATGACCCGGCAAACGTTGGTCTGCCATATAAATTATTTCGTAGCGGTATGAAATATACTTTACGATCTATTCTTATACCTACCAAATATACATAAAAAGATTATTTCACCACAAACACCGTGACAACAGATTTTTATATATACTTATATAGATAGACAAGATCAACCCTTTAACGTTATTCCATTTTAAATTAAACAGTTTACGTATGTAATTATTTAAATGATAAGCTGAAAAAATTAATAATATAATTTTGTTAATATTAATCTTTCAATCACAAAAACGCTAGATGGGCGTTGTGGAATGCTGATTAAAAAAAATTGGTTGTCCGTAAAGTCGGTTTACGGACGATAGTTTAACGTGACAACGACATAACAAAGTTTCTTTCCCGTAACGTTACAATGAGCATAACGGGACAATGAGCGTAACGGGACAATGAGTCATCCTTTTTCGTGCATGCAGCCGGCGTTCATCGATTTATTAGACGTTGTCACGTCAAAAATAATTTTACAACATAACTCTTCGACAGTAGACAAATTTAGACTCACGGCTATATACATATATATCACCGAAGCGATGCGTAGCAGTATAAAACAAATTAAGGTCCCACAAAATAGGTGGATAACAATCTGTTGCCAATCCGGTACACTTCCTCCAAACTTCTTTCTGACTAATAAATGCGAATATGAGTTTATTTGTTTGTTACGCTTGCACGCTTTAACTAATCGACCAATCATCATGAAATTTCGCATACCAGTTGTTAAGGGTATAGAAAGGGTCGTTTTAACCAGAAAAAAGTATTGTTCCCTAAGAATAGCTTGTTAATTATAAAACAAACTCAATAAAATTTTAGCCTACCTAGGTATTTATACTTACGATCAACATTACCAGATACGTATGCCATGAGACAGTCAACAAGTCAGGTCAGTCAGGATCGTAGCAAATGGAAGTTCGTAGTTTCTGCCTACCCCTCTGGGAAACAGGCGTGAATCTATGTATGTATGTCGTACAACCCTATCGAAACCTCGAATAGTTATTAGGTTTATTAGGTTTGCGTTTAACGTGAAACAGGTGCAATGGTATATAAGTTGGAGTATAAATAATCACGTGGTTGTTGTTATGCTTATCCTATAGGTTAACAGCCAAATGAAGAGATAATATTAAACAGAACAGTGGTTATAGCAAAATATATGCTACGGCTACGGACGCCACTAATTTCTTTAATTCATATTGTTTAGTGCGTACTTTCTTAGTGTATAATATAAAATATTGTCCTGGAAAAACTAAATGATCGGGTTGACCGACCAAAGTTACGTCACGTGTGTTTTCCCCAAAAATCTACCAGGCGCCCAGCCGAGCGAAGAGATCAGTTCGTTTGATTACTTTTACTTTCAACATTGAATATCTAGTGAAAGTACTCACAAACTGAAGTACTGAATGTAGCTACACAGAGACTAGCTTCGTATTGGTTATGTTACTTGAGTGCTTGAATTAGATTAGATGGGTCAACCCGATCATTTAGTTTTTCCAGGACAATATTTGTTATAAGACCTTCTTCTCATAGGTGTGTAGCCTCTGCTTATTTAGTTTTTTTAGCAATAATGATAACTATTTAGGACGCACATTATTTTGTAAGGTCAGAGATGCGTGTTATCCAAGCCGAGACCTCTGCGAGGCATTCCAATAGCCTTCAACACTAGGCTAGCTGCTCCATTTCTAATAAAAATATTTAGGTATGACTAATTAAGTATGTACTACGGTGACAACCAAAAAGGCTGTGGTGGACTGATAACCTTGAAGAAGTAACTAATAAAAGTAACGTCTTTGGACTGGTTGCGAAAGAAATATTGATGGAAATGTAGCGCTGAGATTTTAATGCCAATTGTTCTGTTCTTTCATTTTCAGAATTCCAAAATTCTTTCATTTTCCAAAATATATATATGTACATAATAGCCCTCACACCTATTTATCCAAAGGAATAAGCAGAGATGCATTAAACCCACATGTTGGTAAACACGGTTTTAGGTCCAACATAATAGAAGTGAAACTATTTCTGTCTACCGGACACAGTTTTAGTCTCGGTGCTCCTACTAAGAATTTCTTGTTAGACAAACCCAATATAATTGTAACCTAATCTACGAATTTATTGAAATATAAAATATATATTTTGGATTTGTCTTATATAAGCGATACTTAAATATTAAAATATATTTAATTTTTGTAGTAGTTTTATAATACTACTAGCTTTTGCCCGCGGCTTCGCTCGCGTTCATTTAGAATTTGACAATCAATTCGGGTTGTACTCTGCTTGTAATAATATAATTCAATCATGATTCGAAAGACACGTGGCGCCATCTATTATCATAAGAACGTTATTGTTGTTTTCCTTTTCGGGAACAGTAATTTTTTTCGGGATGAAAGGTAGCCTATGTCCGTTTCTGTACACTTGACAACGTATATGCAAAATTTCATGATGATCGGTTCAGTGGTTTAGGCGTGAAAAGGTAACAAACAAACAAACCCATTTTCGCTTTTATAATATAGGATTAGGATTAGGATAATTTCTTTTGTTTGTTTGTTACGCTTTCTTAGCTAATATTTTCCTTTATTTTTAGAATTTAGTTTTATATGGACAATGACATATTATGGCATAATGACTGCAACACCTGGTACATAAATGAGTTGTAAAATACTGAAATTATAATTTGACGGCACTGGTGATTTAAAAGAGTGGTCTTGAGTTTCTTGCAGGTATCTTCTCATAGGACCTTTTGCCTGAACCTTGCAACTAACATAAATGTAAATTCAGTAAATGTAACAAACTCACTAACCCCTTTGACGTTCATAAGTGTGACTTTGTGACCTAAGTGAATAAATGATTTTTGACTTTGACTCACGCCTTAACTACTCGACCGATCATCATAAAATTTCGCATACACGTTCTCTGTACACGAGGAATAAAAAAGTGTTGACAAAATGTGTGATAAAATGAAAAGTCTAGATTAATGCGAGTGACGCCGCGGGCAAAATCTAGTATATGATAATATAATTTTATTAAGGTGTAAACATACATTAGACTAATATAATGCCAACAAGCCCTAACACGTTTATTGTTTATAGGTCCGTTCCTAAGATTCAGTGCTCTTCAAGATCCAGAAGCGAAGCGAGTTTCAAGCGCGCCAGATCAATGCCACGTGTTTCTCGATATTGCAGTACCAGGCAATAATGCGAGTGAAGAGATGTCATAATTCGGTGCAACAACAATGTACTGTCTATAAAAATGATCCAGAGACTAATTTTTAAAATATTATTATGTGTAAGATAATTGTTATGAGCTCTTAACTTCGCCATTAGACTCAAAATATTCAATTTCAAAGCGTGGTAAACTATACTACTATACTAAATCCGACAATCTATGCATATGTATGATTATAATTAGTATCTTGGGTGTATTTCCTTCGGGCGCAATGGGAAAACCTTCACAGTCCTAAATTGTATCAATAGAATTTGCCGGAAGTAAGGAAGTGTTTGAGTTATGAAATACCTAAACGTTATAATATCGATAGCATCTACAAATTAAAATTTTAAGTAACAAAATAAAGCCCAATGCAAATACTAACACCATTACTCCCCAAATTACTTAAAACAAATACCTGTAAATATTATAACAATCATTTAAATATCGTATGAAAATTTCATTCAAATGTTTTAAAACCCTGTTCGTTAAAACGCGTTCCAAGCGGCACCGAGCTTCAAAGTGTGACCTCTCAGTACTGGTCTCTACCAGGCTAGCAGATATCAACAGAGCTTTCATTGTATCGTTCGATATTTAATAGTCTAAGAGCTAGCTGCGCTTTTGAAAGGGAATTTCAGGTAAGCTAGCTTTTAATTTTTTTCTATTTTTACTATACTATAAATTAGCTTGGCAGGCATACTATTTGGATGGCAGAAAAGGTTGTATTTATATGTACGCATAACAATAAAAAAAATATAAAGGTTATGTTCGATCCTTTCGTATACTATAAAATTAAATATAATGCTCACCTAACTTCAGTGCAAATAAATTCATCTGACAGTGAAGACGTGTGTGTTTTTTCTAAGAAGCCCGGCAATCTATATTGAACCTTAATCACTTTAACAGGTTGGTTTATTATCAGACAAATTATGTATACTATATTTCAGACAAATTATGTATTACTATATATGTATACTATATCTTATTTAAATAGGTAAATTGATAGATCATTATAATATACAGAATGTCCCAGAAGTCGACGTAAAGCCGCAATCAGGTAACAGGCTAAGTTATAATAGTACGGACCTTTTAAATGTGCTAAATAAAAAAAATAATGGCAATCGCCATCCTTGTCTGACGACCGATGAAACGCGATAACTATCTTTCACTTTAATCTATCTTTAACAGCTGGCAACCCCTACTTGCGGCCACTTTTACATAGGCGGACATATTTTGTCATGGACAAAAAAAGTTAGCTTCAATTTAAGATATAAATGATGAACATACGTCATGAACGTATAAATGTAACAAAGTATGACCTGTTTAAACCTGGCTGCGAATAGGTTGCGGCCGAGTGCGCAACGGCAACCATAACTTTTCAAGTTCTGTACATATATTACTGTGCAGTGGATTATAGTTTATTTTATGAACACGTGAATGTAATTTTTTGGAAAAAGTCATTTAATAATATTTTAATTAAAAATACTAGCGCCCACATTTTGATTGGCACCTTGGCAAAAATATGTTCCCCCATTTATAATTATACATAAAAAATAGATTTTTATTACATACTCGATTCATGTAGCAATCTTGCAGCCGGATCTTAGACTATAATGAAAATTTTAATAGTAAAAATACTTTGATGAAATTAATCAATATTATTTAAAAAAATGTCTAGAATTAGTTCAGTTCTATCTGTGTAGTTTAAATGTGCAAAGTATGTAAAACTTAAAGAGATAATAAGGCGATAATAATATAATCTGTCCAACGACAATGGAATTGACATATACATACTTAAAAAGTCATGTTTAACTCCGATTCTTAAATGGGCGATGCTAGCTCTCGGACTATGTGGTGGCGCGGAATGAGGAGGGTGCATCGGGGTCGCTTACACAGAACTGGATGGACATCCTTGTTTATTGCGTAGCGCTGTCTCAAGTACTGAAAACTATATCAATACTACTAGTGTTTGCCTGCTGTTTTGGCCATTAGTATTATTCGTTGTGAAAATAAATTATTCTTTGTATATATATTAACTTTTAATTATTACAATAAGTGTTTATTAGGATCTTTTGTAGCTGTTCTACAAAAGGATGTTGACATAGACTAGTCGTCATAAAATTGTTATTTCGATGTAAATCTACCATCTATGAACGCAAACATTACACAGTAGAAACAGACGTTCATTGATACTTAAACCTAACTAGTTGTCCCGACAGACGCTGTACTGTAAACACGAAAAAAAAAGAAAAATAAATCTAAACCATTCTCGATCCACTAAAACACACACAAAAAATTTCATCAGCATCGGTCCAGCCGTTTAGGAGAAATGTAATTACAAACACACGCACAGAAGATTTATATAAATATATCGACAGAATAGGATCGTTATAGTACTTACTTATATTATCATCTACCTTCTAGCAACATTACACATGACAACAGCAAGAGATAAATGATTAAAGAAACATTTCACTAAGTTGGCTCAGAGCATATTAAAGCTTAACTTCTAATTTAGAAGATCTAAAACTATGGCAATTTCTTGTCCCCTAGATCAAAGAGTACCAATATCAACTTTAGTTATGTTACAACACATTTGGTTGGTTAGCCAATCACAGATCAAGAGATAACAAAAAACCGTTTATTAAAATATTTAAATCAACATACAATAAATACATACTCATTTTTATTATAGTTAAAAGCGCCTCCATCGGGGTGAGTGTTAGGGGTATTGGGGAGATATTGAATGGAGCACTGTTGCACATGATACAAAAATAGACACATATAGCAACATGTATCAATTTGATACAGGCATCTCTTCGCTTGACTGACAGCCTGGTATTCCGACGTCGATACCTCCCCCAACGTTTTCACTAGTCTTTGTATAATTAAATCCAAAGTGTGCACTACTACTCCTGTACCATTCTCACAAATATAAATTACTTGATTTATTTGACACTTTATTATTTTATTAGTTAATTTATCACTCGCTTTAGCGGTGAAGGAAACATCATGAGAAAACCTGAATGACTTAAAGTTCTGCATCATGTTCTCGACGATATGTGATGTGTGCCAACCTACTCTGGGCCAGCGTTGTGGACTGTAGCCTAGCCCTTCTCACACTGATATGAGCCCCGTGCCCAGCAGTGGGATAGTTTATATACAGGGCTGATATTATTTTATTTATTACTAGATGTTACCGCGGTTTCGCGGTTTCGCAGTTTCGTTTATCGTTACTGCGCCGACCCCGTGGGTCGTAGCGTGATGTTATGTAGCCTATAACATTTCTCGGTAAATAGGCTATCCAACACAAAAATAATTTTCAAGTCGAACCAGTAGTTCCTGAGATTAGCGCGTCCAAACAAACAAACAAACTCTTCAGCATTATGATATTAGTATAGATTAATTTTATTTAGGTATTAATCAAGTCATTATCCACACATTTCTTATGACGATACGTTGCTGTCAATTGCTGTTTTCTCTACAGCCTCATATTTTCAAAAATATATAAAAACTAATCATATAGTAAAAGCTTTTGCACCACGTTAATTTAATTACGTACATATTTATTGGTTTTAAAAAGTTTTTAAAAATAATTTGTAATCTTCTCCCTAGCCTTTATTATTCCCCAGTCACTTGAGGTCGGCTTTCTAGTCTAACCGGATTTGACTGGATATCAGTTTTTACACGGAGCGATTGCTATCTGACCTCGGCAACCTGAAGGCTAACGATACTCTAAGGCGAGACCAGTGTTAGGATATTAGAGGGCTCTAACTTCCCAATAACGACTGCCATAGATGTTCATGGCAGCCGGGACCGACGGCTTAACGTGCTCTCCGAGGCACGGAGCAGGCGATAATTGTCAATCAATACGCACATAATTTCGAAAAGTCATATAACTTCCGAAAGTCAGAGGTGCGCGGCGTGGGTTTGTACCCGAGACCCTCTGCATTGTAGTCTGTTGGTCTCCCTACTGAGAAATAATTTATAATCCACTTGAAAATAATTTATAGGTAATGATAAATAATATTTTATTCTATATAGTGGATCATAGGTAGGTACATAATACAGATATTATAGTTAACATTGCTTAGTTCAGCAGTTAAGTAGCAGGGGTGCTGCTGCTTACACAATAGCGGTCAGTAGCATCTTAAATAATTTTGTTTCGTGTTTATACTTTCAGAGGTTTGTCGATGTCTTGGCGTTGGCTGGTATTTCTTCAAGCTAGGTTTAAAGAGAGTTCTTCTTTCACGGTAGGCAGTGGCTTTGCTGTGTCCTGATATTGCTGAAGTCCATGAGCAGTGGTTACCGCTTTCCATCAGGTGGGCCACTTGCTCGCACTTGCACTTTATTTTATAGTAGATAGCAGGTTATGTTAGGTTAATGACAGTATTTTTTCCTGGATGAAAGGTACCCTATATCCTTTTCTCTTCCTCTGGCAACGTGTGTGCGAAATTTCATGATGATCGACTGAATAGTCAAGGCATGACAACAAACAAACTCACATTCGTATTTATAACATTAGTTAGGATACTCAAACTGATTACTTTTTGAAAACTTAAAGAGACATCGAAGCGTTTAATACCTGCTATTTGTGTGTATAAGAAATCATATTTTTAAATATATAATTTGAGTGCTGTAAAGGGATTATACTATTTGAAAAATTATAAATTAGTAGTGATCCTGTCAACTCTCCAGTTCAGCGATAATGCTTTTGTTAAGAGTGGAGTCATGTCAGTAATGGAATATGTGAAGTTTGAACCCACAACCGATTGATGAATGGATGCAATTACTTACTAATCTAAT
Source organism: Catocala sponsa (assembly GCA_963564715.1). NCBI lineage: Eukaryota > Metazoa > Arthropoda > Insecta > Lepidoptera > Erebidae > Catocala > Catocala sponsa. The sequence continues at coordinate 30,166,401 of OY751327.1, forward strand.
TACACGCCGGTCAAACTCCTAGGTCACCCTCCTTACAGCCCTGACCTAGCACCGTGTGAATTCTTTTTTATTATTCCCGAAAATAAAAATCAGCTCAAAGGGATACCATTTTCGTCGCTGGAAGATTCGCTGTCAGCGTTCGAGTAGAATGTAAACGAGGTGTCTGTGGCGGACTGGAAAATGTTTTTAGAAAACTAGTTCAGTCGAATGAAACTTTGTATAGAGGCTGATGGAGAGGAGTTTAAAAAGATTTAATAAACTAATTATTTACCTATAGAAAACTTTTTTATTTTCGCAAATCTTTTTGAGTGTCCCACGTATGCCATAATAGAAAGCTTCAGCGCCGTGCGTCCACAGTTCGTTTTTTTCCTTGTCCAGCTACCAGGCTTGCAAGCGAGTGAGGAGATAGCGGTGCAACAAACTTCACACATACACAATTGGGAGGGTACATCGGAAGCTCCACCCCATCCCTGGGATCGACCTTGACTTTGATTCACAAAGGACAATGACATGTTCAAGCTTCAATTTCATTAATGTTGAACAGCGCCATCGTCATTTCATTGGTGAATGAATACAAGCCACGTATTTGATACCGAGGTTCACGAAAATTCACTAGAGGTCATTAGTTTCTAAGATATCGTTTTATAATCCCTACTAATCCTTACTAATATACTAATAATATTATAAATGCGAAAGTAACTCTGTCTATCTGTCTGTCTAACTCTGTCTGTCTGTTATGCTTTAAACCACTGACCGATCTTGATGAAATTTGGTACAGTTGTAGAGTAGACCTTGAGAAAGAACATAGACTTCTTTTGTTACAGAAAGGGCATGAACGGGTTGATATAAGTGATGAAAGTTTGTATGGGAATTCGACATTATCATAGATAAAACACTATAAAAATTTATTAAAATAAGCTATTTGCTGTAAACCATAGCAGTTTGTGTATGTATTATTTGCAAAATAAGTATCCTTAAAAAATGTATTATGCTACAATGTTATTATTCCACGCGGACGACTAAAGCTAGTTATACATATTTTAAAACAAAGTATAAACAACACAAACTAATTACTAATAGAATATCCATAAAGTAAATGTTGTATTAATTGATTTTTTTGTGTTGAATATTTATTTCTGCCGCTCAATTCATAGTTTTGTTCAGTGTGTCTGTGTGATAGTAGACACAATAACATTAAGGTGCTCAGTAGTATGAACAACTGACAGTACTTATTTATCGAATCAGTATTTACTGGCGATATATTACGTACAACTCTGTCGAAGCCTCCATATCAGGGATGGTGCTATTTAATTATTGTTTGCTACATTAATACACACTTGCTTAGCCCATTACAGTATATGTATTAAAGTACAGTCACTTTGTCGGTGTTATGATTCTCTAACGGGCAAGCAAAGGGATAACTTTAAGCTGGACAATAGCTGTAGCTACGAATAAATGCTACGGCTAGTGTCGTAACTCGTAGCCAACCGCTACGAAGATTCAGATTTCAAATATTTTCATAAACTTTAAGCAGATTTCCTAACGAGGTGTTCCTTCATGGTTAATGAAAACTAACAATTAATTGAATTCGAGACCTCTCTTGCACTTCAGTCGCTCTACCGCTGCCTCTCTCAAAGATTGTTACTAGCGTAGAAGCTCATCTTATATGAATGCTAGACATTAAAAGGTAGTAGAGCCAAGCTGGTTACAGCAGGAATGGGCCGGCTCGACCGGGGAAGTACTACCCTCTCACAGAAAATCGACGTGAAACAACAGTGTTTCACTGCTGTGTTTCGTTCGGTGAATGAGAGCGCCGGAGGCCTAAGCATGAGGTGACGATTCTCGCAGCTTATGAGGGACCTGCAGAGTATCCGTAGAGTCATTGTGTGGGTGGCGCGAGTCGACCCGGCGGCCAGGGAGAGCCGTAGAAACGGTGCTCTGCTGGCCGCCCGCGGTATAGTCCAGAGGCCCAACCGAGTCTAACCAACTAGGTTGGCTGGTCGTGCCGGATGGTGACCGGAGGGTGGGTCCCGGCGAGCACTTTCGGGAGGGTACGGGGGTCCTTCCGTCCGTCGGATCGGCTATCGCCATACCATACAGTTATATGACAAAACTTGCTCTGCGCCTTGCCCCACTTTGCTGCGAGAATAGCCGCCTCTTTTTTTTCACGCTTCCCCTTCCTTTCACTCTATGGCAGTACGAACAAAGCATTGTCGTTCAACAGCAGCCAATCGCCGTAACCCCACTGCTGCTTCCTGTGTCGTGGAGTTTATTAACATCAGAGGACTCCACGCTAACCTTAATGCCGTCCATCACCACCTGGAGACGGCTCGGCCGGCAATGCTTTTTCTAACGGAGACACAAATACGCCGTCCTGCAGACACGAACTACCTGCAATATCCCGGCTACGTGCTAGAGGAGTGTTTCCTCGCGAAAGCCGGGGTATGCTTGTTTGTTAGGGCGGATATTTGCTGTCGCCGTCTACAATGCCTAGAGGACCCTTCCTTCTCTGTCCTTTGGGTACACGTAGATCATGGCTCTTTCAGCCAAATCTACATGTGCCTCTACCGATCCCATTCAGGAGACGCTGAGACAACTCGACTCTTCAATTACCTGAGTCAGGCGGCAGACGACGCGCAGGAGCGGTTTCCGAACGCTGAGTTGGTGTTCTTGGGAGATTTCAATGCCCACCATGAGACCTGGTTGGGTTCTCCCAAAACAGACCACGCGGGACGAACTGCCCATGCGTTCGCTCTCACGCGTGACCTGTCTCAACTGGTACTCCAGCCCACCCGGATACCAGATATTACAGGTCAGGCGCCCTCTCTGCTCGATCTGCTGCTGACGAGTAACCCGAACCGGTACAGTGTGTCGATTCGTGCTCCTTTGGGCACCTCAGACCACTGTCTGGTTTGTGCCACAGCTGTTGTTGTTACGCCCCCACGACCCGAGGAGGCAAGACGACGACTGTGGCACTACTCGTCGGCAGACTGGGATGGAATGCGGGAATACTTCGCATCCATCCCTTGGGCTCAACGCTGCTTTGAGAACAGGGATCCATCAGAGAGCGCTACTGCTGTCGCTGGTGAAATCATCCTGGGTATGGAATATTATATTCCATACAGTGATGTCACGAGCGGCGGCAGGAAAAGGCCCTGGTTCGGGCGTGAATGCGCCGATGCTGTTGAACGCAAACAGACCGCGTATCGCGCTTGGACCAGGGCTCGCACTCTCCACGACCCTAACGTGGATCACCTGAAGGCAGCGTTCAACCAAGCCACAAAGGTCTGCAAGAGGGCATACTTAAGAGCGGATGCCCAGCGCGTCGCACGGTTCGGCCAGGAACTAATGGCGCATCCTACGGGCAGTCGTAGCTATTGGCGCCTGGCCAAGGCCGTGCAGTCCAACTTCTGCCAGACCATGCTGCCCCCTCTGAGGTATCCGAATGGATCACTGGCTCATCGGCCGCAGGAGAAAGCAGATCTGCTTGCAAATCTCTTTGCGGCCAACTCCCGAATCGATGACTGCGGTTCGCAGCCGCCTAACATTGCCAACTGCGGCTACACCATGCCTGATATATGTATGTATCAGGCAACGAACCGTTCGTGCGATACTGCAGTCTCTCGATGTTCGGAAAGCCAGTGGACCTGACGGCATCCCAGCTGTGGTTCTTAAAAATTGTGCAGCGGAGTTGTCTCCCACACTTACGCGCCTATACCGGACGTCTTACGTCGCAGGCATTGTGCCTGAGGCTTGGAAGGAAGCGAACGTTCAACCGATTCCCAAAAAGGGGGACCGTTCCGAGCCAAGCAACTATCGACCCATAGCTATCACCTCGGTGCTTTCCAAGGTGTTCGAGCGGATTATAAACACCCAAATTGTCCGCTACCTGGAGGATCAATCGTTGATCAATGATCGCCAATACGGCTTTCGGTCTAAACGATCAACGGGTGATCTTCTAGCGTTCGTCACGCACCTCTGGGGTGAGGCTATGGACAAGCACGGCGAGTCTTTGGCTATCAGCCTTGACATAGCCAAAGCTTTCGACAGAGTCTGGCACCGGTCTCTTCTTTCCAAGCTTCCGGCCTATGGCTTGCCCCCTCAACTGTGCACCTGGATTGCAAGTTTCCTGCAGAAGCGTCGTATTCGGGTCCTTTGCGACGGTCGCGCTTCCAAATTTATGCAGGTTAATGCAGGAGTGCCTCAGGGTTCTGTCTTATCCCCTACGCTCTTTCTTCTGCATATCAATGATATGTTGAATCTCGGCAACATACATTGTTATGCGGACGACAGTACCGTGCATAGGCGATATCTCGGACATCCTGGGGCCAAACAGTCTGAGGTTGAGGGGAAAAGGCAGAATCTTGTCGTTGAACTTGACCAGACCTTGGACCGCATCTATGAATGGGGTTCCAAGAACTTGGTCGAGTTCAACGCCAAGAAGACCCAGGCATGCGCGTTCTCTATAAAAAAGTCTCCGTTCCTTCCCCTCCCTTCACTGAAGAACACTCCACTGGTGATACGTGACAGTCTCTCCATCTTAGGTATGGATCTTTGCCGCTCCCTTAATCAGAAAACCTATATCGAGAGCGTCATTAAGCAAGCTTCGCGAAAACTCGGAGTTCTGAACAGGGTGAGGCGGTTCTTCACGCCTGGGCAACTGTGCCTATTGTATAAGGCACAAGTGCGCCCTTGCGTGGAGTACTGTTCTCATCTTTGGGATGGCTCCGCGCAGTACTTGCTGGACGCTCTCGACCGGTTACAGCGGCGGGCTGTCCGTATCATCGGAGATCCAGAGGTCACGAGTTCACTGGAACCTCTGCAACTCCGTAGAGACATTGCCTCATTGGCATGTTTCTACAGAATATACCACGGGGAGTGCTCTGAAGAGTTATTCCACCTTATCCCGCCCTCCCCTTTCCTATCCAGAACAACGCGTGCTGGGCTCTGATGCCATCCTTACACGGTAGAGTCGATTAGAGCACGTACCAAAAAGTTTGGGTCCTCATATCTCTGCTGAACGACCAAGGCATGGAATTCTCTGCCAAGGCACGTGTTTCCTTCTTCCTTCAATCCTGGGTTCTTTAAGCGGGGCGTGAAAAAGCATCTTCTCAGGCCGTCAAAGTAGAGACCTCAACATCGCCTCGGCTACTGTGGGGGCGATGTGGAGGCCACTGCTCTTAGACCACACGACTGCTTACCATCAGGTGGAGTGTGGTCATTTTGACGAGCAAAATAAAAAAAAAAGACACCAAATTATTGAAATATACTTTATTTTATATCATTTAAGTTGACTACGTCTTTCTTTTAGATACATTGTTTCAGTTATATTTTTGTTTTTGATGATAAAGCCGGCAGTTAAGGCCCAGCGCTTAACTTCCGGCTTCATCATCAAACCCTACAATTAAACCACCTGATTTCTTCATTTGTCTATATTGTGACACGACACGTGGTTGGAACTGAAAATCAGTACTGGGGTGGGCTATGCCCAACTCAGTGTATGCTGAGCGTCCATCCAGATTTCTTAAGCACGACGTATCTTTCGCAAATAACTTTGATTAATATTGTAACTATTCTTATAATATTGGGATAAATAAGTCTTGAACATAACCTGCTGCCAAACCATGCATTTGACAGTTGACACGCGGTGAACGCCACGTAGCTATGTACACGTTGCCAGCCACGTCTGAGGCACAGATTAAAAACTTAAAAGTCGATCGCGCGTGACGTGCATTCTCCATGGAGGTATAGATAAACAATGTTTATGTTTACCTTCATGGAAGTCTCGTAGCGTAAGCGAGTGACCAAAGTTTATGTACTGCTGGCACATTTGAAACGTGTCATTTGTGGCGCAGAGCTGTCACTTTAATTTGTGTTTATTAATTATTAATGATTGTGTATATGTGTGTTCTATTATAATATTGTAAAAGATTTCGTGATTTTAGAAATAAAGTATGTTTTCTTTCTTTCTTGCTTTTCTTTCTTATTTGTACGGGCCAACGAACGCATATTTGTCGCGGTCAGCATTTTACGTCCAACATGGAGTTTTGTAATGCGTTACTTTCTTTGAAAATACAACGGTACATAAGCAAGACGGCCGGTATGAAGTACGCCGCCCTCTCAAGCAAGAATACGAGAAGCAGTTAGGATTATCTAAATCAATAGCTATTGCCTAGTTTCATCAATTGGAACGTAGATTACCAAGAAACAAAGATATATCTAAAGATTACAAGTTATTTATAGATGAGTACATTGCACTCGGTCATATGAAACCTGCATCAAATAAAATAATACACGATTATTATTTATTGCACCATTGTATTTTATGAGTTGACTCTGCAACTACAAAATTACGTGTTGTGTTTAACGCGTCGTCGAAAACGTCAAGTGGGAAAAGCTTGAATGATATCATGGCACGGGGTCCAAATTTACAAAAAGATCTTCAATCCCTTATTTTAAAATGGCGTCAGTATCAGTATGTCTACACTACTGATATTGAGAAAATGTTTAGACAGATATTGGCAACTGAAAAAGAGCTAAAAAATTATATAGAGGGATTCACCTAAACATGTAATAAAATAATATCAGTTGACCACCGTTACCTTTGGCACAAAAGCTGCTTCGTTTTTAGCAATGATGACACTGCAGCAATTAGCAAGGGCTGAGCAAGGACGACATCCGGGCAGTGAAGCTATTACCACGTTACGGCAATCGTTTTACATGGACGATACGCAGGAACTAACCAAAGAGTTTAGAAATAACGAAATGGTTAAGATTGTATGGTTGATTATTCTATTATATTATCGATTCGATCATGAAAATCATATTTTTAGTAATCAAAATCCAATGAGATTAAATTTATAGCAAGTACCAACATCACTATTCATAAAATTACTCCAAGTAAAGACCTATGTATTATAATAATCATTTAGATATTGAATGCAAATTCCATTCAAACATTTTATAACTCAGTTCGCTAAAATACATTCCGAGCGGCTCCGAGCTACGCGGTGTGACCTCTCGCTACTATCTGCTACCAGGTTGCCAGACATCCGCAGAGTTTTCATTGCACCACCCTGTATGAAACAGTCTAAGAGCTAGCTAAGCATGCAAAAGGTAATTTCGGGTAGGCTAGGTATTTAATATTTTTATTATTTTGTCATCTAGGTATACTTTGCAAGCATGGAATCCGGCTCGCTGTAGAGATTCCGTTTATTTCTACGCATAACACCGAAACCGATTAAATATGAGAGCTGGTTTACTGTCAGACAAATCACGTTCACGCGTGAAAGCTCTACATTACATTACATTGAAATAGGTAAACTAATGGATTATTAACCTCCGAGTCTTCTTCAGAGGTTAATGAAAACACTATGTGGGTCTGTGTGTTAATGACAGGCATAACTCCGGAACCACTGGACCGATTGACTTGTAACTTGGTGTGCAGACACCTTGAGGTCATACCTCGGTCGATTTTGAATATGGGCCCTGTGGGTCAAAAGCCTCTGAGATATAGGGGTAATTTATTTGCATTACTTTTACATTTATGACGAAGAGGTTGAATCCTGAGTTTTTACATCCATCTCGTACAATACATAGTCTGTAAAGTCACAATGTGTATGTTACACCCACGTCTCAGGTAATTTTTTAGGTTTCATCTTCATAGGACGTAAAGTAAAACTAGACTTTTTCAGTATTGGGTCACGATTCTAAACGCGCACCTTGTCCGAAATAAGTGCTAACATTATTTAGCGCAATTTATTTTTATAATGTTGACTACGTAGTTTTACAATTTTCCCTTACGACTACCGTCTTAATCAGCCCGTTTAGATAACTGCTAAAACTCAATCGAGACTTTTCAGAATTAATCAAGAACAGAAATACCCGAGCATATTACACGAATAATAGAATATTATTCGTGTTTGTGTTTATGCCGAATAAAGTATTGTAACCTTAAGGGTTTAGTTAGGATAACGACAGGCCACGCTGTAGGGGCATGGTGTCTTGAGGTTACTTTAAGCAGAGATGATTCAAAGATAGTACAACAATTAACACTTTAATAACAATGAGTACACAAATAAGACTCAGGGCGTGGTTCTTAAAGGCTTCCTACGTGGTTCCTTTAGGAAGAACCACTTAACTTAGTAATGTAGCGCAGCGGAAGGAAGGAGGCTCCACCAGGGCGCGATCCACTATATATAGGCCGCCGCCGCTCGGAGGGGGACTAGTGATGCCACCATCTCGCTCGCCGCGCACGCAGCCGTGCGCCGCGAGTCGATTACGTAACAGTATCATAAAGCCGTGCTGTGTTTGCCTTCTTTTTGTGTATGACTAAATAATTACCTGGGTCCCAAGCTGGTGGCACATTCCAACCATTTTCTCTATTGAAATTAGGATGCTTCTTAATTTTAATAGACTCGCGGAACATACTACGTAGTGAAACCGGCGTTCTTTTGCGAATACCTGTGATTTATCAAACCTCAGATAATGGTTGTACCTCTACTGTACGTGTTCACACATAGTATACTCTAGCAAGCGTTAATGTTTTACATCAGTTACGTGTTATACGAGTGCTCGATGGTGCTTTTCTTCGTTTGACCAATATATGAAAGGCCACGGTCACAATTTATTCTGTAGACCCCTCGATCTGTTGTTGGGATGTTAAAAATTTACTAATATTTGTTGTCAACTCGTAGTATGTGTTGCAATCAACACATACTACGAGTTGACAACAAATATTAGTAAATTATAAAACGAGAGAGAAATTAGTAAATTATAATTAAGATATTTAAAAACATATTATCTAGTCTGACTCAAATTCGGTATTGCTAGCTCTCGAACTATGACGTTGCGCGGAATGGAGAGGGTGCATCGGGGTCGCCTCCACAATACACGACATCCTTCTTTATTGCATAGTGCTATCTCAAGCGCTGATAACAATGTCAATACTACTATTTGTCTGCTGATTTGGGTGGACCCTTTAAATATTTTCAATGTGAACATTTTAATGTATCTTTATATTAAGCGTTAAGTATCACGGTAATTTTTAATTAGATCTTCTATCCATAGGATTATGACGAAAATCGAATGTCAAATTTCTTTTTTTAACCTTTCTATAATTTGGAAGAGCAAACTGCACGGGTGGTTGCGTAGTGAATTATGTGTAACCTAGCCGCTGCTACTGTCTGTTGTGGGTTAAATTCCTACACGGGGCAAAACTTGGAGAGATCCACATGGAGTCTGAGTCAGGGTGTTCTTCGTGTCCGTTTTTGGAATGTTTGTAAGTTGTAGTTGCTCCCGTAAGGAGTAATGCCTTCGAAATGTTCCTAGGATAGGAGAAGCCTAAATAAAAAAGTTACAATATATTATCATCAGATGTTTGATGATTGGTCATAATAATACATATATATATATGACATATATATATATATATAATGAACATAATATAATCGTCAGTATCTTTAGATAGCTTCCAGTAACATTGTACATAACAACAGCAAGAGATTGAAAGTAAGAAATATTGGCGTAATAAGCCATATTTTAGAACTAGAACTTGGAAACTTGGAAACCATGGGATTAAATAAACTTTTAAAATGTCTGACCTCAAATTAAAATTGGCCAAAGCCAATTGCAAAAATATCTGCTTATAAGAATATTTTAATGAACAAAAGAAAAATGTACCCATTTCTACCATAGTTAAAAGCACCTCCATCGAGGGATGCAGCAGGGGGACGGGGAATATTAATGAATGGGCACGTTGCACATGGAACCTAGGTAGACACACAGAAATACGTAGCAATTCGATACATAGTCATCGCCTCGCTCTACTGGCAGCCTGGTATTTCGACGTCGATGGAACCTCCCCCAACGTTGTGACTCATCTTTCTAATTGTTTGTACGTGCCTGCATCGCACGTGCATTCTGATCTTCCATAAAAAAGTTCTAGATTTTATTGCATTTTATTGATTGAAGTGATATGTAATTTATTGTCTTAAATTACATATAATATGCATTGTTATTAAGAATAACGTGTATTGAATTAATACCAAGCCACTCGGAAAGTAATGCGGAAAAAAGTTTGCATGTATGAGAGACTGGCCAGTTTTAATCTATTTTGAAAATATGATTATTTATAAGTAAAAAAAGATACGTCCCAATTTCAAAATTTCCTTCCACATTTTGGCAAGCTAATTTAAATTATCGTGTCTCATTGAAAAATAGATCTGCGCCGAGTACATTTTCGCTCTTATGATTTTTTACGATTTCAATTGTCGCCTGAAACCGCACGAATCGTACGATAGACTTCAAATGGCATTCATGAATTATCGGAAGTAGTATCGGGAGATTCAAGATTCTACACGTGCATCTTCGCGTGAGGAGGATAGTTTCACGCTGGGTGCCGCACAACCTCATCAATGCTCAGAAGCAGGCCCGGACGGAATGGTGCCGTAATATGATAAACAAATTTGAATCAGGCTCATCTCGGCGTGTTTACGACGTCATTACCTACATAATATTACAATAATATATTATTTAAAGAAAATAAGAGAAGAAAGATCGATGTTATGTTTAATGCCAAATACAAAAGAGAGCTGCAAAAGGGGATAAAAAAGATAGTCCTTTTGAATTTTTGATAAACCTTGGCAATATGGCCAAGGTTTATCAAAAAGGATATTAAGTGAATAAAAGCAGAGGAATTTGTGAATCAAATATCTTAATAATATTTATAATTTTACACCGATTTTTTTTTCAAATGTATTTATTTTATCTTACAAATGACTTTCACTTTCTATCATGATTGTACACGTTTAAAAACGAACTTTTTGCTAAATAGATGTTCTGCTATACAGACCATCTGATAGTTGGACGTTTTGCTACATAGACATTTTGCTAATTAGACTTACTGCTCATTAGACGTTTCGCACTGTTGGACATTTAGCTACTTAGACCTTCTGATCAGGAGGGTCTCATAGGTTCAGGAAACTTTACTAGGAAATAGAAAATATTGTAATAGGTAATTAATTTTTATATTATAATTAAAAGTAATAATAATTAACGTGCATCCACTACAAGAACACTTTAAAGAATATTATTTAAACATATTAACTATACATAATTATACAGAGGGCTCCATTTTATTAATGTTGCACAGCGCCATCTTGCCATATCATTGGTAAATTAATACAAGCCGCTATTTGTACGTATCTTCACGAAAGTTCACTAGAGGTCATTAGCTTCTAGGAGAACATTTTTTTTTTAAAAAAGCTTTTACTCGCTTCAATCCATTTATTCTAATTTAGCAAATGGATGAATAATATAAAACAGAACAGTAAGTCTTTAAAAAAGAAAATAGTTGCTTCAGCTATGAATAAATGCTACGGCTACGAATCGTAACTCGTAGCCAAGTGCTACGAATGTTACTAGTATATCTCATTGGACTTGTTTCCTAAGTGTTACACTTTCCCACAGTAATTAATTGATTGGTGAATTAAATAATGTCCTCCAGGTCGAATTTCAGACAGCTCGGCTAACCCCAACGGAGACTGCCGTCTGCGTAGCACATGTATACAAGAGTGAAACATATGTAAGTGCATTCTCTAGGCAGTGGTCCGACCGCCAACGATGAACGAGAAACGAGTAAAACTATAGAAACTATAAACGAGTTGACGATCAGCGGGAAGCGAGTGTGTACTTTCGATAGTTTTGTCGCCGGGCTATAAGCGAGTGTGCAAGTGCGACACAGGCGATTACTCGCGCCACTCGCCCGCGGTCGCTCAGTCCTATGCAAACCCGCGCGCGGCGACGAGCGAGCATCGCTGAACGAGTATCGCTGAGCGAGTTTATTTTTGAAAGCTCTTGTCACTCAGCGACAAAACTAGTAAAGCGAGTCGTCGCCGGCAGTGTGAACAGTCAGCGAGCATCTTTTAATATATGCATCTCTTTCGTTTACACGGAATGTATATTATTTGTGCGTTTCTTGAGAGAGAAAATCGCCGTTAGTTAGTCGTTTTCTCGCCGGCGCTCGGACCACTGCACTATGCCCTTACTCTTATAATTTTAGTGGACGGCAATACAATACGAACGAATACATCAAGCACATGGCCAACGATATTACGTATCATTCCAGGATATTGGAAATTTATTATCAGAAAAAAAGCAATAAGCTTTTGCTGACCTGACCCGGAAATCGCACCAAGGTCATGCACAGCTATCGCATTTACTATCGTTACGCCACTGAGTCAAAAGATCCCGAAGCGTAGTAGTAGATCGTACCTATCTACATATATTTTTATATTTTTAGCACACATTAACAAGTAACGTAGCCAATACGAGGCCAGTTTCATTCAGTACCACAGTTCGATAGTACTTTCCCTATTCAATTATGAAAGTGATCAAACAAACTCATCTCCTTGTTCGGCTGGGCGCCTGGTAGATTTCTGGTGGAAACACGTGACGTAACTTTGTGGCTCGACCAATCAATATTTGCTTTTCGAGGAAAATACGAATGGCTACTGACCTAAGTGATAGGGACACAGGCTGCGCATTTCCAATTACAAATTTTTTAATTATAAATAAAATATATTTTATAACTTTTATTTTAATTATAATAAGATTAGTACTTTTATTTTTTATAGTCGTATTATCTATTCAACTTTTATATTTAATTATTTAAAAATAAAATGATTTAAAATTTTTATTAAAAATAATAAATTTTCATTAATTAATATTTTATCATTTTTTAACGCTTATATGTATTAATAATATGTATTGTTTCATACAGTCTTCTTATAGTCTAAATGCACTTTCTGTGGTATAGGGTTTCATATATTATATCTAGTTTTCCTCCAAAACGTTTCTGATAATATTTTTGGCTCTCGGTGTTCCCATAAGATTGTCTCTTATACATTAATGAATTTAATTTATAATGGATAGGTATATGTAGTAACAGAAGCATAAGCAAAAAAATAATTTAACATGAGGTCTGTATAAAATAATACTGATATCTGGAAATCGTATTACTTAGTCTGGTAGTGAATCTGGAAGATCGTTTGCCTACTGTTAAGCGTAACCGGTACATTACAAGTGTGAATACTTTGATTTAAAAATGCGGCATTTAGTTCTTCTGTGTACAAAAATATACATAACTATTCCATCTAACAATGGTTTTTACTTTTATTTAATTTAATTGAAACCATACAAACATAGTCTCACGCATACACAAGGGTTAGAGTGTGACGTAACTCTCATTTCAACAGTTATGGTTAAGATAATAGGTGAATCTATTGCCATCTACTGGGATTAGTTAGATACTTAGTGTTGCTATTGAGGATTTCAAGACAGATAACACTTTATTCATACGTGATTGGAACCCGTGAGATCTCATGTTTTGCATTCTTATACACTACCGCTCTTTCATCGACGAAGTCTTATCAATATGTTGATATGTCGTAATATATGTAAACAATAGTCAAGTATCAAAAAAGACTTTATTTTTGTAGGGGTTTCTTAACATATGTTTAATTTTTATTATAAACTAGCTTATGCCCGCGGCTTCGCTCTCGTTAATTTAGAATTTGTCAGTCAATTCGGGTCGTACTCTGCTTGTAATAATATAATTTAATCATTATTCGAAAGACACGTGGCGCCATCTATTATCATAAAAACGTTGTTATTGTTTTTCTCGGGAACAGTACTTTTTTTCGGGATGAAAGGTAGCCTATGTCCGTTTCTGTACACCTGTCAACGTATATGCAAAATTTCAGGATGATCGGTTCAGTGGTTTAGGCTTGAAAAGGTAACAAACAAACAAACAAACTCATTTTCGCTTTTATAATATTAGTTAGGATATGATTATATTCACATCATGCCATGTGTCAACATGTGTCAACCTTAGCGATAGTTAGATCACACAAACTTTTGTCAAAATTGGTAGACCACTTTCTTGGCCGATGGTACTATGTAGCACAGAACCTATAGTAAATAAATTCTTGTTCTTAGCCCGTTTTCCGTTCTTATTATTTAATTCTCTGCCCAAGTTACTTAAATAGCGTAGTTTTTATAGTGTAAAACTAGATAATAGCATGGCTTACTCAAAAACAACATTTAAATATGCGTCGTTAGATTACACGCTGTCACAGAATGCGTAAGAAAAATAAAGATTCACAGCTCCTCCCTCGTAGGTGATAGCGTGATAATATGAAGCCTATATGTTGACCCGACCTGTTAGTAATATTCATGCAAAATTTAAAGTAAATCCATGCAGTACTTTTTGAGTTTAGCCCGGACATACATACAGACAAACAGACAAACAGACAAAAATTCTAGAAACTATATTTTTGGCTTCGATATCAATTGTAGATCACGCCTCAAGTATTCTTTTAAAAAAATATTCAATGTACAGTTTTGACTTTCCTACGATTTTATTATATGTATAGATAAAGCAAAGGAATAACATTTAAGTTGACTATAACAAGCCCAAAAATAGTCAAGATACTTTGTTTTCACATTGCGCCCTAGCCTAGCATTTAACTAAGTTCCGGTTCCATTATCAGACCCTGTAGTAACAAATACATCAAGAGTACATTCACTATAAGACGTTTCGTTCCAAAAACTAACTAACACAATTAAGATACGCTGTTCTGTTATTGACTTCTAGTTACATTATTTGTTCATTAGTCTATAATATTGTATCTGTCGAAATTGCTGCAATGCTTACCTTATCCAAAGAAATGCTTATTAATCAAATCCTAGAATCTATTTATGGCCATAATATTATACTGAGACAATAATAATTGTAAACAGACTTAACAAGTTTATTATTCGTTGTTCTTCAGTTTATCAGGGCTTACCTTCCAAAACCAGTAAACGGAAGAAAAGCGCTAGAATCGAAAACACTAACTCAGTACCAGGCAACAATGCACGTGAAGATATGGCGTAAATTGGTGCAACGATAACATACTCTCAATAAAATAAAAATATATTTTATATTTCTTAATTATCATAGATATTGGATACATTATGGATAAAATCTAACCAACGGTTATATAATAAAAAAAACCAATTACTCGACAAACTCTCATCTCATCATCAAACTCAGAACCAACAATATTAAATGTTAGTCTGCTATTCAGATTCTCGATAAATCATGCAACTAGGTAAATAAATTTTGAGTGTCTACTATACTACATTATACATCGTGCTTGAGATGAACGGTGACATTTGCAGGTGCTGCTTCGAGCCATACATTTTTTATTGAAGATTATCCTAAATAATTAAATGCTCACGTAATAATATTATATAAAACACCTATCATATCTATGGGATCATAAAATTATTATTTTAATAATCCAGAATAACAAATACCAACATTATTTAACAAAGGGTAGTATTTAACTGTTCCTCAATTTTTTGCCATTGTTACACCAAAAATACTAATTGCAAACCAAAATATGCTTACTAATATTTTAAAGAGATCGAACTAAGTTGACGGAGCCCCGCTACGCGGGGCTCCTATTTTTGGGTGGGTTTAAGAAGGAACCTAACATAACCTAACCCTACTGAGAAGGAATGCAGTGATTTGATATATTGTGCAATTAGTATTTTTGGTAGTCATTATATTTAATCCTTTTAACAAATAACTCCAAAAAAAGTCATGTGTAGGTATTTCGAAAATCATTGCATTGATTGAATGAAAATTACATTCGAAACGTTTCAAAACCCAGTTCGCTAAATCTCGTTCCAAGCAGCACCGAGCTTCACGGTGTGACCTCTCACTACTGGTCTCTACCAGGCTAGCAGATATCCGCAGAGATGTCATTGCACCGTTCGATATTTGATACTCTAAGAGCTTTTGACAGAGAATTTCAATTCTAATTATTTTTAACCGACTTCCAAAAAAGGAGGAGGTTCTCAATTCGGATGTTTGTATTTTTTTTTATGTATGTTCGGGCATAACTCCGTCAAATATAGACGGTTTTGCAAAATTATTTTATTTTACCATCGTAGTACGTTCGCATAATAATAATATGTTAAACACTATACAAAGGCGTACGCGTAACTAGCTAGTTAATTAATTATCAAACAAATCAAGATAACTTGTGAAAGCTCTACATCATTTTAAAATAGGTGAATTAATAGAATATAATTATTATTAAAACAAAGACTCTGCATAGTCACAATATTGACAATCCAGCCACTGCTCACCATTCATGTAATATAAACAATAACCAGATCATTAATCACCAGTTTCGTTCAATACGTTCTCCTGGAACATATTTGTTAGGAATCACTGTTCTCGTGGGAGCAGTCAGCGACACAAGTCGCTGAACATTTGTAAGATATTGAATTCCTCTATCATTAAAAATTAACCATGGTTCTCATGTTTTACAACAGTTTTTGTCTCAGGATAGTTACTTTAATGATAGTTAATAAATAATTTATAATACGTTTTAAATTCATAAGCTATATTATATTATTTAGGTATGTCTATAAATTAATTAAATTTAACTACTTCAGTCATAACAGGCTTGATCTGTTGGAGCTTACAATGTAGAATTGCCTAAAGGGTAGGTCTTTTAGTATAGTGGCCTGCCGTTTCATACGGTGACCTGAAACTACGGCGGTGTCGCGATTGCATGTGAAAACCATTCGCGCGGTCTCGCCGACTACGGTTATGTCGAGAAACACCGTGGTAGGTTTAGTCGGTTGGAGCTTGTTGTCTCGCAGAATCTGCTTGACATGTTAAAGCTCTGCTCTGTCTAGATGTTTCTTGTTACAAATTTCATAAGCTCTCTGCAACAAAGAAAATAAACCGCGATAAAAGCTGTATAGGTAGTTTAATTTCAACGTGTACCATTCGTGTAAATGTAAGACAATATTATTACTAACATAAGTTACCAATTTTATTAAAGGCGCTCGAGATTTGACT
Organism: Catocala sponsa; assembly: GCA_963564715.1. Lineage (NCBI taxonomy): Eukaryota > Metazoa > Arthropoda > Insecta > Lepidoptera > Erebidae > Catocala > Catocala sponsa. Next base: position 30,183,328 of record OY751327.1, read on the forward strand.
GAGTACGCTTACGGAATTGACTAAAAAATATTTGTTTCAATTACAAATAGCCAAATAAATATTACTTTAACTTACTAAATAAGTCTGGCATGATCTTACTAAATGTATTAACAATCAATTTATTTTGCTATGACAAAAATCTATAAGAAACAAAAAAAGGTTATTATTACTATTTTACTGTTACCTCTATCGCTATAGTTATTATTATTGTGTTTCTCTTATCACAGGTGTTTTCTAACATATTATATTAGAAAATACCTGGCCCTTTGGGAGGCTTACACGGAGACATGGGTCCAACATGAAGAGGCCCTTCGAGAATTTTAATCAAAGGTGGGATGGAACACCTACAGCGGCACTAGCCGCAGCAGGCGTAGGACTATTGCTACGTATGGATTCTAATATATGGGCTATAGGTATGGGTGTTTGGTAGACCGGTATATTGCTTTCCCTTCCCTTCCCCTCTCTTCTCTGAAGAACACTCCACTGGTGATACGTGACAGCCTCTCCATCTTAGGTATGGATCTTTGCCGCTCCCTTAATCAGAAAACCTATATCGAGAGCGTCATTAAGTAAGCTTCGCGAAAACTCGGAGTTCTGAACAGGGTGAGGCGGTTCTTCACGCCTGGACAACTGTGCCTATTGTATCTGGACAACTGTGCCTATTGAATAAGGCACAAGTGCGCCCTTGCGTGGAGTACTGTTCTCATCTTTGGGATGGCTCCGCGCAGGACGCTCTCGACCGGTTACAGCGGCGGGCAGTCCGTATCATCGGAGATCACGAGTTCTCTGGAAACTGCAACTCCGTAGGGACATTGCCTCATTGTCATGTTTCTACAGAATATACCACGGGGAGTGCTCTGAAGAGTTATTCCACCTTATCCCGCCCTCCCCTTTCCTATCCAGAACAATGCGTGCTGGGGTCAGATGCCATCCTTACACGGTAGAGTCGATTAGAGCGCGTACCAAAAAGTTTGGGTTCTCATACCTCTGCCGAACGACCAAGGCATGGAATTCTCTACCAAGGCACGTGTTTCCTTCTTCCTTCCATCCTGGGTTCTTTAAGCGGGGCGTGAAAAAGCATCTTCTCAGGCCGTCAAAGTAGAGACTCAACATCACCTTGGCTACTGTAGGGGCGATGTGGAGGCCACTGCTCTTAGACCACACGACTGCTTACCATCAGGTGGAGTGTGGTCATTTTGACGAGCAAAATAAAAAAAAAGATACCAAATTATTGAAATATACTTTATTTTATATCATTTAAGTTGACTACGTCTTTCTTTTAGATACATTGTTCAGTTATATTTTTGTTTTTGATGATAAAGCCGGCAGTTAAGGCCCAGCGCTTAACTTCCGGCTTCATCATCAAACCCTACAATTAAACCACCTGATTTCTTCATTTGTCTATATTGTGACACGACACGTGGTTGGAACTGAAAATCAGTACTGGGGTGGGCTATGCCCAACTCAGTGTATGCTGAGCGTCCATCCTGATTTCTTAAGCACGACGTATCTTTCGCAAATAACTTTGATTAATATTGTAACTATTCTTATAATATTGGGATAAATAAGTCTTGAACATAACCTGCTGCCAAACCATGCATTTGACAGTTGACACGCGGTGAACGCCACGTAGCTATGTACACGTTGCCAGCCACGTCTGAGGCACAGATTAAAAACTTAAAAGTCGATCGCGCGTGACGTGCATTCTCCATGGAGGTATAGATAAACAATGTTTATGTTTACCTTCATGGAAGTCTCGTAGCGTAAGCGGATGACCAAAGTTTATGTACTGCTGGCACATTTGAAACGTGTCATTTGTGGCGCAGAGCTGTCACTTTAATTTGTGTTTATTAATTATTAATGATTGTGTATATGTGTGTTCTATTATAATATTGTAAAAGATTTCGTGATTTTAGAAATAAAGTATGTTTTCTTTCTTTCTTTCTTTTCTTTCTTATTTGTACGGGCCAACGAACGCATACTTGTCGCGGTCAGCATTTTACGTCCAACATGGAGTTTTGTAATGCGTTACTTTCTTTGAAAATACAACGGTACATAAGCAAGACGGCCGGTATGAAGTACGCCGCCCTCTCAAGCAAGAATACGAGAAGCAGTTAGGATTATCTAAATCAATAGCTATTGCCTAGTTTCATCAATTGGAACGTAGATTACCAAGAAACAAAGATATATCTAAAGATTACAAGTTATTTATAGATGAGTACATTGCACTCGGTCATATGAAACCTGCATCAAATAAAATAATACACGATTATTATTTATTGCACCATTGTATTTTATGAGTTGACTCTGCAACTACAAAATTACGTGTTGTGTTTAACGCGTCGTCGAAAACGTCAAGTGGGAAAAGCTTGAATGATATCATGGCACGGGGTCCAAATTTACAAAACGATCTTCAATCCCTTATTTTAAAATGGCGTCAGTATCAGTATGTCTACACTACTGATATTGAGAAAATGTTTAGACAGATATTGGCAACTGAAAAAGAGCTAAAAAATTATATAGAGGGATTCACCTAAACATGTAATAAAATAATATCAGTTGACCACCTTTACCTTTGGCACAAAAGCTGCTTCGTTTTTAGCAATGATGACACTGCAGCAATTAGCAAGGGCTGAGCAAGGACGACATCCGGGCAGTGAAGCTATTACCACGTTACGGCAATCGTTTTACATGGACGATACGCAGGAACTAACCAAAGAGTTTAGAAATAACGAAATGGTTAAGATTGTATGGTTGATTATTCTATTATATTATCGATTCGATCATGAAAATCATATTTTTAGTAATCAAAATCCAATGAGATTAAATTTATAGCAAGTACCAACATCACTATTCATAAAATTACTCCAAGTAAAGACCTATGTATTATAATAATCATTTAGATATTGAATGCAAATTCCATTCAAACATTTTATAACTCAGTTCGCTAAAATACATTCCGAGCGGCTCCGAGCTACGCGGTGTGACCTCTCGCTACTATCTGCTACCAGGTTGCCAGACATCCGCAGAGTTTTCATTGCACCACCCTGTATGAAACAGTCTAAGAGCTAGCTAAGCATGCAAAAGGTAATTTTGGGTAGGCTAGGTATTTAATATTTTTATTATTTTGTCATCTAGGTATACTTTGCAAGCATGGAATCCGGCTCGCTGTAGAGATTCCGTTTATTTCTACGCATAACACCGAAAACGATTAAATATGAGAGCTGGTTTACTGTCAGACAAATCACGTTCATGCGTGAAAGCTCTACATTACATTACATTGAAATAGGTAAACTAATGGATTATTAACCTCTGAGTCTTCTTCAGAGGTTAATGAAAACACTATGTGGGTCTGTGTGTTAGTGACAGGCATAACTCCGGAACCACTGGACCGATTGACTTGTAACTTAGTGTGCAGACACCTTGAGGTCATACCTCGGTAGATTTTGAATATGGGCCCTGTGGGTCAAAAGCCTCTGAGATATAGGGGTAATTTATTTGCATAACTTTTACATTTATGACGAAGAGGTTGAATCCTGAGTTTTTACATCCATCTCGTACAATACATAGTCTGTAAAGTCACAATGTGTATGTTACACCCACGTCTCAGGTAATTTTTTAGGTTTCATCTTCATAGGACGTAAAGTAAAACTAGACTTTTTCAGTATTGGGTCACGATTCTAAACGCGCACCTTGTCCGAAATAAGTGCTAACATTATTTAGCGCAATTTATTTTTATAATGTTGACTACGTAGTTTTACAATTTTCCCTTACGACTACCGTCTTAATCAGCCCGTTTAGATAACTGCTAAAACTCAATCGAGACTTTTCAGAATTAATCAAGAACAGAAATACCCGAGCATATTACACGAATAATAGAATATTATTCGTGTTTGTGTTTATGCCGAATAAAGTATTGTAACCTTAAGGGTTTAGTTAGGATAACGACAGGCCACGCTGTAGGGGCATGGTGTCTTGAGGTTACTTTAAGCAGAGATGATTCAAAGATAGTACAACAATTAACACTTTAATAACAATGAGTACACAAATAAGACTCAGGGCGTGGTTCTTAAAGGCTTCCTACGTGGTTCCTTTAGGAAGAACCACTTAACTTAGTAATGTAGCGCAGCGGAAGGAAGGAGGCTCCACCAGGGCGCGATCCACTATATATAGGCCGCCGCCGCTCGGAGGGGGACTAGTGATGCCACCATCTCGCTCGCCGCGCACGCAGCCATGCGCCGCGAGTCGATTACGTAACAGTATCATAAAGCCGTGCTGTGTTTGCCTTCTTTTTGTGTATGACTAAATAATTACCTGGGTCCCAAGCTGGTGGCACATTCCAACCATTTTCTCTATTGAAATTAGGATGCTTCTTAATTTTAATAGACTCGCGGAACATACTACGTAGTGAAACCGGCGTTCTTTTGCGAATACCTGTGATTTATCAAACCTCAGATAATGGTTGTACCTCTACTGTACGTGTTCACACATAGTATACTCTAGCAAGCGTTAATGTTTTACATCAGTTACGTGTTATACGAGTGCTCGATGGTGCTTTTCTTCGTTTGACCAATATATGAAAGGCCACGGTCACAATTTATTCTGTAGACCCCTCGATCTGTTGTTGGGATGTTAAAAATTTACTAATATTTGTTGTCAACTCGTAGTATGTGTTGCAATCAACACATACTACGAGTTGACAACAAATATTAGTAAATTATAAAACGAGAGAGAAATTAGTAAATTATAATTAAGATATTTAAAAACATATTATCTAGTCTGACTCAAATTCGGTATTGCTAGCTCTCGAACTATGACGTTGCGCGGAATGGAGAGGGTGCATCGGGGTCGCCTCCACAATACACGACATCCTTCTTTATTGCATAGTGCTATCTCAAGCGCTGATAACAATGTCAATACTACTATTTGTCTGCTGATTTGGGTGGACCCTTTAAATATTTTCAATGTGAACATTTTAATGTATCTTTATATTAAGCGTTAAGTATCACGGTAATTTGTAATTAGATCTTCTATCCATAGGATTATGACGAAAATCGAATGTCAAATTTCTTTTTTTAACCTTTCTATAATTTGGAAGAGCAAACTGCACGGGTGGTTGCGTGGTGAATTATGTATAACCTAGCCGCTGCTACTGTCTGTTGGGGGTTAAATTCCTACACGGGGCAAAACTTGGAGAGATCCACATGGAGTCTGAGTCAGGGTGTTCTTCGTGTCCGTTTTTGGAATGTTTGTAAGTTGTAGTTGCTCCCGTAAGGAGTAATGCCTTCGAAATGTTCCTAGGATAGGAGAAGCCTAAATAAAAAAGTTACAATATATTATCATCAGATGTTTGATGATTGGTCATAATAATACATATATATATATATGACATATATATATATATAATGAACATAATTTAATCGTCAGTATCTTTAGATAGCTTCCAGTAACATGGTACATAACAACAGCAAGAGATTGAAAGTAAGAAATATTGGCGTAATAAGCCATATTTTAGAACTAGAACTTGGAAACTTGGAAACCATGGGATTAAATAAACTTTTAAAATGTCTGACCTCAAATTAAAATTGGCCAAAGCCAATTGCAAAAATATCTGCTTATAAGAATATTTTAATGAACAAAAGAAAAACGTACTCATTTCTACCATAGTTAAAAGCACCTCCATCGAGGGATGCAGCAGGGGGATGGGGAATATTATTGAATGGGCACGTTGCACATGGAACCTAGGTAGACACACAGAAATACGTAGCAATTCGATACATAGTCATCGCCTCGCTCTACTGGCAGCCTGGTATTTCGACGTCGATCGAACCTCCCCCAACGCTGTGACTCATCTTTGTAATTGTTTGTCTTAAATTACATATAATATGCATTGTTATTAAAAATAACGTGTATTGAATTAATACCAAGCCACTCGGAAAGTAATGCGGAAAAAAGTTTGCATGTATGAGAGACTGGCCAGTTTTAATCTATTTTGAAAATATGATTATTTATAAGTAAAAAAAGATACGTCCCAATTTCAAAATTTCTTTCCACATTTTGGCAAGCTAATTTAAATTATCGTGTCTCATTGAAAAATAGATCTGCGCCGGGTACATTTTCGCTCTTATGATTTTTTACGATTTCAATTGTCGCCTGAAATCGCACGAATCGTACGATAGACTTCAAATGGCATTCATGAATGAAGGCCATTCCAAGGCAACCGTGTAATTTTGGGATATGAAGAAAGAAGTAGTATCGGGAGATTCAAGATTCTACACGTGCATCTTCGCGTGAGGAGGATAGTTTCACGCTGGGTGCCGCACAACCTCATCAATGCTCAGAAGCAGGCCCGGGTGGAATGGTGCCGTAATATGATAAACAAATTTGAATCAGGCTCATCTCGGCGTGTTTACGACGTCATTACCTACATAATATTACAATAATATATTATTTAAAGAAAATAAGAGAAGAAAGATCGATATTATGTTTAATGCCAAATACAAAAGAGAGCTGCAAAAGAGGATAAAAAAGATAGTCCTTTTGAATTTTTGATAAACCTTGGCAATATGGCCAAGGTTTATCAAAAAGGATATTAAGTGAATAAAAGCAGAGGAATTTGTGAATCAAATATCTTAATAATATTTATAATTTTACACCGATTTTTTTTTCAAATGTATTTATTTTATCTTACAAATGACTTTCACTTTCTATCATGATTGTACACGTTTAAAAACGAACTTTTTGCTAAATAGATGTTATGCTATACAGACCATCTGATAGTTGGACGTTTTGCTACATAGACATTTTGCTAATTAGACTTACTGCTCATTAGACGTTTCGCACTGTTGGACATTTAGCTACTTAGACCTTCTGATCAGGAGGGTCTCATAGGTTCAGGAAACTTTACTAGGAAATAGAAAATATTGTAATAGGTAATTAATTTTTATATTATAATTAAAAGTAATAATAATTAACGTGCATCCACTACAAGAACACTTTAAAGAATATTATTTAAACATATTAACTATACATAATTATACAGAGGGCTCCATTTTATTAATGTTGCACAGCGCCATCTTGCCATATCATTGGTAAATTAATACAAGCCGCTATTTGTACGTATCTTCACGAAAGTTCACTAGAGGTCATTAGCTTCTAGGAGAACATTTTTTTTTAAAAAAGCTTTTACTCGCTTCAATCCATTTATTCTAATTTAGCAAATGGATGAATAATATAAAACAGAACAGTAAGTCTTTAAAAAAGAAAGTAGTTGCTTCAGCTATGAATAAATGCTACGGCTACGAATCGTAACTCGTAGCCAAGTGCTACGAATGTTACTAGTATATCTCATTGGACTTGTTTCCTAAGTGTTACACTTTCCCACAGTAATTAATTGATTGGTGAATTAAATAATGTCCTCCAGGTCGAATTTCAGACAGCTCGGCTAACCCCAACGGAGACTGCCGTCTGCGTAGCACATGTATACAAGAGTGAAACATATGTAAGTGCATTCTTTAGGCAGTGGTCTGACCGCCAACGATGAACGAGAAACGAGTAAAACTATAGAAACTATAAACGAGTTGACGATCAGCGGGAAGCGAGTGTGTAATTTCGATAGTTTTGTCGCCGGGCTATAAGCGAGTGTGCAAGTGCGACGGGCGATTACTCGCGCCACTCGCCCGCGGTCGCTCAGTCCTATGAAAACCCGCGCGCGGCGACGAGCGAGCATCGCTGAACGAGTATCGCTGAGCGAGTTTATTTTTGAAAGCTCTTGTCACTCAGCGACAAAACTAGTAAAGCGAGTCGTCGCCGGCAGTGTGAACAGTCAGCGAGCATCTTTTAATATATGCATCTCTTTCGTTTACACGGAATGTATACTATTTGTGCGTTTCTTGAGAGAGAAAATCGCCGATAGTTAGTCGTTTTCTCGCCGGCGCTCGGACCACTGCACTATGCCCTTACTCTTATAATTTTAGTGGACGGCAATACAATACGAACGAATACATCAAGCACATGGCCAACGATATTACGTATCATTCCAGGATATTGGAAATTTATTATCAGAAAAAAAGCAATAAGCTTTTGCTGACCTGACCCGGAAATCGCACCAAGGTCATGCACAGCTATCGCATTTACTATCGCTACGCCACTGAGTCAAAAGATCCCGAAGCGTAGTAGTAGATCGTACCTATCTACATATATTTTTATATTTTTAGCACACATTAACAAGTAACGTAGCCAATACGAGGCCAGTTTCATTCAGTACCACAGTTCGATAGTACTTTCCCTATTCAATTATGAAAGTGATCAAACAAACTCATCTCCTTGTTCGGCTGGGCGCCTGGTAGATTTCTGGTGGAAACACGTGACGTAACTTTGTGGCTCGACCAATCAATATATTTTGCTTTTCGAGGAAAATACGAATGGCTACTGACCTAAGTGATAGGGACACAGGCTGCGCATTTCCAATTACAAATTTTTTAATTATAAATAAAATATATTTTATAACTTTTATTTTAATTATAATAAGATTAGTATTTTTATTTTTTATAGTCGTATTATCTATTCAACTTTTATATTTAATTATTTAAAAATAAAATGATTTAAAATTTTTATTAAAAATAATAAATTTTCATTAATTAATATTTTATCATTTTTTAACGCTTATATGTATTAATAATATGTATTGTTTCATACAGTCTTCTTATAGTCTAAATGCACTTTCTGTGGTATAGGGTTTCATATATTATATCTAGTTTTCCTCCAAAACGTTTCTGATAATATTTTTGGCTCTCGGTGTTCCCATAAGATTGTCTCTTATACATTAATGAATTTAATTTATAATGGATAGGTATATGTAGTAACAGAAGCATAAGCAAAAAAATAATTTAACATGAGGTCTGTATAAAATAATACTGATATCTGGAAATCGTATTACTTAGTCTGGTAGTGAATCTGGAAGATCGTTTGCCTACTGTTAAGCGTAACCGGTACATTACAAGTGTGAATACTTTGATTTAAAAATGCGGCATTTAGTTCTTCTGTGTACAAAAATATACATAACTATTCCATCTAACAATGGTTTTTACTTTTATTTAATTTAATTGAAACCATACAAACATAGTCTCACGCATACACAAGGGTTAGAGTGTGACGTAACTCTCATTTCAACAGTTATGGTTAAGATAATAGGCGAATCTATTGCCATCTACTGGGATTAGTTAGATACTTAGTGTTGCTATTGAGGATTTCAAGACAGATAACACTTTATTCATACGTGATTGGAACCCGTGAGATCTCATGTTTTGCATTCTTATACACTACCGCTCTTTCATCGACGAAGTCTTATCAATATGTTGATATGTCGTAATATATGTAAACAATAGTCAAGTATCAAAAAAGACTTTATTTTTGTAGGGGTTTCTTAACATATGTTTAATTTTTATTATAAACTAGCTTATGCCCGCGGCTTCGCTCTCGTTAATTTAGAATTTGACAGTCAATTCGGGTCGTACTCTGCTTGTAATAATATAATTTAATCATTATTCGAAAGACACGTGGCGCCATCTATTATCATAAAAACGTTGTTATTGTTTTTCTCGGTAACAGTACTTTTTTTCGGGATGAAAGGTAGCCTATGTCCGTTTCTGTACACCTGCCAACGTATATGCAAAATTTCAGGATGATCGGTTCAGTGGTTTAGGCTTGAAAAGGTAACAAACAAACAAACAAACTCATTTTCGCTTTTATAATATTAGTTAGGATATGATTATATTCACATCATGCCATGTGTCAACATGTGTCAACCTTAGCGATAGTTAGATCACACAAACTTTTGTCAAAATTGGTAGACCACTTTCTTGGCCGATGGTACTATGTAGCACAGAACCTATAGTAAACAAATTCTTGTTCTTAGCCCGTTTTCCGTTCTTATTATTTAATTCTCTGCCCAAGTTACTTAAATAGCGTAGTTTTTATAGTGTAAAACTAAAAAATAGCATGGCTTACTCAAAAACAACATTTAAATATGCGTCGTTAGATTACACGCTGTCACAGAATGCGTAAGAAAAATAAAGATTCACAGCTCCTCCCTCGTAGGTGATAGCGTGATAATATAAAGCCTATATGTTGACCCGACCTGTTAGTAATATTCATGCAAAATTTAAAGTAAATCCATGCAGTACTTTTTGAGTTTAGCCCGGACATACATACAGACAAACAGACAAACAGACAAAAATTCTAGAAACTATATTTTTGGCTTCGATATCAATTGTAGATCACGCCTCAAGTATTCTTTTAAAAAAATATTCAATGTACAGTTTTGACTTTCCTACGATTTTATTATATGTATAGATAAAGCAAAGGAATAACATTTAAGTTGACTATAACAAGCCCAAAAATAGTCAAGATACTTTGTTTTCACATTGCGCCCTAGCCTAGCATTTAACTAAGTTCCGGTTCCATTATCAGACCCTGTAGTAACAAATACATCAAGAGTACATTCACTATAAGACGTTTCGTTCCAAAAACTAACTAACACAATTAAGATACGCTGTTCTGTTATTGACTTCTAGTTACATTATTTGTTCATTAGTCTATAATATTGTATCTGTCGAAATTGCTGCAATGCTTACCTTATCCAAAGAAATGCTTATTAATCAAATCCTAGAATCTATTTATGGCCATAATATTATACTGAGACAATAATAATTGTAAACAGACTTAACAAGTTTATTATTCGTTGTTCTTCAGTTTATCAGGGCTTACCTTCCAAAACCAGTAAACGGAAGAAAAGCGCTAGAATCGAAAACACTAACTCAGTACCAGGCAACAATGCACGTGAAGATATGGCGTAAATTGGTGCAAGGATAACATACTCTCAATAAAATAAAAATATATTTTATATTTCTTAATTATCATAGATATTGGATTACATTATGGATAAAATCTAACCAACGGTTATATAATCAAAAAAACCAATTACTCGACAAACTCTCATCTCATCATCAAACTCAGAACCAACAATATTAAATGTTAGTCTGCTATTCAGATTCTTGATAAATCATGCAACTAGGTAAATAAATTTTGAGTGTCTACTATACTACATTATACATCGTGCTTGAGATGAACGGTGACATTTGCAGGTGCTGCTTCGAGCCATACATTTTTATTGAAGATTATCCTAAATAATTAAATGCTCACGTAATAATATTATATAAAACACCTATCATATCTATGGGATCATAAAATTTTTATTTTAATAATCCAAAATAACAAATACCAACATTATTTAACAAAGGGTAGTATTTAACTGTTCCTCAATTTTTTGCCATTGTTACACCAAAAATACTAATTGCAAACCAAAATATGCTTACTAATATTTTAAAGAGATCAAACTAAGTTGACGGAGCCCCGCTACGCGGGGCTCCTATTTTTGGGTGGGTTTAAGAAGGAACCTAACATAACCTAACCCTACCGAGAAGGAATGCAGTGATTTGAGCTCGTTATGATATATTTTAGTAAACATTTAGCTGTGCAATTAGTATTTTTGGTAGTCATTATATTTAATCCTTTTAACAAATAACTCCAAAAAAAGTCATGTGAAGGTATTTCGAAAATCATTGCATTGATTGAATGAAAATTACATTCGAAACGTTTCAAAACCCAGTTCGCTAAATCTCGTTCCAAGCAGCACCGAGCTTCACGGTGTGACCTCTCACTACTGGTCTCTACCAGGCTAGCAGATATCCGCAGAGATGTCATTGCACCGTTCGATATTTGATACTCTAAGAGCTTTTGACAGAGAATTTCAATTCTAATTATTTTTAACCGACTTCCAAAAAAGGAGGAGGTTCTCAATTCGGATGTTTGTATTTTTTTTTTATGTATGTTCGGGCATAACTCCGTCAAATATAGACGGTTTTGCAAAATTATTTTATTTTACCATCGTAGTACGTTCGCATAATAATAATATGTTAAACACAATACAAAGGCGTACGCGTAACTAGCTAGTTAATTAATTATCAAACAAATCAAGATAACTTGTGAAAGCTCTACATCATTTTAAAATAGGTGAATTAATAGAATATAATTATTATTAAAACAAAGACTCTGCATAGTCACAATATTGACAATCCAGCCACTGCTCACCATTCATGTAATATAAACAATAACCAGATCATTAATCACCAGTTTCGTTCAATACGTTCTCCTGGAACATATTTGTTAGGAATCACTGTTCTCGTGGGAGCAGTCAGCGACACAAGTCGCTGAACATTTGTAAGATATTGAATTCCTCTATCATTAAAAATTAACCATGGTTCTCATGTTTTACAACAGTTTTTGTCTCAGGATAGTTAATTTAATGATAGTTAATAAATAATTTATAATACGTTTTAAATTCATAAGCTATATTATATTATTTATGTCTACAAATTAATTAAATTTAACTACTTCAGTCATAACAGGCTTGATCTGTTGGAGCTTACAATGTAGAATTGCCTAAAGGGTAGGTCTTTTAGTATAGTGGCCTGCCGTTTCATACGGTGACCTAAAACTACGGCGGAGTCGCGATTGCATGTGAAAGCCATTCGCGCGGTCTCGCCGACTACGGTTATGTCGAGAAACACCGTGGTAGGTTTAGTCGGTTGGAGCTTGTTGTCTCGCAGAATCTGCTTGACATGTTAAAGCTCTGCTCTGTCTAGATGTTTCTTGTTACAAATTTCATAAGCTCTCTGCAACAAAGAAAAAAACCGCGATAAAAGCTGTATAGGTAGTTTAATTTCAACGTGTACCATTCGTGTAAATGTAAGACAATATTATTACTAACATAAGTTACCAATTTTATTAAAGGCGCTCGAGATTTGACTGAGTACGCTTACGGAATTGACTAAAAAATATTTGTTTCAATTACAAATAGCCAAATAAATATTACTTTAACTTACTAAATAAGTCTGGCATGATCTTACTAAATGTATTAACAATCAATTTATTTTGCTATGACAAAAATCTATAAGAAACAAAAAAAGGTTATTATTACTATTTTACTGTTACCTCTATCGCTATAGTTATTATTATTGTGTTTCTCTTATCACAGGTGTTTTCTAACATATTATATTAGAAAATACCTGGCCCTTTGGGAGGCTTACACGGAGACATGGGTCCAACATGAAGAGGCCCTTCGAGAATTTTAATCAAAGGTGGGATGGAACACCTACAGCGGCACTAGCCGCAGCAGGCGTAGGACTATTGCTACGTATGGATTCTAATATATGGGCTATAGGTATGGGTGTTTGGTAGACCGGTATATTGCTTTCCCTTCCCTTCCCCTCTCTTCTCTGAAGAACACTCCACTGGTGATACGTGACAGCCTCTCCATCTTAGGTATGGATCTTTGCCGCTCCCTTAATCAGAAAACCTATATCGAGAGCGTCATTAAGTAAGCTTCGCGAAAACTCGAAGTTCTGAACAGGGTGAGGTGGTTCTTCACGCCTGGACAACTGTGCCTATTGTATCTGGACAACTGTGCCTATTGTATAAGGCACAAGTGCGCCCTTGCGTGGAGTACTGTTCTCATCTTTGGGATGGCTCCGCGCAGGACGCTCTCGCCCGGTTACAGCGGCGGGCAGTCCGTATCATCGGAGATCACGAGTTCACTGGAAACTCTGCAACTCCGTAGGGACATTGCCTCATTGGCATGTTTCTACAGAATATACCACGGGGAGTGCTCTGAAGAGTTATTCCACCTTATCCCGCCCTCCCCTTTCCTATCCAGAACAACGCGTGCTGGGGTCAGATGCCATCCTTACACGGTAGAGTCGATTAGAGCGCGTACCAAAAAGTTTGGGTTCTCATACCTCTGCCGAACGACCAAGGCATGGAATTCTCTGCCAAGGCACGTGTTTCCTTCTTCCTTCCATCCTGGGTTCTTTAAGCGGGGCGTGAAAAAGCATCTTCTCAGGCCGTCAAAGTAGAGACTCAACATCGCCTCGGCTACTGTGGAGGCGATGTGGAGGCCACTGCTCTTAGACCACACGACTGCTTACCATCAGGTGGAGTGTGGTCATTTTGACGAGCAAAATAAAAAAATTAAAAAATATTGTCTTCTGCTTACGCGAATGTTATTCATTGAAATTAAACTACTATATACGGATTTTATCGCGTTGTTTATTTGACACTTTATTACAAAATTTTGAAAAACTGTTACACTACTATAATACTATTAAATTTTACAAATTTTTAAGCTAATTAAATTATTGAAACTATAAAAACTATTTATACTATTACTATACTATTATACTGTTTATATTTATGTTTACACTTTCCCCGACGTTTCGGTTGCTTTTCAGCAGCACATAAATACATAATTATAATAAAATTATAATTATTCTAATTATGGGAAACAGACGTGAATCTATGTATGTATGTATGTATAATTACTACAATACTTAAAAATTAACTGGTCAGCCTGAAATTCTTAACTTGACAATGTTGATAGCTCTCGGACTATGTGGAAGCGTGGAATGGGAAGGGTGCATCGGGGTCGCCACCACAACACAGGACATCCTTGTTTATTGCATAGCGCTGTCTCGAGCAATGATAATTATATCAATACTAGTATTTGTATGCTGGTTTGGGCACTTAATTTAAATATTTTTTGATATGAACATTTAATTTTTCCTTATACAGTGTGTATAATAAACACTGTCCGATCGTTAAAGTTGTTATACAGTAGCTTAATATGAGTACGTAGTTGTCATCCTTTTATAAATTAACTAGCTTTTGCCCGCGGCTTCGCTCGCGTTAATTTAGAATTTGAATTCATTCTAAATGCAAACAAATATGCAAACTAATACTACTCTTTGACATCTAATCTTGATTCTTGATAAATAAGGTTCTCACAATAATTCTAAATTACAGACATGAACAATAAACAAAACACATGCCAATGACGTCACGCTCAAAACGAAAGGAACAACCAATGCTTTATCTCCTTCATTTTGGCAGAGAGTATTTTTACGGTCGAAATCATCAGTCTATGGCGATACCAAAGGGTACCGAATAAATGTAGCGATAAAGTTAATTTTCATATAATGCTTCATTATTTTGAATACTTTGGATGTTTAGAAACCATTGGCGCTGTGTTTGTTACTATGATTATGACACTTTGAATGAACTCATATATTTGACGATGTGCATGTTCCGATATATTTGTGCAAGATGGGTGATTTACATAATTAGAAGACTTTGGTTGTATTAATATAATTGATCACTTTAGGAGTTCCTATATATCTGGATATGTTATCTGTCACTTTATATAAGAAGCTGACTGTACCTAAGGCGGTGCGTTTGATGGCATTGTTACGTTTTTTATTACGCGTGGCATGACCTTTCATAGAAAAGCCGACGAATTTTAATACAAAAATTAATGTATTAAAGAAGCTGCCATTTAGTGGAGTATTGCTAGTCCCTGCGAAATTTCCGAAATTTGAGGGTAAAAATGCTGATCAATACTGAGCTTAAAACATTATGTAGACGTATTACGATGACATACTGGGTCGAAGTGTTGCCGTTCTGCACTGACTGGCCCCAAGATAAGATAAGATACGATGACATAGATTTCTTTATTATTTTTCTTAGCATGTTTGTTAAGAGAGAAATACGCCCTTAATGGACCGGACAGGGTTTTCTATACATACTGTATATTAACTTTTAAGAAGTAAGTATGCATAACCATAGGATTATGTTAAAACTGAACGACCTTATTTTTATTATAAACTGAAACGCAAAATGCCTGGATCCAAAAATGTGTGTGATCCATAAATAGTTGTTCTAAGTGAGTGCGTTCTTTGTGTCCGTTGTTTGAATGTTTTTAAAGTCTCCCACGACACAATAATTACCTAGTAAGGGGTTTTTTACATCTGTTTAGATGTTAATTAATAGAAATAACATAAATTTATCGATCGAATAGTTTTAGAGCTTTTACTAGTGGCGTCTTCTGTCACAAGTATTCATACACTTAAAAGAAGGCCTCTACAACGTTTGTGTTTTAACCTGTTGATAAAGAAATTAAGTATTTAATTATTATAATTATTATTTAACAAGGAAACAATTAGTAGACTAAACATTTTTTAGATGAGTTCTAGTAATGTTGTACATAAAAACAGCAACAAATAGAAAGAAATAATTATTTATATATGTATATTAGCTTAAATAAAATTTTAATATGATTATACAGATTGCAATTACTAATCCTTAATCAGAGTGCCATCAAAAACTTTGCACATCTGATTTAGGTTGGTAAGCCAACCACAGATCAAGAGATAAAAAGAAACAGTTTATAAGAATATTTTAACGTACATACAATAAATACACACACATTTTATCATAGTTAAAAGCGCTTCCATCAAGGGAGGTAGTTACGGGGTTTTTGGGGGGATATGGGGAGATATGGAGGAATGGGGTAGCGATGCACACGAAACCTATGTAGACACGTCATATAGCTACACATAACAATTCCCTACACTGTCATCTCCTCGCTCGACTGTCAGCCTGGTACATCGACGTCGATACCTCCCCCAACGCTGTGTCACACGTATCCATGTTTGTATGTATGTGTTTACTAAACGTATTGCATGATACACCCCCTGTATTTTTGTTATACAAAGTTTGACTAGATATTTTTGGCATTGTATCAACGCAAATGAAGGTTAATTAATTCATAGCGCTGAATAATGGCGTGGATGTTTTATAAGAGACTAAGATACATACACATAATGCATAATCAAAGTATTTGCTGAAAGATAAATAGCATTTATGTACTTTCTTTACCTGCCTACCCCGAACACTTCCATTTTACGGAAATCAGTATCGATTATGAGCTTTTGCAGTGAGTATGGTTCTCCTTGAGATGTCAGTGTGCTGAAAGTTGGGCAGTAATTCTGCTTTTTGAAGAGCTGGTACCTTAAGAGTCCTAGTAAGGCTTTAAAAGCACCCATAGACTGCGGTCACCGCTTGCTAACGGGCGAATCGTATACTCATTTGCCATTTTGGTTATATAATATAATACCAGCCCTGAATTAAACTGTCCCACTGCTGGGCACGGGCCTCTTTTCAATGTGAGAAGGGTTGGGCTAAAGTCCACCACTCTGACCCAGTGCGGGTTGGTAGACTTCACATATCTTTGAGAACATTATGGAAAACTCTTAGACATGCATGTTTCCTCACGATGCTTCCGTTAAAGCGAGCCATACTTAACTATTTAATACGAACATAACTTCGAAACGTCAGAAATGTGCGCCTTAGGATTGAACTCGAGATCTCTGCGTGGCAGTCTAACGGTCTCCCCACTAGGCTATCGCTGCTCGCGTGGCATTTTGGTTAGTAGTATAATAATAAAGTTTATGTCTCAGCACCTTAAACCGACGAGCATGTATGAGGAGTGTTATGAAAGTGAATGAAGCCATAGAAGTGTGTTAGGATCGTAGCAAATGGAAATCCGTAGTCTCTGCCAACCCCTCTGGGAGACAGGCGTGAATCTATGTATGTCTGTATTTCTCAGTAAAATACATATTATAATTATGGCTTATATAAATCATGTATTATTATTAAAACGCTGATCTCTACACTATAAATGAATAACTAGTATGAAATAAATGTCCCTACTTGTAAAGTGTATTTTTTATATTTATTATATTTTCAGTACATGCTTGCATACGTGAAAAGTTCTTTATAATAGAAAGTTCTACAGCGCCACGCTCCCATCAGTGTCACGTGTTTACCACGGCCAGCTACTAGGCTTGCAGGCGAAAGAGGAAATAGTGGTGCAACAAACTTCACACATATATGTACAAGGGATGGGAGGGTGCATCGGAAACTCCACCCCGTCTCTAGGTTCGATACGGCCTTGACATTGTTTTACAAAGGGCAATGACCGTTACAGTATTTCAGCGAACTAACACAATGTAGCCTGGACGAATTACATTAAAAAGCATTGGGTATTAATTTATGCATATGTTATTTTAACTGATTTATTTAATAGAATGTTGTAATTATATTTTCAATTTAATTAATACTTATTCTTTTGGTGTGTACAAAATTACATATACAATAATAATATATAATCATCAGATAATCGAGATAATTTATATCGACTTTATTCCTCAAAGGAACTGAAATTTAAGTATAGAAAATTATGAGTTTCGTCAAGCCATAAAAACAAGAAAAGTTTTTCGAGATGACAAGGGAGAACAATTAATGTCAATATGACCGCGATAGTCAAACAATTAGTTAGCCTCGCTGCAATCATGATTGAGGTATTTGCAGAAGATCCTCTAGCAAACTGTATTTGCTTATCATTGAAGACGTCGTCAGCCACGTACAGCAATTCAGTAACGTCAAATGGGTTCTACGCTTCTGAATTGCTTCTAGGTATGAACCTAGAAGAACCAGCAAGACACTAACGAACAATCTTATTATTCTCAAAGCTTAAAATAAGATTCATTTTACAAATCAAATTTGTCAAAAGTTACGTTTACACCTTACCACTTATAAAACACTTAAGCAATCCTTACTAATTTTATAAATGCAAATTAAAGGTTTTTTGTTTAGTTTATTTTTTGTACGCTTTCACGCCTAAATTAATTATAATTAATTAAGGCGTCAAATAATTATTTGACCGAAAAAAAGGAATTGTTCTCGAGGGTTAGACATTTAATCATAAAATCGATAACAACGCGAGTGTAGTCGCAGGTAAAATCTAGTATTTTACATAAATTGGGTGATTAAATATAAACGTCATCATTTACAGTATGTTCATATTTTTTATGTGTTAATGTTTTGGATAAAAGTAACGATCACTCTGTATTTTAAAAAAGAAGCGCGATAACTCTTTTTGTTATTTAGAATGTTTTTAATATCAATGGCTCTACCCCATAATTATATACCATAAGATATAACACTATGAAAGTATATACATAGACTTATCTAGATGTATCCACATCAGTCAATCCACGTCCTAACTAAATTTCGCCGAGAGCCTTGAATCAAAGGTAATTCTAAGAAACAATTTCAAATACACACATTATACACTCTTACAGGTAAAGACGACCCTATGGTTAACTGGCTTAGTACGAATTTTAAAAGCACTGTCATATAGCTACTACAATACTAAATCATACACACCAACGACATTTTGCCAATCTATAAAAAATATAATCTTAACATAACGTATGATTAATACATGCCACATATTTTGATAAAAACTCATCAGAGATCATCAGTTTCTAGGATATCATTTTATAAGAATTATTATAAATGGACATAATAATACATAATTACAGAGATTTAAATGCATTTGTAAAGTCTTTTCATAACCATAAGCCAGATTTAAATATTTAATCATATTGCTAATGCTTATGATATTTTAATATACCTAAGCTTTTTAAATCATGTATAAACGTGTATCAGAAGAACATTGGGGCGAACGTATATATTATCAGAGATATTTCCGAGAAAGCCCAGATATGTATAAAGCCAAAGACCAAAAAATAATGGTAAAAATTTTAAACCTCTAGACTATACTGATCTATACATATAATAAAATCGTAGGAAAGTCAAAACTGTACATTGAATATTTTTTAAAAAGAATACTTGGGGCGTGATCTACAATCGATATCGAAGCCAAAAATATAGTTTTTAGAATTTTTGTCTTTTTAGCAGTTTGTCTGTATGTATGTCCGGGCTAAATTCAAAAAGTACTGCATGGATTTACTTCAAATTTGGCATGAATATTACTAACAGGTCGGGTCAACATATAGGCTACATATTATCACGCTATCACCTACGGGGGAGGAGCTGTGAATCTTTATTTTTCTTACGCATTCTGTGACAGCGTGTAATCTAACGACGCATATTTAAATGTTGTTTTTGAGTAAGCCATGCTATTATCTAGCTTTACAGTATAAAAACTACGCCATTTAAGTAACTTGGGCAGAGAAATATAGTTGGGTTCCGCGGCGACAAACACTTGTTAGTTAAAATTTACGTGGACGAAGTCGCACGTAACAGCTAGTAATAAATAAAACAATAGGCTGCTAATGCATATATGTAGCAATTGAAAATCTGCTATGCCTATCCCTACGGGAAGTAGGCGCAAGTAAGTCTTCAATCGGTCGAGTCACAAAGTTACGTCACGTGTAATTCCACCAGAAATCTACCAGGTGCCCAGCCAAGCAAGGAGATGAGTTTGTTTGAGTACTTTCACCTTCAATATTACGTCACAGTTGATAATAATAAGTGTTAGAAATATAGATAGATGGGTATGATATACGGGTAGAAACCCTTCAGGCTTTTTCGACTTGCCTAAACAGTGCAGCGCTGGTGGATGCTACGGCTATGCATGAAGTCTCAGTTTCATATCTCGAATCTGGCCAACATAAAGTAATTAATTAAGGCTTTCTGCCAAGTAATTTTTAATAGCAGTGCCAAGTAATTTTTAATTTTTTATAACCTTAAGATAATTTTTAATAACGGCCGAGTGAGCACTCTGAAAAGTGCAGTGCCTAAGAAAAAAGTTGAATGAGAGAATATAGTGACGTTCGTACCGTTGGCTACGAGTTCTGACTCGTAGCGATAGAATGCTACGGATTTATAACTACGACTAATGAGTCAATCTTAACGGAGACTGGCCATCTGCGCCGGAGATATTATAGTGCACAAGTATGTGCGCAAACACAAGTGCACTACTCTCTGTTCCCTAACTCTCATGATCCGATGGGACGGACAATCCGACACGACCGGAGAGAGATCAGGCACAGGACCAACGGCTTTACGTACTTTCTGAGGCACAGGGTTGTCTAACACCATCAACTTCCTAACTCCGTGCTCGTATTGAGATTTCTTAACAGAAAAACCCAATAACTTTTTGTTGGGCCGACCGGGATTCGAACTCGAGACCTCATGCACAGCAGTCGCATACACTACCGCTGCACCACGGAGACAGTTAAAAATATAATAATAATCTTGGATCACACAATATTAGATTAGCTAAAAAATGCAACATGTTAAGAGGGAAGGCATCGTTGGCGACTTTTTAAAATCCAATATATGCTAATATGATTTTCCGTAAGTGATGATATCGTAAGTTAATATGTGTTAATATGATTTTCCGTAAATAATGATATCGTAAGTTAATATATAATAGTCGTAAAAACATTACAATATCGATGGGATTATAAAATTCAAATTTTAGATAATTCAAAGGGAACAAAATTAAGTTCAGAATAAGTACCAACATCGCTATTCACCAAAACAAAGTCCTGTGTATTACGAAAATTGCATTGATTGAATAAAAATTACATTAAAAACGTTTCAAAACCCAGTTCACTAAATCTCGTTCCAAGCGGCACCGAGCTTCACGGTGTGACCTCTCACTACTGGTCTCTACCAGGCTAGCAGATATCCGCAGAGATGTCATTGCACTGTTCGATATTTGATACTCTAAGAGCTAGCTACCCTATATTTTGAAAGAAAATTTCCGGTAAGTTAGCTTTTTGATACTCTCTCTCAACTTTACTATTAAAACTCACTGTGTTAGTGGTTGTTTGTATAAACGCAATATCTCCTAGCTTGTGTTTATACAAGGTCTTAAAACATTAAGAAAAGAATCGGTTTATTGCCAGAAAAATCAATTTCACATGTGATAGCTCTACATTACATCAAATGAGTAACTTGATTGATCATTGTAATTATGTATGCATACACTCATGCTACTACATATAATCACTAATAAGAATGCCGTGCTTTACTACTTCATGGTTTTAAGTGGTCGGGATCTTATGCTGGTGGTGCAATCCCATCATGTTCTCTATCAAAAATATGATGATTCTTAATTTCAAAAACTTTATCGAGCATCCCTGCCATCCATCACAACTTGGTTTTTTTCGAGACCTGTGACGGCGGCGCGTCTGTTACAGACTTTTTAATCGCAGAACCAGCTTGCCACATTGGAGCTCTGCGTCTAGGTTTTTCTTGTCACAGAACACATAGGCTCTCCAAAACAAACAAATAAACTGCAAAAAGCGACAGCAACCACATTAGTAGTTTAATTTCTATGCATGACATTGGTAGTAACATAAGTCCAAAAAATTGTCTTTCTTAATCACTTATCCATGAGCCACTGTCCAGTTAAGTATAAAGATGAAAGAAGTATACAGAATGAAAGACACACACAAGCGCTAGCTCTCGGACTACGATGGTTCGCGGAATGGAGAGGGTTCATCAGGGTCGCCTCCACAATACAGTGCATCCCTGTTTATTGCATAGCGCTGTCTCAAGTACTGATATCTTTGTCAATACTAGTATTTGTCTGCTGATATGGGCGGTCAATTTAAAAATAGTTTTCAGTATAAAAATATTATATATTGACTTTTACTGTAAGAAGCTGAGGCGGGGATTTAAACGATCTCATATTCCACAATAAATGGCATATATGGTCCTTTCAAATAAAAAATAATTTTGTTAATACCTCACACACAGCTTGTTTTATTTAATTTCAAAATCTTCATCATCCCGTCCTTATTGAAAAACCTTTTAGAACATCTTTATCAAGATGATAATAATAAGTAGTCATCATATCACCATCTTAAGATAGTCTAGTTACATTAATTGTACACGACATAAAAAGAGAAGCAAAGAAAAATATAAGATACATTAGAATATATTGGCAAAGAGCCTATAACATTCATGAGATATAAATTATATCAGAAGAAAAACAAAATCTATGAAGCCGGAAAAAAACTGCCATCTCAACAAACAGTATCGTTTAAAAAAAGGTAAATACTAGTCCTCAGATCAGTAGCAGCGATAGCTCAGTGGAGAGACCAACAGACTGCAATGCAGAGGGTCTCGGGTTTGAACCCATGTTGCGCACCTCTGACTTTCGGAAGTTATATGACTTTTCGAAATTATGTGCGTATTGATTGACAATTATCGCCTTCTTCGTGCCTCGTAAAGCACGTTAAGCCGTTGGTCCCGGCTGCCGTGATCATCTATGCCAGTCTGGTTGTTGTGCTTCATGGTGCCAGTCGATATTGGGAGAGTATCGACACAAAAGATCCCACTGGGTCGAACTGTCGCCGGTCTGCACTGACTGGCCCCCACATAAGATAAGATAAGTCCTCAGATCAAAGAGAGCCAACAGCAGCTTATCTATCTTTTGGCACATCTAATTATGGTTGGCAAGCTAACCGCTGATAAAGAAATTGAAAAATTCGTTTACAAAAATACTTCTATGAACACACAATAAATACATACTCATTTTTTGTCATAGTTAAAAGCGCTGCTACCTCTCGCCATCGGTAGGGATTTGATTCTCATACCTTACAACCTAATTGATGCCGCACCAAGCGGTTCCAAAGGAATTTTCTCCCGCGGACGTTCAGGTTGTGGAATGAACTCTCTGCCCAGGTTTTCCCACAAGACTACAGTATGGGGTTCTTCAAAAAGGGCGTTAAAAGGTTTTTACAAGTTCGGCAACGCGCAAGTGATGCCTCTGGTGTTGCAGGCGTCCATAGGCTACGGTGACCACTTACCAGCAGGTGGGCCGTATGCTTGTTTGCCACTTTAGTACACTTTTGGTTATAAAAAAAGCGTCTCCATCGAGGGAGGCAGTTAGGGGGATTTATAATAGTATTGGTGGGATATTGAATGGGGTGTCATTGCAGATATGATATAAATAGAAATAGATACACATAGCAAATGGCAGCAACTCAATACACGGTCATCTCTTCACTCGACTGCTAGCCTGGTACTTCAACGTCGATACCTCCCTCAACGCTATGACTCATTTTCCCGTGTGTTTGATAAATAATTGAATGTGTAAGTCGGCCTCAATCGCACGGCTACGGCTATGGTAATAAATGTGTCTGCTGTGTATGAGGTCGTTTTGAAATCTGAGCATTATCGCGTAATATTCCGTTGGATTATGTTTCTTTTATATTTTTAAGGCAAATATTTATCGCATAAGATAAGCTAATCCACTAATTTGGATCAGGATATTATTATATTCGGGTTCATTTAGTTTATAATTATTCGTTCTATTAGAAGCTTGTCAAAGTGTTTGTTAAGGCTCCTCGTCTTGAGATAAACATAATAATAACTACATGGCTGATATTTAAAGCATTACATTTTACAGAAGCTTATTTATACCCAGAATGTTTCTTTTTTACTTCATGTCATTTAATATAATATTTACAATATATTTACATAATTTATTTCAAAACAAATTGACAAAAGAAATTATTGTAAACTTAAAAATCTAGGCAGTTTTTGCTCTTACATTACATATTTATATTTAGTTTTTATTTAAATTTGTCATTAAATAATCGAAATATTTAAATCAGTTGCAACATTAGCCAAATTGGAGATACAATTGTTTTTGCCAAATAATGATTATGGCTCCTTATTTTTTTTTCTTCTATGTTGTAAGTAGTTCTACTGGGCAAACCCTCTAAATGTGTCTTCTAGCGGTGAATAAGGTTTTCAAGCTCTTTAAGGTGGCGATGTGCTGACAGCAGGACACCAACAACCTTTTTTAAAGATCTGACGACGCGCTAGTGATACTAGTTAGGTTTAAGGTATAACACAATCCTTTTTTTACATACATGCATACAACATGCGCGCGCGTCCTTTATTGTCACGTGTTTGCCATGCCGCTACCAGGCTTGCACGCAAGTGAAGAGCGGTGTGATAGATTTCAGACATACCTGGGAGGGTCGGAGCATCGGAAGCACCAAAAGAATCGACATGACCTTGACATTCATACACAAAGGATAATGACCTTTATTTTTTATTTATTGTATGGATTACTTTCAGTAAATACATTGATACGTATGGTATAACGTATACAGAGGTCATAAATAAATGTACAACCAATTAATAAGCAAGCACTGCATGCATCCTTTACAGTGTTTCATGGACCTAACCCAAGGTAAAAATAAATATGTCATTTAAAACAACAGTTATTATTTTATGAATACACCAGTAAATACAAAATTTAATAAAATATATAATGGAGGATTAGATCCAGCAGGGTTTTTAAAAGCTGTGACGTCAGCAGAGCTGACATCACTATTCTCAATAGACGGATCACTCATTGCAAATATGTAATGAAAGTAATGAAACACGTTGCCGATAATAATTATAAACAGTTATAATTCTTAAGCACAATCTTAATCTTAGCTATGTAAAGAAAACACAGAGTGACGTAGGCGAGGAGTTCATTTCTGTTCTTGAGTATTGGTACAAAAATCAAATGAATTATGTTAAATGGGCTGGGGAGTTGTCCGGTGTGTACCGGTTGTACTGCGGGGTGAGGCAAGGGGGGATTACTTCGCCCCGTCTGTTCAACTTGTACATAAATCGGCTGATTGTGGAGCTCAGCAGTACAAGGGTTGGTTGTCATGTTGACGGCGTATGCCTAAATAATATTAGCTACGCTGATGACATGGCGCTGCTGACCCCCTCAATCATAGCACTGAAACAACTTCTTCAGATTTGTGAGGGTTATGCGGGGGCTCAGGGACTCAGGTATAATGCCAAAAAGAGTGAACTGTTAGTGTTCAAGGCGGGCACCAAATGTTACCCTAAAGTGCCCCTAGTAACAATTGCGAACACTCTACTAAGACGAGTGACACAGGCCAAATACTTGGGTCACTGGGTCACCGATGACCTTAATGATAACCAAGACATAGAGAGAGAACGCAGAGCTCTGGCTGTCCGAAGCAATATGTTGATCCGCAGATTTGGAAAATGCACAAGAGATGTAAAAATTTCTCTTTTTAGGGCTTACTGCCAAACTTTTTACACCTGCAATCTGTGGAGCAGATATACGCGGCGGGCATTCAGTGCATTGCGTGTTCAGTACAACAATGCGTTCAGGATGCTGATGGGTCTGCCACGTTTTTGTAGTGCTTCGGCGATGTTTGCGGAGGCGTCGGTTGATGGTTGTCCTGCCATCATCCGCAAGCGTAGCGCTTCAATATTGCACAGAATGCGTGTCAGCTCCCACAGCATCCTGAGCGTATTATGTGATAGGTGGGATTTCCCAATGTTAAAGCACTGGATTCAGCTACATACCAAGGTATTGTGATACCTAGTGGTGTGGTTGTTTTTCAGTGCATTGTTTGTTACTATATTATAAGATTACTAACATTAGGTTAAGAACTTTGTGCTAACAATATATGGACATTATTTTATCCGAAATAAATGATTATTATTATTATTATTATTATTAATAATCAATAATAACTTTAGTACTCACAAGATTACAATTTGTGAAGAGATCTTGCCTCTCCGAGAACTCGTAATAGAATGCTTGACTTTACAACGCCAAACGCCTTCAAGATGGCGGGCGTTGGGAGGTCAATACACACTCACAATATTTCACTATTATTTTAACAGACACTTCCTTAATAGCTAATTTAATTACGTTAATTATTTATAAAAATCAACAGACTGTTTTTAATATTAGAACATTTTAATTTACAGTTCAAATGTTTTAATAACAGACTTTAACACTTCAATTTAATCTTGAACTTGTAAGTATTCGTATTACTTTGAACTTAACAAAAATATCTAGAAATCAATTCGTTATTGCTTAAAAATCAAGTTATGAATTTAACAATTGCTTAATTACTTCAAAATTAATGTTTAATTTATAATGAGTAATAGTTTGTCGTCTCGAACAACAACAAACTATTACAACTCTTATTTTAATCAATAACTGGTAAAACTCGCATAAACAATGTGGTAATCATGAAATAATCTTAGTAAATTAATAGAGACCTGATTATAAGTCAATTAGCGGTAAATAAATGCATTACAATAATTGGTTACATAGACTTGCGCCGACGTATTCAAATTACTTTAAACTCAACAAAAATATCTAGAAATCAATTCGTTATTGCTTAAAAATCAAGTTATGAATTTAGCAGTTGCTTAATTACTTCAAAATGAATGTTTAAATTATAATGAGTAATAGTTTGTCGTCTCGAACAACAACAAACCATTACAACTCTTATTTTAAGCAATAACTGGTAAAAATCCCATAAACAATGTGGTAATCATGAAATAATCTTAGTAAATTAATAGAGACCTGATTATAAGTCAATTAGCAGTAAATTAATGTATCAAAATAATTGGTTATATGGATTTGCGCCGACATATATAATAAAGTAATTACATTACAAATAATTTATAATAAACCATACTAGCGTATTTTGGAGTGTGTGTAGAAATAAAATTATTATACACTCTAGTTTTCCTTGGTCCTTAGTTATTATTGGTCAAACACACATAACAATTCATATCGACTTTCCATCAATAACACCGATATTTAATCATAGAGAGAAGATCAGGTAAGCTATATAAACAAGAAAAGCTTTCGAGACGTTAAGAGTCAGCCTAATTGCAACTCTCTATGTACTAAATATCCGTGTTAAATGATTAACATTTAATTGCTGATCATTTAAAAGGGCCAAGAATTCCCAATTTCATTCCGTCGTATGAAGTACACAGTAGATACAAGTAAAGACACTATTGATATGAGCCTACGGTTATCAAGGTCAATACGGATTTGAGAGCATTGTATACACAAAATAAAACACACTCTTTTCCAATTTCTAAAGAATATTATTTAAACATTATATTTTGCTTATGAAAGCAATGCAATATAAATGCTTAGTGGCTTCAATGTTAATGTTGAACAGCGCCATCTTGTTGATTCATCGGTAAATGAATACAAGCTACGTATTTGATACGTATTTCCATGAAAAATCACCAGAGGTCATCAATTTTATGCACGGATGCCGTAGTAGCGTAGTGGTCTCCCGCAACACAGGATTTACACCTAGTGCGGTATACGAGTATGTATATGTTGATTGAAGCTCGCTTCAAGATGTAGCCAATCTTGTCAGTGATACCTGATACCCCTTACAAATGGCAGTATAGCAGGCTGGCGCTCGAAATCATATTTGTTTTTCATGTTGCGGATTATTTCATATTTATTTATGTCATCTAATATATACATATTTATTTATATAAACACATTTATAATATATTTGTATATATGTAGTTGTGGTCAGTTTTCGTATGATAGCATACTTTAGAAGATCACTGTGCCTACAAAAGTGAACAACAAACAGCTCTTAATTTGGGAGTGACTACCAATTAGGGGCCGTCTGTTGTTAATTTTTCACACGTTTCGCCCGTAAATAGTGATTTATGAGCGAAATGCGTTTTACACCTGTGCTAGAGCTTGCAGGTGTGTTGCTAAGTAATTATAATTTTGACTGCAGCAATAAACATCTGTTTATCTCATAACTGATGTGACAGGCATAAGTTTGACCGCAGCCACTTTGTTAGTGTGTTCGTTATCTACCAGGCAAATGGATATCATTAAACAGGACTGCTACTGCTACGAATATATGCTACGGCTAAGAGTCGTAACTAGTAGCCACGCGCTACGAACGTTACTATAAGGACTTCTTCTTAGTATGAGTAGATTTAGGTTACATAACATTGTTACGTAATCCATCACGCTAGCTTAGCGCGGGTTGGCATACTTCACTTGTAGAGAGGCAGGTTTCCTCAAGATGTATTCAATAGATAGCTAACAATTTACAAGTAATCTATGGAAAATGTAGTAAGTATAGTATATTAATTGTTAAGTTTAGTATTAAGTTGTCAATATATATTCCTAATTATCAAAATTCTTTACGTTACTGTCAATCAGAAGAGATCCAATTATTGGTAGGCAAAGTAAGAGTTGCTGTTTCATGAAGTCAGTTTAAAAAAGCACGTTAGATCAATGCCACGTGTTTCTCGATACCTCAGTAACAGGCAACAATGTAAGTGAAAAGGTTGCATAAATCGATGCAACGACATTGTATTTCCCATATTGTATTTATTATATAATTTGTTTACATATTTATTTGTTTGAATAACTAATCTTGCATATAATGCAAATGCATATTTTATGAGACAACCAGGTCAAATTCAGAATAATATCCACAATATTAGATTTGCTAATAATTTCATTAGCTAATCTAAAATTGTATGATATATTTAATGCAGCATATTAAAAAGGAAGGTGTTAATCTAAGAAACTGCTTCTGAGAGCAACGAGAAATTTCATACTAACGTTTTAAAACTTAGTTCGCTAAAATGCTTTCCCGGCGGCACTGAGCTACGCGATGTGACCTTTCGCTAGTAGCTGCTACCGGGCCACCAGAAATTCGCAGAGGTTTCATTGCAACGTCATATATTTATTAGCCTAAGAGCTAACTAGGCTTTCAAATTTCATATAAGCTAGCATTTTAATATTCACTTTCTTTTACACTAGTTTTTGCCCGGGGCTTCGCTCGCGTAAATGTAGGTTAGGTTAGGTTTGCAACAGTACTTTTTTTTGGATGAAACCTATCTTTCTTCCTAAAAAAAGAATGGCCTATTAGCCCCTAGTACCCCCAACAACGTATATGCAAAATTGTATATTGATCCGTTGAGTTGTTAAGGCGCGAAAGCGTAACAAACAAACGAACTCACATTCGCATTTATAATATTAGTAAGCATTATAAATGATAAGATAGGTTGCAGCTATTGATTCTCATACATTGGTCAAACCAAGAGCAGCATAGAGCACCCACATATAACTGATATAAAAATCAATGCTTGATGAAGTCTGCTGTGATATTGTATTCACAAAAATAAACCGATTCCTACCAAGGATGCACCGCGGGGCTATTGCAATAAACTAACATGTAGCACCACCCTAGTCAAAGAGGACGCAAGATGCAGCTAGAGTTCATGATGCTTTGAGTATATTCAGTGTAAAAAGAACACCAATAATACAATATCTTACTAAGAATATAAGATATTGAGACCATTTTAGTTTCCTTGTGAACAAAAGTGTTAAAAAGAAACTAAAAGGTTGGGGTAAAATATTAATAGAAATAGTAAATTTTATAAGATATTGCATTAAAACAATAAACTGCGATAAAAATCATCGTCGTCAAATGTAACTGAGTGAGTCTAGACCTACTCAGTTATAGTTTTAGGTCCCGTAAGGCATGAACTTCACATGTAACTGGTGAAAAGTAGGTGTAATATACACATCGTAACTGTACAAGCGTAAGCCTACATATACATAATTAAAATTTGATGTAGTGTAGAGATTTCCCAAATGAAATTAATATGTCAACGATAGTCTGGTTTTTATTTTAATCGTTTTTTGTGTTATGCATACAAATACACGCAACTATTTCTGACAGCCAGATGCCATGCTTGGCAAGGCTACTAAAATGGTAATATATTTATTTAGGTAATAATATATAATAGCGAGTGTACCTGAAATTCTCTTTTGAAACCTACGAGTAACTAACTAGCTTTTAGACTATTAAATACAAGATGGTGCAATGAAACCTCTGTGAATGTCTGTTATCCTAGTAGAGACCAGTAGTGAGAGGTCACAAGGTGAAGCTCGATGCCGCTTGGAACACATTTTAGTGAACTGGGTTTTAAAACGATGATGAAATATGCACGTCAATTACGTGCATATTTCATCATCGTTTGAGTGATTTAGTAAATATTAATGTTGGTGTATGTTAATTGGCTTAATCATTGCCTTTGGATTACTAAAAGATAGAATTTTATGATACCATCGATATTTTATGTACAAAATTATTACTATTATTTTTAGGCAATGACAAAATAGTCAAGTATTTTCTCCTCTGTTGTCAAGCTTTTTTTTTTGTTTTCCGCTATTGACGTGATGTATTGTTATTTATAAAAATAATTTGGGGACCGGTATTATTTTTTAATAGATATATAAATAAAGACAAATCAATGTAGTACCTACCTATTTATCTTTTTTTTTGTTATGGTTCTGAATTTTTTTGCATTGTAGTTACACACAAAAGTGTACATTATCGGTCCCAATGCGTTCATAAAATTTTAATAGTGATTATAGTTTTCATTCGATAACTTGGTTATAATTAATATTTGCATTTAATTACCTGCGGAACTTCATTTTGATAACTTATTGCTTTCGACGCAAACGCTATCTTTCATCTTATTCCTGTTGCATTTTATTAGCTAATGTAATATAGTAAACACACCAAGATTAGTTACCTAGCTGCAGGTATAAGACGATTTTGACGACCAGAGTTACAGTGTTATCCAGCAAATAAATATTGCTCTAGAACAACGGATAGTCAAAAACAATGTTGACGTTCAACGGTGATAAAAAATTGTATCGATAGTAACGGTAGTTACTTAAATAAATTTTATTACAAGTCTATTCATTCGCCAACAACCTCCTTTAACTACTGATATCCTAGTAGATGGCCGGATAAAATTATGCAACGTAGCGTTGCCGCTTACAGTCTCAGAAACAGTGTGGCTCTCGCGTAGACTCTTCGTAGCACTAGCTACGAGACTGGCAAAAGTTGACTGTTGTAATTAAACTACTTTACAGATACTCCATACAGATAGACCATATCCTGGATTAATACAAAGCACATTTTTATCTCTATATATGTTGCCTGTAGAAACTACCATAACTATAAGTTTAGACTGTTATTATTAAAGAAGCATTTTTTTAGAGGTAATAAGAATAATGTTTCAAATTATTATCATGCAGGTGTGTTGCATTTGTTTATTATTGGAATTAAAAGGCTTACACAATATTATCTTGAACATGGCTGCTGAAAAACAGCTGATCCTTTGGAGGATTGTAATCTTAAATAGGTTTAAAGAGCTTTATTCTCATAGGAACTTACAGTCCACTTACACAACTTACACCATCGTGTCTTGCAGGGAAACTTAGCTCAGCCACATACGCAATTCGGAAAGTAAGACAGCTTACTGATATAGATACTGCAATACTAGTATATTTCAGTTACTTTCATAGCGTTATGTCCTACGGTATATTATTGTGGGGCAAGGCAGCTGATATTGAGACAATTTTTATTCTTCAAAAGCGTGCAGTACGTACCATTTATAATTTAGGACCACGAGTTTCCCTGAAAGATCGATTTAAAGAAATAGGCATACTTACTGTTGCGTCGCAATATATATTTGCTAACATTATGTTTATTAAACATAACATTTACTTATATAATAAGAATAGTGATATCCATAACGTAAACACTAGAAATAAGCATAAGTTAGTAGACCCATATCATCGTTTACATAAAGTTCACAATACATTTGCGGGACTCGGTATACGTTATTTTAATAAATTACCTATTAATATAATTAATTTACCATTGCTTAAATTTAAAAACGCTGTTAATAAACAACTTATTCGGAAGGGTTATTATTCAGTCAACGACTACTTAAATGACAAAAACTCATGGAGCTAGTTGCTTGTTGCATACAGGATTCAAAGATCTGTATTACTTATAAGTCAATTTAAGCCTTTGCATAGTCACAAAGTGTAAGTGTATGCGCCATCATGCCATCCTACTGTCTATTTTAGATTTATATTAAATAATATATCTTAGCTCAAATTATTTCCTCCCTATAATATTATTAAGTTATTATTGGTATTATCTTTAGTTTTTATAGTCAGTAGTATATGGCATAATGGCTGTAACACCTTGTTAATCTGAGTTGTAAAATACTGAAATTATATTTAACTGACGATTTAAAAGAGTGGCCATGAGTTTCTTGCAGGTTTCTTCTCATAGGCTCTACCCTTTGCCTGAACCTAGCAACTAACCTAAATGTAGCTTCAGTAACTTAGTAAACTCACTAACCTATATACTTTGACGTTCATAAGTGTTACTTTGTGACCTAAATGAATAAATGATTTTTGACTTTGACTTTGACTTTGACACTTATAATGAGATTTAAAATATATATATATATATATATATATATATATATATTTATATATATATATATATATATATATATATATATATATTTATATACATATATATATAATAAGTACTAAATGTTTAGAAAAGTCTCCCCTCTAATACGTACGGAACTTTTAAAATAGCTAAGAAAAGTCTGTTATAGACAACATTAATTGTTATTTACATTCTATTATTTTATGTCTAGTATTTTAAATAACATTATTTATTATTATAATAATACATAGTAAAACATGTGTTTGGGCGCTAAGGGGTTTGCTGAAAGAATAACTGCGAGAATGCTCAATATAAAAGATGACTTTTAATTCGGTGTTAACTACACGAGTTCAGTACAGCAAGTGACCGACATAGAACGGTCAGTACGTAAAACACATTAAAAGTTAAAACAAACAATAATCAATTAAATGAATTGCTGCTATGCGAATTTGCTTAGGCGCGCCAACATGCCCCCGGGCGTTGAAAGCAACGGTTTCAACCAGACGCCGAAGACACTGGTAAAGGACAGATCCTGTTGAACGCTCTTCGGATGACTCCAGTGGATGTCCGAATATCTGCAACACGAGCAACGCCATCCGTTCCAGGGTGAACAGCCACAATTCGTCCCAGACTCCACTTCAGAGGAGGAAGGTTGTCCTCCTTAATGACTACTAAGGAGTTCAGCTTCAAACCATCCTTACAGGAACGCCATTTGGTCCGCAGCTGTAATTCTGCGACATACTCCTTGCTCCATCTGCTCCAGAAATGTTGGCGTAGTTGCTCAATCCTTTAAAGCGAGACAGATGGTTGACACAGTAGTCCCTGTAGTCAGGTTGCGGCAAGGAAACGAGGGGCCGCCCAATAAGAAAGTGGCCAGGCGTAAGCGGCGTATAATCTTCAGGGTCTGAAGACAACGGCGTCAGTGGACGAGAGTTCAGAATGGCTTCAGTTTTAGTTAGTGCGGTGTAAAGCTCCTCAAAAGTCAAATTACAATTTCCCAACACTCTTTGTAGGTGGTACTTGGTGGACTTGACACCCGCCTCCCAGAGGCCACCGAAATGTGGGGTATACGCGGGTATAAAATGAAATCTTATCCCGTCGTTAGCTGCACTTTCACCCAAGGATGAACTGTTCAATTTTAAGAATTTAGATATGTCATTATACGCACTGACAAATGAGGTACCGTTATCAGAAAAAATATCATTGGATTTACCTCGTCGAGAAATAAAACGATATAAAGCCAGTAAGTAACTATTGCTAGTTAAATCGCCTACGGTGTCCAAATGAATGGCCTTGGTAGTAAAACAAATAAAAATTGCGACGTACACCTTTACCAACCTGCATCCACGACCTTGACGACTGGCGCACATTATAGGGCCAGCATAATCAACGCCCGTGCTCTCAAAGGGATAACCTGGACGAAGGCGTTCCTAAGCTAAATTACCCATTATAGGAGCTATAACCTTTCCCTTCATACGACGGCATAGAACACACTTGTGATAACAAGCCTTCGCCAAGTTGCGGCCTCCAATCGGCCAGTAAGACTCCTTTATTGAAGCCAACAGTAATTGTGGGCCAGCATGCATCAGCCTCCTATGCTCGCAATTAAATAATAACTTTGTGAAATTATGAGTGGACTGTAATATGATAGGGTGTTTTTTGGAAAAATGAAAATTAGAATTTTCGAGTCGTCCGCCTACTCGCATTAATTTTTTGTCGTCCAAGTAAGCATTAAATTTTAGAAGGACGCTCGTCTTATGTATACTCCTTTTATTTAAAAGTAATTTATACCTAGGGAATGATTCAGACTGACTTTGAATTATGACAACATTTAGTGCGTCTTGTGACAAATAAATAGTTTTGGGATAATGTTTCCTACACGACTTAATAAATCTTAACATGTAAGCTACAGAACGCACAAACCGTGAATAATTAGAAAAACGATTTATCTCAATCAAGCCCTCATCTTTGCAATCGCTTACAACAGTGTTTAAAACTACATTAGGTCGAGTTTCCCGTAACGTATCTGCTCCTAAATACTTAACTTGCGAGGGCCATTCAGACGGGTCAAGTCTCAAAAATTCTGGTCCAGACCACCAAAGATCAGAACCCTGCAGAACACTAATATCCACACCCCGAGATATTAGGTCTGCTGGGTTCTTGTCGGTTGGAACGTGTCTCCAGGTGCAGTCACCCGCCTTATCCAAAACTTCAGCAACGCGGTTGCGCACAAACGGCTGAAGTTTGTTAGGCATCATCTATAACCACCCCAACACGATGGTTGAATCAGTCCAGCAATAGACCCGACTAATCGCCACTCGAAGTGAGCTCTTTACCTTTTCATAAAGACGAGAATCAACCACTGCACCACACAATTCCAGCCGAGGAATTGTTGTAGGTTTTATAGGTGCCACTCGACTTTTGGCCATTAATAAACAAACCGAATACTCCCTCTTATCGTTAATACTGCGTACGTAGACACAAGCACCGTATGCGGATTCAGACGCATCTGTGAAAATGTGGAGCTCTAACTCCCTATATGGATTGCAGACTACAATTCGCGGAATGCGTAAATGATTTAAAAGAGGTCATGACTTAATTATATTATTCCAATGTTCTCTTATCTCACACGGTAAAGGCTGATCCCACGATAATTTATCCAACCACATTTTCTGTAACATTACTTTCATGGTGATAACAATTGGACCCAAGAGACCTAGGGGGTCGAAAATTCGCGCAATCACGGACAACAAATCACGCTTGGTGGGCTCAGTCGAAGGTTCAGTTAGACCTATATAAAAACCTAGCTCATCAGTGTTGATGTACCAATTGAGACCGAGTAACCTATCAGGCTCATTTGACGCAATATTTAAATCAAATGACGCAGCCAAGTTGCCTAAAGTAGGAACAGCATTCGACACCAGTTGAGGCACATTTGATTTCCATTTACGCAATGGCATACATGCTGATGTAAGTTCCTTAGTGACTTCAGAACGAATGAAGTTAACTTCGTCTAGGTCATCACCACCGGTAAGTAGATCATCGACATAAAAATCGTGTCTGATGATGTCAGCTATTTTGGAGTTTTTGCACTCGTCTCCTAGTTGTTTAAGGCAGCGAGTTGCAAGGAACGGCGCACTAGCCGTACCGTATGTGACGGTGTTTAATTCGTAAACATTGATAGGCTCGCATACATTATTACGCCAAACAACTTGTTGTAAATACCTATCCGACGGGTGGACAACTATTTGCCTATACATTTTCTCCACGTCCGCAGATAAAACATACTTGTGGAATCTGAACCGAATAAGTATAGACAATAGGTCGTCTTGTACAGTTGGCCCGACCATCTGTAAGTCATTAGAAGACACTCCCGTCGACGTAGGACAACTAGCATTAAAGACAACGCGAAGTTTGGTCGTGCTACTCGACTCACGCAATATTCCATGATGAGGAATAAGATAACCAGAACACAACTTAGATTTATTTATTTTAGTCATATGGCCAAGCGACTCATATTGTAACATGAACTCATGATACATCCTACTAAATTCCGGCTTAACTTTTAATCTACGTTCTAAAGAATGTAAACAGTGTGTAGCCCTTTTAAAAGAATCGCCGAGAACCGCGGGATCTTTCTTAAGGGGTACCCGAACACAAAAACGATCATCAGACAATCGTGTTGTATTTTTAACGAAATGATCCTCACATAATTTTTCTTCCGCCATATAAGAACTAGAATATTTCGCATTAATCTCCTCTAATTGCCAAAACTTTGTTAAATCAGTTCTAAGTTTTGTCCAATCACTATCATCACCGGAAATAACGTTAGACAAATTACATTTTAAATCATGTGAAAGTAGTGTAATATTACTATTATTAATTGGACCGGAAACTATCCAGCCTAAACGAGTTTCACATAACACTGGCTTTCCAGTACCTAACTTTAGTGTTTGTGATCCTAGTAGCTCCCAAAACAGATCAGCACCGATTAATATATCGATATCTGCGGGCTTATAAAAAGTAGGATCAGCTAAAACAATATTCGTCGGAATGTTGAAATCCGAAATATTTATATCATGACACGGCACGTTACTCGTAATATATGGTAAAACAAAACAATTAAGTTTGTAAACAAAACTATCATCTAATGATGCTATTTTAACGTTACATCTTTTACCTACGTGCGAAGTGACGTTGTTTATGCCAAGTATAGATTTATTTACCTGACTCGTTAACAAATTAAGTCGTCTACATAACTCGTCCGTTATGAATGACGAAGTGCTACCACTGTCTAGAACCGCGCGAATGAGATGCACATAACCATTATGGTCCCGCACTTTGACCAGAGCGGTCGATAATAAAACATCTCGCTGCTTATGACTACAGCACGGTGCAATGTTTGCGGACAACGCGACGTTATTTGAATCAGTGGAAGCAGATGGCAATGAAAACGATGCAGACTGATTATTATTAGTCGAC
This sequence comes from Catocala sponsa, assembly GCA_963564715.1. Classification (NCBI taxonomy): domain Eukaryota; kingdom Metazoa; phylum Arthropoda; class Insecta; order Lepidoptera; family Erebidae; genus Catocala; species Catocala sponsa. The sequence continues at coordinate 30,220,725 of OY751327.1, forward strand.
ATAGAAGTTGAATTATTATTCAGTGTATTCGCAACGGCGACTTTAGAATCTGTGTGAATTAGTGTGTTATGCCTACGTTTACATAGTTTACAACCTGGTTTCTTACATTTGTTAGCGTAATGACCCGAACGAAAACAGTTAAAACAAATCCTATAAGTAGGGAGTAACTTGAGACGAGCGTCATTGCTTAATGCAAGAAACTGTGGACAATTATTTAATGAGTGATCATTGCTGTTACATTTAGGACATATCTTAGAAGCTAATTCAGAGCTAGTGCTGCTAGGAGATTGTGTAGCTACCATAGCCTTGATCTTAGGGACTGATTTTCCTGCCGTTTGGGAATTATTATTATTTCGAGCTAGTTCTAACGTCTCGATTAGATCGGCTCGATGACGTAGGAATGTCATGAATGCGTCAAACGTAATCACAATGTCCTTGTCAATCTTACCTTTATACTCTTCCCACTCTCGATAGGTCTTTTGATCAAGCCTACGCGTAACAATATAAACCAAAAGTGTGTCCCAATGCTTAACAGGCTCCCCTAACGACTCTAATGCTCGCAAGTCTTTATTTAATTGATCGATTAAACTCTTTAATGCAACCGAAGATTCCTTTAAGATAGACTCAATATTAAACAACGACGAAATATGATTGTTTACTAGTAATCTTTTGTTGTCAAATCGATCAAGTAATAGCTTCCATGCCACAGAATAATTACTCGAAGAAAACTCAACAGATTTAATTACTAAGGCCGCAGTTCCCTCAAGTGATGCCCTCAAGTAATGAAACTTGTTGATTTCGTCAATATCACTGTTAGCATGAATTAGGCTGGCAAAGGTGTCGCGAAACTCTAGCCAATTACAATATAATCCGCTAAACTTAGGTAGCTGTATCGTAGGCAATTTAACTGGCTTGTGCATGCTAGCAACAGTACTTTTAGAACTGTCTATCGATTCATTATCCCTATTAAAGTCACACAGTATATTTTGGGCTGTCGACAGGGATTTATAATAAAGAGACTCAAAATCAGAACGCTCACTGTATTGTAATTTGAGATCATCCACAATGCATTCAAGACGTAATTGTACCTCATTATACCGTTCGTACAACGACTCAATTTTTTCCATGCGTAACTGCAATTCAGAAACATCTCAACCAGTCAGCTGTTTATCCTTGAGTGAGTCCAGGTAGTTAACGAAAGAAGTCAGACGGCCCTTGAAGCTGCCACGTTTTTTAACTAATTCCCTTTCGTCGGACATACTGGGATACGAGTGAAGTCCACCTGAAATCGATACAGGAATACAATTTAAAAGAGAACAATAGTTTTGATACACGAGGAACTAAGTTTTATACACTGATTTAATACAATTTGCAAAGCAACACACAACCTAATCTAATTAAATATTTAAATTTAGGACACAAGTACAGTCTATTCTTCAATTACCTACACCTTTGTATGTAAGCTTTATTGCTAATTAACTAATTTATTGGGCACAACAAAATGACACTAATCTTAAAGCAGAAAGATTCTAAATATGCATTAATAACAGTAATAACATTACTGATTCTTAATAATGACTTGCACTAATATCAAACACTCAAATATAACGATACATAATTATGTTAAGATACTTGCTAACAATTAAATAACCATTGTTAACACGTAGATTAGTTACAGCTTTATATAAATTAAGTTTAAATAATGTAGCATTAAACAGGCTAACTATACTTTAACGAGTATAATTTAAACTTAATGTAAGCTGTTGAATAAAATACTAATCACACTACAACAAGTACCTAATGATATAAATCTAACACAATACAATGCAAATACTGACCTTTTATAATTAGATTATTTGCTTATATTACCCGAGTGTTGGGGTGACGATATCAGTAATTAAATAAAATGCTATACACCGCTAAAATTTCTTCAGCTCAGTCCAATCCTCCGGCGAATAACCTTCAAGCAACCTTGAGTAAATAATTATAATCCTGGATTCCTCGATTATCTTCAAAAATAGCTTTATCCAGCTCGTTATGGACCAATGTTTGGGCGCTAAGGGGTTTGCTGAAAGAATAACTGCGGGAATGCTCAATATAAAAGATGACTTTTAATTCGGTGTTAACTACACGAGTTCAGTACAGCAAGTGACCGACATAGAACGGTCAGTACGTAAAACACATTAAAAGTTAAAACAAACAATAATCAATTAAATGAATTGCTGCTATGCGAATTTGCTTAGGCGCGCCAACAACATGGTTGTATCAAGTAGTAACAGCGCCACTATTCCGGACACAAGAGATGTATTTGAAACGTTGACATACTAGGCTATCAGATACTTGTAGAAGATATCCATCCCCATAACATTTTCACAGCGCCATTTCGTGTAATACAGGACTAAGAGGCAAACAGCAACGTAGAACTACTAGGCCGTCAGCCATTAAAGACGGTAATTTCAATACTACGCTAGCTTGGGGAGGTTCCAATGCAAACTCCACCCTGTCTAGACATCTGTCGATTATTGACCGTTACTTCCATTATTTATATTACAGTTTATACTACAATGCCGCAATCTACCCCAGATTATGAAATCTATAAATACTTAGACTAAGACCTATTATTCAATGCAATCTATATTAATATTATGAAGCTTAAGAGTTTGTTTGTTTGGTTGAACGAGCTAATCTCAAGAGCTACTGGTACGTATTGAAAAACATTTTAGTGTTGGATAGCCTATTTATGTAGGAAGGCTATAAGCTACATAACATTACGCTCCGACCCACGGGGACGGCGCAGTAACCATAAACGCGAGTGAAACTACGGGCATAACTAGTTTAACATAATAATATAAGAAGTATAAATATTATAATATACATTTTTTTAAAACATTGTATATTATATGTAAATCGTTTTTCTAATCAAACGTAAATATAATTATTATAAATGTTAAATAGCGTTAATTATTGTGTTCTATCTTCGTTTTCATGTAAGTCACTTTCCCTAGCATTAGTATCAAACCGAATATTTATAAAGTATTAACTAACATGGTTATAAAAGCCTTATTTCTGTTCTCTTTGCTTGCCATGTGAAATTATATGTCTTTTGTGATATAATTGCAGATGTACATATTTACTCTCTCTAATATAAATAACCTTGAATGTCTGGCCCAAATGCAGTCATTTGGAAACGGCCATTGTATTTTTGAGATTTCGCTAGAAAATGTCGTGATTCATGTTTCGTCACGAAGCAATTAATGCAATAGCTCAAGTGGTGCAATTAAACCAGAATTACAAAAACAATAATCTTTTGAATGTTGATAAGTATTCCATTTAGTAGTTCCCACCCCGTTTCACACCACCCTACCGTTGACCAATAGGAAAATGGTTGGAGGTAACGCAAATGAATCGTCTATATGCGTAAAATGCATAGGTGTTTGTGCAGGTACGCTATGTGTGCACAAATAGTTCTCCTCACTCGGCTAGTTGCCTAGTACTTTATCATGGAAACCTCCCCCTACAACGCGCCTTAACCAATTTTATTATATTGGCTGTAAAAGCTTTGAAACAATATAATAATCTGGTATATTGAAATATATTTATATATAATATTAAGGATCAATAAGTTTGTTATTCGAATATATCACCAAAACATCTAATTAAAATTACTCTTATAATTGGAATACGAGAAAAGCAGATAATCCAATTTTAAATATTTCCAATAGTTTTCACTTACTTATATCAGTCAAGCGGCTATGCACTAACAGTAAAATTGGCAAGAAATTAGGATATTCATTTAAAATTTTTAGAGATTCATTGTTATTTTAACAACATTATTTATAAATATGCTTTATAGATTTCAACGAATATTAACAGACTTTCATTCCTTGAAAACGTCACCTGCAAATCATCAGATGGCGTGACGATATTAGCACCTAGGTGACTGATGTCATAGTGTCGTAAGCCCGTAATGGAACGCGCTTTGTAGGTTCACTATCTCCAGACGGAAGATACATTTGCGTGATAATGTCCGTTGATCGAATGTTTGTAAAGCCCACGCGATACTAGAACTATAAAAAGTGCAGGTATTCTCGATTTTAAATCAAAATATTGGATTCCACTTCCTACCTAATGTAATAAATTTATGTACGAATTGGCAAATTTTTTTTTTTACCTGTGTGTATGCTTTGACGCATACCCCTCCGCGGGAGCGGGCGGAGGGGTTATGTCGGACTCGCCGGGGTAACAGAAAGATGTTAAAACGATAAAATGGACCTCCCGGAATACCGACTAAACCTATCACGGTGTTGCTCGACAAACCACTACCGGCGGGGCCGCGCGAATCACTTTCACATGCGGTCGCGACCCCGCCGAGGTTACGGCCCGCCGTATGAAACGGCAGGCCACTACACGAAAAGACCTACCCACTGGTCACCACTACAAAAAGCCCTACTATCCCCCCCACGAATTGGCAAATTAATGCAATTAGTGTTATAATATTTTAAATTTAGCCATGTCAATGAGCATTTTTCTTGTAATCATACATATATTTAATTTTGTATTATTTTTATATTTTGCTCCATTTTGTAACAATTTTTAAGATTAATATCTTTTTAACGCATGTATGTACTACTCTGTTTATTATTTGCATAAATATATGTAACTTATAAAATGGGGAAAACACTGGCTTCTGCAATACAGTTCTCACTAGTGCGGAATCCAGGGAATTCAATAACTTGCATGAATGTAAATATGATAACTATGTCAATGTCAGTTTGATTGCAAAGGACTTCGACCATCACCTGAAGTGGCCCGCGTTAGATAGCTGGATCAAGTCCTCGATACGGTCTTGTCCTTTGCTCCCTGACCCCCGGTAGCTTCGTCCCCGTACCTGATATCGATGGGTTTCCCAAACTTTATTATATTCTATATCATCTTTTTATTAATAACTGTCATTGGCAACTTTCCTGTGCGCAACATAATATATTAATTTATTATGATATCTTGTGAAATATTAAAAAATGAATATGTAAATATAGTATACTACATATCGTATACATTTTGTATAATCATTATCATTAACATGTGTTACATTTATTTGTTATTGGTAACGGTAAGTATTTGCCAGTTTCGTAGCAAGTGCTACAGAGGGTCTACGCGAGCGACACACTGTTTCTACGACAACACTACTTCATGTCATTTTATTCACCCAGCTAATAATAATTATAATCATCTCCGTCCTCCCATAATTATCTCCGTCATACAAGCTTATTTAGGTATATATACTTTCGGCCATAATAAATAACGCAAAAGTTTATTGTTATTAAAATGTTTATATTTCGGATATATACTAGATATAAATATATATATTGGAGCACCGGGCTAATAAGAGGATTATTTAAATGAGCCGACATCTATTTACCGTGTTCATCCATGATAAGCATTGATGATCACAGGAATGCAAAATAATAAATGCATGAGAATCAACGATAAACATACATTACTCTCTAATTAATTGAAACAATTCGTAAATCAATTCAAAAGCGTGCGCCATTGTATACTTATATATTATGAAACATAAAGTTAACCATCGTCAAACGTCAACGCTATTGGTGTTAAAAAATTGTTATTCCAGAAAAATGTGTTTTTGCTTATTTTATCTCTTTGTACAGGTCTTCATAATACACATGAGTATGGTTTTCATCGTATTTTTCATGATATTCTCCATGAATTCAGATTAAACCGACATACTCAGCAGTCGAATAATGAGTAATGATAACACCTAATTAATAACTTGAGTGTCGAAGATACAATGAGACCTAGACTGTGCTCTGTATGTACGTTTTGGGGAAAACGTACAATTTACAATTCTTAAAAGTTTAGAAAAGGTATGCTAATTTTCGGAAACGTAACAAACAAAATGTATGTTTTTCAAACCTTCATACTAGAAAGATCGCGTCTTAAGCTGTCGATCCCTGCCATCTTATAAATTGAGAGAAACATCATAATGCTTTGTTGGGGGAGGTTGCCGCGATAAAGGACCAGACTATCAGTTGGCTTAAGAGGTCACTAAACTGCACACGCACACTTGCATAAGTGTAATTTCCATGACATTATTATATAATAATAATAAATATGTTATACTTTTTTACAACTGCTTACAATTTAAACTCAAAAATCCTAATTCAGAATCTCAGTTTCGACCAACACCGTATTTGACATATGAAGAAGAAAATACCAACGAAGAGTGGTTAGTTAAAATGGCTCGTAAAGGCTTTCCTAGGAAGTCAGATGACGTTCATGATACAGTTTAAAAATGTTTAACTGATAATCCACGCGTTACTCCTTTTCTCAATAATAGACCTGGTCAAGGGTGGCTCAAAGCCTTTTTAAAACGTCACCCGAGTTTAGTACAAAGAACCAGCGAGGGAGTTAGTAAAGCCAGTGCCTGCGTGTCCGAGGCCGATATAAAGAAATGATTTCTTGAAATAAAAAATGACTTGACAAGCAAAAACCTGTTAGAGGCAATTCGCGATCCACAACGCGTTTTTAACGCTGATGAGACAGGATTTCAGCTCTGTCCCTCTACTGGTGTAGCAACACCAGTAAAAAAATATATATATTTTTGTCCCCTTTACCAGCAGCTAAAGGAGACAAAAATACATATTTGGACTTTATAGGCATTATATTATTTATTACAGAAAGCCCGGGGGTCTGTGACAAGAAACATCTAAACACAGAGGCTCAACATGTCAAGCAAGTTCTGCGAGGTAATGAGCTCCAATAGAGAAAAGCTAGCCACAGTTGAGGAAACTTGTCCTACTCGTATATATAAGGGGAGTCACAAGGTTGAACACATCTTAGAATGAAGTCTCTATAAGAAAGATTATGATTAAGGACTCTCATTCATTGGTCAAACCAAACGACGCGTAGCGCAGCCGTATAAAAAACCCTTGGCTGATATAAAACATCAACTCTCGATGAAGTCTGCCGTGTATGAACACGTACACAACCATTATCTAAGATTTGACAGACCACAGATATACCAAGGATAGTCCGCGAGGCTGCTTTAATCAAGAAACATTCTGGATTTCTGTGATTTATGTAGTCAAAGTCACAAAAAGCAAAACACAGCAAGACTTTATAATAATTTTAGTTAATTCTGTAAAATAATGTAACGTTGCCAGGTCAACGTAGCTGATGTCTGATGATACTGAGTTAGTCCAGTTATTTTTTAAGGCCCGAAGAAGACAGGATCGAAAATATAACCGTCGTTAAAACGGTCAGTGTAACATACACGTTGAGATTATGTAAGCGTGAGTATATGTATACATAATTTTAATGATATATCAATTTACATCTTCAATTTCTTTATAAGAAAAATAAAATGATGTAATATAGAGCTTTGACAAATGACCTTAATTTGTTTAACAATAGACCGTTTCTTATATGTTTATCGTTGTAAGTGTTGTACAAATTAACACAGCCTTTCTGCCAGCCTAATGGCATGCTTGCCAAGCTTGCTTAGATAATAGAATAACGAAAATAGTTAAAAGCAAGCTTACTTGCAAATCTTTTCCGAAAGCGCAGCTAGCTCTCAGACTATTTGATACCGAACGGTGCAATGAAACCTCTGCGGATTTCTGGTATCCTGGTAGAGACTAGTAGCGAGAGGTCACACTGTGAAGCTCGGTGCCGCTTGGAACACGTTTTAGCGAACAGGGTTTTGAAACGTTTTAATCATCATTTAGGACTGCGCTATGCGTTAAATAATGACAGAGATCATGTGGCGCATATTCAAATCGGCGCGCGGCCGCTATAGTAAAATTGTATGGAAGATTTGAAGTGCTTTTTTGATAAATATGTATCTTTATTGTCAACCAATAACTAAAATATTTGGGACGGACAAATTGTAATATAACTATTTATGTTTCGTTTAAGCTGTAAAATAGGATAGATTTCTACTGTTATCTATATATTAATACGTGAAGCGAAAATTTTGGATCCCTTTTTACGAAAATTGGGCGGACGGAGGAGTATGAAATTTTGCACACTTATAGTTTATACAGATAAGAAGTGACGAATGCTAATCTAATATATAAAATTCTCGTGTCACGGGGTTCGAACTTGAACTCCTCCGAAACGGCTCGACCGATTTTTGTGATCCTTAGCGTGATTGTCGGCCAGGGTGGAGAATCGGCCAACATCTATTTTTCATCCCCCTAAATGTTAAGGGTAGTCCAACCCTAAATTTTTTTTTTATTTTTTGCAAAATTTTTTGTTTTTATTTTTTTATGACACAGCATACAAAAATACATACAACCCTAAATTTTCACCCCTCTACGATCAACCCTTATATTTTATTTGTTAATTAAAAACTTTAATTTTTTTTGGTAACATTTTTTTTTTATATTAAAATATTAAAGACTGGCATAGTATGTTCGCTTTCCTTTTATTCAATTCTGTCTCTGTGTATGTGACTGCTGTGTATGAGTACTCGGTTCTTGATACTCGGGTCAAGCAAATATTTATTGGATACTAGATATTGCCAACGGCTACGCTCGCGTAAATGTAGCTTAGGTTAACATTGCAAACATTCAGGAAGCTTTTCAAGTCGACAGCAAAAATATCACAGTCCGGGTTGGCTTCGACGAGAGTATTAGGTAAGCACGGAGAGTACACGCAGCACCAGTGATGTAGCCCGTGCCCCCGCGTGGCACATGGGCACGGCGAGCAATCTGTGTCTTCTGGCTTGCAAAAAACAGTACGTTAAGTCGAACCATCTCATTATGGAGGTCTGAGGCATCAATCAGCCCGCGACATACTTTTATGTTAAACATTATGACCTATGAGTAGTGAACGCAAATGATACACTATGAGACAAACGCTACTACGTGACGTATTACGTAAATTATCTAAATAATTGCTGTAAAGGTATATACATTGCATTCGTATATGTTTTCATGTACGTTGAAAATATATAATGTGCCACTGTAGGATAAAAATGTATAGAGCAGTCGGACATTACGAGTTTGTAATCCTACCTATCCTACCTCCTACCTAATATTATAAAAGTGAAAATGAGTTTGTTTGTTTGTTACCTTTTCACGCTTATACCACTGAACCAATCATCCTGAAATTGTGCCTATACGTTGTCAGGTGTACAGAAACGGACATAGGCTACCTTTCATCCCGAAAAAAATTACTGTCCTCGAGGAAAACAACAATAACGTTCTTATGATAATAGATAGCGCCACATGTCTTTGGAATCATTATTAAATTATATTATTACAAGCAGAGTACAACCCGAATTGATTGTCAAATTATAAATAAACGCGAGCGAAGCCGCGGGCAAAAGCTAGTATTTATATAAAATATGCATTAGAAATACATTAAATTAATGAAAAAACACTACACGCACACAACCATGCATTTGACACACGCAGTCAAAGCGCGTTACTATGGTTACATACATCAATATATAATGACATTACATCAGCAATATCTTACAGGCAAACTGGTCGAATTTCGAGCACTAGGCGACTGCTAGTAGTCTAAAATACTCGTAACACGAGCTTACGTTTTTGCATTTTTCGTGCAAATTTACGTAATTTTGTAAACAAAAAGTGTTGATTTTATTCACTTAACCACCTGTTTTGGCACATTTCGATCGGCGCAGTCTTAAGCTTACATTTAAGCTACGAACTAACTACAAGGACCTACTATGTCCGCTACGCTAAATTAATCTTTATAATACGATTTCTTTATTTTTAATATTTTATTTAGGCCGAGACTATTGTCGTTTACCGGGCACAGTACCAGAATCCGTGCTGCCACTGAAAACTCGGTTCAATTACAAATCCGAGACTGCATGCACTAATGCTTTTTCACCGAGGCAGCCTATATAGTATAATAAAAAAATATTTTGATGTTCCAGTCTATACCTCAGTACCAGGCAGCAATGAGAATGAAGAGTTGGCATAAATCGGTGCAACGATAACGTTTAAATAAAATAGAAAACCTTTTCGATTAAGTAAGCTAGAATTTGGTTACATATGCGTTGCTTTAATAACTAATCTTGCATATTATAATATGTATATAGCGGCATCAGATTTTAAAGTCACATCAAATTCAAAATAATGCCAACAATACTTTACAATTTGCTAATAATTTAATTAGCTAACCTTTTATTGTTGACATACAAAGGCGACATTCTTAGGAATTGCCTCTGGAAGCAACGAGGAAATTCATTTAAACGTTTTATAACCCAGTTCGCTTAAACGCGTTCCAAGCAGCACCGAGCTACGCGGTGTGACCTCTCGCTACTATCTGCTACCAGGCTATTAGATATCCGCAGAGGTTTCATTGCATCATCCCATATTTTATAGTCTAAGAGCTACGCTTTTAAAACAGAAAATTAGATAGGTAAATTTCAAGATTTTCTGTATTAATGTTGCCAAGATTACTTAGCCAGCTGGCAGAAAATGCTGCGTTTATTTGTATATTTTTATAGTTAAAGTGAATTTTAACCATAAATAATAAGATTTAGTTTATTGCTAACAAATTAAATTATTTGTGAAAGCCCTATACTAAATGATATATATATTTTTTTTTTATTTCGCTCGTCAAAATGACCACACTCCACCTGATGGTAAGCAGTCGTGTGGTCTAAAAGCAGTGGCCTCCACACCGCCCTCGTAGCAGCCGAGGCGATGTTGAGGTCATTCATTTATAGATGATCATTTATAGATTTTAGAACAAGGAAAGTCCAAGGAAAATATTACAGTCCTATTTACATTCTCTGCTGACGGCAAGACACGTCCTCCTTTAATAAAATATCGCTACAAACAACTGCCTGAAAAAATTGCGACATCAGTGCCACCTAAATGGAGTATCGGACGCAGTGATACGGGATGGATGACAGCAGATGTTTTTAACCAGTTTATCACAGAAATATTTGCTCCATACCTTGCTGAAAACAACATCAAAAAACCAGTTATTCTATTTATTGATGGCCACAAAAGCCATATCACTTTACAGCTTAGTTCGACTTTTAAGGAGCTAGGAGTTGAATTAATTGCTCTTTACCCCAACACAACCCGTATCACTCAGCCAACAGACGTTGCCGTCTTTGGGCCTATTAATAAAATGTACCGAAAAGCAGTTAGAAAATTTCAATCAGAAAATGTTGGTGAGGTTGTAACGAAGTTGAATATTGGAATTATTTTAAAAACAATTGTAGATGATTTAAAACCTGAATCCTAACTTCCTAACTAATATTATAACCCTTAATTTAGCGAGGTATCCTAGGAGATACAACAAGTTTAAAAAAATCTACAGGTCTAAAAAATATTTTATTTAAAATCGATCGATTTAGTATCAAAGATAAGTTCATTACATCACCATAAAAAATTCTTAACTGTATTTTCAACTATTCCACATACATAAATAAATAAAACAGCTGACATGCCGTGCAACGGAGCCGTAAGTTTTATTTATTTCTTTTTATGTTATGGTGCTCGTTTTACTTTAATTTGATGTACATGGAAACAAACTATCAATATGAATAACAATTTCGTTTAGAAATGTATTTACTAACCCATAGCGCGTGTTCTAACCTCAATGTGTAAAAAAATATACATTGCTAAAGGCCCGACGTATTAGTGCATTATAGGTTTGTATCTTTAAAGATACAATGCCAAATGCTTAGCAAAATGTTGCAAGTAAATGTTGCATGGTACTGAACTATAACATACCTCACGAAGTAGGTATCGCCATGCACCTGGTAGGTTTAATACCTCTAGAATCTCGGACACGGGTTTTGGATCTTTTTATAGTACTTAAAATTCTTATCAACTCTAACTTATTATGATGTTTTATTTTGCTTGGGTTTGGTTTTTGGTTGCATGTGGCGTTTTCGGTTTTTAGGTGCTACAGCGGGCCAGATCTAATCGTATTGTTGCGCTAGTTCCTGTAAAACATGCGCGTCATATCAGACAACAAAGAAGAACAAGTGCACCCGCCAGTACATCGAGTTCCAAATTACTGTGATTCCAGCTCTTCAACAACATCACTGAATTCATTTTTAGATTTAATCAAGATACTAGTCAGTGATGACTCCGACCAGGATATGCGTCTCCATACTGATACACAAGATGTGCCTTTTGCTTCTTTTATACAAGCCGTGTCACCTTCTGTAAACGATACGGACTACAACTCTATACCATCTTTAACCTTAATTCCTTTGTTACCATCACCAGCTATACAAACACATTTGAGTCTGCACACCACTCCCAGCACAGTTTTTTCTAACAACATAATGATAATAAGAAGAGTTAGCCTCGGTACTGTCAAAGCAATCCGCTTACGCGAATGCCAAAATATATTGATGACAGATAAAGCACTAAAAAAGAAAGGCTGTGGTTCCTTTTCGCAAATCGTCTGCAATGAAAATAAGGTTGCTGTTGTGAAATGGTATGACAACAAGCCTGTTATTTTGGCACCCTTCGTTTTTTATGCTTATGCACTAAAACAAGTAAAGAGATATTCCAAAGAATACAAAGGACTGGTGTGGATTGTCCCCAAGTTGTAAAATATTGCAATATACACATAGAAGGTGTAGATTGAAAAATAAACTTTAGGCTTTAATGTTGTTGTCAAAGTTTTTGGTCGATGACATTTGAGAAAAATTAGAGAAAAGTGACGTGACATGAAAAATAAAAATCCAATCGTAGTTGGCTGCCTATTGATGATATGAGGTATGACGAAATGCGCCACCTACCAAATATTATTTCAGATAAAGGTCGTTTACAGTTGTGCAAAACTGGACAAACAACTATCTTTTGCATGGAATGTAATGTTTGACTGTGCTTGACCAAAACACGTAATTCTTTTTACTATTTTCACAAACAATAAAACCTTTTTTGATGTTTATTTATATCCCTAAATTGGCAATGTATCCAAATAGATACATTTCTAAAAGATCATAGTTTTTTGAGTAATTGGCAATGTGTAAAAAAAGATACATTTGATTATTCAGTAAATACAAGAAAAATAATTTATTTTTTATATCTTCTATATACGCCATTAGTTAGGAATATTTAAGATATTTTACAAACATTAATAAAATCATGTTTTGCCAAATTAAGGGATAAAAGCAAAAATGAGTTTGTTTGTTACCTTTTCACGCCTAAACCACTGAACCGATCATCCTGAAATTTTGCATATAAGTTGTTAGGTGTACAGAAACGGACATAGGCTACCTTTCATCCCGAAAAAAATACTGTTCCCGAGGAAAGCAACAAAAATGTTCTTATGATAATAGATGGCAACACGTTTCTTTCGAATCATGATTGAATTATATTATTACAATCAGAGTACGACCCGAATTGATTGTCAAATTCTAAATTAACGCGAGCGAAGCCGCGGGCAAAAGCTAGTCTATAATAAATGGTTTCAGAGCGTGTGGTCTGTGTCTCTTTGACGAGAATGCAATAGATTATTCCAAATGTCTAGCTACAGAAAAAAATGTTGAAGAGTATAATGGAGAAAACAAGCAAATGTCCCTAAAAGAATTTGAAAATATTGTAGGGGCCGAAATGATAGACAAGATGAAAGTACTGAAATGTCAGGTTGTTATCCCAAATAATTAGTCTCCTACATTATTTAAAATTTGGTTCTTTTTAATTGTAATTGTAATTGATTTAATAAAAAAAACAGGTTGCACTCCAGGAGTGCCGGCAGAAGTGAAAACTTGAATATTAACGTTGTGCATTTTTGATATTTTGGAATGATTAGGGAATAATTTTGCACGAATTGCTTTAATTATCAGTATAAAAGTACTATCAATTATGTGGTAAAATACAATATTCATTTATTGCGCTATCGTACACAAACATGACAATTCTGCCTCCATCTTAAGAATTTTCGATCAGGTCACGTGTCCTGACGCGAGTTTGACAATTCTCCCTCCGTCTTACGAATTTTCGATCAAGTCACGTGTCTTGACGCGAGTTTAACATTTTTTACCCATAAAAAAAAAGTGCACAGCGCCGCTAAAGAAGTTTTCACTTCAACAATAATTGAAATCTCTAATTTATTATTTTTTATAAATATTGAGCTTAGCACTTTTTAAAATGTTAACCTTTAAGTATGCATGTGATGTTACCCAATAAATGATTGTTACACTTGTAAATGTACCTACTCAATGAATAATTATGTAATGACATGTGTTGTGTAAACAATTGTTGGATGACCTAATTAAATAAATAAAATTGTATTGAGGGTGAATACAATTTATTTAAAGTTTCTTTATGAATATTGAATGGAATAGGTACCGTTGCATGCAGTACATAGCAAATTGCAGTAACTCAATGCACAGTCATCTCCTCGCTCGATTGATAGCCTGGTACTTTGTCGTCGATACTTCCACAATGTGATTAATTTTCCATATATCGTTTGTTTATTTTATTTTCGGCTGCCTTTATGGCGCAGACTTATTAAGTGCGACTACTGCGCATGAGTTCACGGGTTCAAATCCCAGGTCAGGCCAATTAAAAGTTATTGGGATTTTTCGCTTCTTAAACGTATTTTTATTAAATAATATCATTGCTTTGTAGACAAATACTTAGCGCATAGTAAAAGTTATTTCATCACCTTTGTTGATATAGTTTTAAAAGATATATTATATTTACCATTGACAAAGATTTAAATCTTTGAGCAGGAGTAAGCAGCAGTATTTCCATCCGCATTCATTTTGTTCCATTTTAGTAGATACTTAAACCTTTTGAGATGCAGTGGCACATCAGCGGCCAAACACAATAGCTTTTTAATTACTTCTGGCATTCCAAGACTTAGACAGGTTAATTAAAAGCTTATCACAGTTTTTGTGAATACTTCTTATAATGAGATATATAACTGGCTGGTATTAAAAGCGGTACATTTTATATTAAGCAGGATATTACGTAAACTCAGATTGATCACTTTTGGAAAATAAAATATATCCCAAAACGCTAATTTAATGTTAGGAAATATATTATTAGCATTTTTTATATTTATGTGCATAGAACTTATGTGATACGTGACAATGTAACCAATAATTTATCTAGTACATAGTTCAAAACCCGGCACCTGCTTTCAACTTTGATATTAGGTTTTCAGAAATCTGATGCACGATAAATCTAATGCACGAATAATCTTCAAGCATATCCTATTTTGAACTCCTTGTTTACTTGCGGTTAGTCCGTACAAAATAATACTGTAACGGTCATTGGCCTTTGTGTCAATGTCAATGTCGTATCAATCTCGGAGATGGGGTGGAGTTTCCGATGCACCCCCCCCAATTATATATGTATGAAGTTTGTTGCACTGCTACCTCCTTACTCACCTGCAAGCCTAGTAGCCTAGTAGAAGTTTTTCTCTTTATTGCGTATTGTAATGTATGTACGAAAACTCGTGCAATCTAAATAATACGAATCCAAACCCGATAAAACCTAACTGCCTAACTTCGGGGTGTTATTGGGAATTTCGTGACAGAGTAATCCAATGACATTTTGTTGGCTTAAACCAGAATTTGAACCCTTGAATATTTATTTAAACTCCGGACTCTATATTATTATATTCAAGGGTTCAAATGTATTATTACACATACAGACATAATGGAGAAATGTATCTTAGAGTTGTGGGAGGTATCGACGTTGAAGTACCGGGCTACCAGTCGAGCGAGGAGATGACCGCATATTGAATTTCTGCCATTTTCTATGTGTATATTTAGGCTACATATAGCACACATTCTGTATCCCGCCAATACTCTGCCTCCCTTGATGGAGGAGCTTTTAACTAAGATAATAATTAGTATGTATTTTAAAATATTCTTATAAAACGAATTCCTATCCGTTATCTACGATATGCTTTCTAACCATAATCAAATGTGTTGCAAGATAGTAACTCTCTGATCTAGAAATATTATTAACGTTATCCGTATTTGACGACAAACTTAAGTTTACCATAATATGATCTTTGGCAATATTTTGTATGTTTCTTTCTATTACTTGCTCTTCATGTCCAATGTGACTACAAGTACCTAATTTAAAGATATTTCTATAACTACATTATAGATGACAATGCAAAATACAAGAGGCAATATATTGATATTAAGCTTTTAATGATCCTACGTCAGGGATTGCCCTGACGTAGGATCATTAAAAGCTTAATTGGCAGTGATGACAAAGTTTGTGGAGGTCGCAGGTTCAACTCCTGTTTTATGGATTATCATTTTTCTTGTTAATGATTTATGCCTTAGCATGGGTAATGTTTATAAAATGAATTTGAATATATGTACATAACTATTATAATGATCCTTTTCAGTCGATAAATCTATATTATGTGTATTATAAATGTCTGGTTATATTTCATGTTTACGTTACTATACCAAAGAAAAAATTATCACTTTGTTAAAATCCTATAGCTTATCCCCTGCTGAAGATCAAAAGTGGCCATAGTACTTAAAACCTAATATTATGTAAGTAAAGAATAAAATGTATTCTTAAACAGCAGGCATACATATACTAGCATTGTATTTTTCTGTATATAATTCCTAATTCTGCAGGCAGATGCTGGATGCGGCAAGCTGAAGACAGGGCGTTATGGCGCTCTTTGGAGGAGGGCTATGTCCAGCAGTGGACTATTATAGCCTGATGATGATGATGATGATGAATTCCTAAGTCGCAGAGGAAATTACAAACCTTCAAACAATGGAAACAAAGCACACAGACTACAACAACTATTTGTGGTTGAAATTAAACTACTATATACGGATTTTGTCGCGTTGTTTATTTGAGACTTTATTACAAAATTTTGAAAACTGTTACACTACTATTACTATTAAACTTTACTAATTTTTAAGCTAATTCAATTATTGAAACTATTAAAACTATTTACACTAAAGTGTTTACACTTTCCCCGACGTTTCGGTTGCTTTTCAGCAGCCATGGTCACGGGGAGACTAAGATGGCAGTTGTCTCAATGTTCCAGTGTAGTTATTTCAAAGTACTCGAACATAATTTAATCATGGGTGTTTCTATTTACGCAGAATGAGCTCAAAGTATCATGAAGTCTAGCTGTGGTTTGCTTCTTCTTGGGTTTGAGTATTTGAATTACTGGATCCCAAGCTGGTGGTACATTCCAACCATCTTCTCTATTGAAATTAGGATGTTTTTTGATTTCAATAGCCTCGTGAAGCAGCCTTGGTAGGAATCGGTGTTCTTTAGCGAGAATCTGTGGTTTGTCAAATCTCAGGTACTGGTTGGTCCCTTGTTGCACATGTTCACATACAGCAGACTTCAACGAGCGTTGGTGTTTTACATCAGCTATGTGTTCTTTTATGCGAGTGCCTATGCTTCTCTTGGTTTGACCAATGTATGAGAGTCCGCAGTCACAATCTATTTTATAGACCCTTGCATCTTGTATAGGTAGTTGGCACTTGACGGATGGTAAAAATTGACCTATCTTCGTTGACTATTTGTGGATCACACATTTTTTGTCACATGTGGAGATCAAACCCACAACACTAGGCATTGGCGAGGCGACCTTTTAAACCACTATGTCATCAATACAGGTATACACACAAATACTAGTCATATTGCCATACTTACCAGTACTTGAGATAGCGCTATGCAATAAACAAGGATATCCAGTGCCGTGGAGGCGACCCCGGTGCACCCTCCCCATTCCGCGCATCCACATAGTCCGAGAGCTAGCAACATTGCACAGGTAAGAATTTAAGACAGTGCAGTGCAGGTGAGTGCCAGCCAGATGGAATTTTTAAGTGTCTTTATTAATAATTTTGTTAATACCGTGTTATTACAAAAATAAGTAATGTATTTATTGATCTGTTGGTAATCAATATAAATATTTTTAAGTAACTTTAGTTTATCTGCTTCGTCGGTCACATAAGCGTGTAACCGATGTTAAGCCTGTGTTCAATGCCCGCTTGGATAAATTTTAGCATGATTTGTTTACACGAATGTTACACATATAAACAACAGATTTTATCGTGGTTTAATTTCCTTTGTTTCAAAATGCCCACAGGATCTGCGGCAAGAAATACAAAATACAGAGCTTCAATAAGTAAGGTTCTGCGAGGTCACTGACAAGTTTAGCTACACCTTGAAGCGAACTTCAATCAACACATACTAAAAGCTGGCGGCTTTTAGTATGTGTTGATTGAAGTTCACAAAGATAATTCTATGAAAACAAGTGATATTGTAAATTTAATTAGTTATTTTAAAATAGAGTATTTAAAATGAGTCACAACTTAAATATATGTATTTTTTTAATCAGGAGAAAAGTTAGTTACTACTGTCTGATAATACGGAGTTAGTCCAGTTATTATTATAGTTTACATGAAGACAGAACCTCAAAGACAACTGATAGAATTTGGGTGTTATATACTCATTTTGACTATACAAGCATAGGTATATGTATACACAATTAAAATAGTCTATGAATTTACCTTTTTCAATATGTAAATAATTACAGAGAAATCCATGAAGCAGGACTGCAACTTGCGACCTTGTTATGTGTACAAATAAACTATTTCTGCCCGCCGGATGGCATGCTTGCCGAGGTAACATATTATGTAGATGGTAAAATAAAGAAAATTTTAATAGCTAGCTTACCCGACCTGTCTGTGTACCTTACCTGTCTTTTGCTTTCAAAATATAATAGCTAGCTCTTAGACTGTAAAATATTGGATGATGCAATGAAAGCTCTGCGGATGTCTGGCAGCCTGGTAGCGGCTATTAGTGAGAGGTCACGCCGCGTGTATCTGTGCCGCTTGGAACACGTTTTAGCGAAATGAGTTTTAAACCGTTTCAACAAAATTTTCATTCAATGAGCAAGAGCCCACGACGGCCAGACCTTCGTTATTTTATAAGAGGTGAAAGTTTCTCTGTGCATGTCCCCAACACAGGTAAGAAAGATCAGCGAGTATGGAGTTTGGATTTGTTACTTGGGCAGGTAACATGTAGTAAAGGTGTATAAAATAGTACCTCAAATTCGTTAAAGTATAAAGCTCAATTTTTTTTATATTTTCTTCGGAATAACATTAGAAATCAAGTCACCTATTGCCGGACACTTGGTATAGTTGCAACTCCCTGCCAGACACTCCTTAACTTTAATAAATTATAGTCATACTTTCGTTATAGTATAAAGGCTGAATTTTATATATGTTACATGGGGACCAATAAAAAAACATTAAATACATGAGATGTGAACATTTCCAGACGAGAAAATGTCCAGACTGATATACAAAAACGAGGGCTATATATGAGTATAAAGCTGGATTTAGAAATAAAATAACACAAGAATTATTTCTAATGCAGGCGTTGTCATTTTTAAGAAAGAATGAACATGGCGATTTAATAATAATTCACATTGCTTATACACAGCTTACCGCTAAATATCTTGTCGTTTGTCATTGCTAACCTTTTTTTTATTAGAGATATTGCAATGCTCGCTTTCTCTTTTACAAAATAATAAAGCCTTTTGGCCAGTACACAGAAAGTGGTCGTGGTTCAATACAATTGAAATTAAAACGTACACCTTTAATATTGTCTTCTGTTTACGCGAATGTTATTCAATGAAATTAAACTACTATATTAACTATGTAAACATAAATATAAATAGTTTTAATACCTTCAATAATTTAATAAGCTTAAAAATGAGTAAAGTTTTATACTAATAGTAGTGTAACAGTTTCTAAATTATGTAATAAAGTTTCAAATAAACAACGCGATAAAATCCGTATATAGTAGTTTAATTTCAACGTACACCTTTATTATAAAATTAGTGGGAAAGGACGAACCCGCCACGCACCCTCAGATTGCCCACCCCAAATATCGCAATAAAAAAAGGTTGACAATAGCGAACTCCTCTAAATAGGGACGACGTGGGACCCGGGCGTACTCCGACTTGCAGTATTCCGCTTTGAGCACAAAATATGCGTCGACACGTGTTTCACTTAACAATAATTTTATAACAATGGACTGCCGCCAAGTAATGTTAGATTCGGTACATCTTTATGCAAGTAAGTGTGCAGTTTAGTTACCTCCTCGGCCAAATGATGGCCTGGTACTTTATCGCGGCAGCCTCCCCCAACAAAGCATGATATTTTTTAATTTAAATGTCTCGTTATTATAAGAAGAGCTCATTCTGCGTAAATAAGAATCACCAACAATTGTATGTTCTAGTTACTATTAAATTACTACACTTCAAGACATTAAGACAGCCACCATCTTAGTCTCTTCGTGAACATGGCTGCTGAAAGATAACCAAAACGTCAAGGCAAGTGTAAACTTAAATATAAATAGTTTTAATAATTTAAATATGTTAAATAGGAGTAAAGTTTAGGGGAGGGCTATGTCCAGCAGTGGACTATTATAGCCTGATGATGATGATGATGATGATGAAAGTTTAACAAAAGCATTGTAATAGTTTCAAAATTATACTAAAAGTGTTTAAAATAAACAACGCTATATAATCCATATACGGTACTTAATTTTTAGCGGTAGATATGTACTTAAAGATTTTATCCCATATCCTTCTAGCCAAATCACATTGTATAGTGTATATAATATACTCCAAGTATTATCTACTATTTTCATAATAATACATTTTTTGCTTTGTTATGCTCGTAATTTTAAGTTTCTATGACGAAGATAAGCTTAAACCCCCTTTAACCATTTGATATCCTAGTAGCTGGGCGAATGAAATGGCGTAACGTCGCGTTGTCGTTTACTGTCGTAGAAACCGTGTGGTGTTCGCGTTAACTCTCCGTAGCACTTGCTACGAGACTGGCGCGATCTTACCGTTTTCCATAACAAAGGAATGTAACACAGGCTAATAATAATTAATAAGATACATACTGTATGTAGCATACTGTTAATAATTATAGTCAACTAGATGCATACATTTATTCGGTTTATTTAAATATCTAGAAAGCTACCCACAAAAATAAACCGAATAAATGTAATTTGAAGTCAAAAATAATTTATTGAAGTGAAACTTCTTTATCGACGTATGGGAGAAATTTTGTAGCAGTGTAAAAAAAATCGTCACGTTTTTCGGTTACGCGCCATGTTGCTTTTTTTATCAAAGTTTAGTATAGTGACGTAAAGAATATAATGTAATATATTTATAATAATAACAACAATATATTAGTTTTGAAGTTTGGTTTGAAATAAGAATAACAATATATTAATTTGAAAGTGATAAAATAAAAAGACTTATTCAAATTTAAGTGAATTTACAAGAAAAGTGAGAGTGATTATATATTTCGTTTTATAAATTCAACACGTATGAGCATGATTTTAATATTTATTTGAGGTTAACCTCACTTTTTGATTGTAAGTATCAGTGAATGTATATAAATCTGTTAAAATTAGCAAGTATTAAATATGACTGTAAATCTAGTGAACATTATTAATTCTAAAAACAATAAAAAATATAAATTAAATAATAATTTAAAAATAAAACAAAACACGATTAGAAAATAAAAATATGTATACGTACATCTTTTTTAATTATTCGTTTTTAATTATTTACTTATTCATTTTTAATTTAAATGATTTTAATGTAAATTTCGCATTAGATAAATCTTTGAAGCTAGTTGAATTTTTAAGAGACAATTTAAATTTATGTCTACAAAACAGTCCACAAACATCAACAACAAGATCTGGTACTACAATTGACGCAGTTTTTACAAGACTACTAGAATCCGTAGAATGTAAAACATATATTTCATATTTTAGCTACCACAAGCCATTAATAATTATGATATGTATATATTTACAAAAAAAAAAGTATATATGTATGTTTATCCATTGTCTAGTACCCATAGTACAAGCTCTGCTTAGTTTGGGCTAGATGGTGTTGTGTGTATGTGGTAGAATTAATTACAAAAATATTTAATAATGACAAAAATAGTAATAATGATGCTATCATTATTGATGAAATACAACAATAGCAATGATATTATAATAAGAACAATGATAAAATAAATTACTCATTAATTGTATGCATGTCTATAATAATAAAATAGCTTTAATTTAATAGGGAAAAAATTGTTTTTCTTAAGGCTTAAGCCTTATTTACCCCATTTTCGTGAAGTTGCAAATAGTAGAAAAATGATATGTTGTAAAGAAGTTTCACTTCTTACCTGTGTACTCTGGTACACACACACATTTTTTAATTTAAGTCACAAAGTAAAACTTCGAAACATCAATGTTTATTATTTTGAGTATTTTAACGGTCCACAACGATGCTAAGAAGACGACCTTTTTATTATTAATTTTATTTACAAAATTATTAACAAAACCTCATACCAGAGGACCACTGGTATCGAGTAAATGGACCAAGCTACCAGTGTGGTATTATAATTATAATTATTTGGGTTTGAATATGAAGTTGCCGCGTTGTAAGAAAACAATCAGTAATTAATCTATCCTATCACTAATTAATTTAATATCTATTTCCACACGTATTAACAAAGACAAAATAATTATAAAATACTAAATATTGATAATAATATTTAGCGGTACCTCATTCTTAAAACCATATAAATACAAAATATCGTTTCATTAAACCAGATGATTATTATTATAATGTTTCTTAGCTTAATAAATAAAAACGATTAAGGCGCGTTGAGGCTTCCAAGATAAAGTACCAGGCAACTAGCCGACTGCGGAGATCTGTTTATGCACACATAACCTACCTGCACAAACACCTACGTAACTGCATTTTACACGGAGATAGACGATTCATTTACGGTACCTCCAACCGTTGTTCTATTGGTCACCGCGCTACGGTGGCGGGGTGGGAACTATAATAAGCACTCCTCATTAAATATTTATTAAAATTCGATAAATCGTATGTAATTTAAATTTTAGAGAAATAAGTACGATGTGTAAGTGTAAACTAAAAAACATGACATAGCGACAACTCCTTTAAAACCGTCGGCATCACTATCTCGTATATAACACAGTACTTGTAGTGTCGTCAATGTGTATAAGCAGTTTATTTTCAAGGTGTAACATTGGCTAAAATAAATACTATTTGTCTCTTTTTAAACAAATCTGACACAGTATTAATGATTTTTATAATAGAGATATTTAAATAAAAAACCTGGGCCGCACTGTACTATCCTAAATCTTAACTGAGCGATGTTGATACCTCTCGGACTATGTGGATGCGCGGAATGGGAAGGGTGCATCGGGGTCACCACCACAACACAGGACATCCCTGTTTTTTGCATAGTGCTGTCTCAGGTTCTGATAACTTTACCTACTGATGGCGCAGTGGTTCACGGGGTGACTTCGCCACTGCCACTGTCCCAAGTGTTGTGAGTTCGCTACAAAAAAGGCACAAAAATAAATTACGTGATCAACAGATAGTAATTCCGAGCTTGGGTGTTCGTTGTTTGAATATTTGTAACGAACGATACAGGAATTATTAAAAAAATAACAATACTAGTCTTTGTCTGCTGTTTTGAGTAGTTAATGTAAATATATTTCGATATTAACATTTTATTCTTAGCTTAAATCAAAATTAACCGTATAATTTAAAGCTAATATACATATAATACTAGCTGTCCCGCGCAACTTCATCTGCTTCACATTAGATAATTTTTGCCAGTTTAAAAAAAAACTATCCTATCTTTTAAGTTGGACCAAATTACAGATGGTTACGAAGTTTGATCAAAATCGATTCTGTACTTTAGGAGTCCATAGCGGACAAACAACGTGACACGTAATTTATATATATTACGATTATTAGCTTTAAAGTAATAATGGTTAGTTTTGACCACAAACTTCTATAGGACATAATGGATAGTAAAATAGAACATTATACAGCAAATAGCAGCACCTCAATACATAATGATCTCGTACGATACTACGATACTTCTCAATACCTCCCGTGGATGCTTTTCTTGTGAGTGTCTCTGTACATGTAATTGTATTTTAAATGTGTCGGTGACCTAGCGTTATTATATGCGACTGCTGTGCATGTGGGCACAATTCGCGTTTGGTATCATCAACAAAAAGTTATTGGGTTTTTATATTAAGAAATTCGGAATAGCAGCCCGGAGTTAGACAGATTGTGCGCATCCCGTACCTTAGATCCCCGTGTTCGGACCTCCAGTCACGTTAAACTACCGTCTTATCAGATTATGATAGTAAAGTTGAAGCTTCTGTTCCTTCAGTCTTGAACGAGGTTCTCTATAGCTATCACCTTATAAAACAGAACGGGGCGGTCCTATAAATATTCAATTAATGGTCCTATGAAATAATAAAATAAGAAAAGGGGATTAATACTGTTACGTGCTGGGTTCGACGGATAAGAATGTATAAACAATATTACCGACTAAAACATGTTTTATTCTAGCACACAATTAAATTTATAACACAACAAACACTTTACTAAATTTTTCCACTGTAACTGCTTCAAAGTCCGTAGTATTTTCGCTTCCGTTCGCTTCGATGAATACTTGACTGCTTACGATTGTAAGCTGACACGGCGAGCGCTAGCCTTGCCCCTTTTATACGCGGTTAAGTAGTTCCGTAAGACCGAAGATTCGAGAATGGTCCAGTGTTATCTCTGGTATTCACATACCTACTACGTAGTTCCGTAAGACGTCAATAGATGGTGTTGTAATAAATTATTAGACGGAACTGCTGAGTCTGGGTGTAACAATACATCTGTATGACACTCACACATTATACAAGTACAGTTAAACATTTATTTGAAGTCACCTCACACAACAGTATACCTGTTAGCTCATAACTAAAATCCCCGTTAGTCGATTTGCTATCTTGTTACATGCCCTTCTCTTTAAAAAATAATATAAGTTAAGAAGTAACAACTGATGACATTAGCGATTTGGGACCAGGATTCCACTGATGACAAAATTTTATATAAGTGTGTTATTACTTTTATGTAAAAACAATACTTACTTACTTCGCTGGCTCCGTGACCCAAAGTGGATCTTGGCCTCTGACATTAAACTGCGGCATTTCTTCCTATTTTGTGCCAAGTCAAACTAATCGAGAACATTCATCTCTTTCAGGTCTTTAGCAATCTTTCCAGTGGTACTTTGTAAAGACAATGGTTATGCCGAATATTTCATTATGATTTAAAAACAATCACTGGTAAACATTCGGATACGGAACAATTAAAAAAAACCGCAGTAGGTACTTTACTTTTTATTTTGTGTTTTATTTGAATGAAATACATGTAATTTTTTTGTATCAATTTGGATTTTGAAGATTCCTAGCATACGAGAAAGTACAAATAAAACAAAAACACAATAATTAATAAAAAGCTTCAGAGCGCCACACCTTCCATCATTGTCACGTGACAGATGGCGATGCAAGAATTTCATACACACACATATCTTTAATAGGTACTGTCTTCGCCCTGTGGTCGAAATTACACAATAATCAAGTATTGAAAAATTTAGCCGAAAATCGGTTGACAGAGAAGGAAAACACTGCAAATCCGCAAAGGAAAAAAGGTACTGCTGAGCTGATTTCTCTACTACATACTACTACTATCTATAAAAAACCTTACTGACTCCAATTTTTATTGACACTAAAAGCCTTACCTAAAAAAAGCCGATATTCAAGTAGGTATAGAAAGATCAAGGTAAGTCATCAAAACAAGAAGAGCTTTCGAGATGTCGAGACTGAGGATAATCTGACCTGAATCTGATACTATTTGCTGATGATGCTTGCAAAACTGATCACAATGGAATTGCTAATCATGAAAGCTCCGACATTTTCTAGAAGTATTAAGTAAATACATATTATATACTCTAATAGCTCAAGACATTATTGATATCAGCCAGATGAAATAGATTTATAAGTATAGTAAGCACCTGTTTCCATCTATATCAATGACATATTTCCAATCTCTAATAAATTTTATTTAGAAATATGATGCTTAGTAGTGCCTTCAATTTTCATAATTTTGAACAGCGCCATCTTGTCTCTCTTCGGTCAATTAACACAAGCATGTTTTTGATACGTATTTCCACGAAAAATCACCAGAGGTCAATAGTTTCTAGGATATAATTTTATAATTTTTAAACAAAGCTCATTTGCCTCGCTTACTTCTAGTTAATATTAATTTATTAATAAAGAAAATTTCATTTAATTTTATTGATTTATTTAACTCTATTCACAATGGTGTTGAGTTTGCCCATCTAGTGTACACAAGAATAACACAAAAAGTGTGAAATATGTATTTACTGACGAAAGACGTCGTACTCCTCCGTCGAAGCTGCCATATATTTATCAGGAGTATTTAGTTACTTATCAAGTTATTATAAAAAATAAGCACCAATGGGTGCGTATTTTTATAATAATATATAAGACATATATAATATATATAACTGACGGTATATGACTTTAAATACAGTAACTTTGTTAGTTTCTTGTTTAGCCAACAGGCTAACAGGCAAAGGGAAAAATATCATTAATCAGAACAATTGCTACGGCTACGAATAAATGCTACGAGTCGTAACTCGTAGCCAATCTCTACGAACGTTCCTAATTTCTCACACAAATATTTTTTAAGTACTGCTCTTTCGCATGATATTAATAAATGTTTGGTGATTATTCAACATTGTAACTATATTTTATACACAGTAGTTTTGTAGCACCAATTATTGTCGTCTCTAAAAAATGTTTTCGTTTATGTTAGTTAGAATTAGTTTAATATTATAACTAATCTTGCATATTATTTAAATATTCCCATAAAAATTCGCTTTGCCAATTATTGGAAATCCGGTATTAGATTGAACTCACATCAAACTAATTTAAATGTTTGTAATACATTAGATTTGCTAATAATTTAAATAGCTAATCATAAACTGTGGAGACACAAATGCAGCAAGTTAAACGGGAAAGCGACATTTCGCTGGTCCAATATTACAAGGTTCTATGTTACATTTTTGAAAAAAATGGGTTATGAATATTGCATGGTTCTATAATATGTCATTCCTTTTGTTTAGACTAATTTAGTAATAGATGGAAGCACTTACCACCTCACAATATTAAATCGCAATTAGTTCTTAGTTACTTTTTAAGTTATTTTTACTGATATGCAAATTTTCAACCTCATTTCGCCAAAGTAAAAAAAAATAACATAGAACCTTGTAATAGTGATCCAGCGATTTTTAGATACGTTCATCTAAACGTTATAATATCCAGTTCACTAAAACGCGTTCGAAGTGGTACCAAGCTACGCGGTGTGACCTCTCGATCCTAACCGCTACTAGGTTGTCAGGCATCCGCAGAGGTTTCATTGCACCGTCTTATATTTAATAGCCTAAAAGCTAGCTAGGTTTGCAAAAGGTAACTTCAGGTGAGCTACCTTTTAATATATGTTTGATATAATATTACGTACTTTTTATATATTAATAATTTTATTTTTCCAACTTCTGATTAATTTAAGTAACATTCTACAAGAATAGTAAGTGATAAAAAAGTTATAAAGAAACATATATAAATAGAAATATTATTACTCCCAAATGGCAAAAATTACTTCATGCAAGAATGCCAAGTACATCTTTGCATATTTTACAAGACTTTGGTTCTGGTGAGGAACCTTATCGAAAATAAAGGGACGGATAACATCTGTTTATAAATAAGAATATTTAAATGAACATACAATGAATACATACTCCATTTTATCACAGTAAAAGCACCAATCGATTTAATCCGTTCAGGGATGCAGTTAGTGGTTTAGGATGAGAATATTGAATGGCTACCGTTACTCACGAGATTTAACTAGATATGCATAGAAAATGGCAGCTACTCAACACATGGCCATCTGTTCACTTAACTGGTAGCCTAGTACTCCATCGTCGAAACCTCCCCCAACGTCATGTCAAGTATTTCCGTGTGTTGTATGTGTAATTTCTATTTTTACTTCATAGCAGTAGTGAATGGAACTGCACAAGGCCTGGCTGCTGCGAATGCCGCGTCAAGTCAGCAAAACTTGATTGGGTTTTCTGACAAAAATTCTCAATAACAACCCGAAGTTAGACAGCCACCGCTAAGGTGGCGGTTTGCACGCCCCTGTGCCTCGAAAGCATATTTATCTGTTGGCCCTGCACTTGGTCTTTCTGCGGTCGTATCAGATTAGCATGCCATTGGATTATAAGAATTAGGGAATAGAAAGTGCAAGTTTGAGCTACCTTTACCCAAAAAAGGGTGCTGTCCCAGGGTAGGTGCTGCCTCGAGATGGGTAAAGAAAAAGTATTGTACTGTCTGATTTCCACCGCAGCTGTGTTTTATAATAGACGTAGTTGGTCTTATGAATTGAGATAGCTTTAGTCCAGTGGACAAATATTGTACCAAAATATGCTTGTATATTTTAAGGAGTTTCAATGTAGGTACTCTTTGAATATTATTGTATGGTGCATTACCCCGTTAGCTTCTCGCTCAGCTGTCAGCCTGGTAGCTCGATATGAAAGACACGCCGTGCTGACGGTGACGCGGCGCTGTGGAGCTTTGTTTTGTGTCGTAGCCAGGATCTTAGAATTGATTACTTCCTGATATGGCCCACATACACAAATACAAACATTTAATTAAATCGTAAATATTTACATAATATATTGATGCATGAACATGGATGTTAGTCTTGGTCTGGGTGTTTCTACAAAAGTATATGTATGTTTATCCATTGTCTAGTACCCATAATACAAGCTCTGCTTAGTTTGGGCTAAATGGTGTTGTGTGTATGTGATGGAATATTATATATATATATATATATATATATATATATATATATATATATATATATATATATATATATATATATATATATATATATATATATATATATACATATATATATATATACATATATATATATATACATATATATTATTATTATTATTATTATGGGGAATTTATGTACACAAATAAGACATGGATAAAAAAGGTTATTAGTATTTTTATTTAGCCCTGTATACAAATATAAAGATTAAGTATTTTGTTTCATTATAATACAAATAAATACAACTGTCTCGTTGGTCCTGTAGCTTAAGGTTGTGGTGGTTATATTTGTGCACGTCAAGTAACCTGCCCAAGTAATCGAAGTAATCGTAAGGCCTTACGATAGTACCTGACTCGTTCGATTCTCGTGTATTTTGAAAGACTAGAAATAAGTCCGTTAGAGAAGTGGGACCCAGATTTTCCCTAAATGAGTTTAACATATTTCAGTGCATGTATGAGGTCCAGCAAGTACACCCCTCCCGTAACTGTTACTTTAAATACTTCCTATTTCGAACTCCTTGTTACTTACGTTGCAATCTATTTGACTGGCTGAACTACACTGGGCTAGTTCACTGAAATACTGTAACGGTCATTGTCTTTGTGAGTCTATGTCAAGGTCGTATCGATTCCAGAGATAGGGTGGAGCTTCCGATGCACCCTCCCAATTGTGTATGTGTGAAGCTTGTTGCACCGCTATCGCCTCACTCGCCTGCAAGCCTGGTAGCTTGATATTGGAAAACACGTGACGCTGGTGGACGCGCAGATCTGAAGTTTTTTATTAGTGTGCAAATTTATTTTCAAATGATAATCAAATCTATCTCATATCATTTAAAAATAAATATTCAATACCATTGTACAAAGATCGAAGTGCATACTGGTATAAACTGATCTCCTCACTGGAGTCATGGTCACAAATCCTTTGTGATAACTTTCTACACCTTAATTATAATACAAACTTGTAAACCAAACCTACAAAAATATTTAATATTTTAACAGTTTACGGTAACATAATAAACATCCAGGCAGTTGACGGAACGAGCACATTAATTAGCAGGAGATTTTCATTATTGTAAACACTATAGGTTGTTAAAAAGACAGGCACGGTAAGCCTATCAAAATGATAAGAGATACCTCTTTTCTATACATATACACCTGGGTGTATACGTATCCACAATTAATTATTGTTTAAAGGCTCGGACTTGGAACAATCATTAATTGTGTATTATACAAATAATTATTATCCCGTATATTATTTGAACCTACAATATGACGCGAGGCGAGGCGACTGATGTCTCGCTGTGCCATCCGTGTCATCAAGTGACTCAAGACGATATTTAACTACTAATATAGTGCACTTTTAACAAGTAAGATAAATTAGTACACAGTCGAATTTTGTCTACTTTAATAGTAGACGAAATTACAAGAAGAAAAAAAAGTAATTTGTATAAAAATGTTTTATCTAGCTTCCGTCATACCGTTATACGCTGTAATAAAAAGTTTGAATACGTTGAATATTCTACCGTTTTGGTATAAAAGCATGGAATTAATAAGTACTACGTACAACAGGAAATCTCACTGTTGTCGCTAATGCGCGCCGAGAGAACTAACCATATGGCACTCATGGACGGATTGCTTATATCTTTACGTACTCGGCGAATAAAATAAAAAATAACTATTGACCAATGAGACCATGTTATGAATATACAACTCTTTTGCGCTAAGTCAATCGCAACAGTAACGTAAGTATGATAAAACATAGTTTTAGGACAGTCCACGTTACTGATAAGTGTGTGGTCATACAGGTCATCTATATAATTGGGATTAAATATAATGACCACCAAAAATACTAATTGCGCAGCAAAATATGCTTACTAAAATATATCGTAACGAGCACCTATACGCCTCAAATCACTGCATTCCGTCTCGGAAGGGTAAGGTTATGTTAGGTTCCTTCTTAAACCCACACAAAAATAGAAGACCCGCGAATCGGGACTTCGTCGACTTAGTTTGATATCTTTAAATATATTTTGGTGTGCAATTAGTATTTTTGGTAAGCATATTTTGCTGTGCAATTAGTATTTTTTGCTGTGCAGTTAAATAGTACCCTATATAATTATACTGACAAACACATACCGGTTTAAAAGTGTGACAAGGACACATCAAGGTGAAATGATGTCTCCTTTGGCACCATTCGATTTCTTTTACGGTTATCTATGTAGACATCGCGAGTGTCACTATATGCGTTATTTGAGTTAATTTCTATTTGTTTTGATTTGAACAATGAACTTTTCTTTTGTACGCGTAGTATGTTAATTCCATGTAGAAAAGTTAAACTGGCTGAAGTCGTGTCTCTGTTTCTTATGTCTATTGTGTCAATGTTTGTAAGCTTCCTACGCAGGATTTAAACAGTGCGAAGCAGTAATTCCCAATTACCTTTTTGTTGGCTCGACCCGTGATTCGAACCCGATTACCTCATGATTAGCTGCCGCGGTGGCAACAAAGTTGAAATATTTCATTGCGTTGGGGAGGTACATACGTTGAAGTACCAGGCCACCAGTCTAACGAGGAGATGACCCTGAATTTAGTTGCTGACATTTTCTATATTATTATGTATCTATAACGTAAGTTTTATGTACAACGGCCACTCATACAATATTTCTCTCCATAACTGCCTCCCTGCACTTTTGACAATGATAAAAATGAGTACGTGTTTGTTGTATGTTCATTGAAATATTGTTATAAACGTCTTTTTTATTCCCTTATCTGCGATTAGATTTCTAATCAAAATCAGATGCGTTGGAAGATAAGCAAAGTTGCTGTTGACACTCTTTAATTTAGGAATATAAGTATAAAGTTCAAATAAATAAAATGGTGTAAATATGTTACAGCTTAATAGGTTTCTTAGCAATATTTTGTATGTTTCTTGATCTTTCTTTAAATTGAATGCTGTTTATATCCATGTTATTGGAAGTAGTCTAAAGATAGTTCTATAACAATACAATAGATAAAGCATAGATGCAAAACACAGAGGCAAATTTCAATCCTTGATGTAGGACGATGAATACCTAAATTGGCAAAGCGACAAGGTTCAATTCGTCCTTTATAGATTTTCTTTTGCCTCGTTAATAAATTAAAAGCAATGCTCATAGAATAAATCTTAAAATATGTAACTTCTATATAATAATGATCCAATATTCTTATCTTAGGTACCAGAGTTTCGTAATTCAAATGCTTAAAATTTTTATTGTGTATCGTATTTAATTTAAGGCTTTGTGTATATTTATGTTTTTGAAAATAAACATTTAATTTATTTATTCGGTCGAAAAATCTTTACACATATACATATGTATCAATGAAAGCCGGTATATATATAGTGCCTGCGTTCAAAATAAAATTACGCTAGTTAGTATTTTCACAATCCTATAGGTTATGTACAAAGAATTCTGATAATAACAATCCGTAGTTTAAACCTAATCTTCTCCTTAGCCTTTATTATTCCCAAGTCACTTGGGATCGGCTTTCTAGTCTAACCGGATTTTAACTGGATATCAGTTTTTACACGGAGCGACTGCCATCTGACCTTCGCAACCCTAAGGCTAACGATACCCTAAGGCTAGACCAGTGTCAGGATATTATAGGGCACTGACTTCCCAATAACGACTGCCATAGATGTTCATGGTAGCCGGGACCGACGACTTAACGTGCTCTCCGAGGCACAGAGCAGGCGATAATTGTCAATTTAAAATTGTACTTTAAACCAAATATAAAAACAAGAATGAAATTTTTATATTATATTCTATTGACCTTTGACATCGACCGCCAAAATCAGCAGACAAATACTAGTAGTAGTGACATAGTTACCAGTACCTGAGACAGCACTATGCAATGAACAAGGATGTCGTGTGTTGTGGAGACGATCCCGATGCACCCTCCCCATTCCGCGCATCCATATAGTCTAAGAGCTAGCACCATCGTCAAGTTAAGAATTTGAGGCAGACTAGATGTTTGAACGTATGACCAATCTTGAGTTCGATTCTCGTTCCGATCTTCGGTGAGCGGCTAATACATCTAATGTTAAATCTGCAAAGTGCCAACTATCCTGACAAGTTGCAGATATCTATATGATAGATTGTGACTGGGGACTCATACATTGGTAAAACGAAGAGAGGTATATACACATACATAGCTGATGTTAAATATTAACGCTCCATAAAGTTTGCTGTGTGTGACCACGTGCAATAGGGGACTATTATCTGAAGTATGACAGACCACATATATTCGCAAAAGAACACCAACACCTACCCAGTATCCACAAGGCTATTAAAATTACACCACCAGCAGAAGGTATGACCGATCTTAAGCTCCTGTGTTTGATAATCGTTCGGATCTTCGTTGGCGGCTTATATATCTAATGTTAAAGCTGCTAAGTGTCCTCACAAGATGCAATTGTTGACTTTTGACTGTCATACAAATGTGAAACTAAGGGAAGCATAGAGCGTCTGACGCAGACAAGACCTAAAACATAGCTGGTTAAAATGTGGGTCCATCTATTTACCTATTTCAATAATATGATTTAGTATAGGGCTTTCACAAATAAATTTAATTTGTTAGCAATAAACTAAATCTTATTATTTATGTTTAAAATTCACTTTAACTATAAAAATATACAAATAAACGCAGCATTTTCTGCCAGCTGGCTAAGTAATCTTGGCAACATTAAAAAACTTGAAACTTACCTAATTTTCTCTTTTAAAAGCGTAGCTCTTAGACTATAAAATATGGAATGATGCAATGAAACCTCTGCGGATATCTAATAGCCTGGTAGCAGCTAGTAGCGAGAGGTCACACCGCGTACCTCGGTGCTGCTTGGAACGCGTTTTAGCGAACTGGGTTATAAAACGTTTAAATGAATTTCCTCATTGCTTCCAGAGGCAGTTCCTAAGAATGTCGCCTTTGTATGTGAACAATAAAAGGTTAGCTAATTAAATTATTAGCAAATTGTAGTATTGTTGGCATTATTCTGAATTTGATATGGCTTTAAAATCTGATGCCGCTATATACATATTATAATATGCAAGATTAGTTATTAAAGCAGCGCATATATAACCAAATTCTAGCTTACTTAATCGAAAAGATTTTTTATTTTATATAAACGTTATCGTTGCACCGATTTATGCCAACTCTTCATTCTCATTGTTGCCTGGTACTGAGGTATAGACTGGAACATCCAAATATTTTTTTATTATACTATATTTTAACACAGGCTGCCTCGGTGAAAAAGCGATAGTGCATGCAGTCTCGGATTTGAAGTTGAACCGAGTTTTCAGTGGCAGCACGGATTCTGGTACTGTGCCCGGTAAACGACAATAGTCTCGGCCTAAATAAAATATTAAAAATAAAGAAATCGTATTATAAAGATTAATTTAGCGTAGAGGACATAGTAGGTCCTTGTAGTTAGTTCGTAGATTAAATGTAAGCTTAAGACTGCGCCGAGCAAAATGTGACAAAACAGGTGGTCACAGTTAAGTGAATAAAATCAACACTTTTTGTTTAATACAAATATAAAATATACATTTACCATAACAATGAAAGTGTTAAACCTAGAACAAATAACAACATTGCTCTTCACCACATTGTTTCAAACAAAGACCTGTGAATTACAATAATCAATTAATTAATATTGAATAAAAAATTTACTAAAACGTTTCAAAACCCTGTTCGCTAAAACGTGTTCCAAGCGGCACCGAGCTTCACAGTGTGACCTCTCGCTACTAGTCTCTACCAGGATACCAGAAATCCGCAGAGGTTTCATTGCACCGTTCGGTATCAAATAGTCTGAGAGCTAGCTGCGCTTTCGGAAAAGATTTGCAAGTAAGCTTGCTTTTAATTATTTTGGTTCTTCTATTTATTATCTAAGCAAGCTTGGCAAGCATGCCATTACGCTGGCAGAAAGGCTGTGTTAATTTGTACAACACTTAGAACGATAAACATATAAGAACCGCTTTATTGTCAAACAAATTAAGGTCATTTGTCAAAGCTCTTATATTACATCATTTTATTTTTCTTATAAATAAATTGAAGTATGTAAATTGATATATCATTAAAATTATGTATACATACACTCACGCTTATATACTCTAAACGTGTATGTTACACCGACCGTTTTAACGACGGTTATATTTTCGATCCTGTCTTCTTCGGACCTTAAACAATAACTGGACTAACTCAGTATCATCAGACATCAGCTACGTTGCCCTGGCAACGTTACATTATTTTACAGAATTAACTAAAATTATCATAAAGTCTTGCTGTGTTTGGCTTTTTTGTGACTTTGACTACATAAATAACAGAAATCCAGAATGTTTCTTGATTACAGCAGCCTCGCGGACTATCCTTGGTATATCTGTGGTCTGTCAAATCTTAGATAATAGTTGTGTACCTGTTCATACACGGCAGACTTCATCGAGAGTTGATGTTTTATATCAGCCAAGGGTTTTTTATACGGCTGCGCTATGCGTCGTTTGGTTTGAACAATGAATGAGAGTCTTCAATCATAATCTTTCTTATAGAGACTCCATTCTAAGATGCGTTCAACCTTGTGACTCCCCTTACATATGAGAGTAGGACAAGTTTCCTCAACTGTGGCTAGCTTTTCTCGGGCTCTGTGACGGTGGCGTGACTATTGGAGCTCATTACCTCGCAGAACTTGCTTGACATGTTGAGCCTCTGTGTTTAGATGTTTCTTGTCACAGAGCCCCGGGCTTTCTGTAATAAATAAAATCATGCCTATAAAGTCCATAATTATGTAAGTATTATAATTTTATTTTGTAATATTCGCGTAAATGTTAGACAATATTATTACTCACATAAATTAATAATAACATTTTCACAAAGCGAACACCGAACGAGAAGTTATAAATATTTGTTTTAATCACAAAGAGATAAATAAATAATGCCTACGGTTTTTAAATAAATCTAACGCAGTTTTAATGAAATTTATAATAAAGGTATGTACTTAGAATATCTCGTCTGTCTCATATTCTTAATAGGAAAATGTTGCTAGCTCTCGGTCTACGTGCATACGCGAAATGGGGAGGGTGCATCGGGGTCGCCTCCACAAGTCTGGACATCCTTGTTTATTGCATAGTACTGTCTCACGTATTGATAACTGTGTCAATTGATACTAGTATTGGTCAGCTGTTTTGGTCGGTCAACTTAAATAGATTTCCAAGTAAACATTTTATGTATATTATGTTTTTATTGACGTTTATATATTACGATTCTTTTTGAACAGAATCTTTCGTAGGCATAACCCTTAAGATTATACAAAAACTAACCGTTTCAAAATTGTTATAACAATCTGTTTTATAGTATAGGATATCTATATATTAATACATGAAGCGAAAACTTTGGATCCCTTTTTACGAAAATTGGGCGGACGGAGGAGTATGAAATTTCGCACACTTATAGTTTATACAGAGAAGAAGTGATGAATGCTAATATTTTTTTAAAATTATGCGTAAAAGTACATTAAAGTAATGAAAATACACTACACGCACACAACCATGCATTTGACACACGCAGTCGAAGCGCGTAACTATGGTTACATATATCAATATATACTGACATATATCAGCAATATCTTACAGGCAATCTTTGGTCGAATTTCGAGCACTAGGCGGCCGCTAATTTAAATAAATAAGCAATTGTTTGTTGATACCTATAATATGTGGCTGCTTTTAACAAAGGAATAGTCCATTCCTTATAACATCACTGTCTATAGCGATAGTAGAGATATCACGTCTAGTAGCATTGTACATGACAATAGCAAAAGATAGAACAAAAAGACTAAATACAAATTACAAAAATGTTTTAAATGTAAGACAATTAAAAATATAGCTATTTACAGTCCTAGGACTAATATATAATCTAGATTTAAGAGAGCAACAATAACAACTATCCATATCTTGCAACAAAACTGATTTTGGTAAACCAATCGCAGATATGGGATTTAATACAGTTTGTAAGCATATTTCAATAAACATACAATAAATACATACACACTTTTATTATAGTTGAAAGCGCCTCTATCGAGGGAGTGGGGCATTGCATATGAAACCTAGCTACACACACAAAGCCAAAATACAAGATTTCAATACACGGCCATCTCCTTGCTCGACTGACTGCCTGGTATTCCAACTTTGAAACCTCCCCCAATGCAACGCTGTGACACATTTTTCCGTGTGTGTCTTTGTTATTTATTTATTATATATTTTATTTATTAATATATTTACATGTATTTTTAATATAAGACAATAACAGTAATAAAACGTCTTATAGTGACCATATCAATATTAAAAATCTTTTATGTTTTAAATAAATAGATTGACTTGGCAATCGCACTAAACAATCTAATTTAATATAATATGTGTTACTTGTGAGATACATTGTGCTTTCAAACGATTGCCAAGTCAATATATTTATTTAAAACATAAAATATATTTAATATCGATATGGTCACTATAAGATGTTGTTAGATTAGCTAATTACGTAATAACTTAAGACAGAAGGTTCCTTAAGTAGGGACTGAATAAATTAACAGACTTGGTATTACATGGATCTCATAACTTTTTACGGTAGTAGAATTGAGTTGCGAGACTTGGTTTTCTTTACAAGTATGTTTTTGATGACATATTTTTATTTATTAATATATTACATGTATTTTTAATATAAGACAATAACAGTAATAATATAACTGCTGGACATGAGCCTGTTCACAGTGTGAGAAGGGTTCAGGCCTTAAACCACCACGCTGGCCAAGTGCAGGTTGGCAGTCTTCACATATTATCTTCAAAAACTTTCATGGAGAACTCTCAAACATGCAGGTTTCCTTATGGTGTTTTCCTTTACTGTTAAATTGAACGATAGTTATCGTTAGTTAGTAGTCTCAAATAATATTAAAATAGTTAGTTAACTATTTTAATATTATTTGAGACTACCATAAATATAATTTCCTAAGAAAGGTTAATGTTTTAGTTTTCAAGATTCTAAGAATTTACACCCTGGCGGCGCTTTGAAAAGCTGAGTCGCATACTCGAGTTATCTGCTTTACAACCGACCGTGCACAACAGTAACGACTATCTTAGGTTACTTAATTGCAGTAATTTGTATTTTAAAGAGTTAAAGTTGAATAATACAGGAAATGCACGGATGTTCCAGATACACTTGCCTATCCTATCTTATATTATTTTGCAGGCAGGGAAGACTTGGGGACTAAGTCACGTGTTTCGATGCCTTCGGTACTAGGATGTTAGAAGTAAAAAAGAGTTATATTCTCACAATGCTGTTGCATTCAATGTGTGCATCCCGCCTATAGCTATTCATAATATGTGTGTTGTACCGTATTCAGGAGTAGATAAAATAAATATTTCATATTTACTGCTGCGGTGAAAAAACATTTAAATATTGCAAAATCGTTATCATTTATTGATATTCTTTTAAAAATAAAGGCGATAAAGCTGTACTAGTATCATTTCAATCAACGTAAATATTGAATTTAGATTTGACTGAAAATTCGAATAATTCGAATTTCATATCGATCAGCAAGCGCACGTCGCTCTAGTATGGGATACTGGGACGTTAAATTTTCTTTGAACTGGTGTGTTAATCTAGTTGCGAAGATTATTGAGCTTATATGTAGTTTATATCACTAGACAAAAGGAGGTAAAATATGTTTACGATTCAGAATTCGGATACTACAATACATATTATATAGTAATAGCGAAGTTAGTTACGAGCGGGGCTCCACACATTGATACGACATACGAATGACTCTTGTTAGCTTGTGATATCCTTGTACCACAGGTTTCGAAACACGTGACGTTATCGCTATTGGGCAGAATGAACAAAGAGGCAGGCAGCTAAACCGAAAATTTAGGTTTTATAGAATGACCGGTTGGTGTTTGTTCATGAAAATATTTTTTATCGAAGAAGTAAGACGTCCGTAATTTAAATACTTGTACTGTAAACACAATTTATACTTGTCAGTTTTATCCAAAATACATACAATGCATAACAAAAGCTCGTATAAATGGGGTAGTTGATTAAATTGACCGCGAATTGTGAGTTCGATACCGACAAGGAACAAGCATTTGCACGTTTAATGCCTGTGGTTTGAATGGTTTTGTGATCCCTCGCGATACATTTTCATTTTTTATTTCCATATAGACATTTTCTGAGTATAATATTTCAAATTAGTAAATTATAATAAGAAAGGTAATATTTTCATAACTAATTTAAGCATTGTAAATATCCCATAGCATTGCTGTCGACCAATAACGCTCAAAAAAGTTTAAACTTTTTCGTCTATAGGTAATTGTGACCTAAATACTTATTTGTCATTGAAATCATTATGTTTTCACCAGTCTCGTAGCAAGTGCTACGGAGGGTCTACGCGAGCGCAACAGTGTTTCTGCGACAGGAAGCGGTAACGTTACGTCACGTCACATTCACCCAGCTACTAGGATATCAAATAGTTAATAGAGTCTATTCCTTTTTCGGATATAATATATTATAATGCTAATAGTTTATTATATTTTATTATACACATGGCACTACCGACGTGATACCACTAATACGACAAGCATTCTAGCTTAGCTGGACGGGCTAACAAGAAAACTAGTAATTTAAAACCCAAATTGCTAGAAATAATAAAAAACTTTTGCTGTATTGCTTGAATTGCAAATTGCACTTTCCTATTCATCTGATAATTTGTTCAGCAAGCAGTGAATTTGACTCGGATATTACGTCACGTGTTTTGAAGCCTACGGTACTAGGGTATTAGAAGTAAGGAAGAGTTATATTCGCACAACGCTGGTGCATTCAATGTGTGCATCAATGGGTCCCCCGCCTATAACTATTCGTAAGTGTATTGGTAGTATCCGTATTCCGTGTAGTTAAGGAAATCTTTAGCTTTTAGTGTTAATCGTACGTTGTAGCAATATATAAGGAAAAATACATCCGAAAAAAAAAGCGTTTATATTGATTTATTTGCAAGCAAATAAAATATTTTTATAAATTTTTATAACTATAAAGACCACATTAATACTCTGTAGAACCGAGTACGTAAAACAGTGAACATAATGCGACTCCTTCGGTCCGCGGCCTCAATTGACACTCTACGAACTGTGTATTTTGCATTAACTCAATCACTGCTAACTTATTGTATAGGCTGCTGGGGAAGCGCTTCCAAATCATTCCTAATAAATCTGGGGAGAGCCCAACGTTCAGTACTCAAAACAATGCTAAAAAAGCACTTTAGGTATTCCACTTCACAGCTTTATAAAGATGCAGAAAGCAAAGTACTGAATGTTAGGCAGTTATTTATTTTGAGAACATTTATTAAAGTACACCGTAATGTTATAAATTCCGAAAAGTATCAGGATCTGCTCAAACGTCGTGTGTACAAAATTACTGTCCCGAAAGTCAACACATCCTTTGCCAGACGCTTCAGTCCATTCAAAGTTCATTATATCTATAATAAAGTAGCCTCCTTTTGTGAGATAAAGCGTTGTTCCTTGAACGAGGTGAATATAAAAGTAACAAACTGGCTTTCTTCCTTGACTTACGATTCCACTGAAAACCTTTTGGTACACTAGCTTGAACTTTTATCCCAGTTTCACACAAAACCCGAACGCATAACATACCATAGTTTACATACACTTACGTTATATTTGTACACACACATCACATTCAACACATTATGTATATTATTATTATATTTTCAATAAACTTACCTATACATATTTATTTACAATAATAAAAAAATATATATGCATTTTAATTTAAAATTATTATAATTTATATATTAAGTACTCTTTTTATTAATTTAGATCCATATATAACTAACTTAGTTAAGAAATAATTTGTATTGATATTTCCGAGCACCAAGTTAACAAATTTGTAATCGTTGAAGGTACCCACAGGACAGGCTTTGCCTAGTGTGGGACCAACGGATATTGCGTACATATTGTAATGTGTTTTTCGTAATAAATATTTTTATTATTATTATATAATACTGATAAGTCCTGTTGTCAATTGTATTAACTACCTAACGAAGTTCCCTCGATCTTTCTCATAGTAAGTATACCTATATGCCCTTCGTCATCATACTAGTTGCCGACAACGGTAATAACATGTTTAAGTCTTTTTGATGTGAAACATATATACATACATAGCCGTACGTAAAACCGATTGCTGGCGTGGCGACACATGCCGTAGCGACGCGTCGCCACGCTTTAAGATAGTATTTTACATAATAATAATAATAATATCACATACACACAACACCACCTAGCCCAAACTAAGCAGAGCTTGTACTATGGGTACAAGCCATATTAGTTCCTATCGTAATCTGTTTTTTTATGCATATTACTTGTACAAAATAATTTCGATGTTTCACATCTGCCAGGCGTCCCGTGACGGCTCATTTGATTTTTCCTAATATTTCTATGCTGCGTACCAACATATATGTAGTATTAGGTATACTCGAATATTATACATTAAAAATAAACTGCGTTAAAAGCCGTATAGTGAAGTTCATTCAATCAATGACAATATTCAAGCATTCGAATAAAATAGATTTACTTGAAAATTTGAATAATGCTAAATCGATAAGTGCACCCTCTAATATGCACCTTACATTTATTTCCATTGACCTGGTGTGTGAATCTAGTCCACGAAAGCTATTGAAATTGTGTAACTAATGTTACTAAACAAAAGGAGGTAAAATATGTTTAGAATTCAGGATCCGAATACTACCAATACATATGTATATAGTAATAGCGAAACTTATAGTTAGTTACGGGCGGGACTCCATAGAGGCACACATTGATTAAGGCATGTCGGGGATGTGCGACTGACTCTTGTAAGCTTATGATATCCTTGTACCACACGCTTCGAAACACGTGACGTTGTCGCTATAAAGCAAAATAATCCCCGTCAACTGTCGAGCGGTCATACGTATGTATGTCCGCAAAAAATGAGTCACTAAAAAAAACAGACAAACGTATGTCCGCTCGACACTTGACTCGTTAATAAGTCAAGTGTCGAGCAGACATACTCGTACGTTTGTCCGTTTGTGTATTGATTGCACAATGAATTTTTTATTTTTTTTCCTTATTTCCCCTTGACGCTCAAGAACTTAAAGACAAGCCAAACCGAAAAACCGACTGTTTATAAAATAAAGCTATTTCATAAAAGACCGTCGATCGTCGATCCTTAACCAAGAAATTAAAAACTTAAATTTATAACAAAAAAATATATTTTCAATAGAGAAAATAATTATTATATACCATCAATAATGA
Source organism: Catocala sponsa (assembly GCA_963564715.1). NCBI lineage: Eukaryota > Metazoa > Arthropoda > Insecta > Lepidoptera > Erebidae > Catocala > Catocala sponsa. The sequence continues at coordinate 30,262,927 of OY751327.1, forward strand.
ATTTACAAGCAGAATAAGCGAAACACACAGCAAGAAAACTGTAAGTACTTTCGAGCTCATTATGCGTATATAGAAACACCATAAAATTATGTTTGTGTTACTTTGAAATAACTACACTTTGGTCAACATGGCTGGTACATAGATGTTACCACCCTCTAAGTCGCCCGTGAACATGGCTTCTAAACAAAACGTCGGAGAAAATGTAAAAATTAATTGCTTTAACAGTTTAAAAATTGTATAAATGTATTTTTACTTAAACGATATACAATCTGTATTATTATTATTCATACTGTCCCGCTTTAGGACAAAGGCCTCCCCTTCCTCTTTTCACCTTTTCTTGTCCTTTGCATTCTGGATCCAATTCCACCTGTATGTGTCCAGTATGTCATACTTTCTGAGTACTCCTCATTGAAAATAAATTCTTGTAAAGAAATTTAATTCTAAATATAAAGGAGATGGCCAATTTTCTTAGGGCACTCTGCCTAGCATCTAAAAATGTATGTACATTTACGAATTTTGCTTCATTTTAAATTTAGTATGCTCTGATATTAACTGTAAAAGTAACATAATCCACGAACTTCAGATTTCTTAGATATTAACAAAAACATATTTTGGTCATGAACCTACTCGGGCTCATAATTCTCTTGTCTGTTGTGATGTATTATGTATAATCTAAACCCTGTATAATTAGTAGGACAGTAATGGAATGATTAAGTACCTACCTATGACATGTATGTATAACTGGATAGACTCTTGATAAAAGGTTAGGAAGTGTCATATAGGATTGCAAAGTGTTAAAATAAAAACAAATTCTGAATAACTTTTGAATGAAATATTTAATATTCAAAAATTCTAACAAAAATATTGTCTAAAAATGATGCTGGTGGAGTAATATTGGTCTGATGTCTTGCCCAGCCTAAATACATAAGTTATACAAAGTTAGGTATTACATAAAATGATCTATTATAACATCTATTAAATACACAATGGACAGACGTATTTGAAGCCCGCTTATAGTAAGGTAATGTTATTAGAGTAGAACTACGAGTTGGTGGTAAAATAACCGGTGCAGGTAAGATGAGGGCCTCTGGTGATGGTGAAATTACATTTCCATTTTGTATATTAGCCTGAGCCACATGAGCTCTTCTTTTAAAGGTAAATGTTTTACAAATAAATGTTATACAGAATTAAATATTTTATACAATAGCTAGATACAATGAAAGAGAAGAAATGCTCAGATATATAGTAAAATACAATGTAGTGACAATATATAAAGTGTCTGACAGCAGTTGGTAAAGAAGAATTGGAAAGTTGAGTATTAACAGTTAGTCGCTACAAGCCGCTTTCAAGGTGACTAAAATAATTTCTATAATGTGTTTTAAATATAAAAAACACTTTATATCACACCATTAGAGTGAAAGTTGTAACGTATTTCGTATACATTATCATACTAAAAGATATACATTAGATTATCGTTGAGTCTTCATATTGAAGGTGAGACATCTCGCTTCACTAGCGGTTATCAAAAGAGAAAGTCCTCGCTTTGCAGTACTCGTTAAGATACTTGTTTAATATAATATTCATACCAATGATCTGACTGTTGACTACTGGTGTGAGTAACCACACCACGCGTTCGTACATACACTCGGTTGTATATAGTTTAGCGATGAAACTATCGTCACTTATTCATTTTCGACAATTCGTTATAATTAGAAACTTTTAATAATATTTACGGGAACGACAAGTACATACACGTAACTGAGCAATCGTTATGCGTAGGGGTAAATATTCGCGCAACAGTATCCTAAACTGCCAACAAAACCAACTTAGCTGCACACGCCTTTCTCGTTGTTTGCCAACGCGATACTAGTCTCTTAGTTACCTAACCCTATAAGGCTGCAAAAAAGCAGACCAACCTCTGCCCGAATTATTCATTGTAGTATGGAACACTAGCTTAAGATAGTTGTCATCGCTTGTGTAGTCAGCCGGTGATTCGAATGAGAATGTTCTAACTACGGCCCCTTTCCTGTCAACAAGCTGCACATAATTCTGATCTAAAGCGGCTCCTAAATCGAACACTTTGAACTGGATAAGTAACCGCGTATCTTTGGGAGTCTCCAGGACCCACTCACAGATACTGTTACGCCTATAAGTGTTGGGAAATAAGGGACTAGTGACGGCGCCGATTAAGTTGTGGAACTTTCCACCGCATCCAATACCCTTATTGGTAGTAACGTACTTCAAATCATATGTGAAGATAAAATCGCTGCTTTTATGATTGTGTAACAGCATGTATCTGCCAGTTGAAAAGACAGGATAGTTGTCCACGGAAAGTCTGTCTATTCTGGTGAGTTCTTGCCCGCTAGTGTCGTTTCCGTCAAATATTTTGAGTAAAGCATTAACGGCCCAGTAATTCGTTGTTAGAGCACGGCCCTGTGCCTCGAAAGCACATTTATCTGTTGGCCCTGCACTTGGTCTTTCTGCGGTCGTATCAGATTAGCATGCCATTGGATTATAAGAATTAGGAAATAGAAAGTGCAAGTTTGAGCTACCTTTGCCCAAGAAAGGGTGCTGTCCCAGGGTAGGTGCTGTCTCAAGATGGGTAAAGAAAAAGTATTGAACTGTCTGATTTCCACCGCGGCAGTGTTTTATAATAGACGTAATTGGGCTTATGAATTGAGATAGCTTGCGTCCGGTGGACAAATATTGTACCAAAATATGCTTGTATATTTTAAGGAGTTTAAATGTAGTCTTTAAATATGATTGTGTGGTGCATTACCCCGTTAGCTTCTCGCTCAGCTGGCAGCCTGGTAGCTCGATATGAAAGACACGACGTGCTGGTGGTGACGCGGCGCTGTGGGGGTTTTTTTTGTGTCGTAGCCAGGATCTTAGAATTGATTACTTCCTGATGTAACCCACATACACAAATACAAACATTTCATTAAATCGAAAATATTTACATAATATATTGTTAATATTATGGAGGATTTATGTACATAAATAAGACACAGATAAAAAAGGTTATTAGTATTTTTATTTAGCCCTGTATACAAATATAAAGATTAAGTATTTTGTTTCATTATAATACAAATAAATACAACTTCCTCGTTAGCTGTAGCTTAAGGTTGTGGTAGTTATATTTGTGCACGTCAAGTAACCTACCCAAGTAATCGTAAGGCCTTACGATTAATCGAATAGTACCTGACTCGTTCGATTCTCGTGTATTTTGAAAGACCAGAAATAAGTCCGTTAGTGAAGTGGGACCCAGATTTTCCCTAAATGAGTTTAACATATTTCAGTGCATGTATGAAGTCCAGCAAGTAGACCCCTCCCGTAACTGTCACTTTAAATACTTCCTATTTCGAACTCCTTGTTACTTACGTTGCAATCTATTTGACTAGCTAAGCTACACTGGGCTAGTTCGCTGAAATACTGTAACGGTCATTGTCCTTTGTGAGTCTATGTCAAGGTCGTATCGATCCCAGAGATAGGGTGGAGCTTCCGATGCACCCTCCCAACTGTGTATGTGTGAAACTTGTTGCACCGCTATCGCCTCACTCGCCTGCAAGCCTGGTAGCTGGATATGGAAAACACGTGACGCTGGTGGACGCGCAGATCTGAAGTTTTTTATTAGTGTGCAAATTTATTTTCAAATGATAATCAAATCTATCTAATATAACTTGAAAATAAATTTTCAAAACCATTGTACAAAGATCGAAGTGCATACTGGTATAAACTGATCTCCTCACTGGAGTCATGGTCACAAATCACCTTTGTGATAACTTTCTACACCTTAATTAATACAAACTTGTAAACCAAACCTACAAAAATATTTAATATTTTAACAGTTTACGGTAACATAATAAACGCCCAGAAGTTGACGGAACGAGCACATTAATTAGCAGAAGATTTTCATTATTATAAACACTATAGGTCGTTAAAAAGACAGGCACGGTAAGCATATCAAAATGATAAGAGTTACCTCTTTTCTATACACCTGGGTGTATACGTATCCACAATTAATTATTGTTCAAAGTCCGGACTTTATTAATTGTGTATTACAGAAATAATTATTATCCCGTATATTATTTGAACCTACAATATGACGCGAGGCGAGGCAACTGATGTCTCGCTGTGCCATCCGTGTCATCAAGTGACTCAATACCATATTTAACTACTAATATAGTGCACTTTTAACAAGTAAGATAAATTAGTACACCGTCGGATCTTGTCTACTTTAATAGTAGACGAAATTACAAGAAGAAAAGAAAGTAATTTGTATAAAAATGTTTTATCCAGCTTCCGTCATACCGTTATACGCTGTAATAAAAAGTTTGAATACGTTGAATATTCTACCGTTTTGGTATAAAAGCATGGAATTAATAAGTACTAGTACAACAGGAAATCTCACTGTTGTCGATAATGCGCGCCGAGAGAACTAACCATATGGCACTCATGGACGGATTGCCTATATCTTTACGTACTCGGCAAATAAAATAAAAAATAACTATTGACCAATGAGACCATGTTATGAATATACAACTCTTTTGCGCTAAGTCTATCGCAACTGTAACGTAAATATGATAAAACATAATTTTTAGAACAGTCCACGTTACTGATACCGATTAAAAAGTGTGACAAGGACACATCAAGGTGAAGTGATGTGTCTTTTTTGGCACCATTCGATTTCTTTTATGGTTATCTATGTAGACATCGCGAGTCTCACTATATGCGTTATTTGAGTTAATTGAACAGTGAGTGAACTTTTCTTTTGTACGCGTAGTATGTTAGTTCCATGTAGAAAAGTTAAACTGGCTGAAGTCGTGTCTCTGCTTCTTGTGTCTATTGTGTAAATGTTTGTAAGCTTCCTGCGCAGGATTTAAATAGTGCGAAGTAGAAATTCCCAATTACTTTTTTGTTGGCTCGACCCGTGATTCCAACCCGATACCTCATGATTAGCTGTCGCGGTGGCAACAAAGTTGAAATATTTCATTGCGTTGGGGACGTACATACGTTGAAGTACCAGGCCACCAGTCTAACGAGGAATTTAGTTGCTGACATTTTCTATATTATTATGTATCTATAACGTAAGTTTTATGTACAACGGCCACTCATACAATATTTCTCTCCATAACTGCCTCCCTGCACTTTTGACAATGATAAAAATGAGTACGTGTTTGTTGTATGTTCATTGAAATATTGTTATAAACGTCTTTTTTATTCCCTTATCTGCGATTAGATTTCTAATCAAAATCAGATGCATTGGAAGATAAGCAAAGTTGCTGTTGACACTCTTTAATTTAGGAATATAATTATAAAGTTCAAATAAATATAATGGTGTAAGCTTAATAGGTTTCTTAGCAATATTTTGTATGTTTCTTGATCTTTCTTTAAATTGAATGCTGTTTATATCCATGTTATTGGAAGTAGTCTAAAGATAGTTCTATAACAATACAATAGATAAAGCATAGATGCAAAACACAGAGGCAAAGGAGATAGCCAATTTTCTTAGGGCACTCTGCCTAGCATCTAAAAATGTATGTACATTTACGAATTTTGCTTCATTTTAAATTTAGTATGCTCTGATATTAACTGTAAAAGTAACATAATCCACTAACTTCAGATTTCTTAGATATTAACAAAAACATATTTTGGTTATGAACCTACTCGGGCTCATAATTCTCTTGTCTGGTGTGATGTATTATGTATAATCTAAACCCTGTAAAATTAGTAGGACAGTAATGGAATGATTAAGTACCTACCTATGACATGTATAACTGGATAGACTCTTGATAAAAGGTTAGGAAGTGTCATATAGGATTGCAAAGTGTTAAAATAAAAACAAAATCTGAATAACTTTTGAATGAAATATTTAATATTCAAAAATTCTAACAAAAATATTGTCTAAAAATGATGCTGGTGGAGTAATATTGGTCTGATGTCTTGCCCAGCCTAAATACATAAGTTATACAAAGTTAGGTATTACATAAAATGATCTATTATAACATCTATTAAATACACAATGGGCAGACGTATTTGAAGCCCGCTTATAGTAAGGTAATGTTATTAGAGTAGAACTACGAGTTGGTGGTAAAATAACCGGTGGAGGTAAGATGAGGGCCTCTGGTGATGGTGAAATTACATTTCCATTTTGTATATTATCTGCAGGTTCATCAGTTTCTTCTCGAGATGAATCTTGATGTAATTGTCTATTAGCCCTCAACCAGCAGGGATGACAAACATAGTTCCTTGTTATTCCCTAAAACAAATAATGTTGACCTGTAACTAATATAACTTGTGATAGCTTAATGGTGTAAATGATACATAGAATTTAAAGTCTTAATGTCTTCTCGGTCTTGAACTTACATACATATAATAATTTATCACTTTTCATATAAGGTGAAAGAATATCATATGACAAACTCTTGCAAATGCCTGTAAGTTATTTATACTAAATCAATATCTTTGGACATCTCACATAAAGCCATCTGTTCCCAAGCTTACTCTGCTTAGTTTGAGGTGTAATGTATAATGCGAATAATATTTTAAAATACATACATTATATTATCTATATAACTATGTCTTAACATGCAGACGCAGAACAAATACTTGTAGTAATTATGCAAATATTTGACAAGAGACAACATTGGGAATCGAACCCACAACCTTCAGCTTAACAGTCAGGGTGGTTCTATCCATTGGAACAACAAGCCATAATGTTCTCAAAGGTGTGTGAAGTCAGGCAACCTGCACTGGCTAATGACATAGGCTATAGTCTCATTTCACTTACCTATTATTAGAAAGGGCCCACTGGAAAATTTTTATTTTTTGATAATTACTTATATTTGTAGTATTTTCATACATCATGAGAAATTATAACTGTTATATATGATGAAAATCATAACTGAAATCTTGCAGTAAAAGAAAATTGCATTAAAAGTGGTGTCTCTGGACCAATAATGTGATGTATTATTTTATGTCCCTTACTGATCGGCCACAACCCAGGCACACCATAGTGTGGCCCAGCATTCTATGATTGGCACCTTCTGAAGTTAGCAGCAAGAAGCATGAGTGACAAATATGTCCATCTTCTGGAAGCTGAAAGGCAAAGTAGATTATGAGAGTATAGATATATCAACATTTTATCAATTGTAATGTGAAGAAGGTTCTAAATAAATACTTCTTTAAATATTTAAAGGTGAAAATCAATTGTTTAAATGGAAATAATAATTGATTCTACAAATTATTAGATAAATATGTTTTATGTATATAAACGCTTTCATAATTTATTTTAAATAAGCACATACCTGAATTGTTTCCCATTGCACAAGCATTCTTTGGAAAGGCATGTCTAACGAAGACACAATATGTCTTCTTAGCCGTCCCATACTCATTGTAAACAGTTAGTTGACAATGTCCAAAGCGTAAGCACAATGAAGTCCTTATTAATTAGCACTAGATAATCGTTGGACAATGGAATCAGTCCGTGTAGAATACCAAATACCAATGGTCGTTATGGAGAAAAGATAATTGCACAGTTTACAAACAAAAATCAAAACCACGCGAAAGTTGCGAGTACAAATGTTTTTTGTTTGACATTAATTCAATTAATTGTCACATTTGGTGACAATGAATTGAATTAATGTCAAACAAAAAAAAAGGCAGCCGGCGGATGTCGTGCGATTGTCCAGCCTGTAATGTAGTTCCGTTTTGTTATTGCAAGAAAAAAGTTATTTAAAGCAATAATATTTCATAGCATTCGAGTGTGTTTTTTTTATTAAGATTACGATAATGAATAATTATAATCATTTTACGGTCCAAATAATTTTTAATGTAACTCTGATGGAACATTTATTATAGCTTTACAGGGAATGGAACGTTTCTTCAAAACGGGTGCGCTATCTCGATACGCCGGCAACGCAGAACAACTATTTATGTTTCAATATTTATTCTGAAGTTGTACAAAAATATAAATAGATATTTTCAGTTTTATTTTTATTTATATATAATTAGGCGTCTATTAATGTACATGTACATGTATCCCACTGACAACCTAGGCAAAATCTGTCCATGTCCATTCAATCCTTGATGTAGTACGATGAATACCTTAATTGGCAAAGCGACAAGGTTCAATTCGTCCTTTATAGATTTTCTTTTGCCTCGTTTATAAATTAAAAACAATGCTCATAGAATAAATCTTAAAATATGTAACTTCTATATAATAATGATCCAATATTCTTATCTTAGGTACCAGAGTTTCGTAATTCAAATGCTTAAAATTTTTATTGTGTATCGTATTTAATTTAAGGCTTTGTGTACATTTATGTTTTTGAAAATAAACATTTTATCGATCGATAAATCTTTATACATATACATATTATGTATCAATGAAAACCTGTACAATATAGTGCCTGCGTTCAAAATAAAATTGTGCTAGTTAGTATCTTCACAATCCTATAGGTTATGTATATCAAAGGATTCTGATAATAACAATCAGTACTTTAAACCTAATATCAAAACAAAAATGATTTTTTTATATTATATTCTATTGACCTTTGACATTGACCGCCAAAATCAGCAGACAAATACTAGTAGTATTGACATAGTTACCAGTACCTGAGACAGCACTATGCAATAAACAAGGATATCGTGTGGTGTGGAGACGACCCTGATGCACCCTCCCCATTCCGCGCATCCATATAGTCTAAGAGCTAACACCATCGTCAAGTTAAGAATTTGAGGCAGACTAGATGTATGAACGTATGACCAATCTTGAGTTCGATTCTCGTTCCGATCTTCGGTGAGCGGCTAATACATCTAATGTTAAATCTGCCAAGTGCCAACTATCCTGACAAGTTGCAGATGTCTATATGATAGATTGTGACTGGGGACTCATACATTGGTCAAACGAAGAGAGGTATATACACATACATATCTGATGTTAAATATTAACGCTTCATAAAGTTTGCTGTGTGTGACCACGTGCAATAGGGGACTATTATCTGAAGTATGACAGACCACATATATTCGCAAAAGAACACCAACACCTACCCAGTATCCACAAGGCTATTAAAATTACACCACCAGCAGAAGGTATGACCGATCTTAAGCTCCTGTGTTTGATAATCGTTCGGATCTTCGTTGGTGGCTTATATATCTAATGTTAAAGCTGCTAAGTGTCCTCACAAGATGCAATTGTTGACATTTGACTGTCATACAAATGTGAAACTAAGGGAAGCATAGAGCGTCTGACGCAGACAAGACCTAAAACATAGCTAGTTAAAATGTGGGTCCATCTATTTACCTATTTCAATAATATGATTTAGTATAGGGCTTTCACAAATAAATTTAATTTGTTAGCAATAAACTAAATCTTATTATTTATGGTTAAAATTCACTTGAACTATAAAAATATACAAATAAACGTAGCATTTTCTGCCAGCTGGCTAAGTAATCTTGGCAACATTAAAACACAGAAAAAATTTGAAACTTACCTACCTAATTTTCTCTTTTAAAAGCGTAGCTCTTAGACTATAAAATATGAGATGATGCAATGAAACCTCTGCGGATATCTAATAGCCTGGTAGTAGCTAGTAGCGAGAGGGCACACCGCGTAGCTCAGTGCTGCTTGGAACGCGTTTTAGCTAACTGGGTTATAAAACGTTTAAATGAATTTCCTCGTTGCTTCCAGAGGCAGTTCCTAAGAATGTCGCCTTTGTATGTCAACAATAAAAGGTTAGCTAATTAAATTATTAGCAAATTGTAGTATTGTTGGCATTATTCTGAATTTGATATGGCTTTAAAATCTGATGCCGCTATATACATATTATAATATGCAAGATTAGTTATTAAAGCAGCGCATATATAACCAAATTCTAGCTTACTTAATCGAAAAGATTTTTTATTTTATATAAACGTTATCGTTGCACCGATTTATGCCAACTCTTCATTCTCATTGTTGCCTGGTACTGAGGTGTAGACTGGAACATCAAAATATTTTTTTATTATACTATATTTTAACACAGTCTGCCTCGGTGAAAGAGCGATAATGCATGCGGTCTCGGATTTGAAGTTGAACCGAGTTTAGAGTGTGCCCGGTAAACGATAATAGTCTCGGCCTAAATCAAATATTAAAAATAAAGAAATCGTATTATAAAGATTAATTTATCGTAGCGGACATAGTGGGTCCTTGTAGTTAGTTCGTAGCTTAAATGTATTTAGCTTAAGACTGCACCGATCGAAATGTGCCAAAACAGGTGGTTAAGTGAATAAAATCAACACTTTTTGTTTACAAAATTACGTAAATTTGCACGAAAAATGCAAAAACGTAAGCTCGTGTTACGAGTTTTTTAGACTACTAGCAGTCGCCTAGTGCTCGAAATTCGACCAAAGTTTGCCTGTAAGATATTGCTGATGTATATGTCATTATATATTGATTTACAGAGTGTAAGGGAAACGCTTCCGAAAACGAAGACTGGTGGTAGTGCTAGTACGTGTTATTTTGTTCGGACAGCCAAATAAAACGGATATCAAAAAGAAAATAAATTTAATTCCCTTTTTAGAAGGAACTGCAATGTACATAATTAAATTGCACAGCTGACGCTAGTGGTCAATGATTCGCGCGCTACGTCACGAGTAGGCATAACTACCGACATGCACAGCGGCCGTCGCTTGCGCCGCCGCGCCGACTGCATTTTTGTTATTAGATTCTATCTCTAGAAGATTAATTATTATTAAAAGCTAGCTCAAATTTAGATACCTTGAAATAATCCCTGTGACCCATAAAGGACCACCTGATAATTTTAGTTATTCTTGATAATAAATTTCAATTCATCGGCCGACTTGATGCAATATTCAGTAAAAGTTATTCTAGTTAGATCCCTAGATAGGAGTCGACCCTGCCAAGTGCCACGGCATACATTTAGGTAGGTTCTGAGATTTTTTAGTTTTGATTATAAGCGTTACTAACCCCGACACGGAGACATTAAAAACTTATTATCGCGCTTATTATTTTGCACTTCTATTAATGAATTCTAAATAACACCTACTTGATGCCGACGAGTGCAAGCCAAGACCTAAAATCACACAAATAACATCACACCTTTATGTTTAGGTACTTTACAAGTTTTACCAGAATTCTAGGCTGTTTATGATGACACTGATGACACATTTTAATTTAATTAAACCATCTCTTATTTTAAACACTACGCGGTTATCAAAATAGTATTAATAAACGAAGTTACAATGCCTATCAACTGTTCTTCTACTCGTTACTCGCAACTATCAACAACGACAACATCATGGCGGCGGCGCGGCGCCGCGGTGACTCTCAATCACCGCGCATGCGCAGAATGGATTGCGCCTGAGCCCTGCAGTGATTAGATTAAACAGACGCGTCGATTAAAAAAATGCAGTATTTGACCTACAATCGATTTTATAAGCAGGTACGTAAAAAACTTAACCCCAAAAGTAATCGTCCACGATCAATGGTGGTGCAACTAACTTCTCCGAGAATACGTGATACGTTCCTAGCATCTACTATTAAGTTTAACAAGGCTAACCCTGAAAACAAATTGAACAGTACACATCTTGGCTATTCTGGACCTAAGAATGCCATATTCGTTGCTGAACATCTTTCCTCTACAAACAAGGCCCTACACGCCGTCGCAAGGATTAAAGCAAAGGAACTTGGATATCAATTTGTCTGGGTTAGTGGTGGTCGAGTTTATATGCGTAAAACACAAGAAGCGGAGCATATTCTAATTAGGAACATGGACACACTAAACAAATTAGTTTTATAGAATTCGCCTTAAAACGCTTTAAAAGCAATATTGTTTCATATGTGTTAAATTCGCGGGCGTTAACTTATATTATCAAAATACAAGAAGGCTACGCACAAAAACTCATAGTTTCTATCGCCAATTATGTACGGAAAGCTATGATATTGTGATACTAACTGAGACGTGGTTAAATAGTACTGTTCTTAGCTCCGAGTTATTCGACAACAGATACATAGTATACAGAAGAGATAGAGACGGTAGAAAAAAAGATGGCGGGGGCGTATTAATTGCTATATTAAAAACAATAAAATCTAAACGAATGATCAACTGGGAAAGCCAATGTGAGGACATTTGGGTCACAATAGAGGTAACCACCATGAATTCTGTTAGTCGAATAGCTCTGTGTGCAATATACTTACCACCGCCTGTATTGCGCTCAACTTTGGAAAACTTTTTGGACTCTTGTAGTGCCATATTGGAGCGGTCAGGCTTGCACACTTGTATTGTCGGTGATTTTAATTTAAGTAGTATTCAGTGGAACTTAGTAGGTGACTCAGCTAATGGTTACTCTCCCCCTGGTATAAGCCACGTTTTATTAGATTTTACTTACATACATAAATTAGTGCAACTCAACAACATTACGAATACTATGGGACGTATTTTGGACCTCGTTCTAACTGACTTGCCGTCCTGTGAAGTCACTGCCGTGCAATACCCCCTTAGCAATAATGATCCTGTATACCCTCCCATCGTGATACTCTTAATGTTTAATACTGATTCCAGGCTTCCCTATAACTCTCAAAACACAAGACCTAATTTTTTTAAATTCAATTATGATAACGTATGTAAAGATCTAAATGAAACAAATTGGAATAATTTATTCAAAAGTGCCTCTGATGTTAATAAAATGCTGCATATTTTTTATCATAGGATTAATACCATTATTAAGCTACATGAACCTTTAATCAAACCAACATCTCAACGTAAAAAATATCTTCATTGGTTTAGTAAAGAATTAATAAGAGCCATAAAAGAAAAAGAGAAACGAAGAGCCCGGTACAAAACATATAAAAACCCCAAGGATGCGCTTGAACTTAAATTATTGGGCAAACGGTGTTCTAGCTTGGCAACTAGCAGCTATAATAAATACATAGGGAATATAGAGAATGAGATTGCCAAAAATCCAGAGCGATTTTGGACTTATATTAAGGACAAAAGGGGTGGTTCTAGTTCATTCCCCAGTACAATGACAAATGACACCGTGGTTACATCTGACGGTTTTGAAATATGTGAAATGTTCGCTTCATAATTTGCCTCTGTTTTTACTGATTCGAAAGTGACTCAGCGTTGCTCTGCCTCAGATTACTTACACAATATGAGGAATAACAGTCTTCCACTTACAGCTCCCATGATAGATCGCGACTGCCTCCTACAAAAACTTGAATCATTGGACCGTCGTAAAGGTGCTGGACCCAATGGCATTCCTCCAATATTTATTTCTAAGTGTGCTTCTGCCTTAGTATCGCCCCTATTAGAAATATTAAATAAGTCACTTATTACGGGCATTTTTCCGAACTCTTGGAAAACGGCAAAGGTCATTCCTATCTACAAAAGCGATGATAATACCAATGTAAAGAACTATAGACCTATCTCGATTTTGTCTGTTTTCGCCAAAGTTTTTGAATCCCTGATCTGTCCCTACATTAGTTCCCCATCTTAAGCTTTACTTGAGTGACTCACAACACGGATTCGTTGGTATGAGGTCTACAATACAAATTTAGTAACTTTTAGTGAAATGTTGACGAGCGCCGTTGACCGCGGGCATCAAGTAGATGTTATTTACACAGATTTTTCCAAAGCGTTTGATCGTGTCCCGCACTCCACCCTTCTACATAAGTTATCAGCGTACGGAATTATTATTATATTTACACAGCTGACTTAAATCTTACCTAGAACATCGTCTCTCTTTTGTTGCGGTCAACGGCTTTCAGTCAAACATGTATAGGGCAACCTCTGGGGTTCCCCAAGGACCCCATGTCGGCCCTATTTTATTTAACATTTTCGTTAACGATATTCCACAGTTCCTTTTGCATTCGGATTGTTTTATGTATGCAGATGATCTTAAATTTTCTAGAATTATTCAATCAAGTGATGACGCGGCATTGCTTCAGAGAGATGTAGATGCGCTTGTCAAATGGTGTAGGGATAATGATATGGGCTTAAATATTAATAAATGCTACCACGTGAAATACTCGAGAAAAAAAAACTGTTATCGTCTGTTTACAGAGTGGGCTCAACAGTTATCCAAGAGGTGAACCAAATTAAAGATCTAGGGGTTACATTCGACAAAATGTTAACATAACATTGCACCTGGATTGCAAGTTTCCTGCAGAAGCGTCGTATTCGGGTCCTTTGCGACGGTCGCGCTTCCAAATTTATGCAGGTCAATGCAGGAGTGCCTCAGGGTTCTGTCTTATCCCCTACGCTCTTTCTTCTGCATATCAATGATATGTTGAATCTCGGCAACATACATTGTTATGCGGACGACAGTACCGTGCATGGGCGATATCTCGGACATCCTGGGGCCAAACAGGCTGAGGTTGAGGGGAAAAGGCAGAATCTTGTCGTTGAACTTGACCGGACCTTGGACCGCATCTATGAATGGGGTGCGAAGAACTTGGTCGAGTTCAACGCCAAGAAGACCCAGGCATGCGCGTTCTCAACAAAAAAGTCTCCGTTCCTTCCCCTCCCTTCTCTGAAGAACACTCCACTGGTGATACGTGACAGTCTCTCCATCTTAGGTATGGATCTTTGCCGCTCCCTTAATCAGAAAACCTATATCGAGAGCGTCATTAAGCAAGCTTCGCGAAAACTCGGAGTTCGGAACAGGGTGAGGCGGTTCTTCACGCCTGGGCAACTGTGCCTATTGTATAAGGCACAAGTGCGCCCTTGCGTGGAGTACTGTTCTCATCTTTGGGATGGCTCCGCGCAGTACTTGCTGGACGCTCTCGACCGGTTACAGCGGCGGGCTGTCCGTATCATCGGAGATCCAGAGGTCACGAGTTCACTGGAATCTCTGCAACTCCGTAGAGACATTGCCTCATTGGCATGTTTCTACAGAATATACCACGGGGAGTGCTCTGAAGAGTTATTCCACCTTATCCCGCCCTCCCCTTTCCTATCCAGAACAACGCGTGCTGGGCTCAGATGCCATCCTTACACGGTAGAGTCGATTAGAGCGCGTACCAAAAAGTTTGGGTCCTCATATCTCTGCCGAACGACCAAGGCATGGAATTCTCTGCCAAGGCACGTGTTTCCTTCTTCCTTCAATCCTGGGTTCTTTAAGCGGGGCGTGAAAAAGCATCTTCTCAGGTCGTCAAAGTAGAGACCTCAACATCGCCTCGGCTACTGTGGGGGCGATGTGGAGGCCACTGCTCTTAGACCACACGACTGCTTACCATCAGGTGGAGTGTGGTCATTTTGACGAGCAAAATAAAAAAAAAATAAAAAATAAAAATTTGTTGCTCATATCGAAAATATTATCAAAAAGGCTTCAAAAATGTTAGGCTTTGTTATTAGAAACGCCGCTGGATTCAAGCGAAGCAGTACAAAAATACTGTTATACAACTCTATGGTGCGTAGAGTCTTGGAATATTGTGGCACAGTCTGGCGGCCTCATTATGCCACCCATAATCTTAGGCTGGAGCGTATTCAAAAAAGATTTCTGTGGCATCTAGCTTATTCATCTGGCATAGCTAAAAAGAAACGTTCCTATGAAGCTAGACTTTCACACTTTGAGATGATGTCCTTGGAAAAACGTAGAAGTATTTCCGACTCTATTTTTCTATATAAAGTACTCCGTGGCAAAATAGACTGTCCCCAAATACTTTACAGATTCTCTTTTCGTGTTCCTGCTAGATATCCACGTGCCCGTATTACTCCCCTGCATCCTCCTCTACGTAGAACAGTGTTCGGTGCTAGCTCAGTAATCCCCCGCCTGTGTAGACTGCTAAATAGTTACAGTGATCTTGTTGATGTGCACTCTGACTCGCTTGGTAGGTTCCGCAGAATAGTTTCTGATAATGTTTAAAATTTATTATAGTTATGTAATCACATTATTTTTGGTCTATGTACATTTAATTTTAAAGAATATAATGTGTTTAATATTGTACTTAGTTTACTCAATGTTAGTATTAATTGTTTTAATTTTGCTTTGTATTTAAAGTTTGTCCCTATAGTTGTTATTCATGTTTACTGAACATTTATTGTTAAGTTGTGCATGCTGTGCTTACCTATAAAAGATTGTCACACTCGCTCAGTCTGTTAATCTCAAGTTTTTTAATTTTTTAAATTGTATATGTGTGAACAATTGTTGGTTAGCCATTAAAATAAATAAATAAAAATAAATAAATAAATAATGTTATGTATGTCCCCATTTTTAATCTAACTTTTCAATACTTACCTCTTATTAATAAGGACACAATATCGTCTTTTTATTCAGACTTCTAAATAATACATTTATTTTATTCTGACTATTAAGTCTTCTTTCACAAAGGCCGAAATTTAAGAGAGTTCAAAGAATATCGGTTTTTAACTAGCCCGTAATAATTTCTTGTAAGCCATTTAATAATGTTGTCTTGGAAACCATTTATTAGGTACTTTCAAGTAGCCTTTACGGCGTAATTAATAAATTGTTTATTTATTTATTTTTATTAAGAAAACCAACAGCGATACAGTTTGTTTAACAAATCGAGTATAGTACAATTTTATATGGCCAATAACAGGTTTCCCAAAATAACTTAATATAATTAAACAAATTCAGCGTATAAAGGTCACTACTTACAACCTCTTATATAAACATGGAATATAATACAAACTTTGTGAGTTTAGAAATATAAAAAATAAACACACTGGTCATACACATAAGAATAGCAAGAGATGAAATTAAGTTGGGCGTAGTTGCCTATCTTTTAATATCTTTATTAATTGTGATTTCAAAGATTTCTTAGAACAGCAGAAGGGATCAACCTCTTGGAATATAGTGTTATAGGTGCGAGCAAAGCGGGTGAGCACACAGTTACAAGCGCGGTTGGTTGAATGTCGGGGAACATGTAACAATGATGTTTGACGGGTGCGACGTATTGGAGCATTAAATGTAACCTGCGAGACCAATTCAGGGCAGTTCAGATGTCCGTTTAGTATATCATATAAGACACACATATCTATTAGTTTACGCCTATCATTTAAAGTAAGAAAATCATACCTCTCACAATTGTGTTGTTAGGACAAGGCAGGATTACGGAATCGATAATTAAGATGATTAAGAAACTTTTTTTGTATGCGCTCAAGTTGATTAATGTATATGAGGTAAAAAGGAGACCAAATTGGAGAAGCATACTCAAGTGTGCTGCGTACATAAGAAAAATATACGGTTTTTACTGCTGCTATAGTATTAAACATTTGGCAAGATCTCAGGACAAATCCAAGATTTTTAAAAGCTTTAGCCCCGATGTAGTCAATGTGTTCTCCGAAGGATAATTTGTTATCAAATAATACACCTAGATCACAGACCGCATTTACTTTTATAATTGGGATATCATTAAAATTGTATAAATAATTAAAAGGTTCTTTTTTTAGTGTATAACTAACCATTTGACATTTATTAATGTTGACTGTTATTCTATTTTTTGAGTAATAATCAAGTAAATTATTGAGATCTCTTTGAAGCTCTACACAATTATCAAGGCAGCTAATCTTATGGAATATTTTTTTGTCTACGGCGTACATTAGATGTTTTGAGAATTTTATGGAGTCTGCGAGATCGAACAAGTACGCATTGTAAAAGAGCGGCCCTAAGTGCGATCCTTGCGGAACTCCACTTGGTATTTTAATGAAATTTGATCGATATCCTCCAACAACTACAGCCTGGGACCTGCTGGTCAGATATGACTGGATCCATCGTAGTAGATTGCCACGTATCCCCAGTCGAAATAGTTTTTTGAGCAAGATGACGTCATCCACACGATCGAACGCCTTTTCAAAATCAGTGTAGATGACATCCACCTGCCCACCCTTATCTGTATTTTTGAGAACAAAGTCCGTAAAACAGGCTAGATTTGATACCGTAGATCGTCGTCTTAAAAAACCATGTTGTGTGTTGGGTATGTGACTCTCTATGTAAGGATATACAACGTTGTAAATAAGCTTTTCAAATACCTTCCCAGCAGTATTTAGGATGGAGATGCCTCTATAGTTTTCTACTTTAGTGCGTGAGCCTTTTTTATGTATAGGAACAATGTTAGCCCTCCTCCATATCTCCGGGAAAATACCCGTCTCTAAAGAACAATTATAAATATACGTTATAGGAAGCGAAATAGATGAAGCGCATCTCTTCCAGAAGATAGGAGGAATACCATCACACTCTGGTCCCTTATCGATCTGTAACGCTTTCAACGCTCTTTCTACCGTAGGTACAGTTACTTGTACGCTCGAAATCAAATCAGTACTCACATCTGGACAAACTATGAAACTGTCGGAACGGCTATTGCAATGATCAAATACACTATGGAAGAAACTATTAAACGCTTCGCAAATATTATGTCCGTCTGAATAGTTAATGTTGTTATAACTTAATGATTTTGGGTAGTTTGAGCCGCCACGCATGGTCTTGATATAAGACCAAAATGTTTATAATACATAACATACTGTCTACCTGTCTTGGATTTATCGTACACTGCCATTATTATTTTAAATTATTAAAGTGAGTACAAAATACAATGTAGGTGCCCACCTAGCGGCTAACCTAACGTTAACAGGTACAATAGGTACTACATGTATTTTGTTGATCTATGGTAAGTTGGTAACTTTATTTACGAACGGTTTTGATTTTTGTAACAGTTCTTCGTTGTAATTTGGCCGCGCGGGAGTGAAACATTTGTTAGATTACGCTTTTGCTTGTACAATTGTTATTGTTTAGTTTATTGTTTTTTTTTTATAGTTCGTTATGTTGTTTGTTATTTCCTTAGTTGTTAGTTTATCACTCCTAATCGTTTTAGTTTAGTGGTCGTTGGCTAACAATAATGCCTGAGGCGTATGTGTATAGTGCTCGTGAGTACGGGAATATGTTGATGTGTTTGGGTGAAGCTCCAGGAAATGCTTCTCATGCTCTGAGGATTTACCGCCTTATCTTGATTTTATTAACGAGCATCTAAATGGCGTACTAGATGACTTGCCGCTGGCTCAGTATCGGCTAACGTGGTTCCAGCACGACGGTGCGCCACCACACGCTTATAACGTGTGGTCCGTCCGTGAGCGTCTCACTGAATTATTTAGTGACCGATGGATTGGGTGGCTAGGACCGCACGCATGACCACCTCATTCCCCCGATCTTACACCTTTAGATTATTTTTTGTGGGGTTACGTAAAAGAAACAGTGTTTGATCGGGAGTGTGACAGCTAGTGCTGACGAGATGCGCCGAAGAATAGTGAGCGTCTTCGAAAAACTTCGTGCGAACTGCACTGAAGACCCCACATTAATGCCACCCCGCCTTCACGAGGAGACGCTGCGACGAGCCTCAATTTTTCTGGAGGTGAATGGGGCGCAGTTTGAGCCGCATTTCATAAGAGCACAGTGGATTTAACTAGGTAAGTGGGTTTAAACGAAAACCTTCACCCTACTTAAATACGAACTTGTATTGGCGAGCGCCGCGGCGCGCGGCGCGGCGCGGCGAGCGGGCTAGAGCGGCCTTTGTGATTAATAATACTTATTATCGTGCGCGCTGATACGCGTGGTATTGAACCCGAGTTATGTTTAATGTACATTGCGGCGTTGCAAATTACCAAATTCCAAAAAAATTAAGTATAAGGCAAATTATTATCGGTATTCAATAGTATTTAGATAGAAAAATATTAGCCTTTCGGCTTCGGAAGCGTTCCCCTTACACCCTGTATGTAACCATAGTAACGCGCTTTGACTGCGTGTGTCAAATACATGGTTGTGTGCGTGTAGTGTTTTTTCATTAATTTACATACATACATACATAGATACACGCCTGTTTCCCAGAGGGGTAGGCAGAGACTACGGATTTCCATTTGCTACGATCCTGACACACTTCTCTGGCTTCATTCACTTTCATCACATTCCTCATACACGCCCGTCGGCCTTTGTCCAGAACGCCTCCGATCTGGTCGAGAAACGTTCGCCTAGGTTTTCCTCTTGCGACTGTTCCATTCACACTAGCCTTATAAACTTTCTTAGTCAGTCTTTCCTCGTCCATTCTTTCTACATGTCCAAACCAGCTTAACATACCCTTTTCTATTCTTGTAACTATATCCACTTTCATGCCGCATCTCTCTCTAATCACACTATTTCTTATTCTATCTTTCAGAGTCACACCACATATGCTTCTCAACGCTCTCATTTCTACAGCATTTATTCTGCTCTCATGCTTCTTTTGCCATACCCAACTTTCACTTCCATACATAAGTGTGGGCACTAATAGTCCTCTATGAACAGCCAAACGTGCCTTTTCGGATACATTTCGACTGTTCATAAAAGCGCGTAGGGCTCCATTCACTTTGTTGCCAGCAATCGTTCTCCTTTCAATATCTCCGTCATGATAACCATCCCTTGTAAACAAAGTACCCAAATATACAAACTCTTTCACTTGCTCCACTTTTTCTCCATCAATCATAATATTACACATCGTCACGCACTCTTCCTTTTCAAATACCATTACTTTCGTCTTGCTTACATTTATTTTCATTCCTTTACTCTCAAAAGCACCATGCATAATAGTTACCATCGCCTGCAACTCTTCCGCCGATGACGCAAGTATTACTTGGTCATCGGCATAAAGAAGACATTTGACAAGTAACTCATTCATTCTTAATCCCCATTCACAGTCTTTTAAATCTTTCAAACAATTGTCCATGTATAGGTTAAACAGCCAAGGTGACGCTACACATCCTTGTCTAACACCTTTATCGATGCTAAACCACTCTGTGTAGGTCCCATTTATCCTAACACAAGCTCTGGAATCATCATAAAGAGATTTCAGAGCTCGCGTGAGGTTGCTATTCACTCCATACATGGACAATGCCGACCAAAGTTCATTCCTCACCACTTTATCATAAGTTTTTTCCAGATCCACGAATGCGCAATAGACCTTTTGACCTTTGGCCAAAACTTTTACGGCTATGCTCCGTAAGGAAAAGACCTGATCCGTACATCCCATACCCTTTCGAAATCCCGTTTGTGCATCCCATATTTTCTTGTCGGTTACTTTCACAATCCTTTCAATTAACACTTTTGCATACAATTTACCGACGACGCTGAGCAAGCTAATGCCTCTATAGCTTTTGCACTCTTGCTGTGAGCCTTTTCCCTTGTATAAAGGTACTATGACGGCCTTGCACCAATCACTTGGTACACGGCCGGTATTCCAGCACAAGTTAAAAAGGCGGCACAACTGAGTTGCTATAAGACCCTGTCCAGCTGTCAGCATTTCGACTGTAATCCTATCATACCCACCAGCCTTTCCTGATTTCATGCTTTTCAATGCTTTCAATATTTCATCCATACTAATAGGGCTTTCATCACTACTATCATTATCATTCATTTCGAAACTTTGCCCTTGCCATTCCTCTCTTTCAAATAAACTTTCAAAATATTCCTTCCATCTCTTCAGTACGCTCTTTTCTTCATTCAGTAAACTTCCATTCTTATCTCTGATTGAGTTCAGCTCTGTGGTTACGGTTTTACCTCGAACCGAGCGAATGGATTTCCAGAAGAACTTCGCGTTGGTCCGGAAATCTTCAGATAATCTTCTATCAAACTCGTCTTTCAATTCCTCTTTTTTCCTTTTAATTACATCTTTCACTACCTTATTCATTCTTATAAACTTATTCCTAGCTTCATTCACATCCTCATTCGTTGCTTCTTGCATTCTTTCATTGGCTCTGACAGATAGCCAGTCCAACCATGCCTGCTTCTTCTCACGTACTACCCCTTGCACATCTTTATCCCACCACGCATTCTTCGATTTTATAACTTTCCTCTTCTTGCTCACACCGCATACTTCTGACGCTACAACAACCACTTCATGCTTAAACGACTGCCATAATGGCGTAGTGGTTAGTGTAACCGACTGCCACGCCTGAGGTCGCGGGTTCGATTCCCGCACAAGTCAAACATTTGTGTGCATGAACATGGGTGTTTGTCTTGGTCTGGGTGTTTCTATGTATAATATGTATGTATTTACAAAAAAATAAGTATATATGTATGTTTATCCATTGTCTAGTACCCATAGTACAAGCTCTGCTTAGTTTGGGCTAGATGGTGTTGTGTGTATGTGGTAGAATATTATTATTATTATTATAATTCTTCTATATCATCAGTGTCACAAAATCTTTCAAATCTTTTCCTCAATTGATTTTTATACTCGTCTTTCAATACTTCATCTTGCAAATTTTTTACTTTTATTCGTTCTTGGACACTTGTTCGGGTAGGTATACGGTGTCGCCATCCTTTGAAGAGGCCACGTATCCGGCTCATAATCAAAAAATGGTCGGTATGGACACCAATACCTCTATATACCCGAGTGCCTAGGACATTCTTTCTCAATCTTTCATCCACTACAACAATGTCAATCATACTACTTCTTACATTCTTTGCTTCTCTTGTATACTGGTGGATTCTTTTGTGGGCAAACATAGTGTTTGTCACACAGAGATTCCACTCCAAACATAGCTCAAGCAACCTTTTTCCATTCTCATTCACGCTTTCGTCCCCATACTTGCCTAAAACCCTTTCGTATCCTTCACGCTTTACTCCCACCCAACCATTAAAATCCCCTAACATTATCAACCTCTCGTGTTCCTTGCATTTCCTCAAGACATCTCTTAAACACTCCCAAAAATCTTCTCTTTCTTCCCGTGCACTGTGAGACATACCCGTTGCTATGTTTACGGGTGCATAGACCCCTACCATAAACACACGAGTAATCCCTACTTTCATTCTCATCCATAGTAACCTAGCATTCACATATTCGAATTCTTTTACACACTCATTCATTCTAGCAGACAGAATAACACCAACTCCCTGACAGGCTCTGGTATTGCTAGGCACGCCGGACCAATACGCCGTATAGGGTCCATGCCTAGTGGAGTTACAGCCTTTCCTTTTCGTCTCATTCACGCACAGAACATCAATCTTTCTCTCATTCATCATCTGACATACTTCATTCAATTTTCCATCCATCCCTCCTCCAACATTCAATGTAGCAAAACGGCTTTCCGTAGGCCACTTTTCGCCCTCGCGAGAAACGGGACGTGACGGGTGGCGGACCGCGTCGCCGCCATGCGGATTATTAATAAAATCAAAGTCCATATGCGTTCCCACGATTGTTAGGGAAAATACTGTCCACCTCCGCAGAGCCCTTTACAGAGGTAAGGTGGATCCATCCTGTGCCCTGTGACCACCAACACAGGCACCCACCGTTCACGACCAGCTTTCCCTCTGGCCACGAATCCATCAGCACGGGTCGGTTAACACCTTGGATCGGGGTTTATTCTCGGGTCTGCTCCCTGAAAATTGGTTGACTTCGGAGTTTTCCTTCTCCTAGACAGGTTGCAAACCAATGCTAACGAGGCCCATCTCCCCGGGTGTGATTTCGGAGTTTTCCTTCTCCTAGACAGGTTGCAAACCAATGCTAACGAGGCCCATCTCCCCATTAATTTAATGTATTTCTAATGCATATTTTATATAAATATTAGCATTCGTCACTTCTTCTCTGTATAAACTATAAGTGTGCGAAATTTCATACTCCTCCGTCCGGCCAATTTTCGTAAAAAGGGATCCAAAATTTTCGCTTCACGTATTAATATATAGATAACAGTAGAAATCTATCCTATTTTACAGCTTAAACGAAACATATGTAAATAGTTATATTACAATTTGTCCGTCCCAAATATTTAAGTTATTGGTTGACAATAAAGATACATATTTATCAAAAAAGCACTTCAAATCCTCCATACAATTTTAGTATGGCGGCCGCGCGCCGATTTGAATATGCGCCACATGATCTCTGTCATTATTTTACGCACAGCGCAGTCCTAAATGATGATTAAAACGTTTCAAAACCCTGTTCGCTAAAACGTGTTCCAAGCGGCACCGAGCTTCACAGTGTGACCTCTCGCTACTAGTCTCTACCAGGATACCAGAAATCCGCAGAGGTTTCATTGCACCGTTCGGTATCAAATAGTCTGAGAGCTAGCTGCGCTTTCGGAAAAGATTTGCAAGTAAGCTTGCTTTTAATTATTTTGGTTCTTCTATTTATTATCTAAGCAAGCTTGGCAAGCATGCCATTACGCTGGCAGAAAGGCTGTGTTAATTTGTACAACACTTAGAACGATAAACATATAAGAACCGCTTTATTGTCAAACAAATTAAGGTCATTTGTCAAAGCTCTTATATTACATCATTTTATTTTTCTTATAAATAAATTGAAGTATGTAAATTGATATATCATTAAAATTATGTATACATACACTCACGCTTATATACTCTAAACGTGTATGTTACACCGACCGTTTTAACGACGGTTATATTTTCGATCCTGTCTTCTTCGGACCTTAAACAATAACTGGACTAACTCAGTATCATCAGACATCTGCTACGTGGCCCTGGCAACGTTACATTATTTTACAGAATGAACTCAAATTATCATAAAGTCTTGCTGTGTTTGGCTTTTTTGTGACTTTGACTACATAAATAACAGAAATCCAGAATGTTTCTTGATTACAGCAGCCTCGCGGACTATCCTTGGTATATCTGTGGTCTGTCAAATCTTAGATAATAGTTGTGTACGTGTTCATACACGGCAGACTTCATCGAGAGTTGATGTTTTATATCAGCCAAGGGTTTTTTATACGGCTGCGCTATGCGTCGTTTGGTTTGACCAATGAATGAGAGTCCTTAATCATAATCTTTCTTATAGAGACTCCATTCTAAGATGTCTTCAACCTTGTGACTCCCCTTATATATACGAGTAGGACAAGTTTCCTCAACTGTGGCTAGCTTTTCTCTATTGGAGCTCATTACCTCGCAGAACTTGCTTGACATGTTGAGCCTCTGTGTTTAGATGTTTCTTGTCACAGACCCCCGGGCTCTCTGTAATAAATAATATAATGCCTATAAAGTCCATATATGTATGTATGTATTTTAATTTTAATTTGTAACATTCCGGTAAATGTTAGAGAATATTATTACTCACATAAATTAATAATAACATTTTCACAAAGCGAATACCGAACGAGAAGTTATTAAATAAATTTGGGGCAGTCTTTGGGGACTGCTGATAGAAGTGAAAAGTAATACACTTCTTTATAAATCAAAAATAATTCAAAAATGAAAAGCGTTCGGTGACGATGACGCGAGTTTCATGAGTTTTGTTTAACCAAGAAGTGCTTAAGGAAGTTTTCACTTCAAAAATATTGGTTTTAATCACAAAGAGATAAATAAATAATGCCTACACTTTTTAAATAAATCTAACGCAGTTTTAATGAAATTTATGATAAAGCTACTTGGAATATCTCGTCTGTCTCATATTCTTAACAGAAAAATGTTGCTAGCTCTCGGTCTACGTGCATACGCGAAATGAGGAGGGTGCATCGGGGTCGCCTCCACAAGTTTGTACATCCCTGTTTATTACATAGTACTGTCTCACGTATTGATAACTGTGTCAATTGATACTAGTATTGGTCAGCTGTTTTGGTCGGTCAACTTAAATAGATTTCTAAGTAAACATTTTATGTATGTGTTTTATTGACGTTTATATATTACGATTCCTTTTGAACAGAATCTTTCGTAGGCATAACCCTTAAGATTATGACAATCTTTGGTCGAATTTCGAGCACTAGGCGACCGCTAATTTAAATAAATAAGCAATTATTTGTTGATACATATAATACGTTCATTTGTTATAACATCACTATCTATACATATAATAGAGATATCACGTCTAGTAGCATTGTACATGACAACAGCAAAAGATAGAACAAAAAGACTAAATACAAATTAAAAAAATGTTTCAAATGTAAGACAATTAAAATGTCTATAAATATAGCTATTTACAGTCCTAGGACTAATATGTAATCTAGATTAAAGAGAGCAACAACAACAACTATCCATATCTTGCAACAAAACTGATTTTGGTAAACCAATCGCAGATATGGGATTTAATACAGTTTGTAAGCATATTTTAATAAACATACAATAAATACATACACACTTTTATTATAGTTGAAAGCGCCTCTATCGAGGGAGTGGGGCATTACATATGAAACCTAGCTACACACACAAAGCCAAAATGCAAGATTTCAATACACGGCCATCTCCTTGCTCGACTGACTGCCTGGTATTCCAACTTTGAAACCTCCCCCAATGCAACGCTGTGACACATTTTTCCGTGTTTGTGTTTTTGTTATTTATTTATTATATATTTTTATTTATTAATATATTACATGTATTTTTAATATAAGACAATAACAGTAATAAAACGTCTTATAGTGACCATATCAATATTAAAAATCTTTTATGTTTTAAATAAATAGATTGACTTGGCAATCGCACTAAACAATCTAATTTAATATAATATGTGTTACTTGTGAGATACATTGTGCTTTCAAACGATTGCCAAGTCAATATATTTATTTAAAACATAAAAGATTTTTAATATCGATATGGTCACTATAAGATGTTGTTAGATTAGCTAATTACGTAATAACTTAAGACAGAAGGTTCCTTAAGTAGGGACTGAATAAATTAACAGACTTGGTATTACATGGATCTCACAACTTTTTACGGTAGTAGAATTCAGTTGCGAGACTTGGTTTTCTTTACAAGTATGTTTTTGATGACATATTTTTATTTATTAATATATTACATGTATTTTTAATATAAGACAATAACAGTAATAATATAACTGCTGGACATGAGCCTGTTCACAGTGTGAGAAGGGTTCAGGCCTTAAACCACCACGCTGGCCAAGTGCAGGTTGGTAGTCTTCACATATTATCTTCAAAAACTTTCATGGAGAACTCTCAAACATGCAGGTTTCCTTATGGTGTTTTCCTTTTACTGTTAAGTTGAACGATAGTTATCGTTAGTTAGTAGTCCCAAATAATATTAAAATAGTTAGTTAACTATTTTAATATTATTTGAGACTACCATAAATATAATTTCCTAAGAAAGGTTAATGTTTTAGTTTTCAAGATTCTAAGAATTTACACCCTGGCGGTGCTTTGAAAAGCTGAGTCACATACTCGAGTTATCTGCTTTACAACCGGACCGTGCACAACAGTAACGACTATCTTAGGTTACTTAATTGCAGTAATTTGTATTTTAAAGAGTTAAAGTTGAATAATACAGAAAATGCACGGATGTTCCAGATACACTTGCCTATCCTATCTTATATTATTTTGCAGGCAGGGAAGACTTGGGGACTAAGTCACGTGTTTCGATGCCTTCGGTACTAGGATGTTAGAAGTAAAAAAGAGTTATATTCTCACAATGCTGTTGCATTCAATGTGTGCATCCCGCCTATAGCTATTCATAATATGTGTGTTGTATCCGTATTCAGGAGTAGATAAAATAAATATTTCATATTTACTGCTGCGGTGAAAAAACATTTAAATATTGCAAAATCGTTATCATTTATTGATATTCTTTTAAAAATAAAGGCGATAAAGCTGTACTAGTATCATTTCAATCAACGTAAATGTTGAATTTAGATTTAACTGAAAATTCGAATAATTCGAATTTCATATCGATAAGCAAGCGCACGTCGCTCTAGTATGGGATACTGGGACGTTAAATTTTCTTTGACCTGGTGTGTTAATCTAGTTGCGAAGACTATTGAGCTTATATGTAGTTTATATCACTAGACAACTAAGAGCTACTAAGAGGTTATGTGTGCCTCGTGCTACTAAGAGGTTATGTGTGCCTCGTGCTACTAAGAGGTTATGTGTGCCTCGTGCTACTAAGAGGTTATGTGTGCCTCGTGCTACTAAGAGGTTATGTGTGCCTCGTGCTACTAAGAGGTTATGTGTGCCTCGTGCTACTAAGAGGTTATGTGTGCCTCGTGCTACTAAGAGGTTATGTGTGCCTCGTGCTAATAGGCATGAAAGTGGATATAGTGACAAGAATAGAAAATGGTATGTTAAGCTGGTTTGGACATGTAGAAAGAATGGACGAGGAAGGATTAAGAAAGTTTATAAGGCTAGTGTGAATAGTCGCAAGAGGAAAACTTAGGTGAATGTTTCTCGATCAGATCAGAGGCGTTCTGGACAAAGGCCAGGTTAAGAGCTCCTTGAACCGACGGGCGTGTATGAGATATGTGATGAAAGTGAATGAAGCCAGAGAAGTTTGACAGGATCGTAGCAAATGGAAATCCGTAGTCTCCGCCTACCCCTCTAGGAAAACAGGCGTGAATCTATGTATCTATGTGCTAATAGGAGAGGTTATGTGTGCCTCATGCTTTAGCCAAGTATGCTTTGATTAATATGCCTTTTTATTTGTGCCTTTTGCTTTTTAGCAGAGGTTATGTGTGCCTCATGATTTAGCTAAATGTGCTTAAATTAAAATGAGGTTAGGTTCGCCTCATACATATGTCATGTATGTGTGTCGACTAGCAAAGATTAGTTGTCTCGTTAGTGAGCCAAGTACATTCAAGTTACATAGTGTACATCATTGAAATGATCAGTGTCATATGTGCGTAGCATAGATAATTTTTTGAAGTTGAAATATTAGAGGATAACCATACTTTATGTAATAGGCCGTGCTACTATGGTCCATTACTGACTTTTACAATGTTTAGTCATCTAGGCATGAAAATATCGATTCAGTCCTAATGATATTATATTTTTAGTTTTGAGACCATTAAATCGGACGACGCGATGACTCCAGGTCCTGATGGTGACATTTGTCTATAAATATTGTCGCGGACAATTACTATTATTTTGTGCACATTAGATATACCTACTTTAGTTCTTTTTTAATTTTAACTGAAACATAATACTATATAATGATAATTATATAATATTACTATCATAGAAAAGATTTTGGACAATTATGCCTATTGACAATAAACAAATACGATTTAAAGAAATTATATTACAATAGGATATATAATAATTTGCCGATTCTTAAAGATCATACGTTTTAATTCCATTATACGTTTTTAGATGCATATAGGTATGTTGTTTGTCTTTGAACATGTTTTTTATGTTCTAAGATAGCATGGAAATATATACAAATTCGGTTTGTTTTTCTAATTTGGCATATTATTATATCATAATAATTTTAAAGGCATATTAATTAACTTAATTAAAACCTAAACCATTATCATTTTGAGTTATATTTCTAAAAGTTTTTATAACTGTGCATTCCATTATTGTCGCAATAGGTGTCCGATGTACAGTCATGTTATCTGACCCGTTACGCATACTATAGATGCGCGCGGTTTCACTCTTAATTGTATAGTACACATTATAATTATTCGGTTAATAGTAGATTAAAATTGTAATCTTTCCAATGAAATATCTCCCGAAATTATAGTATGATCAAAGAGACATGTTCATTGTTATTTGAATTATAAATGTAATAATTCTATAATAATTTGCTAAGCATTATGAAGCCATTTTATTTTGTATAAGAGCATTTATTGACTATAGCTGCATAATCAAGTCCACTTTTCTTACAAAGGTATCGTTTAAAAATTTGACACCGTTATTAGAATGAATGCATGAGAACGTAATGCTATCGGAGGGCGGCATCAGGCATGACATCGGTAACTTATGTAAACAATAGAGGTAATGAAATTTTACACTAAATCATGTGATTGAATTTGTTTAAAGGAGTTCTCAGAATTTTGACATAATTTTTGAATGATATTAATAGTCAATGATAAAATAAGATTGTATATTGGTTTGGTTTTGGTAGAGGTTTTCGAACGATATTAAAAATCTTTTTGTTATCTTTTGTATGCATTTAGGTATCGTTCATAAAATAAGATGGATGATATAGGACAGATAGAGATGTGATACTAAGAGTGAGGTATGGGTATGAGTATTTTATTACAATTGATATGAATGTTAGGAAATGTGAAATACAGATAGAAATATTTGGTTGATATGTTTTTGACAGCTATTTGACCCAATGACGATGTTGGATTCGTAAAGACTATATTGGTATTTGGATTTGTACACACAAGTGATAATAAAAGAGTTCTGTTCCTTCAATTTGATCATGGTGCAAACGAAATTTCTGTGAAAATTGTTAGAGGTCAAAGTAGCCTTAAATAAAGACCCATGATTTGGTGAAATGATTTTATGATGGCTTGATGAAATGGTTTGATGGAATGGTTGAATGGAACGGTTTGATGGAACGGTTTGATGGAACGGTTTGATGGAACGGTTTGATGGAACGTTTTGATGGAACGTTTTGATGGAACGTTTTGATGGAACGGTTTGATGGAACGGTTTGATGGAACGGTTTGATGGAACGGTTTGATGGAACGGTTTGATGGAACGGTTTGATGGAACGGTTTGATGGAACGGTTTGGTGGAACGGTTTGGTGGAACGGTTTGATGGAACGGTTTGGTGGAACGGTTTGATGGAACGGTTTGGTGGAACGGTTTGATAGAACGGTTTGATGGAACAATGAAATGGTTTGATGGAGTGGTTTGATGGAGCGGTTTGATGAAGTGCTTTGATGGAACGGTTTGATGAAACTGTTTGGTGAAACGGTTTGATAGAACTGTTTGGTGAAACGGTTTGATAGAACGGTTTGATGAAATGATTTATTAAAATTATTTGTTGAAATGATTTGTTGAAATGATTTGTTTGATGGAATGGTTTGATGAAATGGTCTGCTGAAATGGTTTGATGAAATGATTAGATGAAATGATTTGATAAAATGATTTGATGAAATGATTTATTGAAATGATTTGTTGAAATAATTTGATGGAATGGTTAGATGACATTGGGATGGTTTGATGACATTGAGATGGTTTGATGACATTGAGATGGTTTGATGACATTGAGATGGTTTGATGACATTGAGATGGTTTGATGACATGGAGATGGTTTGATGACATTGAGATGGTTTGATGACATTGAGATGGTTTGATGACATTGAGATGGTTTGATGACATTGAGATGGTTTGATGACATTGAGATGGTTTGATGACATTGAGATGGTTTGACGACATTGAGATGGTTTGACGACATTGAGATGGTTTGATAACATTGAGATGGTTTGATGACATTGAGATGGTTTGATGACATTGAGATGGTTTGATGACGTTGAAGTGATTTGATTGAAGTGATGTGATGACATTGAAGTAGAAGTTTATTCGTATGCATATGAGACATAATTACAGAGGATGTTACAAAGGTTAAGATACATCATACCTCGCCTTTAGTAAGCGTACGCAGCGATAGCTCAGTGGGGAGACCAACAGACTGCAATGCAGAGGGTCTCGGGTTCGAACCCACGTCGCGCACCTCTGACATTCGGAATTTATATGACTTTTCGAAGTTATGTGCGTATTGATTGACAATTATCGCCTGCTCCGTGCCTCGGAGAGCACGTTAAGCCGTCGGTCCCGGCTGCCATGAACATCTATGGCAGTCGTTATTGGGAGAGTGTCGACACAAACGATCACACTGGGTCGAAGTGTCGCCGGTCTGCACTGACTGGCCCCCACATAAGATAGGATAAGATAGTAGGCGTACAGTCATGATTTGAACAAAAGAGTGGCCATGAGTTTCTTGCCCGTTCTTCTCATGAGCCCTACACCCTTGCCTTGCTGAACGTGGCAGTAAATGTAAATTCACAAAAAATATTGTGTAACTTTGACATTCATAAGTGTTGCCCTGAACTTGTGTTATTAGATAGTACAAATAAAATAACAATAATTAATAGACATAATATTCATTATCAATAGGAACAATAATTATAAATATGCGAAGGAAATAAATAATATCGTAACAGTAAAAAAGTAATGTCAATTTCCATTTAATAATTACATAAGTCAAGATAAATTAAAAATAAATACATCGTATAATTTTATACAGTACTTAATATTATATTGCTAATAGACATTTCGTTTTAAAGTATGTGTGAAATAACAATATTCATTTAATGTATAAAAGCAATTCTTCAATAGTCATTTTTTTAATTTGGTTTAAAATTCGATGATCGGGATGTTTCTCTGTTATGCATAGGGAAATGGATATATACTTTTCATTCTTGCTAACACCATATCTTGATCGTGTGATAATGAAAACTGAGTGATTTTAGTTGAGGTTATGCTCCAGGAGTAGCATGGTATCGGATGGCCGAATGTCATGATTTCTTATTTTTGTTAATAATTCTGTTCGGGAGTTTTTATTTATTCAATTGGCAACACAGCCAACTATAGTTTTTAAATAGTGGGGTTATTGTAGAGGGGAAAAATAACTCGTTCTCTCGGCGGAAGATCGCTCAGCAGTAAGGAACTAGCATTCAACTGAGTAAGACGTTCTCAATAGTCCGTGTAATTGCTGTGAGTTTGGTAATATAGTCACATCATATTTTAAGCGATTGAGTTTCATTATAATACTAAAAGATATACATTAATACAAAAAAAAATGCTGCGATGACTGCTTACCATGGTTACGTAGACTCAATACTCCGATACGGTATCATTTTATGGGGTAAATGTGTTGACATTGATAGAATACTAATTATGCAAAAAAAATGTATCAGGTCAATCTTTGGACTAAGATCGATAGAATCATGCCGACCTGTTTTTAAACAAAATAAAATATTAACTGTCCCCAGTCTATATATCCTGGAGGCATGCTTGTTTGTGGTTAAACATAAATGTCTCTTTCAACAAGCTACTAATTATTACGCTCCTAGGTCACAAAATGCCAACAAATTATATAGACCATGCACAAAGCTGACACTGACATCAAATAATTGTTACATAATGTGTATTAAAATATTTAACAATGTTCCTCATACTTTTAGAAATTTGTCATTTAATAAATTCAAAATACAATTAATTGCTTGGCTGACAGAAAGATGTTTTTATAGCATTGAAGAATTTTTTAAATATAGATAAAATGGTATATGTGACGTTGTTAATAATTATGTAATGAATTTATACCTAGGCTAAGTTCACATTTATTTTCCTGACATTTATATTAGATTGTATTTTTTTCTTTTTTTTATTCGTTTATTTGGACATTTTTATCCATTCATAATGGATCATTGTTTCATAATTATCATCATAATGACTAGTAATATTTTTTTTTTGAGATAATTCATTTATAATAATCATGTATGCCAGAATCCAAGGATAATGACAGGATATATATGAATGATTGTTACTTCTTATCATATTTTTGCATGTCGTTTGCGACAAACGGTGTAGAACAAATAACTCTGTACGACCTTATTGTACCACTGTTTTTCTGCAAATAAATATTTTTCATTTCATTTCATTTCATTTCATTAGATTATCGTTGAGTCTTCATATTGAAGGTGAGACATCTCGCTTCACTAGCGGTTATCAAAAGAGAAAGTCCTCGCTTTGCAGTACTCGTTAAGATACTTGTTTAATATAATATTCATACCAATGATCTGACTGTTGACTACTGGTGTGAGTAACCACACCACGCGTTCGTACATACACTCGGTTGTATATAGTTTAGCGATGAAACTATCGTCACTTATTCATTTTCGACAATTCGTTATAATTAGAAACTTTTAATAATATTTACGGGAACGACAAGTACATACACGTAACTGAGCAATCGTTATGCGTAGGGGTAAATATTCGCGCAACAGTGCCCTAAACTGCCAACAAAACCAACTTAGCTGCACACGCCTTTCTCGTTGTTTGCCAACGCGATACTAGTCTCTTAGTTACCTAACCCTATAAGGCTGCAAAAAAAGCAGACCAACCTCTGCCCGAATTATTCATTGTAGTATGGAACACTAGCTTAAGATAGTTGTCATCGCTTGTGTAGTCAGCCGGTGATTCGAATGAGAATGTTCTAACTACGGCCCCTTTCCTGTCAACAAGCTGCACATAATTCTGATCAAAAGCGCCTCCTAAATCGAACACTTTGAACTGGATAAGTAACCGCGTATCTTTGGGAGTCTCCAGGACCCACTCACAGATCCTGTTACGCCTATAACTGTTGGGAAATAAGGGACTAGTGACGGCGCCGATTAAGTTGTGGAACTTTCCACCGCATCCAATACACTTATTGGTAGTAACGTACTTCAAATCATATGTGAAGATAAAATCGCTGCTTTTATGATTGTGTAACAGCATGTATCTGCCAGTTGAAAAGACAGGATAGTTGTCCACGGAAAGTCTGTCTATTCTGGTGAGTTCTTGCCTGCTAGTGTCGTTTCCGTCAAATATTTTGAGTAAAGCATTAACGGCCCAGTAATTCGTTGTTAGAGCACGGCCCTGTGCCTCGAAAGCACATTTATCTCTTGGCCCTGCACTTGGTCTTTCTGCGGTCGTATCAGATTAGCATGCCATTGGATTATAAGAATTAGGAAATAGAAAGTGCAAGTTTGAGCTACCTTTGCCCAAGAAAGGGTGCTGTCCCAGGGTAGGTGCTGTCTCAAGATGGGTAAAGAAAAAGTATTGAACTGTCTGATTTCCACCGCGGCAGTGTTTTATAATAGACGTAATTGGGCTTACTGGGCAGCCTGGTAGCTCGATATGAAAGACACGACGTGCTGGTGGTGACGCGGCGCTGTGGGGGTTTTATTTGTGTCGTAGCCAGGATCTTAGAATTGATTACTTCCTGATGTAACCCACATACACAAATACAAACATTTCATTAAATCGATAATATTTACATAATATATTGTTAATATTATGGAGGATTTATGTACATAAATAAGACACAGATAAAAAAGGTTATTAGTATTTTTATTTAGCCCTGTATACGAATATAAAGATTAAGTATTTTGTTTCATTATAATACAAATAAATACAACTTCCTCGTTAACTGTAGCTTAAGGTTGTGTTAGTTATATTTGTGCACATCAAGTAACCTACCCAAGTAATCGTAAGGCCTTACAAGTAATCGAATAGTACCTGACTCGTTCGATTCTCGTGTATTTTGAAAGACCAGAAATAAGTCCGTTAGTGAAGTGGGACCCAGATTTTCCCTAAATGAGTTTAACATATTTCAGTGCATGTATGAAGTCCAGCAAGTAGACCCCTCCCGTAACTGTTACTTTAAATACTTCCTATTTCGAACTCCTTGTTACTTACGTTGCAATCTATTTGACTGGCTAACCTACACTGGGCTAGTTCGCTGAAATACTGTAACGGTCATTGTCCTTTGTGAGTCTATGTCAAGGTCGTATCGATTCCAGAGATAGGGTGGAGCTTCCGATGCACCCTCCCAATTGTGTATGTGTGAAGCTTGTTGCACCGCTATCGCCTCACTCGCCTGCAAGCCTGGTAGCTTGATATTGGAAAACACGTGACGCTGGTGGACGCGCAGATCTGAAGTTTTTTATTAGTGTGCAAATTTATTTTCAAATGATAATCAAATCTATCTAATATAACTTGAAAATAAATTTTCAAAACCATTGTACAAAGATCGAAGTGCATACTGGTATAAACTGATCTCCTCACTGGAGTCATGGTCACAAATCACCTTTGTGATAACTTTCTACACCTTAATTAATACAAACTTGTAAACCAAACCTACAAAAATATTTAATATTTTAACAGTTTACGGTAACATAATAAACGCCCAGAAGTTGACGGAACGAGCACATTAATTAGCAGAAGATTTTCATTATTATAAACACTATAGGTCGTTAAAAAGACAGGCACGGTAAGCATATCAAAATGATAAGAGATACCTCTTTTCTATACACCTGGGTGTATACGTATCCACAATTAATTATTGTTCAAAGTCCGGACTTTATTAATTGTGTATTACAGAAATAATTATTATCCCGTATATTATTTGAACCTACAATATGACGCGAGGCGAGGCAACTGATGTCTCGCTGTGCCATCCGTGTCATCAAGTGACTCAAGACCATATTTAACTACTAATATAGTGCACTTTTAACAAGTAAGATAAATTAGTACACCGTCGGATTTTGTCTACTTTAATAGTAGACGAAATTACAAGAAGAAAAGAAAGTAATTTGTATAAAAATGTTTTATCCAGCTTCCGTCATACCGTTATACGCTGTAATAAAAAGTTTGAAAACGTTGAATATTCTACCGTTTTGGTATAAAAGCATGGAATTAATAAGTACGTACGTAGTGTTGTTTTTGGTAAACTGAATATAAATGTCATTGTAGAAAAAGTATATTTTAAGTATCTGTGGTTTTGTCTGTAAAAAAAAAATATGCCTTTGCAAAAATGTCATGTCTTTATTGCTCTCAGCTTAATTAAATTACTCCTCGCCTAAATTAATCCTCTTAGTCTTATTCATTTTCGCCCATAATATACTATAGGTTATGGGCCCAGTAAAGACGCGAAAGTATTTATAAAGTAAATACTAAATTCCACGCAAAAATTTTCGACATCATAGGAAAATTCGGCTGTCATTTGTTTTTTCCTCTACGATGGCTACGAGCTCCACATCCTACCATGTACCGGCTCTGTCCATTGAGAAACTAAAAGGGATCGACAACTACAGTTCATGGAAGTTTATGATGCGGATGATTTTGATACAAGAAGATTTATGGAAATGTGTGGAAAACAAGGAAGTTGACACTAGAAAACAGCAGAAGGCAATGGCAAAAATTGCTTTGGCAGTTCAACCAGCAGTCATTCCACACATACGTAATGCAAAAACTGCATATGAGGCTTGGAGCAATTTGACGAAAGCCTATGAAGACAAAGGATTATGTCGCAGGCTGGGGCTCCTCAGAACATTGTTTTCGACAAAATTGAATGAGAGCGAAAATATGGAGAGCTACATCAACAAAATCACCATTGGAGGATGATTTTATAGCTGTGATTATGTTAAGCGGATTGACGTCTGATTATGACCCGCTAATAATGGCAATGGAAAATTCGAATGTGAAACTTTCCAGTGAAATAGTGAAAGGAAAGTTGTTGCAGGAGAACATCCGTAGAAGTGACAAGGATGAGGCTGTCTCTGCATTATTTGTTAGAAAACAACCAAGATGTTACAGATGCAAGAAAGTAGGACACCTGATTAAGGATTGTCCTAAGTCCGGTTATAAGAAAACTGAGAAAACCAATACGGATAAATCTAAGGCCCTACTAGTTGCGCTGTCTGCGAACATCAAGCATGGTTTGTGGTACATCGATAGTGGTGCTACAGGACACATGTGCGGGGACAAAAGCATCATGAGTGATTTTGTGTGTGACAGAAAGCCAATAGAAGTGAAAATAGCAAATGGTGATAAGTTGTACACTGCTGCAATAGGTTCTGTTATAGTTTCCATGAGAAATGGTGATGTAAAGACAATAAGTAATGTTCATTATGTACCAAACTTGGCAGCAAACTTGTTATCTGTTAGTGCTATGGTTGGCAAAGGGCTGAAAGTGGTGTTTAGTTCTGGTATTTGTCAAATTTATGACAAGAGAACTGTGATAGCTACAGCCACGTTGCGTAATGGTGTCTATCAGCTAGACACTGTAGAAACAACTACTTTATGTAATTTAACTATGAAATGCGATGCCTCTCCTAAACTTGCAGATTCTAGTTGTGCTGAGACTGACAAGAAGCTGACAGTCAATGAGCCAGTTGTAAGTGAAGAAGGTTCAGCAGCAGTGGCTGTGCCTGCTGTCGTTGAGAAGGAAGAAAGTGCTTCTCAGCAGGTATGGCATCGTCGTCTTGCGCACCTTAATCATCGTAGCATGGAGTTATTGAAGAAAGGTATGGTTTCGGGCATTTTATATAATAATGATAGTTTTCAAAAATGCGTATCATGTATTGAGGGAAAGCAGACTCGTACAACTTTTCCTAGAAAGTCTTTTAAAAGAGCTACAGAAGTTCTAGAGTTGGTTCATTCTGACCTGTGTGGTCCGATGCCTTCTAAATCATTTAGTGGAGCAAAATATTTTGTGACATTTATAGATGATTACTCTAGAAAGACGTTTGTTTATTTTCTGAAAAGGAAAGATGAGGTTAATGATACATTTAAAGCTTGGAAAGTTCTAGTAGAAAATCAGACTAACAAGAAATTAAAGATGATAAGGAGTGACAATGGGGCTGAATATAGTAATTTGACATTTCAGAAATTTCTGAAAGAGTATGGAATCGTACACCAGACAACAGTTCCATACTCTCCACAACAAAATGGAGTTGCAGAGCGTGCTAACAGAAGCATAATGGAGAAGACACGGTGTATGCTTCAAGAGGCAGGTCTTGGACAGGAATATTGGGCCGAAGCTGTGAACACCGCTGTCTACCTCAAGAATCGTTCTCCGACCATAGCTGTCAGAGGGTGCACTCCAGAGGAGAAGTGGACGAAAAATAAGGTATCCATTTCACATCTGCGTACATTTGGTTGCATTGCGTATACACATGTACATAATCGAACAAAGCTAGAACCCAAAGCTAAGAAGTATATTTTCGTAGGCTATTGCGAAAATACGAAGGGCTATAGATTATTAGACCCTAAACGTCCGAAAAATTGTATAAAAGCTCGAGATGTTACATTTATTGAAAATAAATTTATTAGAGAGGACAATGTGTCAAATGATGATAATAATTGTAATGAGTCTTTCACACGAGTAACTGTGGAAGTGAAAGATGACACAGAACTTTCTACAGAACCATTTACTGCCGAAAATATCTCAAATGAGGTACAGTCTGATGACACAACTTTAAATCAGCCTGAACTAAGGGATAGTATGACAACAGTAGATGACTTTAACAGCGATGAAAGCTTTTATTCAAATAATACTGCGGATGAAACCTATGTTCCTGAGGAAGACACTGATTCTGACAGTGATTCCATGACGGCTCATCTCGTCAGAGGAATATCCCGTACCAGTGACGACGATGAACCACAGACAATACACGAGGCGCTGAACAGTCTAGAAGCAGACGGCTGGAGACAGGAAATAAAAGATGAGTATAACTCGTTTATTGTCAACAAGTGTTGGACACTCGTAGATCGAGTAAATGGTCAGAAACCTGTGAAATGTAAATGGGTATTTAAAAAGAAACTGGATTCCAATGGTGAACTCATTAAATACAAGGCTAGACTAGTGGCCAAAGGATTCACGCAGCGATATGGAATCGACTACAATGAGACTTTTTCTCCTGTCGTTAGATATTCAAGTATTAGAACACTCTTAGCTGTGGCTGCGAGATATAACATGGATATTCAACATCTAGATGTTAAGACAGCTTTCCTTAATGGTGATATACAAGAATTGGTATATATGGAACAACCTTGAAGGTTTCATAACAAAAGGCAGTGAGAACAAGGTTTTCAAGCTAAATAAAGCATTTTATGGCTTAAAACAAGCAGCAAAAGCTTGGTATGAGAAAATAAATAGAGTTTTTTGTGACAAACTAAGGTTTAAAAGGTCATCATTAGAAGCATGTGTCTATTATAAACAAAGTAATGATAAACTTATAATAATAGCACTATACGTGGATGACATTTTATTAATGTCAACTCCTGACACATGTCAGGAAATAATTGATATAAAAAGTAAACTAAAAAGTGAGTTTGAGATTACAGATTTAGGGCCAGCTGAGCATATCCTAGGAATGAAAATCTGTAAATATGAAGATAAGATAACACTGAGTCAAACTAACTATATAGAGAAAGTGTTAAAAAGATTTCAAATGGAAGATTGCAAGCCAGTAGCGACCCCTATGGAGACTGGAGTGAAACTTGAAAGATCAATCATTATTGACGAAAATGCCAAATATGATTACAGAAGTTTAATAGGATCGCTGATGTACATTGCAGTAGGAACAAGACCAGATATTGCTCACGCAGTCAGCTATTTGAGTCAGTTCAATGATTGCTACAATAAAACACACTGGAAATCAGCAAAGAGAGTACTTCGCTATTTAAAAGTCTCAAAAGAATTATGTTTGAATTTTAAAAAGGCTGAAATAAGCATTACTGGATTTGCAGATGCTGACTGGGGAAGGAACGAGACAGATAGAAGATCCTATACAGGTTATGTGTTTCAGGTTGGTGAATCTATAGTTTCATGGGAAAGCAGAAAGCAGAGAACAGTGGCGCTGTCAAGTACTGAAGCCGAGTACATGTCTCTCTCAGATGCATGTAAGGAAGCTCTGTTTATTCAAAACTTTTTACACGAAATACTAGGTAAACTGTGTAAAGTTATAGTTTTTAATGACAATCAGTCGGCTCAGAAGCTTTGTAAGAATACTATGTTCCATGCTAGAACTAAGCACATAGATATCCGCCACCACTTTATTAGGGAACATATTTGTAATGGCTGCATTGATGTTAAATTTTTATGCACTAAAGAAATGTTAGCAGATTTGTTGACCAAGCCATTGACAAAAGAAATACATAATAAGTTTGTTATGCAACTAATGTTAAAATGCTGAAAATTATTTAGGATGTCTAGTTTGGTATTTATTAGTTATGTTTTGTATTTCTTTTATAGACTAATATTCGTTTAAGGGATAGTGTTGTTTTTGGTAAACTGAATATAAATGTCATTGTAGAAAAAGTATATTTTTAAGTATCTGTGGTTTTGTCTGTAAAAAAAAAATATGCCTTTGCAAAAATGTCATGTCTTTATTGCTCTCAGCTTAATTAAATTACTCCTCGCCTAAATTAATCCTCTTAGTCTTATTCATTTTCGCCCATAATATACTATAGGTAGTACAACAGGAAATCTCACTGTTGTCGATAATGCGCGCCGAGAGAACTAACCATATGGCACTCATGGACGGATTGCCTATATCTTTACGTACTCGGCGAATAAAATAAAAAATAACTATTGACCAATGAGACCATGTTATGAACATACAACTCTTTTGCGCTAAGTCTATCGCAACTGTAACGTAAATATGATAAAACATAATTTTTAGAACAGTCCACGTTACTGATACTGATTAAAAAGTGTGACAAGGACACATCAAGGTGAAGTGATGTCTTTTTTGGCACCATTCGATTTCTTTTATGGTTATCTATGTAGACATCGCGAGTCTCACTATATGCGTTATTTGAGTTAATTGAACAGTGAGTGAACTTTTCTTTTGTACGCGTAGTATGTTAGTTCCATGTAGAAAAGT
Organism: Catocala sponsa; assembly: GCA_963564715.1. Lineage (NCBI taxonomy): Eukaryota > Metazoa > Arthropoda > Insecta > Lepidoptera > Erebidae > Catocala > Catocala sponsa. The sequence continues at coordinate 30,304,040 of OY751327.1, forward strand.
TAAACTGGCTGAAGTCGTGTCTCTGCTGCTTGTGTCTATTGTGTAAATGTTTGTAAGCTTCCTGCGCAGGATATAAATAGTGCGAAGTAGAAATTCCCAATTACTTTTTTGTTGGCTCGACCCGTGATTCGAACCCGATACCTCATGATTAGCTGCCGCGGTGGCAACAAAGTTGAAATATTTCATTGCGTTGGGGACGTACATACGTTGAAGTACCAGGCCACCAGTCTAACGTGGAGATGACCCTGAATTTAGCTGCTGACATTTTCTATATTATTATGTATCTATAACGTAAGTTTTATGTACAACGGCCACTCATACAATATTTCTCTCCATAACTGCCTCCCTGCACTTTTGACAATGATAAAAATGAGTACGTGTTTGTTGTATGTTCATTGACATATTGTTATAAACGTCTTTTTTATTCCCTTATCTGCGATTAGATTTCTAATCAAAATCAGATGCATTGGAAGATAAGCAAAGTTGCTGTTGACACTCTTTAATTTAGGAATATAAGTATAAAGTTCAAATAAATATAATGGTGTAAGCTTAATAGGTTTCTTAGCAATATTTTGTATGTTTCTTGATCTTTCTTTAAATTGAATGCTGTTTATATCCATGTTATTGGAAGTAGTCTAAAGATAGTTCTATAACAATACAATAGATAAAGCATAGATGCAAAACACAGAGGCAAAGGAGATAGCCAATTTTCTTAGGGCACTCTGCCTAGCATCTAAAAATGTATGTACATTTACGAATTTTGCTTCATTTTAAATTTAGTATGCTCTGATATTAACTGTAAAAGTAACATAATCCACTAACTTCAGATTTCTTAGATATTAACAAAAACATATTTTGGTTATGAACCTACTCGGGCTCATAAATATAATGGAATGATTAAGTACCTACCTATGACATGTATAATTGGATAGACTCTTGATAAAAGGTTAGGAAGTGTCATATAGGATTGCAAAGTGTTAAAATAAAAACAAAATCTGAATAACTTTTTAATGAAATATTTAATATTCAAAAATTCTAACAAAAATATTGTCTAAAAATGATGCTGGTGGAGTAATATTGGTCTGATGTCTTGCCCAGCCTAAATACATAAGTTATACAAAGTTAGGTATTACATAAAATTATCTATTATAACATCTATTAAATACACAATGGGCAGACGTATTTGAAGCCCGCTTATAGTAAGGTAATGTTATTAGAGTAGAACTACGAGTTGGTGGTAAAATAACCGGTGGAGGTAAGATGAGGGCCTCTGGTGATGGTGAAATTACATTTCCATTTTGTATATTATCTGCAGGTTCATCAGTTTCTTCTCGAGATTAATCTTGATGTAATTGTCTATTAGCCCTCAACCAGCAGGGATGACAAACATAGTTCCTTGTTATTCCCTAAAACAAATAATGTTGACCTGTAACTAATATAGCTTGTGATAGCTTAATGGTGTAAATGATACATAGAATTTAAAGTCTTAATGTCTTCTCGGTCTTGAACTTACATACATATAATAATTTATCACTTTTCATATAAGGTGAAAGAATATCATATGACAAACTCTTGCAAATGCCTGTAAGTTATTTATACTAAATCAATATCTTTGGACATCTCACATAAAGCCATCTGTTCCCAAGCTAACTCTGCTTAGTTTGAGGTGTAATGTATAATGCGAATAATATTTTAAAATACATACATTATATTATCTATATAACTATGTCTTAACATGCTGACGCAGAACAAATACTTGTAGTAATTATGCAAATATTTGACAAGAGACAACATTGGGAATCGAACCCACAACCTTCAGCTTAACAGTCAGGGTGGTTCTATCCATTGGAACAACAAGCCATAATGCTCTCAAAGGTGTGTGAAGTCAGGCAACCTGCACTGGCTAATGACATAGGCTATAGTCTCATTTCACTTACCTATTATTAGAAAGGGCCCACTGGAAAATTTTTATTTTTTGATAATTACTTATATTTGTAGTATTTTCATACATCATGAGAAATTATAACTGTTATATATGATGAAAATCATAACTGAAATCTTGCAGTAAAAGAAAATTGCATTAAAAGTGGTGTCTCTGGACCAATAATGTGATGTATTATTTTATGTCCCTTACTGATCGGCCACAACCCAGGCACACCATAGTGTGGCCCAGCATTCTATGATTGGCACCTTCTGAAGTTAGCAGCAAGAAGCATGAGTGACAAATATGTCCATCTTCTGGAAGCTGAAAGGCAAAGTAGATTATGAGAGTATACATATATCAACATTTTATCAATTGTAATGTGAAGAAGGTTCTAAATAAATACTTCTTTAAATATTTAAAGGTGAAAATCAATTGTTTAAATGGAAATAATAATTGATTCTACAAATTATTAGATAAATATGTTTTATGTATATAAACGCTTTCATAATTTATTTTAAATAAGCACATACCTGAATTGTTTCCCATTGCACAAGCATTCTTTGGAAAGGCATGTCTAACTAAGACACAATATGTCTTCTTAGCCGTCCCATACTCATTGTAAACAGTTAGTTGACAATGTCCAAAGCGTAAGCACAATGAAGTCCTTATTAATTAGCACTAGATAATCGTTGGACAATGGAATCAGTCCGTGTAGAATACCAAATACCAATGGTCGTTATGGAGAAAAGATAATTGCACAGTTTACAAACAAAAATCAAAACCACGCGAAAGTTGCGAGTACAAATGTTTTTTGTTTGACATTAATTCAATTAATTGTCACATTTGGTGACAATTAATTGAATTAATGTCAAACAAAAAAAAAGGCAGCCGGCGGATGTCGTGTGATTGTCCAGCCTGTAATGTCGTTCCGTTTTGTTATTGCAAGAAAAAAGTTATTTAAAGCAATAATATTTCATAGCATTCGAGTGTGTTTTTTTTATTAAGATTACGATAATGAATAATTATAATCATTTTACGGTCCAAATAATTTTTAACGTAACTCTGATGGAACATTTATTATAGCTTTACAGGGAATGGAACGTTTCTTCAAAACGGGTGCGCTATCTCGATACGCCGGCAACGCAGAACAACTATTTATGTTTAAATATTTATTCTGAAGTTGTACAAAAATATAAATAGACTTGTAATTTTCAGTTTTATTTTTATTTATATATAATTAGGCGTCTATTAATGTACATGTACATGTATCCCACTGACAACCTAGGCAGAATCTGTCCATGTCCATTCAATCCTTGATGTAGGACGATGAATACCTTAATTGGCAAAGCGACAAGGTTCAATTCGTCCTTTATAGATTTTCTTTTGCCTCGTTTATAAATTAAAAACAATGCTCATAGAATAAATCTTAAAATATGTAACTTCTATATAATAATGATCCAATATTCTTATCTTAGGTACCAGAGTTTCGTAATTCAAATGCTTAAAATTTTTATTGTGTATCGTATTTAATTTAAGGCTTTGTGTACATTTATGTTTTTGAAAATAAACATTTTATCGATCGATAAATCTTTATACATATACATATTATGTATCAATGAAAACCTGTACAATATAGTGCCTGCGTTCAAAATAAAATTGTGCTAGTTAGTATCTTCACAATCCTATAGGTTATGTATATCAAAGGATTCTGATAATAACAATCAGTACTTTAAACCTAATATCAAAACAAAAATGATTTTTTTATAATATATTCTATTGACCTTTGACATTGACCGCCAAAATCAGCAGACAAATACTAGTAGTATTGACATAGTTACCAGTACCTGAGACAGCACTATGCAATAAACAAGGATATCGTGTGGTGTGGAGACGACCCTGATGCACCCTCCCCATTCCGCGCATCCATATAGTCTAAGAGCTAACACCATCGTCAAGTTAAGAATTTGAGGCAGACTAGATGTATGAACGTATGACCAATCTTGAGTTCGATTCGATCTTCGGTGAGCGGCTAATACATCTAATGTTAAATCTGCCAAGTGCCAACTATCCTGACAAGTTGCAGATGTCTATATGATAGATTGTGACTGGGGACTCATACATTGGTCAAACGAAGAGAGGTATATACACATACATAGCTGATGTTAAATATTAACGCTTCATAAAGTTTGCTGTGTGTGACCACGTGCAATAGGGGACTATTATCTGAAGTATGACAGACCACATATATTCGCAAAAGAACACCAACACCTACCCAGTATCCACAAGGCTATTAAAATTACACCACCAGCAGAAGGTATGACCGATCTTAAGCTCCTGTGTTTGATAATCGTTCGGATCTTCGTTGGCGGCTTATATATCTAATGTTAAAGCTGCTAAGTGTCCTCACAAGATGCAATTGTTGACTTTTGACTGTCATACAAATGTGAAACTAAGGGAAGCATAGAGCGTCTGACGCAGACAAGACCTAAAACATAGCTGGTTAAAATGTGGGTCCATCTATTTACCTATTTCAATAATATGATTTAGTATAGGGCTTTCACAAATAAATTTAATTTGTTAGCAATAAACTAAATCTTATTATTTATGGTTAAAATTCACTTTAACTATAAAAATATACAAATAAACGTAGCATTTTCTGCCAGCTGGCTAAGTAATCTTGGCAACATTAAAACACAGAAAAAATTTGAAACTTACCTACATAATTTTCTCTGTTAAAAGCGTAGCTCTCAGACTATAAAATATGAGATGATGCAATGAAACCTCTGCGGATATCTAATAGCCTGGTAGTAGCTAGTAGCGAGAGGTCACACCGCGTAGCTCGGTGCTGCTTGGAACGCGTTTTAGCGAACTGGGTTATAAAACGTTTAAATGAATTTCCTCGTTGCTTCCAGAGGCAGTTCCTAAGAATGTCGCCTTTGTATGTCAACAATAAAAGGTTAGCTAATTAAATTATTAGCAAATTGTAGTATTGTTGGCATTATTCTGAATTTGATATGGCTTTAAAATCTGATGCCGCTATATACATATTATAATATGCAAGATTAGTTATTAAAGCAGCGCATATATAACCAAATTCTAGCTTACTTAATCGAAAAGATTTTTTATTTTATATAAACCTTATCGTTGCACCGATTTATGCCAACTCTTCATTCTCATTGTTGCCTGGTACTGAGGTATAGACTGGAACATCAAAATATTTTTTTATTATACTATATTTTAACACAGTCTGCCTCGGTGAAAGAGCGATAGTGCATGCAGTCTCGGATTTGAAGTTGAACCGAGTTTTCATTGGCAGCACGGATTCTGGTACTGTGCCCGGTAAACGACAATAGTCTCGGCCTAAATCAAATATTAAAAATAAAGAAATCGTATTATAAAGATTAATTTATCGTAGCGGACATAGTGGGTCCTTGTAGTTAGTTCGTAGCTTAAATGTATTTAGCTTAAGACTGCACCGATCGAAATGTGCCAAAACAGGTGGTTAAGTGAATAAAATCAACACTTTTTGTTTACAAAATTACGTAAATTTGCACGAAAAATGCAAAAACGTAAGCTCGTGTTACGAGTTTTTTAGACTACTAGCAGTCGCCTAGTGCTCGAAATTCGACCAAAGTTTGCCTGTAAGATATTGCTGATGTATATGTCATTATATATTGATTTACAGAGTGTAAGGGAAACGCTTCCGAAAACGAAGACTGGTGGTAGTGCTAGTACGTGTTATTTTGTTCGGACAGCCAAATAAAACGGATATCAAAAAGAAAATAAATTTAATTCCCTTTTTAGAAGGAACTGCAATGTACATAATTAAATTGCACAGCTGACGCTAGTGGTCAATGATTCGCGCGCTACGTCACGAGTAGGCATAACTACCGACATGCACAGCGGCCGTCGCTTGCGCCGCCGCGCCGACTGCATTTTTGTTATTAGATTCTATCTCTAGAAGATTAATTATTATTAAAAGCTAGCTCAAATTTAGATACCTTGAAATAATCCCTGTGACCCATAAAGGACCACCTAATAATTTTAGTTATTCTTGATAATAAATTTCAATTCATCGGCCGACTTGATGCAATATTCAGTAAAAGTTATTCTAGTTAGATCCCTAGATAGGAGTCGACCCTGCCAAGTGCCACGGCATACATTTAGGTAGGTTCTGAGATTTTTTAGTTTTGATTATAAGCGTTACTAACCCCGACACGGAGACATTAAAAACTTATTATCGCGCTTATTATTTTGCACTTCTATTAATGAATTCCAAATAATACCTACTTGATGCCGACGAGTGCAAGCCAAGACCTAAAATCACACAAATAACATCACACCTTTATGTTTAGGTACTTTACAAGTTTTACCAGAATTGTAGGCTGTTTATGATGACACTGATGACACATTTTAATTTAATTAAACCATCTCTTATTTTAAACACTACGCGGTTATTAAAATAGTATTAATAAACGAAGTTACAATGCCTATCAACTGTTCTTCTACTCGTTACTCGCAACCATCAACAACGACAACATCATGGCGGCGGCGCGGCGCCGCGGTGACTCTCAGTCACCGCGCATGCGCACAATGGATTGCGCCTGAGCCCTGCAGTGATTAGATTAAACAGACGCGTCGATTAAAAAAATGCAGTATTTGACCTACAATCGATTTTATAAGCAGGTACGTAAAAAACAACCCCAAAAGTAATCGTCCACGATCAATGGTGGTGCAACTAACTTCTCCGAGAATACGTGATACGTTCCTAGCATCTACTATTAAGTTTAACAAGGCTAACCCTGAAAACAAATTGAACAGTACACATCTTGGCTATTCTGGACCTAAGAATGCCATATTCGTTGCTGAACATCTTTCCTCTACAAACAAGGCCCTACACGCCGCCGCAAGGATTAAAGCAAAGGAACTTGGATATCAATTTGTCTGGGTTAGGGGTGGTCGAGTTTATATGCGTAAAACACAAGAAGCGGAGCATATTCTAATTAGGAACATGGACACACTAAACAAATTAGTTTTATAGAATTCGCCTTAAAACGCTTTAAAAGCAATATTGTTTCATATGTGTTAAATTCGCGGGCGTTAACTTATATTATCAAAATACAAGAAGGTTACGCACAAAAACTCATAGTTTCTATCGCCAATTATGTACGGCAAGCTATGATATTGTGATACTAACTGAGACGTGGTTAAATAGTACTGTTCTTAGTTCTGAGTTATTCGACAACAGATACATAGTATACAGAAGAGATAGAGACGGTAGAAAAAAAGATGGCGGGGGCGTATTAATTGCTATATTAAAAACAATAAAATCTAAACGAATGATCAACTGGGAAAGCCAATGTGAGGACATTTGGGTCACAATAGAGGTAACCACCATGAATTCTGTTAGTCGAATAGCTCTGTGTGCAATATACTAACCACCGCCTGTATTGCGCTCAACTTTGGAAAACTTTTTGGACTCTTGTAGTGCCATATTGGAGCGGTCAGGCTTGCACACTTGTATTGTCGGTGATTTTAATTTAAGTAGTATTCAGTGGAACTTAGTAGGTGACTCAGCTAATGGTTACTCTCCCCCTGGTATAAGCCACGTTTTATTAGATTTTACTTACATACATAAATTAGTGCAACTCAACAACATTACGAATACTATGGGACGTATTTTGGACCTCGTTCTAACTGACTTGCCGTCCTGTGAAGTCACTGCCGTGCAATACCCCCTTAGCAATATTGATCCTGTATACCCTCCCATCGTGATACTCTTAATGTTTAATACTGATTCCAGGCTTCCCTATAACTCTCAAAACACAAGACCTAATTTTTTTAAATTCAATTATGATAACGTATGTAAAGATCTAAATGAAACAAATTGGAATAATTTATTCAAAAGTGCCTCTGATGTTAATAAAATGCTGCATATTTTTTATCATAGGATTAATACCATTATTAAGCTACATGAACCTTTAATCAAACCAACATCTCAACGTAAAAAATATCTTCATTGGTTTAGTAAAGAATTAATAAGAGCCATAAAAGAAAAAGAGAAATGAAGAGCCCGGTACAAAACATATAAAAACCCCAAGGATGCGCTTGAACTTAAATTATTGGGCAAACGGTGTTCTAGCTTGGCAACTAGCAGCTATAATAAATACATAGGGAATATAGAGAATGAGATTGCCAAAAATCCAGAGCGATTTTGGACTTATATTAAGGACAAAAGGGGTGGTTCTAGTTCATTCCCCAGTACAATGACAAATGACACCGTGGTTACATCTGACGGTTTTGAAATATGTGAAATGTTCGCTTCATAATTTGCCTCTGTTTTTACTGATTCGAAAGTGTCTCAGCGTTGCTCTGCCTCAGATTACTTACACAATATGAGGAATAACAGTCTTCCACTTACAGCTCCCATGATAGATCGCGACTGCCTCCTACAAAAACTTGAATCATTGGACCGTCGTAAAGGTGCTGGACCCGATGGCATTCCTCCAATATTTATTTCTAAGTGTGCTCCTGCCTTAGTATCGCCCCTATTAGAAATATTAAATAAGTCACTTATTATGGGCATTTTTCCGAACTCTTGGAAAACGGCAAAGGTCATTCCTATCTACAAAAGCGATGATAATACCAATGTAAAGAACTATAGACCTATCTCGATTTTGTCTGTTTTCGCCAAAGTTTTTGAATCCCTGATCTGTCCCTACATTAGTTCCCCATCTTAAGCTTTACTTGAGTGACTCACAACACGGATTCGTTAGTATGAGGTCTACCAATACAAATTTAGTAACTTTTAGTGAAATGTTGACGAGCGCCGTTGACCGCGGGCATCAAGTAGATGTTATTTACACAGATTTTTCCAAAGCGTTTGATCGTGTCCCGCACTCCACCCTTCTACATAAGTTATCAGCGTACGGAATCACTGGTACTTTACACAGCTGGCTTAAATCTTACCTAGAACATCGTCTCTCTTTTGTTGCGGTCAACGGCTTTCAGTCAAACATGTATAGGGCAACCTCTGGGGTTCCCCAAGGACCCCATGTCGGCCCTATTTTATTTAACATTTTCGTTAACGATATTCCACAGTTCCTTTTGCATTCGGATTGTTTTATGTATGCAGATGATCTTAAATTTTCTAGAATTATTCAATCAAGTGATGACGCGGCATTGCTTCAGAGAGATGTAGATGCGCTTGTCAAATGGTGTAGGGATAATGATATGGGCTTAAATATTAATAAATGCTACCACGTGAAATACTCGAGAAAAAAAAACTGTTATCGTCTGTTTACAGAGTGGGCTCAACAGTTATCCAAGAGGTGAACCAAATTAAAGATCTAGGGGTTACATTCGACAAAATGTTAACATAACATTGCACCTGGATTGCAAGTTTCCTGCAGAAGCGTCGTATTCGGGTCCTTTGCGACGGTCGCGCTTCCAAATTTATGCAGGTCAATGCAGGAGTGCCTCAGGGTTCTGTCTTATCCCCTACGCTCTTTCTTCTGCATATCAATGATATGTTGAATCTCGGCAACATACATTGTTATGCGGACGACAGTACCGTGCATGGGCGATATCTCGGACATCCTGGGGCCAAACAGGCTGAGGTTGAGGGGAAAAGGCAGAATCTTGTCGTTGAACTTGACCGGACCTTGGACCACATCTATGAATGGGGTGCCAAGAACTTGGTCGAGTTCAACGCCAAGAAGACCCAGGCATGCGCGTTCTCAACAAAAAAGTCTCCGTTCCTTCCCCTCCCTTCTCTGAAGAACACTCCACTGGTGATACGTGACAGTCTCTCCATCTTAGGTATGGATCTTTGCCGCTCCCTTAATCAGAAAACCTATATCGAGAGCGTCATTAAGCAAGCTTCGCGAAAACTCGGAGTTCTGAACAGGGTGAGGCGGTTCTTCACGCCTGGGCAACTGTGCCTATTGTATAAGGCACAAGTGCGCCCTTGCGTGGAGTACTGTTCTCATCTTTGGGATGGCTCCGCGCAGTACTTGCTGGACGCTCTCGACCGGTTACAGCGGCGGGCTGTCCGTATCATCGGAGATCCAGAGGTCACGAGTTCACTGGAATCTCTGCAACTCCGTAGAGACATTGCCTCATTGGCATGTTTCTACAGAATATACCACGGGGAGTGCTCTGAAGAGTTATTCCACCTTATCCCGCCCTCCCCTTTCCTATCCAGAACAACGCGTGCTGGGCTCAGATACCATCCTTACAGGGTAGAGTCGATTAGAGCGCGTACCAAAAAGTTTGGGTCCTCATATCTCTGCCGAACGACCAAGGCATGGAATTCTCTGCCAAGGCACGTGTTTCCTTCTTCCTTCAATCCTGGGTTCTTTAAGCGGGGCGTGAAAAAGCATCTTCTCAGGCCGTCAAAGTAGAGACCTCAACATCGCCTCGGCTACTGTGGGGGCGATGTGGAGGCCACTGCTCTTAGACCACACGACTGCTTACCATCAGGTGGAGTGTGGTCATTTTGACGAGCAAAATAAAAAAAAATAAAAAAAAAATTTGTTGCTCATATCGAAAAGATTATCAAAAAAGCTTCTAAAATGTTAGGCTTTGTTATTAGAAACGCCGCTGGATTCAAGCGAAGCAGTACAAAAATACTGTTATACAACTCTATGGTGCGTAGAGTCTTGGAATATTGTGGCACAGTCTGGCGGCCTCATTATGCCACCCATAATCTTAGGCTGGAGCGTATTCAAAAAAGATTTCTGTGGCATTTAGCTTATTCATCTGGCATAGCTAAAAAGAAACGTTCCTATGAAGCTAGACTTTCACACTTTGAGATGATGTCCTTGGAAAAACGTAGAAGTATTTCCGACTCTATTTTTCTATATAAAGTACTCCGTGGCAAAATAGACTGTCCCCAAATACTTTACAGATTCTCTTTTCGTGTTCCTGCTAGATATCCACGTGCCCGTATTACTCCCCTGCATCCTCCTCTACGTAGAACAGTGTTCGGTGCTAGCTCAGTAATCCCCCGCCTGTGTAGACTGCTAAATAGTTACAGTGATCTTGTTGATGTGCACTCTGACTCGCTTGGTAGGTTCCGCAGAATAGTTTCTGATAATGTTTAAAATTTATTATAGTTATGTAATCACATTATTTTTGGTCTATGTACATTTAATTTTAAAGAATATAATGTGTTTAATAATGTACTTAGTTTACTCAATGTTAGTATTAATTGTTTTAATTTTGCTTTGTATTTAAAGTTTGTCCCTATAGTTGTTATTCATGTTTACTGAACATTTATTGTTAAGTTGTGCATGCTGTGCTTACCTATAAAAGATTGTCACACTCGCTCAGTCTGTTAATCTCAAGTTTTTTAATTTTTAAATTGTATATGTGTGAACAATTGTTGGTTAGCCATTAAAATAAATAAATAAAAATAAATAAATAAATAATGTTATGTATGTCCCCATTTTTAATCTAACTTTTCAATACTTACCTCTTATTAATAAGGACACAATATCGTCTTTTTATTCAGACTTCTAAATAATACATTTATTTTATTCTGACTATTAAGTCTTCTTTCACAAAGGCCGAAATTTAAGAGAGTTCAAAGAATATCGGTTTTTAACTAGCCCGTAATAATTTCTTGTAAGCCATTTAATAATGTTGTCTTGGAAACCATTTATTAGGTACTTTCGAGTAGCCTTTACGGCGTAATTAATAAATTGTTTATTTATTTATTTTTATTAAGAAAACCAACAGCGATACAGTTTGTTTAACAAATCGAGTATAGTACAATTTTATATGGCCAATAACAGGTTTCCCTAAATAACTTAATATAATTAAACAAATTCAGCGTATAAAGGTCACTACTTACAACCTCTTATATAAACATGGAATATAATACAAACTTTGTGAGTTTAGAAATATAAAAAATAAACACACTGGTCATACACATAAGAATAGCAAGAGATGAAATTAAGTTGGGCGTAGTTGCCTATCTTTTAATATCTTTATTAATTGTGATTTCAAAGATTTCTTAGAACAGCAGAAGGGATCAACCTCTTGGAATATAGTGTTATAGGTGCGAGCAAAGCGGGTGAGCACACAGTTACAAGCGCGGTTGGTTGAATGTCGAGGAACATGTAACAATGATGTTTGACGGGCGCGACGTATTGGAGCATTAAATGTAACCTGCGAGACCAATTCAGGGCAGTTCAGATGTCCGTTTAGTATATCATATAAGACACACATATCTATTAGTTTACGCCTATCATTTAAAATAAGAAAATCATACCTCTCACAATTGTGTTGATAGGACAAGGCAGGATTACGGAATCGATAATTAAGATGATTAAGAAACTTTTTTTGTATGCGCTCAAGTTGATTAATGTATATGAGGTAAAAAGGAGACCAAATTGGAGAAGCATACTCAAGTGTGCTGCGTACATAAGAAAAATATACGGTTTTTACTGCTGCTATAGTATTAAACATTTGGCAAGATCTCAGGACAAATCCAAGATTTTTAAAAGCTGTAGCCCCGATGTAGTCAATGTGCTCTCCGAAGGATAATTTGTTATCAAATAATACACCTAGATCACAGACCGCATTTACTTTTATAATTGGGATATCATTAAAATTGTATAAATAATTAAAAGGTTCTTTTTTTAGTGTATAACTAACCATTTGACATTTATTAATGTTGACTGTTATTCTATTTTTTGAGTAATAATCAAGTAAATTATTGAGATCTCTTTGAAGCTCTACACAATCATCAAGGCAGCTAATCTTATGGAATATTTTTTTGTCATCGGCGTACATTAGATGTTTTGAGAATTTTATGGAGTCTGCGAGATCGAACAAGTACGCATTGTAAAAGAGGGGCCCTAAGTGCGATCCTTGCGGAGCTCCACTTGGTATTTTAATGAAATTTGATCGATATCCTCCAACAACTACAGCCTGGGACCTGTTGGTCAGATATGACTGGATCCATCGTAGTAGATTGCCACGTATCCCCAGTCGAAATAGTTTTTTGAGCAAGATGACGTCATCCACACGATCGAACGCCTTTTCAAAATCAGTGTAGATGACATCCACCTGCCCACCCTTATCTGTATTTTTGAGAACAAAGTCCGTAAAACAGGCTAGATTTGATACCGTAGATCGTCGTCTTAAAAAACCATGTTGTGTGTTGGGTATGTGACTCTCTATGTAAGGATATACAACGTTGTAAATAAGCTTTTCAAATACCTTCCCAGCAGTATTTAGGATGGAGATGCCTCTATAGTTTTCTACTTTAGTGCGTGAGCCTTTTTTATGTATAGGAACAATGTTAGCCCTCCTCCATATCTCCGGGAAAATACCCGTCTCTAAAGAACAATTATAAATATACGTTATAGGAAGCGAAATAGATGAAGCGCATCTCTTCCAGAAGATAGGAGGAATACCATCACACTCTGGTCCCTTATCGATCTGTAACGCTTTCAACGCTCTTTCTACCGTAGGTACAGTTACTTGTACGCTCGAAATCAAATCAGTACTCACATCTGGACAAACTATGAAACTGTCGGAACGGCTATTGCAATGATCAAATACACTATGGAAGAAACTATTAAACGCTTCGCAAATATTATGTCCGTCTGAATAGTTAATGTTGTTATAACTTAATGATTTTGGGTAGTTTGAGCCGCCACGCATGGTCTTGATATAAGACCAAAATATTTATAATACATAACATACTGTCTACCTGTCTTGGATTTATCGTACACTGCCATTATTATTTTAAATTATTAAAGTGAGTACAAAATACAATGTAGGTGCCCACCTAGCGGCTAACCTAACGTTAACAGGTACAATAGGTACTACATGTATTTTGTTGATCTATGGTAAGTTGGTAACTTTATTTACGAACGGTTTTGATTTTTGTAACAGTTCTTCGTTGTAATTTGGCCGCGCGGGAGTGAAACATTTGTTAGATTACGCTTTTGCTTGTACAATTGTTATTGTTTAGTTTATTGTTTTTTTTTTATAGTTCGTTATGTTGTTTGTTATTTCCTTAGTTGTTAGTTTATCACTCCTAATCGTTTTAGTTTAGTGGTCGTTGGCTAACAATAATGCCTGAGGCGTATGTGTATAGTGCTCGTGAGTACGGGAATATGTTGATGTGTTTGGGTGAAGCTCCAGGAAATGCTTCTCATGCTCTGAGGATTTACCGCCTTATCTTGATTTTATTAACGAGCATCTAAATGGCGTACTAGATGACTTGCCGCTGGCTCAGTATCGGCTAACGTGGTTCCAGCACGACGGTGCGCCACCACACGCTTATAACGTGTGGTCCGTCCGTGAGCGTCTCACTGAATTATTTAGTGACCGATGGATTGGGTGGCTAGGACCGCACGCATGACCACCTCATTCCCCCGATCTTACACCTTTAGATTATTTTTTGTGGGGTTACGTAAAAGAAACAGTGTTTGATCGGGAGTGTGACAGCTAGTGCTGACGAGATGCGCCGAAGAATAGTGAGCGTCTTCGAAAAACTTCGTGCGAACTGCACTGAAGACCCCACATTAATGCCACCCCGCCTTCACGAGGAGACGCTGCGACGAGCCTCAATTTTTCTGGAGGTGAATGGGGCGCAGTTTGAGCCGCATTTCATAAGAGCACAGTGGATTTAACTAGGTAAGTGGGTTTAAACGAAAACCTTCACCCTACTTAAATACGAACTTGTATTGGCGAGCGCCGCGGCGCGCGGCGCGGCGCGGCGAGCGGGCTAGAGCGGCCTTTGTGATTAATAATACTTATTATCGTGCGCGCTGATACGCGTGGTATTGAACCCGAGTTATGTTTAATGTACATTGCGGCGTTGCAAATTACCAAATTCCAAAAAAATTAAGTATAAGGCAAATTATTATCGGTATTCAATAGTATTTAGATAGAAAAATATTAGCCTTTCGGCTTCGGAAGCGTTCCCCTTACACCCTGTATGTAACCATAGTAACGCGCTTTGACTGCGTGTGTCAAATACATGGTTGTGTGCGTGTAGTGTTTTTTCATTAATTTACATACATACATACATAGATACACGCCTGTTTCCCAGAGGGGTAGGCAGAGACTACGGATTTCCATTTGCTACGATCCTGACACACTTCTCTGGCTTCATTCACTTTCATCACATTCCTCATACACGCCCGTCGGCCTTTGTCCAGAACGCCTCCGATCTGGTCGAGAAACGTTCGCCTAGGTTTTCCTCTTGCGACTGTTCCATTCACACTAGCCTTATAAACTTTCTTAGTCAGTCTTTCCTCGTCCATTCTTTCTACATGTCCAAACCAGCTTAACATACCCTTTTCTATTCTTGTAACTATATCCACTTTCATGCCGCATCTCTCTCTAATCACACTATTTCTTATTCTATCTTTCAGAGTCACACCACATATGCTTCTCAACGCTCTCATTTCTACAGCATTTATTCTGCTCTCATGCTTCTTTTGCCATACCCAACTTTCACTTCCATACATAAGTGTGGGCACTAATAGTCCTCTATGAACAGCCAAACGTGCCTTTTCGGATACATTTCGACTGTTCATAAAAGCGCGTAGGGCTCCATTCACTTTGTTGCCAGCAATCGTTCTCCTTTCAATATCTCCGTCATGATAACCATCCCTTGTAAACAAAGTACCCAAATATACAAACTCTTTCACTTGCTCCACTTTTTCTCCATCAATCATAATATTACACATCGTCACGCACTCTTCCTTTTCAAATACCATTACTTTCGTCTTGCTTACATTTATTTTCATTCCTTTACTCTCAAAAGCACCATGCATAATAGTTACCATCGCCTGCAACTCTTCCGCCGATGACGCAAGTATTACTTGGTCATCGGCATAAAGAAGACATTTGACAAGTAACTCATTCATTCTTAATCCCCATTCACAGTCTTTTAAATCTTTCAAACAATTGTCCATGTATAGGTTAAACAGCCAAGGTGACGCTACACATCCTTGTCTAACACCTTTATCGATGCTAAACCACTCTGTGTAGGTCCCATTTATCCTAACACAAGCTCTGGAATCATCATAAAGAGATTTCAGAGCTCGCGTGAGGTTGCTATTCACTCCATACATGGACAATGCCGACCAAAGTTCATTCCTCACCACTTTATCATAAGTTTTTTCCAGATCCACGAATGCGCAATAGACCTTTTGACCTTTGGCCAAAACTTTTACGGCTATGCTCCGTAAGGAAAAGACCTGATCCGTACATCCCATACCCTTTCGAAATCCCGTTTGTGCATCCCATATTTTCTTGTCGGTTACTTTCACAATCCTTTCAATTAACACTTTTGCATACAATTTACCGACGACGCTGAGCAAGCTAATGCCTCTATAGCTTTTGCACTCTTGCTGTGAGCCTTTTCCCTTGTATAAAGGTACTATGACGGCCTTGCACCAATCACTTGGTACACGGCCGGTATTCCAGCACAAGTTAAAAAGGCGGCACAACTGAGTTGCTATAAGACCCTGTCCAGCTGTCAGCATTTCGACTGTAATCCTATCATACCCACCAGCCTTTCCTGATTTCATGCTTTTCAATGCTTTCAATATTTCATCCATACTAATAGGGCTTTCATCACTACTATCATTATCATTCATTTCGAAACTTTGCCCTTGCCATTCCTCTCTTTCAAATAAACTTTCAAAATATTCCTTCCATCTCTTCAGTACGCTCTTTTCTTCATTCAGTAAACTTCCATTCTTATCTCTGATTGAGTTCAGCTCTGTGGTTACGGTTTTACCTCGAACCGAGCGAATGGATTTCCAGAAGAACTTCGCGTTGGTCCGGAAATCTTCAGATAATCTTCTATCAAACTCGTCTTTCAATTCCTCTTTTTTCCTTTTAATTACATCTTTCACTACCTTATTCATTCTTATAAACTTATTCCTAGCTTCATTCACATCCTCATTCGTTGCTTCTTGCATTCTTTCATTGGCTCTGACAGATAGCCAGTCCAACCATGCCTGCTTCTTCTCACGTACTACCCCTTGCACATCTTTATCCCACCACGCATTCTTCGATTTTATAACTTTCCTCTTCTTGCTCACACCGCATACTTCTGACGCTACAACAACCACTTCATGCTTAAACGACTGCCATAATGGCGTAGTGGTTAGTGTAACCGACTGCCACGCCTGAGGTCGCGGGTTCGATTCCCGCACAAGTCAAACATTTGTGTGCATGAACATGGGTGTTTGTCTTGGTCTGGGTGTTTCTATGTATAATATGTATGTATTTACAAAAAAATAAGTATATATGTATGTTTATCCATTGTCTAGTACCCATAGTACAAGCTCTGCTTAGTTTGGGCTAGATGGTGTTGTGTGTATGTGGTAGAATATTATTATTATTATTATTATAATTCTTCTATATCATCAGTGTCACAAAATCTTTCAAATCTTTTCCTCAATTGATTTTTATACTCGTCTTTCAATACTTCATCTTGCAAATTTTTTACTTTTATTCGTTCTTGGACACTTGTTCGGGTAGGTATACGGTGTCGCCATCCTTTGAAGAGGCCACGTATCCGGCTCATAATCAAAAAATGGTCGGTATGGACACCAATACCTCTATATACCCGAGTGCCTAGGACATTCTTTCTCAATCTTTCATCCACTACAACAATGTCAATCATACTACTTCTTACATTCTTTGCTTCTCTTGTATACTGGTGGATTCTTTTGTGGGCAAACATAGTGTTTGTCACACAGAGATTCCACTCCAAACATAGCTCAAGCAACCTTTTTCCATTCTCATTCACGCTTTCGTCCCCATACTTGCCTAAAACCCTTTCGTATCCTTCACGCTTTACTCCCACCCAACCATTAAAATCCCCTAACATTATCAACCTCTCGTGTTCCTTACATTTCCTCAAGACATCTCTTAAACACTCCCAAAAATCTTCTCTTTCTTCCCGTGCACTGTGAGACATACCCGTTGCTATGTTTACGGGTGCATAGACCCCTACCATAAACACACGAGTAATCCCTACTTTCATTCTCATCCATAGTAACCTAGCATTCACATATTCGAATTCTTTTACACACTCATTCATTCTAGCAGACAGAATAACACCAACTCCCTGACAGGCTCTGGTATTGCTAGGCACGCCGGACCAATACGCCGTATAGGGTCCATGCCTAGTGGAGTTACAGCCTTTCCTTTTCGTCTCATTCACGCACAGAACATCAATCTTTCTCTCATTCATCATCTGACATACTTCATTCAATTTTCCATCCATCCCTCCTCCAACATTCAATGTAGCAAAACGGCTTTCCGTAGGCCACTTTTCGCCCTCGCGAGAAACGGGACGTGACGGGTGGCGGACCGCGTCGCCGCCATGCGGATTATTAATAAAATCAAAGTCCATATGCGTTCCCACGATTGTTAGGGAAAATACTGTCCACCTCCGCAGAGCCCTTTACAGAGGTAAGGTGGATCCATCCTGTGCCCTGTGACCACCAACACAGGCACCCACCGTTCACGACCAGCTTTCCCTCTGGCCACGAATCCATCAGCACGGGTCGGTTAACACCTTGGATCGGGGTTTATTCTCGGGTCTGCTCCCTGAAAATTGGTTGACTTCGGAGTTTTCCTTCTCCTAGACAGGTTGCAAACCAATGCTAACGAGGCCCATCTCCCCGGGTGTGATTTCGGAGTTTTCCTTCTCCTAGACAGGTTGCAAACCAATGCTAACGAGGCCCATCTCCCCATTAATTTAATGTATTTCTAATGCATATTTTATATAAATATTAGCATTCGTCACTTCTTCTCTGTATAAACTATAAGTGTGCGAAATTTCATACTCCTCCGTCCGGCCAATTTTCGTAAAAAGGGATCCAAAATTTTCGCTTCACGTATTAATATATAGATAACAGTAGAAATCTATCCTATTTTACAGCTTAAACGAAACATATGTAAATAGTTATATTACAATTTGTCCGTCCCAAATATTTAAGTTATTGGTTGACAATAAAGATACATATTTATCAAAAAAGCACTTCAAATCCTCCATACAATTTTAGTATGGCGGCCGCGCGCCGATTTGAATATGCGCCACATGATCTCTGTCATTATTTTACGCACAGCGCAGTCCTAAATGATGATTAAAACGTTTCAAAACCCTGTTCGCTAAAACGTGTTCCAAGCGGCACCGAGCTTCACAGTGTGACCTCTCGCTACTAGTCTCTACCAGGATACCAGAAATCCGCAGAGGTTTCATTGCACCGTTCGGTATCAAATAGTCTGAGAGCTAGCTGCGCTTTCGGAAAAGATTTGCAAGTAAGCTTGCTTTTAATTATTTTGGTTCTTCTATTTATTATCTAAGCAAGCTTGGCAAGCATGCCATTACGCTGGCAGAAAGGCTGTGTTAATTTGTACAACACTTAGAACGATAAACATATAAGAACCGCTTTATTGTCAAACAAATTAAGGTCATTTGTCAAAGCTCTTATATTACATCATTTTATTTTTCTTATAAATAAATTGAAGTATGTAAATTGATATATCATTAAAATTATGTATACATACACTCACGCTTATATACTCTAAACGTGTATGTTACACCGACCGTTTTAACGACGGTTATATTTTCGATCCTGTCTTCTTCGGACCTTAAACAATAACTGGACTAACTCAGTATCATCAGACATCTGCTACGTGGCCCTGGCAACGTTACATTATTTTACAGAATGAACTCAAATTATCATAAAGTCTTGCTGTGTTTGGCTTTTTTGTGACTTTGACTACATAAATAACAGAAATCCAGAATGTTTCTTGATTACAGCAGCCTCGCGGACTATCCTTGGTATATCTGTGGTCTGTCAAATCTTAGATAATAGTTGTGTACGTGTTCATACACGGCAGACTTCATCGAGAGTTGATGTTTTATATCAGCCAAGGGTTTTTTATACGGCTGCGCTATGCGTCGTTTGGTTTGACCAATGAATGAGAGTCCTTAATCATAATCTTTCTTATAGAGACTCCATTCTAAGATGTCTTCAACCTTGTGACTCCCCTTATATATACGAGTAGGACAAGTTTCCTCAACTGTGGCTAGCTTTTCTCTATTGGAGCTCATTACCTCGCAGAACTTGCTTGACATGTTGAGCCTCTGTGTTTAGATGTTTCTTGTCACAGACCCCCGGGCTCTCTGTAATAAATAATATAATGCCTATAAAGTCCATATATGTATGTATGTATTTTAATTTTAATTTGTAACATTCCGGTAAATGTTAGAGAATATTATTACTCACATAAATTAATAATAACATTTTCACAAAGCGAATACCGAACGAGAAGTTATTAAATAAATTTGGGGCAGTCTTTGGGGACTGCTGATAGAAGTGAAAAGTAATACACTTCTTTATAAATCAAAAATAATTCAAAAATGAAAAGCGTTCGGTGACGATGACGCGAGTTTCATGAGTTTTGTTTAACCAAGAAGTGCTTAAGGAAGTTTTCACTTCAAAAATATTGGTTTTAATCACAAAGAGATAAATAAATAATGCCTACACTTTTTAAATAAATCTAACGCAGTTTTAATGAAATTTATGATAAAGCTACTTGGAATATCTCGTCTGTCTCATATTCTTAACAGAAAAATGTTGCTAGCTCTCGGTCTACGTGCATACGCGAAATGAGGAGGGTGCATCGGGGTCGCCTCCACAAGTTTGTACATCCCTGTTTATTACATAGTACTGTCTCACGTATTGATAACTGTGTCAATTGATACTAGTATTGGTCAGCTGTTTTGGTCGGTCAACTTAAATAGATTTCTAAGTAAACATTTTATGTATGTGTTTTATTGACGTTTATATATTACGATTCCTTTTGAACAGAATCTTTCGTAGGCATAACCCTTAAGATTATGACAATCTTTGGTCGAATTTCGAGCACTAGGCGACCGCTAATTTAAATAAATAAGCAATTATTTGTTGATACATATAATACGTTCATTTGTTATAACATCACTATCTATACATATAATAGAGATATCACGTCTAGTAGCATTGTACATGACAACAGCAAAAGATAGAACAAAAAGACTAAATACAAATTAAAAAAATGTTTCAAATGTAAGACAATTAAAATGTCTATAAATATAGCTATTTACAGTCCTAGGACTAATATGTAATCTAGATTAAAGAGAGCAACAACAACAACTATCCATATCTTGCAACAAAACTGATTTTGGTAAACCAATCGCAGATATGGGATTTAATACAGTTTGTAAGCATATTTTAATAAACATACAATAAATACATACACACTTTTATTATAGTTGAAAGCGCCTCTATCGAGGGAGTGGGGCATTACATATGAAACCTAGCTACACACACAAAGCCAAAATGCAAGATTTCAATACACGGCCATCTCCTTGCTCGACTGACTGCCTGGTATTCCAACTTTGAAACCTCCCCCAATGCAACGCTGTGACACATTTTTCCGTGTTTGTGTTTTTGTTATTTATTTATTATATATTTTTATTTATTAATATATTACATGTATTTTTAATATAAGACAATAACAGTAATAAAACGTCTTATAGTGACCATATCAATATTAAAAATCTTTTATGTTTTAAATAAATAGATTGACTTGGCAATCGCACTAAACAATCTAATTTAATATAATATGTGTTACTTGTGAGATACATTGTGCTTTCAAACGATTGCCAAGTCAATATATTTATTTAAAACATAAAAGATTTTTAATATCGATATGGTCACTATAAGATGTTGTTAGATTAGCTAATTACGTAATAACTTAAGACAGAAGGTTCCTTAAGTAGGGACTGAATAAATTAACAGACTTGGTATTACATGGATCTCACAACTTTTTACGGTAGTAGAATTCAGTTGCGAGACTTGGTTTTCTTTACAAGTATGTTTTTGATGACATATTTTTATTTATTAATATATTACATGTATTTTTAATATAAGACAATAACAGTAATAATATAACTGCTGGACATGAGCCTGTTCACAGTGTGAGAAGGGTTCAGGCCTTAAACCACCACGCTGGCCAAGTGCAGGTTGGTAGTCTTCACATATTATCTTCAAAAACTTTCATGGAGAACTCTCAAACATGCAGGTTTCCTTATGGTGTTTTCCTTTTACTGTTAAGTTGAACGATAGTTATCGTTAGTTAGTAGTCCCAAATAATATTAAAATAGTTAGTTAACTATTTTAATATTATTTGAGACTACCATAAATATAATTTCCTAAGAAAGGTTAATGTTTTAGTTTTCAAGATTCTAAGAATTTACACCCTGGCGGTGCTTTGAAAAGCTGAGTCACATACTCGAGTTATCTGCTTTACAACCGGACCGTGCACAACAGTAACGACTATCTTAGGTTACTTAATTGCAGTAATTTGTATTTTAAAGAGTTAAAGTTGAATAATACAGAAAATGCACGGATGTTCCAGATACACTTGCCTATCCTATCTTATATTATTTTGCAGGCAGGGAAGACTTGGGGACTAAGTCACGTGTTTCGATGCCTTCGGTACTAGGATGTTAGAAGTAAAAAAGAGTTATATTCTCACAATGCTGTTGCATTCAATGTGTGCATCCCGCCTATAGCTATTCATAATATGTGTGTTGTATCCGTATTCAGGAGTAGATAAAATAAATATTTCATATTTACTGCTGCGGTGAAAAAACATTTAAATATTGCAAAATCGTTATCATTTATTGATATTCTTTTAAAAATAAAGGCGATAAAGCTGTACTAGTATCATTTCAATCAACGTAAATGTTGAATTTAGATTTAACTGAAAATTCGAATAATTCGAATTTCATATCGATAAGCAAGCGCACGTCGCTCTAGTATGGGATACTGGGACGTTAAATTTTCTTTGACCTGGTGTGTTAATCTAGTTGCGAAGACTATTGAGCTTATATGTAGTTTATATCACTAGACAACTAAGAGCTACTAAGAGGTTATGTGTGCCTCGTGCTACTAAGAGGTTATGTGTGCCTCGTGCTACTAAGAGGTTATGTGTGCCTCGTGCTACTAAGAGGTTATGTGTGCCTCGTGCTACTAAGAGGTTATGTGTGCCTCGTGCTACTAAGAGGTTATGTGTGCCTCGTGCTACTAAGAGGTTATGTGTGCCTCGTGCTACTAAGAGGTTATGTGTGCCTCGTGCTAATAGGCATGAAAGTGGATATAGTGACAAGAATAGAAAATGGTATGTTAAGCTGGTTTGGACATGTAGAAAGAATGGACGAGGAAGGATTAAGAAAGTTTATAAGGCTAGTGTGAATAGTCGCAAGAGGAAAACTTAGGTGAATGTTTCTCGATCAGATCAGAGGCGTTCTGGACAAAGGCCAGGTTAAGAGCTCCTTGAACCGACGGGCGTGTATGAGATATGTGATGAAAGTGAATGAAGCCAGAGAAGTTTGACAGGATCGTAGCAAATGGAAATCCGTAGTCTCCGCCTACCCCTCTAGGAAAACAGGCGTGAATCTATGTATCTATGTGCTAATAGGAGAGGTTATGTGTGCCTCATGCTTTAGCCAAGTATGCTTTGATTAATATGCCTTTTTATTTGTGCCTTTTGCTTTTTAGCAGAGGTTATGTGTGCCTCATGATTTAGCTAAATGTGCTTAAATTAAAATGAGGTTAGGTTCGCCTCATACATATGTCATGTATGTGTGTCGACTAGCAAAGATTAGTTGTCTCGTTAGTGAGCCAAGTACATTCAAGTTACATAGTGTACATCATTGAAATGATCAGTGTCATATGTGCGTAGCATAGATAATTTTTTGAAGTTGAAATATTAGAGGATAACCATACTTTATGTAATAGGCCGTGCTACTATGGTCCATTACTGACTTTTACAATGTTTAGTCATCTAGGCATGAAAATATCGATTCAGTCCTAATGATATTATATTTTTAGTTTTGAGACCATTAAATCGGACGACGCGATGACTCCAGGTCCTGATGGTGACATTTGTCTATAAATATTGTCGCGGACAATTACTATTATTTTGTGCACATTAGATATACCTACTTTAGTTCTTTTTTAATTTTAACTGAAACATAATACTATATAATGATAATTATATAATATTACTATCATAGAAAAGATTTTGGACAATTATGCCTATTGACAATAAACAAATACGATTTAAAGAAATTATATTACAATAGGATATATAATAATTTGCCGATTCTTAAAGATCATACGTTTTAATTCCATTATACGTTTTTAGATGCATATAGGTATGTTGTTTGTCTTTGAACATGTTTTTTATGTTCTAAGATAGCATGGAAATATATACAAATTCGGTTTGTTTTTCTAATTTGGCATATTATTATATCATAATAATTTTAAAGGCATATTAATTAACTTAATTAAAACCTAAACCATTATCATTTTGAGTTATATTTCTAAAAGTTTTTATAACTGTGCATTCCATTATTGTCGCAATAGGTGTCCGATGTACAGTCATGTTATCTGACCCGTTACGCATACTATAGATGCGCGCGGTTTCACTCTTAATTGTATAGTACACATTATAATTATTCGGTTAATAGTAGATTAAAATTGTAATCTTTCCAATGAAATATCTCCCGAAATTATAGTATGATCAAAGAGACATGTTCATTGTTATTTGAATTATAAATGTAATAATTCTATAATAATTTGCTAAGCATTATGAAGCCATTTTATTTTGTATAAGAGCATTTATTGACTATAGCTGCATAATCAAGTCCACTTTTCTTACAAAGGTATCGTTTAAAAATTTGACACCGTTATTAGAATGAATGCATGAGAACGTAATGCTATCGGAGGGCGGCATCAGGCATGACATCGGTAACTTATGTAAACAATAGAGGTAATGAAATTTTACACTAAATCATGTGATTGAATTTGTTTAAAGGAGTTCTCAGAATTTTGACATAATTTTTGAATGATATTAATAGTCAATGATAAAATAAGATTGTATATTGGTTTGGTTTTGGTAGAGGTTTTCGAACGATATTAAAAATCTTTTTGTTATCTTTTGTATGCATTTAGGTATCGTTCATAAAATAAGATGGATGATATAGGACAGATAGAGATGTGATACTAAGAGTGAGGTATGGGTATGAGTATTTTATTACAATTGATATGAATGTTAGGAAATGTGAAATACAGATAGAAATATTTGGTTGATATGTTTTTGACAGCTATTTGACCCAATGACGATGTTGGATTCGTAAAGACTATATTGGTATTTGGATTTGTACACACAAGTGATAATAAAAGAGTTCTGTTCCTTCAATTTGATCATGGTGCAAACGAAATTTCTGTGAAAATTGTTAGAGGTCAAAGTAGCCTTAAATAAAGACCCATGATTTGGTGAAATGATTTTATGATGGCTTGATGAAATGGTTTGATGGAATGGTTGAATGGAACGGTTTGATGGAACGGTTTGATGGAACGGTTTGATGGAACGGTTTGATGGAACGTTTTGATGGAACGTTTTGATGGAACGTTTTGATGGAACGGTTTGATGGAACGGTTTGATGGAACGGTTTGATGGAACGGTTTGATGGAACGGTTTGATGGAACGGTTTGATGGAACGGTTTGATGGAACGGTTTGGTGGAACGGTTTGGTGGAACGGTTTGATGGAACGGTTTGGTGGAACGGTTTGATGGAACGGTTTGGTGGAACGGTTTGATAGAACGGTTTGATGGAACAATGAAATGGTTTGATGGAGTGGTTTGATGGAGCGGTTTGATGAAGTGCTTTGATGGAACGGTTTGATGAAACTGTTTGGTGAAACGGTTTGATAGAACTGTTTGGTGAAACGGTTTGATAGAACGGTTTGATGAAATGATTTATTAAAATTATTTGTTGAAATGATTTGTTGAAATGATTTGTTTGATGGAATGGTTTGATGAAATGGTCTGCTGAAATGGTTTGATGAAATGATTAGATGAAATGATTTGATAAAATGATTTGATGAAATGATTTATTGAAATGATTTGTTGAAATAATTTGATGGAATGGTTAGATGACATTGGGATGGTTTGATGACATTGAGATGGTTTGATGACATTGAGATGGTTTGATGACATTGAGATGGTTTGATGACATTGAGATGGTTTGATGACATGGAGATGGTTTGATGACATTGAGATGGTTTGATGACATTGAGATGGTTTGATGACATTGAGATGGTTTGATGACATTGAGATGGTTTGATGACATTGAGATGGTTTGATGACATTGAGATGGTTTGACGACATTGAGATGGTTTGACGACATTGAGATGGTTTGATAACATTGAGATGGTTTGATGACATTGAGATGGTTTGATGACATTGAGATGGTTTGATGACGTTGAAGTGATTTGATTGAAGTGATGTGATGACATTGAAGTAGAAGTTTATTCGTATGCATATGAGACATAATTACAGAGGATGTTACAAAGGTTAAGATACATCATACCTCGCCTTTAGTAAGCGTACGCAGCGATAGCTCAGTGGGGAGACCAACAGACTGCAATGCAGAGGGTCTCGGGTTCGAACCCACGTCGCGCACCTCTGACATTCGGAATTTATATGACTTTTCGAAGTTATGTGCGTATTGATTGACAATTATCGCCTGCTCCGTGCCTCGGAGAGCACGTTAAGCCGTCGGTCCCGGCTGCCATGAACATCTATGGCAGTCGTTATTGGGAGAGTGTCGACACAAACGATCACACTGGGTCGAAGTGTCGCCGGTCTGCACTGACTGGCCCCCACATAAGATAGGATAAGATAGTAGGCGTACAGTCATGATTTGAACAAAAGAGTGGCCATGAGTTTCTTGCCCGTTCTTCTCATGAGCCCTACACCCTTGCCTTGCTGAACGTGGCAGTAAATGTAAATTCACAAAAAATATTGTGTAACTTTGACATTCATAAGTGTTGCCCTGAACTTGTGTTATTAGATAGTACAAATAAAATAACAATAATTAATAGACATAATATTCATTATCAATAGGAACAATAATTATAAATATGCGAAGGAAATAAATAATATCGTAACAGTAAAAAAGTAATGTCAATTTCCATTTAATAATTACATAAGTCAAGATAAATTAAAAATAAATACATCGTATAATTTTATACAGTACTTAATATTATATTGCTAATAGACATTTCGTTTTAAAGTATGTGTGAAATAACAATATTCATTTAATGTATAAAAGCAATTCTTCAATAGTCATTTTTTTAATTTGGTTTAAAATTCGATGATCGGGATGTTTCTCTGTTATGCATAGGGAAATGGATATATACTTTTCATTCTTGCTAACACCATATCTTGATCGTGTGATAATGAAAACTGAGTGATTTTAGTTGAGGTTATGCTCCAGGAGTAGCATGGTATCGGATGGCCGAATGTCATGATTTCTTATTTTTGTTAATAATTCTGTTCGGGAGTTTTTATTTATTCAATTGGCAACACAGCCAACTATAGTTTTTAAATAGTGGGGTTATTGTAGAGGGGAAAAATAACTCGTTCTCTCGGCGGAAGATCGCTCAGCAGTAAGGAACTAGCATTCAACTGAGTAAGACGTTCTCAATAGTCCGTGTAATTGCTGTGAGTTTGGTAATATAGTCACATCATATTTTAAGCGATTGAGTTTCATTATAATACTAAAAGATATACATTAATACAAAAAAAAATGCTGCGATGACTGCTTACCATGGTTACGTAGACTCAATACTCCGATACGGTATCATTTTATGGGGTAAATGTGTTGACATTGATAGAATACTAATTATGCAAAAAAAATGTATCAGGTCAATCTTTGGACTAAGATCGATAGAATCATGCCGACCTGTTTTTAAACAAAATAAAATATTAACTGTCCCCAGTCTATATATCCTGGAGGCATGCTTGTTTGTGGTTAAACATAAATGTCTCTTTCAACAAGCTACTAATTATTACGCTCCTAGGTCACAAAATGCCAACAAATTATATAGACCATGCACAAAGCTGACACTGACATCAAATAATTGTTACATAATGTGTATTAAAATATTTAACAATGTTCCTCATACTTTTAGAAATTTGTCATTTAATAAATTCAAAATACAATTAATTGCTTGGCTGACAGAAAGATGTTTTTATAGCATTGAAGAATTTTTTAAATATAGATAAAATGGTATATGTGACGTTGTTAATAATTATGTAATGAATTTATACCTAGGCTAAGTTCACATTTATTTTCCTGACATTTATATTAGATTGTATTTTTTTCTTTTTTTTATTCGTTTATTTGGACATTTTTATCCATTCATAATGGATCATTGTTTCATAATTATCATCATAATGACTAGTAATATTTTTTTTTTGAGATAATTCATTTATAATAATCATGTATGCCAGAATCCAAGGATAATGACAGGATATATATGAATGATTGTTACTTCTTATCATATTTTTGCATGTCGTTTGCGACAAACGGTGTAGAACAAATAACTCTGTACGACCTTATTGTACCACTGTTTTTCTGCAAATAAATATTTTTCATTTCATTTCATTTCATTTCATTAGATTATCGTTGAGTCTTCATATTGAAGGTGAGACATCTCGCTTCACTAGCGGTTATCAAAAGAGAAAGTCCTCGCTTTGCAGTACTCGTTAAGATACTTGTTTAATATAATATTCATACCAATGATCTGACTGTTGACTACTGGTGTGAGTAACCACACCACGCGTTCGTACATACACTCGGTTGTATATAGTTTAGCGATGAAACTATCGTCACTTATTCATTTTCGACAATTCGTTATAATTAGAAACTTTTAATAATATTTACGGGAACGACAAGTACATACACGTAACTGAGCAATCGTTATGCGTAGGGGTAAATATTCGCGCAACAGTGCCCTAAACTGCCAACAAAACCAACTTAGCTGCACACGCCTTTCTCGTTGTTTGCCAACGCGATACTAGTCTCTTAGTTACCTAACCCTATAAGGCTGCAAAAAAAGCAGACCAACCTCTGCCCGAATTATTCATTGTAGTATGGAACACTAGCTTAAGATAGTTGTCATCGCTTGTGTAGTCAGCCGGTGATTCGAATGAGAATGTTCTAACTACGGCCCCTTTCCTGTCAACAAGCTGCACATAATTCTGATCAAAAGCGCCTCCTAAATCGAACACTTTGAACTGGATAAGTAACCGCGTATCTTTGGGAGTCTCCAGGACCCACTCACAGATCCTGTTACGCCTATAACTGTTGGGAAATAAGGGACTAGTGACGGCGCCGATTAAGTTGTGGAACTTTCCACCGCATCCAATACACTTATTGGTAGTAACGTACTTCAAATCATATGTGAAGATAAAATCGCTGCTTTTATGATTGTGTAACAGCATGTATCTGCCAGTTGAAAAGACAGGATAGTTGTCCACGGAAAGTCTGTCTATTCTGGTGAGTTCTTGCCTGCTAGTGTCGTTTCCGTCAAATATTTTGAGTAAAGCATTAACGGCCCAGTAATTCGTTGTTAGAGCACGGCCCTGTGCCTCGAAAGCACATTTATCTCTTGGCCCTGCACTTGGTCTTTCTGCGGTCGTATCAGATTAGCATGCCATTGGATTATAAGAATTAGGAAATAGAAAGTGCAAGTTTGAGCTACCTTTGCCCAAGAAAGGGTGCTGTCCCAGGGTAGGTGCTGTCTCAAGATGGGTAAAGAAAAAGTATTGAACTGTCTGATTTCCACCGCGGCAGTGTTTTATAATAGACGTAATTGGGCTTACTGGGCAGCCTGGTAGCTCGATATGAAAGACACGACGTGCTGGTGGTGACGCGGCGCTGTGGGGGTTTTATTTGTGTCGTAGCCAGGATCTTAGAATTGATTACTTCCTGATGTAACCCACATACACAAATACAAACATTTCATTAAATCGATAATATTTACATAATATATTGTTAATATTATGGAGGATTTATGTACATAAATAAGACACAGATAAAAAAGGTTATTAGTATTTTTATTTAGCCCTGTATACGAATATAAAGATTAAGTATTTTGTTTCATTATAATACAAATAAATACAACTTCCTCGTTAACTGTAGCTTAAGGTTGTGTTAGTTATATTTGTGCACATCAAGTAACCTACCCAAGTAATCGTAAGGCCTTACAAGTAATCGAATAGTACCTGACTCGTTCGATTCTCGTGTATTTTGAAAGACCAGAAATAAGTCCGTTAGTGAAGTGGGACCCAGATTTTCCCTAAATGAGTTTAACATATTTCAGTGCATGTATGAAGTCCAGCAAGTAGACCCCTCCCGTAACTGTTACTTTAAATACTTCCTATTTCGAACTCCTTGTTACTTACGTTGCAATCTATTTGACTGGCTAACCTACACTGGGCTAGTTCGCTGAAATACTGTAACGGTCATTGTCCTTTGTGAGTCTATGTCAAGGTCGTATCGATTCCAGAGATAGGGTGGAGCTTCCGATGCACCCTCCCAATTGTGTATGTGTGAAGCTTGTTGCACCGCTATCGCCTCACTCGCCTGCAAGCCTGGTAGCTTGATATTGGAAAACACGTGACGCTGGTGGACGCGCAGATCTGAAGTTTTTTATTAGTGTGCAAATTTATTTTCAAATGATAATCAAATCTATCTAATATAACTTGAAAATAAATTTTCAAAACCATTGTACAAAGATCGAAGTGCATACTGGTATAAACTGATCTCCTCACTGGAGTCATGGTCACAAATCACCTTTGTGATAACTTTCTACACCTTAATTAATACAAACTTGTAAACCAAACCTACAAAAATATTTAATATTTTAACAGTTTACGGTAACATAATAAACGCCCAGAAGTTGACGGAACGAGCACATTAATTAGCAGAAGATTTTCATTATTATAAACACTATAGGTCGTTAAAAAGACAGGCACGGTAAGCATATCAAAATGATAAGAGATACCTCTTTTCTATACACCTGGGTGTATACGTATCCACAATTAATTATTGTTCAAAGTCCGGACTTTATTAATTGTGTATTACAGAAATAATTATTATCCCGTATATTATTTGAACCTACAATATGACGCGAGGCGAGGCAACTGATGTCTCGCTGTGCCATCCGTGTCATCAAGTGACTCAAGACCATATTTAACTACTAATATAGTGCACTTTTAACAAGTAAGATAAATTAGTACACCGTCGGATTTTGTCTACTTTAATAGTAGACGAAATTACAAGAAGAAAAGAAAGTAATTTGTATAAAAATGTTTTATCCAGCTTCCGTCATACCGTTATACGCTGTAATAAAAAGTTTGAAAACGTTGAATATTCTACCGTTTTGGTATAAAAGCATGGAATTAATAAGTACGTACGTAGTGTTGTTTTTGGTAAACTGAATATAAATGTCATTGTAGAAAAAGTATATTTTAAGTATCTGTGGTTTTGTCTGTAAAAAAAAAATATGCCTTTGCAAAAATGTCATGTCTTTATTGCTCTCAGCTTAATTAAATTACTCCTCGCCTAAATTAATCCTCTTAGTCTTATTCATTTTCGCCCATAATATACTATAGGTTATGGGCCCAGTAAAGACGCGAAAGTATTTATAAAGTAAATACTAAATTCCACGCAAAAATTTTCGACATCATAGGAAAATTCGGCTGTCATTTGTTTTTTCCTCTACGATGGCTACGAGCTCCACATCCTACCATGTACCGGCTCTGTCCATTGAGAAACTAAAAGGGATCGACAACTACAGTTCATGGAAGTTTATGATGCGGATGATTTTGATACAAGAAGATTTATGGAAATGTGTGGAAAACAAGGAAGTTGACACTAGAAAACAGCAGAAGGCAATGGCAAAAATTGCTTTGGCAGTTCAACCAGCAGTCATTCCACACATACGTAATGCAAAAACTGCATATGAGGCTTGGAGCAATTTGACGAAAGCCTATGAAGACAAAGGATTATGTCGCAGGCTGGGGCTCCTCAGAACATTGTTTTCGACAAAATTGAATGAGAGCGAAAATATGGAGAGCTACATCAACAAAATCACCATTGGAGGATGATTTTATAGCTGTGATTATGTTAAGCGGATTGACGTCTGATTATGACCCGCTAATAATGGCAATGGAAAATTCGAATGTGAAACTTTCCAGTGAAATAGTGAAAGGAAAGTTGTTGCAGGAGAACATCCGTAGAAGTGACAAGGATGAGGCTGTCTCTGCATTATTTGTTAGAAAACAACCAAGATGTTACAGATGCAAGAAAGTAGGACACCTGATTAAGGATTGTCCTAAGTCCGGTTATAAGAAAACTGAGAAAACCAATACGGATAAATCTAAGGCCCTACTAGTTGCGCTGTCTGCGAACATCAAGCATGGTTTGTGGTACATCGATAGTGGTGCTACAGGACACATGTGCGGGGACAAAAGCATCATGAGTGATTTTGTGTGTGACAGAAAGCCAATAGAAGTGAAAATAGCAAATGGTGATAAGTTGTACACTGCTGCAATAGGTTCTGTTATAGTTTCCATGAGAAATGGTGATGTAAAGACAATAAGTAATGTTCATTATGTACCAAACTTGGCAGCAAACTTGTTATCTGTTAGTGCTATGGTTGGCAAAGGGCTGAAAGTGGTGTTTAGTTCTGGTATTTGTCAAATTTATGACAAGAGAACTGTGATAGCTACAGCCACGTTGCGTAATGGTGTCTATCAGCTAGACACTGTAGAAACAACTACTTTATGTAATTTAACTATGAAATGCGATGCCTCTCCTAAACTTGCAGATTCTAGTTGTGCTGAGACTGACAAGAAGCTGACAGTCAATGAGCCAGTTGTAAGTGAAGAAGGTTCAGCAGCAGTGGCTGTGCCTGCTGTCGTTGAGAAGGAAGAAAGTGCTTCTCAGCAGGTATGGCATCGTCGTCTTGCGCACCTTAATCATCGTAGCATGGAGTTATTGAAGAAAGGTATGGTTTCGGGCATTTTATATAATAATGATAGTTTTCAAAAATGCGTATCATGTATTGAGGGAAAGCAGACTCGTACAACTTTTCCTAGAAAGTCTTTTAAAAGAGCTACAGAAGTTCTAGAGTTGGTTCATTCTGACCTGTGTGGTCCGATGCCTTCTAAATCATTTAGTGGAGCAAAATATTTTGTGACATTTATAGATGATTACTCTAGAAAGACGTTTGTTTATTTTCTGAAAAGGAAAGATGAGGTTAATGATACATTTAAAGCTTGGAAAGTTCTAGTAGAAAATCAGACTAACAAGAAATTAAAGATGATAAGGAGTGACAATGGGGCTGAATATAGTAATTTGACATTTCAGAAATTTCTGAAAGAGTATGGAATCGTACACCAGACAACAGTTCCATACTCTCCACAACAAAATGGAGTTGCAGAGCGTGCTAACAGAAGCATAATGGAGAAGACACGGTGTATGCTTCAAGAGGCAGGTCTTGGACAGGAATATTGGGCCGAAGCTGTGAACACCGCTGTCTACCTCAAGAATCGTTCTCCGACCATAGCTGTCAGAGGGTGCACTCCAGAGGAGAAGTGGACGAAAAATAAGGTATCCATTTCACATCTGCGTACATTTGGTTGCATTGCGTATACACATGTACATAATCGAACAAAGCTAGAACCCAAAGCTAAGAAGTATATTTTCGTAGGCTATTGCGAAAATACGAAGGGCTATAGATTATTAGACCCTAAACGTCCGAAAAATTGTATAAAAGCTCGAGATGTTACATTTATTGAAAATAAATTTATTAGAGAGGACAATGTGTCAAATGATGATAATAATTGTAATGAGTCTTTCACACAAGTAACTGTGGAAGTGAAAGATGACACAGAACTTTCTACAGAACCATTTACTGCCGAAAATATCTCAAATGAGGTACAGTCTGATGACACAACTTTAAATCAGCCTGAACTAAGGGATAGTATGACAACAGTAGATGACTTTAACAGCGATGAAAGCTTTTATTCAAATAATACTGCGGATGAAACCTATGTTCCTGAGGAAGACACTGATTCTGACAGTGATTCCATGACGGCTCATCTCGTCAGAGGAATATCCCGTACCAGTGACGACGATGAACCACAGACAATACACGAGGCGCTGAACAGTCTAGAAGCAGACGGCTGGAGACAGGAAATAAAAGATGAGTATAACTCGTTTATTGTCAACAAGTGTTGGACACTCGTAGATCGAGTAAATGGTCAGAAACCTGTGAAATGTAAATGGGTATTTAAAAAGAAACTGGATTCCAATGG
Organism: Catocala sponsa; assembly: GCA_963564715.1. Lineage (NCBI taxonomy): Eukaryota > Metazoa > Arthropoda > Insecta > Lepidoptera > Erebidae > Catocala > Catocala sponsa. The sequence continues at coordinate 30,338,262 of OY751327.1, forward strand.
TGAACTCATTAAATACAAGGCTAGACTAGTGGCCAAAGGATTCACGCAGCGATATGGAATCGACTACAATGAGACTTTTTCTCCTGTCGTTAGATATTCAAGTATTAGAACACTCTTAGCTGTGGCTGCGAGATATAACATGGATATTCAACATCTAGATGTTAAGACAGCTTTCCTTAATGGTGATATACAAGAATTGGTATATATGGAACAACCTTGAAGGTTTCATAACAAAAGGCAGTGAGAACAAGGTTTTCAAGCTAAATAAAGCATTTTATGGCTTAAAACAAGCAGCAAAAGCTTGGTATGAGAAAATAAATAGAGTTTTTTGTGACAAACTAAGGTTTAAAAGGTCATCATTAGAAGCATGTGTCTATTATAAACAAAGTAATGATAAACTTATAATAATAGCACTATACGTGGATGACATTTTATTAATGTCAACTCCTGACACATGTCAGGAAATAATTGATATAAAAAGTAAACTAAAAAGTGAGTTTGAGATTACAGATTTAGGGCCAGCTGAGCATATCCTAGGAATGAAAATCTGTAAATATGAAGATAAGATAACACTGAGTCAAACTAACTATATAGAGAAAGTGTTAAAAAGATTTCAAATGGAAGATTGCAAGCCAGTAGCGACCCCTATGGAGACTGGAGTGAAACTTGAAAGATCAATCATTATTGACGAAAATGCCAAATATGATTACAGAAGTTTAATAGGATCGCTGATGTACATTGCAGTAGGAACAAGACCAGATATTGCTCACGCAGTCAGCTATTTGAGTCAGTTCAATGATTGCTACAATAAAACACACTGGAAATCAGCAAAGAGAGTACTTCGCTATTTAAAAGTCTCAAAAGAATTATGTTTGAATTTTAAAAAGGCTGAAATAAGCATTACTGGATTTGCAGATGCTGACTGGGGAAGGAACGAGACAGATAGAAGATCCTATACAGGTTATGTGTTTCAGGTTGGTGAATCTATAGTTTCATGGGAAAGCAGAAAGCAGAGAACAGTGGCGCTGTCAAGTACTGAAGCCGAGTACATGTCTCTCTCAGATGCATGTAAGGAAGCTCTGTTTATTCAAAACTTTTTACACGAAATACTAGGTAAACTGTGTAAAGTTATAGTTTTTAATGACAATCAGTCGGCTCAGAAGCTTTGTAAGAATACTATGTTCCATGCTAGAACTAAGCACATAGATATCCGCCACCACTTTATTAGGGAACATATTTGTAATGGCTGCATTGATGTTAAATTTTTATGCACTAAAGAAATGTTAGCAGATTTGTTGACCAAGCCATTGACAAAAGAAATACATAATAAGTTTGTTATGCAACTAATGTTAAAATGCTGAAAATTATTTAGGATGTCTAGTTTGGTATTTATTAGTTATGTTTTGTATTTCTTTTATAGACTAATATTCGTTTAAGGGATAGTGTTGTTTTTGGTAAACTGAATATAAATGTCATTGTAGAAAAAGTATATTTTTAAGTATCTGTGGTTTTGTCTGTAAAAAAAAAATATGCCTTTGCAAAAATGTCATGTCTTTATTGCTCTCAGCTTAATTAAATTACTCCTCGCCTAAATTAATCCTCTTAGTCTTATTCATTTTCGCCCATAATATACTATAGGTAGTACAACAGGAAATCTCACTGTTGTCGATAATGCGCGCCGAGAGAACTAACCATATGGCACTCATGGACGGATTGCCTATATCTTTACGTACTCGGCGAATAAAATAAAAAATAACTATTGACCAATGAGACCATGTTATGAACATACAACTCTTTTGCGCTAAGTCTATCGCAACTGTAACGTAAATATGATAAAACATAATTTTTAGAACAGTCCACGTTACTGATACTGATTAAAAAGTGTGACAAGGACACATCAAGGTGAAGTGATGTCTTTTTTGGCACCATTCGATTTCTTTTATGGTTATCTATGTAGACATCGCGAGTCTCACTATATGCGTTATTTGAGTTAATTGAACAGTGAGTGAACTTTTCTTTTGTACGCGTAGTATGTTAGTTCCATGTAGAAAAGTTAAACTGGCTGAAGTCGTGTCTCTGCTGCTTGTGTCTATTGTGTAAATGTTTGTAAGCTTCCTGCGCAGGATATAAATAGTGCGAAGTAGAAATTCCCAATTACTTTTTTGTTGGCTCGACCCGTGATTCGAACCCGATACCTCATGATTAGCTGCCGCGGTGGCAACAAAGTTGAAATATTTCATTGCGTTGGGGACGTACATACGTTGAAGTACCAGGCCACCAGTCTAACGTGGAGATGACCCTGAATTTAGCTGCTGACATTTTCTATATTATTATGTATCTATAACGTAAGTTTTATGTACAACGGCCACTCATACAATATTTCTCTCCATAACTGCCTCCCTGCACTTTTGACAATGATAAAAATGAGTACGTGTTTGTTGTATGTTCATTGACATATTGTTATAAACGTCTTTTTTATTCCCTTATCTGCGATTAGATTTCTAATCAAAATCAGATGCATTGGAAGATAAGCAAAGTTGCTGTTGACACTCTTTAATTTAGGAATATAAGTATAAAGTTCAAATAAATATAATGGTGTAAGCTTAATAGGTTTCTTAGCAATATTTTGTATGTTTCTTGATCTTTCTTTAAATTGAATGCTGTTTATATCCATGTTATTGGAAGTAGTCTAAAGATAGTTCTATAACAATACAATAGATAAAGCATAGATGCAAAACACAGAGGCAAAGGAGATAGCCAATTTTCTTAGGGCACTCTGCCTAGCATCTAAAAATGTATGTACATTTACGAATTTTGCTTCATTTTAAATTTAGTATGCTCTGATATTAACTGTAAAAGTAACATAATCCACTAACTTCAGATTTCTTAGATATTAACAAAAACATATTTTGGTTATGAACCTACTCGGGCTCATAAATATAATGGAATGATTAAGTACCTACCTATGACATGTATAATTGGATAGACTCTTGATAAAAGGTTAGGAAGTGTCATATAGGATTGCAAAGTGTTAAAATAAAAACAAAATCTGAATAACTTTTTAATGAAATATTTAATATTCAAAAATTCTAACAAAAATATTGTCTAAAAATGATGCTGGTGGAGTAATATTGGTCTGATGTCTTGCCCAGCCTAAATACATAAGTTATACAAAGTTAGGTATTACATAAAATTATCTATTATAACATCTATTAAATACACAATGGGCAGACGTATTTGAAGCCCGCTTATAGTAAGGTAATGTTATTAGAGTAGAACTACGAGTTGGTGGTAAAATAACCGGTGGAGGTAAGATGAGGGCCTCTGGTGATGGTGAAATTACATTTCCATTTTGTATATTATCTGCAGGTTCATCAGTTTCTTCTCGAGATTAATCTTGATGTAATTGTCTATTAGCCCTCAACCAGCAGGGATGACAAACATAGTTCCTTGTTATTCCCTAAAACAAATAATGTTGACCTGTAACTAATATAGCTTGTGATAGCTTAATGGTGTAAATGATACATAGAATTTAAAGTCTTAATGTCTTCTCGGTCTTGAACTTACATACATATAATAATTTATCACTTTTCATATAAGGTGAAAGAATATCATATGACAAACTCTTGCAAATGCCTGTAAGTTATTTATACTAAATCAATATCTTTGGACATCTCACATAAAGCCATCTGTTCCCAAGCTAACTCTGCTTAGTTTGAGGTGTAATGTATAATGCGAATAATATTTTAAAATACATACATTATATTATCTATATAACTATGTCTTAACATGCTGACGCAGAACAAATACTTGTAGTAATTATGCAAATATTTGACAAGAGACAACATTGGGAATCGAACCCACAACCTTCAGCTTAACAGTCAGGGTGGTTCTATCCATTGGAACAACAAGCCATAATGCTCTCAAAGGTGTGTGAAGTCAGGCAACCTGCACTGGCTAATGACATAGGCTATAGTCTCATTTCACTTACCTATTATTAGAAAGGGCCCACTGGAAAATTTTTATTTTTTGATAATTACTTATATTTGTAGTATTTTCATACATCATGAGAAATTATAACTGTTATATATGATGAAAATCATAACTGAAATCTTGCAGTAAAAGAAAATTGCATTAAAAGTGGTGTCTCTGGACCAATAATGTGATGTATTATTTTATGTCCCTTACTGATCGGCCACAACCCAGGCACACCATAGTGTGGCCCAGCATTCTATGATTGGCACCTTCTGAAGTTAGCAGCAAGAAGCATGAGTGACAAATATGTCCATCTTCTGGAAGCTGAAAGGCAAAGTAGATTATGAGAGTATACATATATCAACATTTTATCAATTGTAATGTGAAGAAGGTTCTAAATAAATACTTCTTTAAATATTTAAAGGTGAAAATCAATTGTTTAAATGGAAATAATAATTGATTCTACAAATTATTAGATAAATATGTTTTATGTATATAAACGCTTTCATAATTTATTTTAAATAAGCACATACCTGAATTGTTTCCCATTGCACAAGCATTCTTTGGAAAGGCATGTCTAACTAAGACACAATATGTCTTCTTAGCCGTCCCATACTCATTGTAAACAGTTAGTTGACAATGTCCAAAGCGTAAGCACAATGAAGTCCTTATTAATTAGCACTAGATAATCGTTGGACAATGGAATCAGTCCGTGTAGAATACCAAATACCAATGGTCGTTATGGAGAAAAGATAATTGCACAGTTTACAAACAAAAATCAAAACCACGCGAAAGTTGCGAGTACAAATGTTTTTTGTTTGACATTAATTCAATTAATTGTCACATTTGGTGACAATTAATTGAATTAATGTCAAACAAAAAAAAAGGCAGCCGGCGGATGTCGTGTGATTGTCCAGCCTGTAATGTCGTTCCGTTTTGTTATTGCAAGAAAAAAGTTATTTAAAGCAATAATATTTCATAGCATTCGAGTGTGTTTTTTTTATTAAGATTACGATAATGAATAATTATAATCATTTTACGGTCCAAATAATTTTTAACGTAACTCTGATGGAACATTTATTATAGCTTTACAGGGAATGGAACGTTTCTTCAAAACGGGTGCGCTATCTCGATACGCCGGCAACGCAGAACAACTATTTATGTTTAAATATTTATTCTGAAGTTGTACAAAAATATAAATAGACTTGTAATTTTCAGTTTTATTTTTATTTATATATAATTAGGCGTCTATTAATGTACATGTACATGTATCCCACTGACAACCTAGGCAGAATCTGTCCATGTCCATTCAATCCTTGATGTAGGACGATGAATACCTTAATTGGCAAAGCGACAAGGTTCAATTCGTCCTTTATAGATTTTCTTTTGCCTCGTTTATAAATTAAAAACAATGCTCATAGAATAAATCTTAAAATATGTAACTTCTATATAATAATGATCCAATATTCTTATCTTAGGTACCAGAGTTTCGTAATTCAAATGCTTAAAATTTTTATTGTGTATCGTATTTAATTTAAGGCTTTGTGTACATTTATGTTTTTGAAAATAAACATTTTATCGATCGATAAATCTTTATACATATACATATTATGTATCAATGAAAACCTGTACAATATAGTGCCTGCGTTCAAAATAAAATTGTGCTAGTTAGTATCTTCACAATCCTATAGGTTATGTATATCAAAGGATTCTGATAATAACAATCAGTACTTTAAACCTAATATCAAAACAAAAATGATTTTTTTATAATATATTCTATTGACCTTTGACATTGACCGCCAAAATCAGCAGACAAATACTAGTAGTATTGACATAGTTACCAGTACCTGAGACAGCACTATGCAATAAACAAGGATATCGTGTGGTGTGGAGACGACCCTGATGCACCCTCCCCATTCCGCGCATCCATATAGTCTAAGAGCTAACACCATCGTCAAGTTAAGAATTTGAGGCAGACTAGATGTATGAACGTATGACCAATCTTGAGTTCGATTCGATCTTCGGTGAGCGGCTAATACATCTAATGTTAAATCTGCCAAGTGCCAACTATCCTGACAAGTTGCAGATGTCTATATGATAGATTGTGACTGGGGACTCATACATTGGTCAAACGAAGAGAGGTATATACACATACATAGCTGATGTTAAATATTAACGCTTCATAAAGTTTGCTGTGTGTGACCACGTGCAATAGGGGACTATTATCTGAAGTATGACAGACCACATATATTCGCAAAAGAACACCAACACCTACCCAGTATCCACAAGGCTATTAAAATTACACCACCAGCAGAAGGTATGACCGATCTTAAGCTCCTGTGTTTGATAATCGTTCGGATCTTCGTTGGCGGCTTATATATCTAATGTTAAAGCTGCTAAGTGTCCTCACAAGATGCAATTGTTGACTTTTGACTGTCATACAAATGTGAAACTAAGGGAAGCATAGAGCGTCTGACGCAGACAAGACCTAAAACATAGCTGGTTAAAATGTGGGTCCATCTATTTACCTATTTCAATAATATGATTTAGTATAGGGCTTTCACAAATAAATTTAATTTGTTAGCAATAAACTAAATCTTATTATTTATGGTTAAAATTCACTTTAACTATAAAAATATACAAATAAACGTAGCATTTTCTGCCAGCTGGCTAAGTAATCTTGGCAACATTAAAACACAGAAAAAATTTGAAACTTACCTACATAATTTTCTCTGTTAAAAGCGTAGCTCTCAGACTATAAAATATGAGATGATGCAATGAAACCTCTGCGGATATCTAATAGCCTGGTAGTAGCTAGTAGCGAGAGGTCACACCGCGTAGCTCGGTGCTGCTTGGAACGCGTTTTAGCGAACTGGGTTATAAAACGTTTAAATGAATTTCCTCGTTGCTTCCAGAGGCAGTTCCTAAGAATGTCGCCTTTGTATGTCAACAATAAAAGGTTAGCTAATTAAATTATTAGCAAATTGTAGTATTGTTGGCATTATTCTGAATTTGATATGGCTTTAAAATCTGATGCCGCTATATACATATTATAATATGCAAGATTAGTTATTAAAGCAGCGCATATATAACCAAATTCTAGCTTACTTAATCGAAAAGATTTTTTATTTTATATAAACCTTATCGTTGCACCGATTTATGCCAACTCTTCATTCTCATTGTTGCCTGGTACTGAGGTATAGACTGGAACATCAAAATATTTTTTTATTATACTATATTTTAACACAGTCTGCCTCGGTGAAAGAGCGATAGTGCATGCAGTCTCGGATTTGAAGTTGAACCGAGTTTTCATTGGCAGCACGGATTCTGGTACTGTGCCCGGTAAACGACAATAGTCTCGGCCTAAATCAAATATTAAAAATAAAGAAATCGTATTATAAAGATTAATTTATCGTAGCGGACATAGTGGGTCCTTGTAGTTAGTTCGTAGCTTAAATGTATTTAGCTTAAGACTGCACCGATCGAAATGTGCCAAAACAGGTGGTTAAGTGAATAAAATCAACACTTTTTGTTTACAAAATTACGTAAATTTGCACGAAAAATGCAAAAACGTAAGCTCGTGTTACGAGTTTTTTAGACTACTAGCAGTCGCCTAGTGCTCGAAATTCGACCAAAGTTTGCCTGTAAGATATTGCTGATGTATATGTCATTATATATTGATTTACAGAGTGTAAGGGAAACGCTTCCGAAAACGAAGACTGGTGGTAGTGCTAGTACGTGTTATTTTGTTCGGACAGCCAAATAAAACGGATATCAAAAAGAAAATAAATTTAATTCCCTTTTTAGAAGGAACTGCAATGTACATAATTAAATTGCACAGCTGACGCTAGTGGTCAATGATTCGCGCGCTACGTCACGAGTAGGCATAACTACCGACATGCACAGCGGCCGTCGCTTGCGCCGCCGCGCCGACTGCATTTTTGTTATTAGATTCTATCTCTAGAAGATTAATTATTATTAAAAGCTAGCTCAAATTTAGATACCTTGAAATAATCCCTGTGACCCATAAAGGACCACCTAATAATTTTAGTTATTCTTGATAATAAATTTCAATTCATCGGCCGACTTGATGCAATATTCAGTAAAAGTTATTCTAGTTAGATCCCTAGATAGGAGTCGACCCTGCCAAGTGCCACGGCATACATTTAGGTAGGTTCTGAGATTTTTTAGTTTTGATTATAAGCGTTACTAACCCCGACACGGAGACATTAAAAACTTATTATCGCGCTTATTATTTTGCACTTCTATTAATGAATTCCAAATAATACCTACTTGATGCCGACGAGTGCAAGCCAAGACCTAAAATCACACAAATAACATCACACCTTTATGTTTAGGTACTTTACAAGTTTTACCAGAATTGTAGGCTGTTTATGATGACACTGATGACACATTTTAATTTAATTAAACCATCTCTTATTTTAAACACTACGCGGTTATTAAAATAGTATTAATAAACGAAGTTACAATGCCTATCAACTGTTCTTCTACTCGTTACTCGCAACCATCAACAACGACAACATCATGGCGGCGGCGCGGCGCCGCGGTGACTCTCAGTCACCGCGCATGCGCACAATGGATTGCGCCTGAGCCCTGCAGTGATTAGATTAAACAGACGCGTCGATTAAAAAAATGCAGTATTTGACCTACAATCGATTTTATAAGCAGGTACGTAAAAAACAACCCCAAAAGTAATCGTCCACGATCAATGGTGGTGCAACTAACTTCTCCGAGAATACGTGATACGTTCCTAGCATCTACTATTAAGTTTAACAAGGCTAACCCTGAAAACAAATTGAACAGTACACATCTTGGCTATTCTGGACCTAAGAATGCCATATTCGTTGCTGAACATCTTTCCTCTACAAACAAGGCCCTACACGCCGCCGCAAGGATTAAAGCAAAGGAACTTGGATATCAATTTGTCTGGGTTAGGGGTGGTCGAGTTTATATGCGTAAAACACAAGAAGCGGAGCATATTCTAATTAGGAACATGGACACACTAAACAAATTAGTTTTATAGAATTCGCCTTAAAACGCTTTAAAAGCAATATTGTTTCATATGTGTTAAATTCGCGGGCGTTAACTTATATTATCAAAATACAAGAAGGTTACGCACAAAAACTCATAGTTTCTATCGCCAATTATGTACGGCAAGCTATGATATTGTGATACTAACTGAGACGTGGTTAAATAGTACTGTTCTTAGTTCTGAGTTATTCGACAACAGATACATAGTATACAGAAGAGATAGAGACGGTAGAAAAAAAGATGGCGGGGGCGTATTAATTGCTATATTAAAAACAATAAAATCTAAACGAATGATCAACTGGGAAAGCCAATGTGAGGACATTTGGGTCACAATAGAGGTAACCACCATGAATTCTGTTAGTCGAATAGCTCTGTGTGCAATATACTAACCACCGCCTGTATTGCGCTCAACTTTGGAAAACTTTTTGGACTCTTGTAGTGCCATATTGGAGCGGTCAGGCTTGCACACTTGTATTGTCGGTGATTTTAATTTAAGTAGTATTCAGTGGAACTTAGTAGGTGACTCAGCTAATGGTTACTCTCCCCCTGGTATAAGCCACGTTTTATTAGATTTTACTTACATACATAAATTAGTGCAACTCAACAACATTACGAATACTATGGGACGTATTTTGGACCTCGTTCTAACTGACTTGCCGTCCTGTGAAGTCACTGCCGTGCAATACCCCCTTAGCAATATTGATCCTGTATACCCTCCCATCGTGATACTCTTAATGTTTAATACTGATTCCAGGCTTCCCTATAACTCTCAAAACACAAGACCTAATTTTTTTAAATTCAATTATGATAACGTATGTAAAGATCTAAATGAAACAAATTGGAATAATTTATTCAAAAGTGCCTCTGATGTTAATAAAATGCTGCATATTTTTTATCATAGGATTAATACCATTATTAAGCTACATGAACCTTTAATCAAACCAACATCTCAACGTAAAAAATATCTTCATTGGTTTAGTAAAGAATTAATAAGAGCCATAAAAGAAAAAGAGAAATGAAGAGCCCGGTACAAAACATATAAAAACCCCAAGGATGCGCTTGAACTTAAATTATTGGGCAAACGGTGTTCTAGCTTGGCAACTAGCAGCTATAATAAATACATAGGGAATATAGAGAATGAGATTGCCAAAAATCCAGAGCGATTTTGGACTTATATTAAGGACAAAAGGGGTGGTTCTAGTTCATTCCCCAGTACAATGACAAATGACACCGTGGTTACATCTGACGGTTTTGAAATATGTGAAATGTTCGCTTCATAATTTGCCTCTGTTTTTACTGATTCGAAAGTGTCTCAGCGTTGCTCTGCCTCAGATTACTTACACAATATGAGGAATAACAGTCTTCCACTTACAGCTCCCATGATAGATCGCGACTGCCTCCTACAAAAACTTGAATCATTGGACCGTCGTAAAGGTGCTGGACCCGATGGCATTCCTCCAATATTTATTTCTAAGTGTGCTCCTGCCTTAGTATCGCCCCTATTAGAAATATTAAATAAGTCACTTATTATGGGCATTTTTCCGAACTCTTGGAAAACGGCAAAGGTCATTCCTATCTACAAAAGCGATGATAATACCAATGTAAAGAACTATAGACCTATCTCGATTTTGTCTGTTTTCGCCAAAGTTTTTGAATCCCTGATCTGTCCCTACATTAGTTCCCCATCTTAAGCTTTACTTGAGTGACTCACAACACGGATTCGTTAGTATGAGGTCTACCAATACAAATTTAGTAACTTTTAGTGAAATGTTGACGAGCGCCGTTGACCGCGGGCATCAAGTAGATGTTATTTACACAGATTTTTCCAAAGCGTTTGATCGTGTCCCGCACTCCACCCTTCTACATAAGTTATCAGCGTACGGAATCACTGGTACTTTACACAGCTGGCTTAAATCTTACCTAGAACATCGTCTCTCTTTTGTTGCGGTCAACGGCTTTCAGTCAAACATGTATAGGGCAACCTCTGGGGTTCCCCAAGGACCCCATGTCGGCCCTATTTTATTTAACATTTTCGTTAACGATATTCCACAGTTCCTTTTGCATTCGGATTGTTTTATGTATGCAGATGATCTTAAATTTTCTAGAATTATTCAATCAAGTGATGACGCGGCATTGCTTCAGAGAGATGTAGATGCGCTTGTCAAATGGTGTAGGGATAATGATATGGGCTTAAATATTAATAAATGCTACCACGTGAAATACTCGAGAAAAAAAAACTGTTATCGTCTGTTTACAGAGTGGGCTCAACAGTTATCCAAGAGGTGAACCAAATTAAAGATCTAGGGGTTACATTCGACAAAATGTTAACATAACATTGCACCTGGATTGCAAGTTTCCTGCAGAAGCGTCGTATTCGGGTCCTTTGCGACGGTCGCGCTTCCAAATTTATGCAGGTCAATGCAGGAGTGCCTCAGGGTTCTGTCTTATCCCCTACGCTCTTTCTTCTGCATATCAATGATATGTTGAATCTCGGCAACATACATTGTTATGCGGACGACAGTACCGTGCATGGGCGATATCTCGGACATCCTGGGGCCAAACAGGCTGAGGTTGAGGGGAAAAGGCAGAATCTTGTCGTTGAACTTGACCGGACCTTGGACCACATCTATGAATGGGGTGCCAAGAACTTGGTCGAGTTCAACGCCAAGAAGACCCAGGCATGCGCGTTCTCAACAAAAAAGTCTCCGTTCCTTCCCCTCCCTTCTCTGAAGAACACTCCACTGGTGATACGTGACAGTCTCTCCATCTTAGGTATGGATCTTTGCCGCTCCCTTAATCAGAAAACCTATATCGAGAGCGTCATTAAGCAAGCTTCGCGAAAACTCGGAGTTCTGAACAGGGTGAGGCGGTTCTTCACGCCTGGGCAACTGTGCCTATTGTATAAGGCACAAGTGCGCCCTTGCGTGGAGTACTGTTCTCATCTTTGGGATGGCTCCGCGCAGTACTTGCTGGACGCTCTCGACCGGTTACAGCGGCGGGCTGTCCGTATCATCGGAGATCCAGAGGTCACGAGTTCACTGGAATCTCTGCAACTCCGTAGAGACATTGCCTCATTGGCATGTTTCTACAGAATATACCACGGGGAGTGCTCTGAAGAGTTATTCCACCTTATCCCGCCCTCCCCTTTCCTATCCAGAACAACGCGTGCTGGGCTCAGATACCATCCTTACAGGGTAGAGTCGATTAGAGCGCGTACCAAAAAGTTTGGGTCCTCATATCTCTGCCGAACGACCAAGGCATGGAATTCTCTGCCAAGGCACGTGTTTCCTTCTTCCTTCAATCCTGGGTTCTTTAAGCGGGGCGTGAAAAAGCATCTTCTCAGGCCGTCAAAGTAGAGACCTCAACATCGCCTCGGCTACTGTGGGGGCGATGTGGAGGCCACTGCTCTTAGACCACACGACTGCTTACCATCAGGTGGAGTGTGGTCATTTTGACGAGCAAAATAAAAAAAAATAAAAAAAAAATTTGTTGCTCATATCGAAAAGATTATCAAAAAAGCTTCTAAAATGTTAGGCTTTGTTATTAGAAACGCCGCTGGATTCAAGCGAAGCAGTACAAAAATACTGTTATACAACTCTATGGTGCGTAGAGTCTTGGAATATTGTGGCACAGTCTGGCGGCCTCATTATGCCACCCATAATCTTAGGCTGGAGCGTATTCAAAAAAGATTTCTGTGGCATTTAGCTTATTCATCTGGCATAGCTAAAAAGAAACGTTCCTATGAAGCTAGACTTTCACACTTTGAGATGATGTCCTTGGAAAAACGTAGAAGTATTTCCGACTCTATTTTTCTATATAAAGTACTCCGTGGCAAAATAGACTGTCCCCAAATACTTTACAGATTCTCTTTTCGTGTTCCTGCTAGATATCCACGTGCCCGTATTACTCCCCTGCATCCTCCTCTACGTAGAACAGTGTTCGGTGCTAGCTCAGTAATCCCCCGCCTGTGTAGACTGCTAAATAGTTACAGTGATCTTGTTGATGTGCACTCTGACTCGCTTGGTAGGTTCCGCAGAATAGTTTCTGATAATGTTTAAAATTTATTATAGTTATGTAATCACATTATTTTTGGTCTATGTACATTTAATTTTAAAGAATATAATGTGTTTAATAATGTACTTAGTTTACTCAATGTTAGTATTAATTGTTTTAATTTTGCTTTGTATTTAAAGTTTGTCCCTATAGTTGTTATTCATGTTTACTGAACATTTATTGTTAAGTTGTGCATGCTGTGCTTACCTATAAAAGATTGTCACACTCGCTCAGTCTGTTAATCTCAAGTTTTTTAATTTTTAAATTGTATATGTGTGAACAATTGTTGGTTAGCCATTAAAATAAATAAATAAAAATAAATAAATAAATAATGTTATGTATGTCCCCATTTTTAATCTAACTTTTCAATACTTACCTCTTATTAATAAGGACACAATATCGTCTTTTTATTCAGACTTCTAAATAATACATTTATTTTATTCTGACTATTAAGTCTTCTTTCACAAAGGCCGAAATTTAAGAGAGTTCAAAGAATATCGGTTTTTAACTAGCCCGTAATAATTTCTTGTAAGCCATTTAATAATGTTGTCTTGGAAACCATTTATTAGGTACTTTCGAGTAGCCTTTACGGCGTAATTAATAAATTGTTTATTTATTTATTTTTATTAAGAAAACCAACAGCGATACAGTTTGTTTAACAAATCGAGTATAGTACAATTTTATATGGCCAATAACAGGTTTCCCTAAATAACTTAATATAATTAAACAAATTCAGCGTATAAAGGTCACTACTTACAACCTCTTATATAAACATGGAATATAATACAAACTTTGTGAGTTTAGAAATATAAAAAATAAACACACTGGTCATACACATAAGAATAGCAAGAGATGAAATTAAGTTGGGCGTAGTTGCCTATCTTTTAATATCTTTATTAATTGTGATTTCAAAGATTTCTTAGAACAGCAGAAGGGATCAACCTCTTGGAATATAGTGTTATAGGTGCGAGCAAAGCGGGTGAGCACACAGTTACAAGCGCGGTTGGTTGAATGTCGGGGAACATGTAACAATGATGTTTGACGGGCGCGACGTATTGGAGCATTAAATGTAACCTGCGAGACCAATTCAGGGCAGTTCAGATGTCCGTTTAGTATATCATATAAGACACACATATCTATTAGTTTACGCCTATCATTTAAAATAAGAAAATCATACCTCTCACAATTGTGTTGATAGGACAAGGCAGGATTACGGAATCGATAATTAAGATGATTAAGAAACTTTTTTTGTATGCGCTCAAGTTGATTAATGTATATGAGGTAAAAAGGAGACCAAATTGGAGAAGCATACTCAAGTGTGCTGCGTACATAAGAAAAATATACGGTTTTTACTGCTGCTATAGTATTAAACATTTGGCAAGATCTCAGGACAAATCCAAGATTTTTAAAAGCTGTAGCCCCGATGTAGTCAATGTGCTCTCCGAAGGATAATTTGTTATCAAATAATACACCTAGATCACAGACCGCATTTACTTTTATAATTGGGATATCATTAAAATTGTATAAATAATTAAAAGGTTCTTTTTTTAGTGTATAACTAACCATTTGACATTTATTAATGTTGACTGTTATTCTATTTTTTGAGTAATAATCAAGTAAATTATTGAGATCTCTTTGAAGCTCTACACAATCATCAAGGCAGCTAATCTTATGGAATATTTTTTTGTCATCGGCGTACATTAGATGTTTTGAGAATTTTATGGAGTCTGCGAGATCGAACAAGTACGCATTGTAAAAGAGGGGCCCTAAGTGCGATCCTTGCGGAGCTCCACTTGGTATTTTAATGAAATTTGATCGATATCCTCCAACAACTACAGCCTGGGACCTGTTGGTCAGATATGACTGGATCCATCGTAGTAGATTGCCACGTATCCCCAGTCGAAATAGTTTTTTGAGCAAGATGACGTCATCCACACGATCGAACGCCTTTTCAAAATCAGTGTAGATGACATCCACCTGCCCACCCTTATCTGTATTTTTGAGAACAAAGTCCGTAAAACAGGCTAGATTTGATACCGTAGATCGTCGTCTTAAAAAACCATGTTGTGTGTTGGGTATGTGACTCTCTATGTAAGGATATACAACGTTGTAAATAAGCTTTTCAAATACCTTCCCAGCAGTATTTAGGATGGAGATGCCTCTATAGTTTTCTACTTTAGTGCGTGAGCCTTTTTTATGTATAGGAACAATGTTAGCCCTCCTCCATATCTCCGGGAAAATACCCGTCTCTAAAGAACAATTATAAATATACGTTATAGGAAGCGAAATAGATGAAGCGCATCTCTTCCAGAAGATAGGAGGAATACCATCACACTCTGGTCCCTTATCGATCTGTAACGCTTTCAACGCTCTTTCTACCGTAGGTACAGTTACTTGTACGCTCGAAATCAAATCAGTACTCACATCTGGACAAACTATGAAACTGTCGGAACGGCTATTGCAATGATCAAATACACTATGGAAGAAACTATTAAACGCTTCGCAAATATTATGTCCGTCTGAATAGTTAATGTTGTTATAACTTAATGATTTTGGGTAGTTTGAGCCGCCACGCATGGTCTTGATATAAGACCAAAATATTTATAATACATAACATACTGTCTACCTGTCTTGGATTTATCGTACACTGCCATTATTATTTTAAATTATTAAAGTGAGTACAAAATACAATGTAGGTGCCCACCTAGCGGCTAACCTAACGTTAACAGGTACAATAGGTACTACATGTATTTTGTTGATCTATGGTAAGTTGGTAACTTTATTTACGAACGGTTTTGATTTTTGTAACAGTTCTTCGTTGTAATTTGGCCGCGCGGGAGTGAAACATTTGTTAGATTACGCTTTTGCTTGTACAATTGTTATTGTTTAGTTTATTGTTTTTTTTTTATAGTTCGTTATGTTGTTTGTTATTTCCTTAGTTGTTAGTTTATCACTCCTAATCGTTTTAGTTTAGTGGTCGTTGGCTAACAATAATGCCTGAGGCGTATGTGTATAGTGCTCGTGAGTACGGGAATATGTTGATGTGTTTGGGTGAAGCTCCAGGAAATGCTTCTCATGCTCTGAGGATTTACCGCCTTATCTTGATTTTATTAACGAGCATCTAAATGGCGTACTAGATGACTTGCCGCTGGCTCAGTATCGGCTAACGTGGTTCCAGCACGACGGTGCGCCACCACACGCTTATAACGTGTGGTCCGTCCGTGAGCGTCTCACTGAATTATTTAGTGACCGATGGATTGGGTGGCTAGGACCGCACGCATGACCACCTCATTCCCCCGATCTTACACCTTTAGATTATTTTTTGTGGGGTTACGTAAAAGAAACAGTGTTTGATCGGGAGTGTGACAGCTAGTGCTGACGAGATGCGCCGAAGAATAGTGAGCGTCTTCGAAAAACTTCGTGCGAACTGCACTGAAGACCCCACATTAATGCCACCCCGCCTTCACGAGGAGACGCTGCGACGAGCCTCAATTTTTCTGGAGGTGAATGGGGCGCAGTTTGAGCCGCATTTCATAAGAGCACAGTGGATTTAACTAGGTAAGTGGGTTTAAACGAAAACCTTCACCCTACTTAAATACGAACTTGTATTGGCGAGCGCCGCGGCGCGCGGCGCGGCGCGGCGAGCGGGCTAGAGCGGCCTTTGTGATTAATAATACTTATTATCGTGCGCGCTGATACGCGTGGTATTGAACCCGAGTTATGTTTAATGTACATTGCGGCGTTGCAAATTACCAAATTCCAAAAAAATTAAGTATAAGGCAAATTATTATCGGTATTCAATAGTATTTAGATAGAAAAATATTAGCCTTTCGGCTTCGGAAGCGTTCCCCTTACACCCTGTATGTAACCATAGTAACGCGCTTTGACTGCGTGTGTCAAATACATGGTTGTGTGCGTGTAGTGTTTTTTCATTAATTTACATACATACATACATAGATACACGCCTGTTTCCCAGAGGGGTAGGCAGAGACTACGGATTTCCATTTGCTACGATCCTGACACACTTCTCTGGCTTCATTCACTTTCATCACATTCCTCATACACGCCCGTCGGCCTTTGTCCAGAACGCCTCCGATCTGGTCGAGAAACGTTCGCCTAGGTTTTCCTCTTGCGACTGTTCCATTCACACTAGCCTTATAAACTTTCTTAGTCAGTCTTTCCTCGTCCATTCTTTCTACATGTCCAAACCAGCTTAACATACCCTTTTCTATTCTTGTAACTATATCCACTTTCATGCCGCATCTCTCTCTAATCACACTATTTCTTATTCTATCTTTCAGAGTCACACCACATATGCTTCTCAACGCTCTCATTTCTACAGCATTTATTCTGCTCTCATGCTTCTTTTGCCATACCCAACTTTCACTTCCATACATAAGTGTGGGCACTAATAGTCCTCTATGAACAGCCAAACGTGCCTTTTCGGATACATTTCGACTGTTCATAAAAGCGCGTAGGGCTCCATTCACTTTGTTGCCAGCAATCGTTCTCCTTTCAATATCTCCGTCATGATAACCATCCCTTGTAAACAAAGTACCCAAATATACAAACTCTTTCACTTGCTCCACTTTTTCTCCATCAATCATAATATTACACATCGTCACGCACTCTTCCTTTTCAAATACCATTACTTTCGTCTTGCTTACATTTATTTTCATTCCTTTACTCTCAAAAGCACCATGCATAATAGTTACCATCGCCTGCAACTCTTCCGCCGATGACGCAAGTATTACTTGGTCATCGGCATAAAGAAGACATTTGACAAGTAACTCATTCATTCTTAATCCCCATTCACAGTCTTTTAAATCTTTCAAACAATTGTCCATGTATAGGTTAAACAGCCAAGGTGACGCTACACATCCTTGTCTAACACCTTTATCGATGCTAAACCACTCTGTGTAGGTCCCATTTATCCTAACACAAGCTCTGGAATCATCATAAAGAGATTTCAGAGCTCGCGTGAGGTTGCTATTCACTCCATACATGGACAATGCCGACCAAAGTTCATTCCTCACCACTTTATCATAAGTTTTTTCCAGATCCACGAATGCGCAATAGACCTTTTGACCTTTGGCCAAAACTTTTACGGCTATGCTCCGTAAGGAAAAGACCTGATCCGTACATCCCATACCCTTTCGAAATCCCGTTTGTGCATCCCATATTTTCTTGTCGGTTACTTTCACAATCCTTTCAATTAACACTTTTGCATACAATTTACCGACGACGCTGAGCAAGCTAATGCCTCTATAGCTTTTGCACTCTTGCTGTGAGCCTTTTCCCTTGTATAAAGGTACTATGACGGCCTTGCACCAATCACTTGGTACACGGCCGGTATTCCAGCACAAGTTAAAAAGGCGGCACAACTGAGTTGCTATAAGACCCTGTCCAGCTGTCAGCATTTCGACTGTAATCCTATCATACCCACCAGCCTTTCCTGATTTCATGCTTTTCAATGCTTTCAATATTTCATCCATACTAATAGGGCTTTCATCACTACTATCATTATCATTCATTTCGAAACTTTGCCCTTGCCATTCCTCTCTTTCAAATAAACTTTCAAAATATTCCTTCCATCTCTTCAGTACGCTCTTTTCTTCATTCAGTAAACTTCCATTCTTATCTCTGATTGAGTTCAGCTCTGTGGTTACGGTTTTACCTCGAACCGAGCGAATGGATTTCCAGAAGAACTTCGCGTTGGTCCGGAAATCTTCAGATAATCTTCTATCAAACTCGTCTTTCAATTCCTCTTTTTTCCTTTTAATTACATCTTTCACTACCTTATTCATTCTTATAAACTTATTCCTAGCTTCATTCACATCCTCATTCGTTGCTTCTTGCATTCTTTCATTGGCTCTGACAGATAGCCAGTCCAACCATGCCTGCTTCTTCTCACGTACTACCCCTTGCACATCTTTATCCCACCACGCATTCTTCGATTTTATAACTTTCCTCTTCTTGCTCACACCGCATACTTCTGACGCTACAACAACCACTTCATGCTTAAACGACTGCCATAATGGCGTAGTGGTTAGTGTAACCGACTGCCACGCCTGAGGTCGCGGGTTCGATTCCCGCACAAGTCAAACATTTGTGTGCATGAACATGGGTGTTTGTCTTGGTCTGGGTGTTTCTATGTATAATATGTATGTATTTACAAAAAAATAAGTATATATGTATGTTTATCCATTGTCTAGTACCCATAGTACAAGCTCTGCTTAGTTTGGGCTAGATGGTGTTGTGTGTATGTGGTAGAATATTATTATTATTATTATTATAATTCTTCTATATCATCAGTGTCACAAAATCTTTCAAATCTTTTCCTCAATTGATTTTTATACTCGTCTTTCAATACTTCATCTTGCAAATTTTTTACTTTTATTCGTTCTTGGACACTTGTTCGGGTAGGTATACGGTGTCGCCATCCTTTGAAGAGGCCACGTATCCGGCTCATAATCAAAAAATGGTCGGTATGGACACCAATACCTCTATATACCCGAGTGCCTAGGACATTCTTTCTCAATCTTTCATCCACTACAACAATGTCAATCATACTACTTCTTACATTCTTTGCTTCTCTTGTATACTGGTGGATTCTTTTGTGGGCAAACATAGTGTTTGTCACACAGAGATTCCACTCCAAACATAGCTCAAGCAACCTTTTTCCATTCTCATTCACGCTTTCGTCCCCATACTTGCCTAAAACCCTTTCGTATCCTTCACGCTTTACTCCCACCCAACCATTAAAATCCCCTAACATTATCAACCTCTCGTGTTCCTTACATTTCCTCAAGACATCTCTTAAACACTCCCAAAAATCTTCTCTTTCTTCCCGTGCACTGTGAGACATACCCGTTGCTATGTTTACGGGTGCATAGACCCCTACCATAAACACACGAGTAATCCCTACTTTCATTCTCATCCATAGTAACCTAGCATTCACATATTCGAATTCTTTTACACACTCATTCATTCTAGCAGACAGAATAACACCAACTCCCTGACAGGCTCTGGTATTGCTAGGCACGCCGGACCAATACGCCGTATAGGGTCCATGCCTAGTGGAGTTACAGCCTTTCCTTTTCGTCTCATTCACGCACAGAACATCAATCTTTCTCTCATTCATCATCTGACATACTTCATTCAATTTTCCATCCATCCCTCCTCCAACATTCAATGTAGCAAAACGGCTTTCCGTAGGCCACTTTTCGCCCTCGCGAGAAACGGGACGTGACGGGTGGCGGACCGCGTCGCCGCCATGCGGATTATTAATAAAATCAAAGTCCATATGCGTTCCCACGATTGTTAGGGAAAATACTGTCCACCTCCGCAGAGCCCTTTACAGAGGTAAGGTGGATCCATCCTGTGCCCTGTGACCACCAACACAGGCACCCACCGTTCACGACCAGCTTTCCCTCTGGCCACGAATCCATCAGCACGGGTCGGTTAACACCTTGGATCGGGGTTTATTCTCGGGTCTGCTCCCTGAAAATTGGTTGACTTCGGAGTTTTCCTTCTCCTAGACAGGTTGCAAACCAATGCTAACGAGGCCCATCTCCCCGGGTGTGATTTCGGAGTTTTCCTTCTCCTAGACAGGTTGCAAACCAATGCTAACGAGGCCCATCTCCCCATTAATTTAATGTATTTCTAATGCATATTTTATATAAATATTAGCATTCGTCACTTCTTCTCTGTATAAACTATAAGTGTGCGAAATTTCATACTCCTCCGTCCGGCCAATTTTCGTAAAAAGGGATCCAAAATTTTCGCTTCACGTATTAATATGTAGATAACAGTAGAAATCTATCCTATTTTACAGCTTAAACGAAACATATGTAAATAGTTATATTACAATTTGTCCGTCCCAAATATTTAAGTTATTGGTTGACAATAAAGATACATATTTATCAAAAAAGCACTTCAAATCCTCCATACAATTTTAGTATGGCGGCCGCGCGCCGATTTGAATATGCGCCACATGATCTCTGTCATTATTTTACGCACAGCGCAGTCCTAAATGATGATTAAAACGTTTCAAAACCCTGTTCGCTAAAACGTGTTCCAAGCGGCACCGAGCTTCACAGTGTGACCTCTCGCTACTAGTCTCTACCAGGATACCAGAAATCCGCAGAGGTTTCATTGCACCGTTCGGTATCAAATAGTCTGAGAGCTAGCTGCGCTTTCGGAAAAGATTTGCAAGTAAGCTTGCTTTTAATTATTTTGGTTCTTCTATTTATTATCTAAGCAAGCTTGGCAAGCATGCCATTACGCTGGCAGAAAGGCTGTGTTAATTTGTACAACACTTAGAACGATAAACATATAAGAACCGCTTTATTGTCAAACAAATTAAGGTCATTTGTCAAAGCTCTTATATTACATCATTTTATTTTTCTTATAAATAAATTGAAGTATGTAAATTGATATATCATTAAAATTATGTATACATACACTCACGCTTATATACTCTAAACGTGTATGTTACACCGACCGTTTTAACGACGGTTATATTTTCGATCCTGTCTTCTTCGGACCTTAAACAATAACTGGACTAACTCAGTATCATCAGACATCTGCTACGTGGCCCTGGCAACGTTACATTATTTTACAGAATGAACTCAAATTATCATAAAGTCTTGCTGTGTTTGGCTTTTTTGTGACTTTGACTACATAAATAACAGAAATCCAGAATGTTTCTTGATTACAGCAGCCTCGCGGACTATCCTTGGTATATCTGTGGTCTGTCAAATCTTAGATAATAGTTGTGTACGTGTTCATACACGGCAGACTTCATCGAGAGTTGATGTTTTATATCAGCCAAGGGTTTTTTATACGGCTGCGCTATGCGTCGTTTGGTTTGACCAATGAATGAGAGTCCTTAATCATAATCTTTCTTATAGAGACTCCATTCTAAGATGTCTTCAACCTTGTGACTCCCCTTATATATACGAGTAGGACAAGTTTCCTCAACTGTGGCTAGCTTTTCTCTATTGGAGCTCATTACCTCGCAGAACTTGCTTGGCATGTTGAGTTTAGATGTTTCTTGTCACAGACCCCCGGGCTCTCTGTAATAAATAATATAATGCCTATAAAGTCCATATATGTATGTATGTATTTTAATTTTAATTTGTAACATTCCGGTAAATGTTAGAGAATATTATTACTCACATAAATTAATAATAACATTTTCACAAAGCGAATACCGAACGAGAAGTTATTAAATAAATTTGGGGCAGTCTTTGGGGACTGCTGATAGAAGTGAAAAGTAATACACTTCTTTATAAATCAAAAATAATTCAAAAATGAAAAGCGTTCGGTGACGATGACGCGAGTTTCATGAGTTTTGTTTAACCAAGAAGTGCTCAACGCGCTTAAGGAAGTTTTCACTTCAAAAATATTGGTTTTAATCACAAAGAGATAAATAAATAATGCCTACACTTTTTAAATAAATCTAACGCAGTTTTAATGAAATTTATGATAAAGCTACTTGGAATATCTCGTCTGTCTCATATTCTTAACAGAAAAATGTTGCTAGCTCTCGGTCTACGTGCATACGCGAAATGAGGAGGGTGCATCGGGGTCGCCTCCACAAGTTTGTACATCCCTGTTTATTACATAGTACTGTCTCACGTATTGATAACTGTGTCAATTGATACTAGTATTGGTCAGCTGTTTTGGTCGGTCAACTTAAATAGATTTCTAAGTAAACATTTTATGTATGTGTTTTATTGACGTTTATATATTACGATTCCTTTTGAACAGAATCTTTCGTAGGCATAACCCTTAAGATTATGACAATCTTTGGTCGAATTTCGAGCACTAGGCGACCGCTAATTTAAATAAATAAGCAATTATTTGTTGATACATATAATACGTTCATTTGTTATAACATCACTATCTATACATATAATAGAGATATCACGTCTAGTAGCATTGTACATGACAACAGCAAAAGATAGAACAAAAAGACTAAATACAAATTAAAAAAATGTTTCAAATGTAAGACAATTAAAATGTCTATAAATATAGCTATTTACAGTCCTAGGACTAATATGTAATCTAGATTAAAGAGAGCAACAACAACAACTATCCATATCTTGCAACAAAACTGATTTTGGTAAACCAATCGCAGATATGGGATTTAATACAGTTTGTAAGCATATTTTAATAAACATACAATAAATACATACACACTTTTATTATAGTTGAAAGCGCCTCTATCGAGGGAGTGGGGCATTACATATGAAACCTAGCTACACACACAAAGCCAAAATGCAAGATTTCAATACACGGCCATCTCCTTGCTCGACTGACTGCCTGGTATTCCAACTTTGAAACCTCCCCCAATGCAACGCTGTGACACATTTTTCCGTGTTTGTGTTTTTGTTATTTATTTATTATATATTTTTATTTATATATTATTACATGTATTTTTAATATAAGACAATAACAGTAATAAAACGTCTTATAGTGACCATATCAATATTAAAAATCTTTTATGTTTTAAATAAATAGATTGACTTGGCAATCGCACTAAACAATCTAATTTAATATAATATGTGTTACTTGTGAGATACATTGTGCTTTCAAACGATTGCCAAGTCAATATATTTATTTAAAACATAAAAGATTTTTAATATCGATATGGTCACTATAAGATGTTGTTAGATTAGCTAATTACGTAATAACTTAAGACAGAAGGTTCCTTAAGTAGGGACTGAATAAATTAACAGACTTGGTATTACATGGATCTCACAACTTTTTACGGTAGTAGAATTGAGTTGTGAGACTTGGTTTTCTTTACAAGTATGTTTTGATGACATATTTTTATTTATTAATATATTACATGTATTTTTAATATAAGACAATAACAGTAATAATATAACTGCTGGACATGAGCCTGTTCACAGTGTGAGAAGGGTTCAGGCCTTAAACCACCACGCTGGCCAAGTGCAGGTTGGTAGTCTTCACATATTATCTTCAAAAACTTTCATGGACAACTCTCAAACATGCAGGTTTCCTTATGGTGTTTTCCTTTTACTGTTAAGTTGAACGATAGTTATCGTTAGTTAGTAGTCCCAAATAATATTAAAATAGTTAGTTAACTATTTTAATATTATTTGAGACTACCATAAATATAATTTCCTAAGAAAGGTTAATGTTTTAGTTTTCAAGATTCTAAGAATTTACACCCTGGCGGTGCTTTGAAAAGCTGAGTCGCATACTCGAGTTATCTGCTTTACAACCGGACCGTGCACAACAGTAACGACTATCTTAGGTTACTTAATTGCAGTAATTTGTATTTTAAAGAGTTAAAGTTGAATAATACAGAAAATGCACGGATGTTCCAGATACACTTGCCTATCCTATCTTATATTATTTTGCAGGCAGGGAAGACTTGGGGACTAAGTCACGTGTTTCGATGCCTTCGGTACTAGGATGTTAGAAGTAAAAAAGAGTTATATTCTCACAATGCTGTTGCATTCAATGTGTGCATCCCGCCTATAGCTATTCATAATATGTGTGTTGTATCCGTATTCAGGAGTAGATAAAATAAATATTTCATATTTACTGCTGCGGTGAAAAACATTTAAATATTGCAAAATCGTTATCATTTATTGATATTCTTTTAAAAATAAAGGCGATAAAGCTGTACTAGTATCATTTCAATCAACGTAAATGTTGAATTTAGATTTAACTGAAAATTCGAATAATTCGAATTTCATATCGATAAGCAAGCGCACGTCGCTCTAGTATGGGATACTGGGACGTTAAATTTTCTTTGACCTGGTGTGTTAATCTAGTTGCGAAGACTATTGAGCTTATATGTAGTTTATATCACTAGACAAAAGGAGGTAAAATATGTTTACGATTCAGAATCCGGATACTACAATACATATTATATAGTAATAGCGAAACATATAGTTAGTTACGAGCGGAGCTCCTCACATTGATACGACATACGAATGACTCTTGTTAGCTTGTGATATCCTTGTACCACAGGTTTCGAAACACGTGACGTTATCGCTATTGGGCAGAATGAACAAAGAGGCAGGCAGCTAAACCGAAAATTTAGGTTTTATAGAATGACCGGTTGGTGTTTGTTCATGAAAATATTTTTTATCGAAGAAGTAAAACGTCCGTAATTTAAATACTTGTACTGCAAACACAATTTATACTTGTCAGTTTTATCCAAAATACATACAATGCATAACAAAAGCTCGTATAAATGGGGTAGTTGATTAAATTGACCGAGAATTGTGAGTTCGATACCGACAAGGAACACGCATTTGCACGTTTAATGCCTGTGGTTTGAATGGTTTTGTGATCCCTCGCGATACATTTTCATTTTTTATTTCCATATAGACATTTTCTGAGTATAATATTTCAAATTAGTAAATTATAATAAAAAAGGTAATATTTTCATAACTAATTTAAGCATTGTAAATATCCCATAGCATTGCTGTCGACCAATAACACTCAAAAAAATTTAAACTTTTTCGTCTATAGGTAATTGTGACCTAAATACTTATTTGTCATTGAAACCATTATGTTTTCACCAGTCTCGTAGCAAGTGCTACGGAGGGTCTACGCGAGCGCAACAGTGTTTCTGCGACAGGAAGCGGTAACGTTACGTCACGTCATTTCATTCCCCCAGCTACTAGGATATCAAATAGTTAATAGAGTCTATTCCTTTTTCGGATATAATATATTATAATGTTATATATATTAGTTTATTATATTTTATTATACACATGGCACTACCGACGTGATACCACTATTACCACAAGTATTCTAGCTTAGCTGGACGGGCTAACAAGAAAACTAGTAATTTGAAACCCAAATCGCCAGAAATAAAAAAAAGCTTTTGCTGTAATGCTTGAATTGCAAATGGTTAGTTACACTTTCCTATTCATATGATAATTTGTTCAGCAAGCAGTGAATTTGACTCGGATATTACATCACGTGTTTCGAAGCCTACGGTACTAGGGTATTAGAAGTAAGGAAAAGTTATATTCGCACAACGCTGGTCCATTCAATGTGTGCATCAATGGGTCCCCCACCTATAACTATTCGTAAGTGTATTGGTTGTATCCGTATTCCGTGTAGATAAAAGAAATCTTTAGTTTTTAGTATTAATCGTAAGTTGTAGCAATATATAAGGAAAAATACATCCGAATATAAAAAAATCATTTTCATTGATTTATTTGCAAGCAAATAAAACAATTTTTATAATACTGATAAGTCCTGCTGTCGATTGTATTAACTACCTAACGAAGTACCCTCGATCTTTCTCATAGTAAGTATACCTATATGCCCTTCGTCATCATACTAGTTGCCGACAACGGTAATAACATGTTTAAGTCTTTTTGATGTGAAACATATATACATACATAGCCGTACGTAAAACCGATTGCTGGCGTGGCGACGCATACCATGGCGACGCGTTGCCACGCTATATGATAGTATTTTACATTATGCCATATTAGTTCCTATCGTAATCTGTTCTTTTATGCAAATTACTTGTACAATATAATTTCGATGTTTCACATCTGCCAAGCGTCCCGTGACGGCTCATTTGATTTTTCTAATATTTATATGCTGCGTATCAACATATATATGTTGGTACTACATATGTAGTATTAGGTATACTCGAATATTATACATTAAAAATAATCTGCGTTAAAAGCCGAATAGTAAAGTTCATTCAATCAATGACAATATTCAAGCATTCGAATAAAATAGATTTACTTGAAAATTTGAATAATGCTAAATCGATAAGTGCACCCTCTAATATGCTTACATTTATTTCCATTGACCTGGTGTGTGAATCTAGTCCACGAAAGCTATTGAAATTGTGTAACTAATGTCACTAAACAAAAGGAGGTAAAATATGTTTAGAATTCAGAATCCGAATACTACCAATACATATGTATATAGTAATAGCGAAACTTATAGTTAGTTACGGGCGGGACTCCATAGAGGCACACATTGATTAAGGCATGTCGGGGATGTGCGACTGACTCTTGTAAGCTTATGATATCCTTGTACCACACGCTTCGAAACACGTGACGTTGTCGCTATAAAGCAAAATTAATCCCCGTCAACTGTCGAGCGGTCATACGTATGTCCGCAAAAAATGAGTCACTAAAAAAAAACAGACAAACGTATGTCCGCTCGACACTTGACTCGTTAATAAGTCAAGTGTCGAGCGGACATACTCGTACGTTTGTCCGTTTGTGTATTGATTGCACAATGAATTTTTATTTTTTTTCCTTATTTCCCCTTGACGCTCAAGAACTTAAAGACAAGCCAAACCGAAAAACCGACTGTTTATAAAATAAAGCTATTTCATAAAAGAGCGTCGATCGTCGATCCTTAACCAAGAAATTAAAAACTTAAATTTATAACAAAAAAATATATTTTCAATAGAGAAAATAATTATTATATACCATCAATAATGAATTTACAAGCAGAATAAGCGAAACACACAGCAAGAAAACTGTAAGTACTTTCGAGCTCATTATGCATATATAGAAACACCATAAAATTATTCTATTGGTCATTTTCATATTATTATATTGGTCAACATGGCTGGTACATAGATGTTACCACCCTCTAAGTCGCCCGTGAACATGGCTTCTAAACAAAACGTCGGAGAAAATGTAAAAATTAATTGCTTGAATAGTTTAAAAATTGTATAAACGTTGTATTTTTACTTAACGATATACAATCTGTATTATTCATACTGTCCCGCTGTAGGACAAAGGCCTCCCCTTCCTCTTTTCACCTTTTCTTGTCC
Organism: Catocala sponsa; assembly: GCA_963564715.1. Taxonomy (NCBI): domain Eukaryota; kingdom Metazoa; phylum Arthropoda; class Insecta; order Lepidoptera; family Erebidae; genus Catocala; species Catocala sponsa. The sequence continues at coordinate 30,366,160 of OY751327.1, forward strand.
TTTGCATTCTGGATCCAATTCCTCCTGTATGTATCCAGTATGTACTTTCTAGGTACTCCTCATTAAAAATAAATTCTTGTAAATAAATTTAATTCTAAATATAAATTTAAAATAGGAAATATTTATGTATACCTTTAATATATATGTGTGCTTCGATGGGGCCTCGTCTACCGCCTAGAAATATTCATATGTGTGAAGTATCCATATTCTGGATAGACAAATCTTTTAAAAGATAATAGAATATTTAAAAATTGATATCATTGATTAATTTAAATTGTAATTGAATATTCGATTGATAGGTCGTCTGATCGATTGCATTTACGATCTAACGATGCTCTCGTAAGCGGTGAGTTTTCCCTGTTAGTATTTCTATATGGCCTGTGTTGTGTCCATTCAATGTGTGCATCAATGGGGCCCCGCCTATCACCTATGAATATTCGTATACATATGTGTTGCTATCCCTATTCTAGATAGGTTTAAAAAATATTATAACCTTACCATTTGTGGTATGGTATATGGAGTAATGTGTAATTACAACGAAAATTATATTGCCGAAAATTTGTTATCATTGATAATTTAATTAAAGCCTTAAACGATTTTCGAATCATACGATTGATAAGTGTGTATTTGTGATTATATGGGCCATCTCGTAGGCAGTGGGTATTTCTTCTTAATATTTATATATGGCCTGTGCCTTGGGACTGCTTCAAGATGATGTCTTTCTACTTTGATTTTTTCGCTTTTTTGCTTTTTCGTGTGGTTAGTGGCCAACCTGTTGTCAAGAGTTGTTCAAGCCGCCTGTAGGCCTCTGACATGGCTTAACGACTGCTGTCAATTTGACAACAACTGGGACCGACTTTTTACGTGCCCTCCAAAGCACGGAGACGCCATCTATAGACTGACCGCACCCAACGTTGCTTAACCTCGCTAATCGTTTACCAATCAGTGAGTGCAACTGGCTATGATAAGATGATGTCGTATTCTGCTACAACGGTGATGACCCTTAGGTCTCCCTCCTAATATTATTGCTCACGTGGCGCGTGAACACCTTGAAATAACGCCCAAATATAATGACCGCAATTGGCTAGTTATTAGAAGTAAGTCTATAGCTATATTTTAAATATATACCCAGTGTCCATAGACACTGGGTATATTGGTTACCAATAAATAAATTCAACCAATCTATACAAATAAATAAAATTGAAGTGTCTGTTTGTAATGTCAAAATAACAGCTTTTTATCTAATGCATATGACAGTATATAAGCTACCTATACGAAGACATATATTTTTAAAATTTTTGTATGTCTATCTATCTGTTTGTTCCGGCTAAACTCCGAAATGGCTGAACCGATTTTGACGGGACTTTCACTGGCAGATAGCTGATGTTATAAGGAGTAACGCGCTAATCTCAGAAACTACTAGTTCGATGTTAAAAATTATTTTAGTGTTGGATAGCCTATTTATCGAGAAAGGCTATAGGCTATATAACATCACGCTACAACCCACGGGGGCGGCGCAGTAACGATAAACGCGGGTGAAACCGCGGAAATCTAGTAAAATATAATTACTTCTGACCTGGCAATTTAATCTGTTTTACAAACACTAAAAGAAGGCAATACATTTGCGATTTAGAATCCGGATTCTAGATATTATCATATAACTATACAAATAAAGATGTAATAATGTGTGTCTGTGTGTTTGTATGCCCGCCTATAGCTAATACAGATGGGGCCCCACAGTTGCACACATTGGAGAGTGCATGTGTAGAATGTGTGACTGACTCCTGTAAGCTTATGATCGCCTTGTACCACAGACTTTTAAACACGTGACATTGTCACCGTTGCTTTTTGCAGTATTATATTATTATACAAATAAAAATATACTTAAGACTGGGCCGAGCGTAAGACAGATAATGACAGAGCTCGTGCGGCGTATATTCAAATCGGCGTGCGACCGCCATAGTAAAATTGTATGGAGGATTTGAAGTGCTTTTCTGGTAAATATGTAACTTTATTATCTACCAATAACTTAAATATTTGGGACGGACAAATTATAATATAACTATTTATGTTTCGTTTAAGCTTTAAAATAGGATAATTTCTACTGTTATAATCTAAAAATCACGTAACACGAGCTTACGTTTTTGCATTTTTCGTGCAAATTTAGTAGGCGAAAATATTAATTATTTTAGTTTTTTACACAGAGTAATTGTAAACACATTCATTGTTATGGTAAATGTATATTTTATATTTGTATTAAACAAAAAGTGTTGATTTTATTCACTTAACTGTGACCGCCTGTTTTGGCACATTTCGCTCGGTGCAATCTTAAGTGTAGTAGTACTGTGACTTATTTTGGAATCCTTGCAAAAGACTGCATGAATGGCATAGTGTTTAAGCGTTCGCGTCACTCTCGCGGGAGCAGTGAGTTACAATCCCACAGAGGACAATTATTTGTGTAATCTACAGAACTGTATTAAAACTAGGTGTCACTAACACTTAAGGACTGTAATAGTCTTAAAATAATGTAAGCGATACATGTACTAAACTTAGCAGCAAGAATTTATCTAATTGAATTTTAGGTATACGCTCTTTGAAATCGTGGGTTGCTATAAAAATTGGTACGTTACCATTTTTCTGCCATCGTTCCATTGAATCACAGCGTTTTGGCGATATTTTTTGTGTTGACCGCATGCCATGATTTCTCTTTCAATTACCACTAAGATATAATATAATAGACAAGCCTAACGACAGAATACGATGAAAAAAGTGTTTTCATATTCTTTTAAATTAGATTCTTGCTAAAATATATTGACGCGAAATAGCAGTGTTCCTACTGTTGTGTTTCGTTTGGTGACTGAGAGTGCCGGAGGCCCAATCACCCTCTTTCCCCCTTCCCGCTCCTTCTCCTTCCCGTTTCCTTTTTTCCTAAAGGGTCGGCAACGCGCAAGTGATGCCTCTGGTATTGCAGGCGTCCATAGGCTACAGTGACCACTTGCCATCAGGTGGGCCATATGCTTGTTTGCCACCTAAGTAGTATAACAAAAAAAATAATAATTAATTAATAGCAGGGCCCTGCTCGCGTTGAATGTTCTAACTATATAACCCATATTTAACACCAGCCAGCTTCTAGAGTTATATGCAACATAAGGGAAACATTCCAAGCACGAGTTTCTCCGACATTCTCCGATTACTAGGCTACCAGATAAACACGGAGTTCGGGTGCAGTCTAGACTCAATGTGAGGGAAGACTAGTCTTTCACTTACTCCTATAGGTAATTCTTATTGCTGTAATAATTCTCTCGCATTCCCTTCAACCAGAAATGTTCGTTACCATAGAAACTGTCATGTTTCCATTGATAATATAACCTCCACATTCGGTTTGATACCCTGGTAGTTTGTCGAATCAACACGTATTTGCGCTATTCCCCGCTTAACAAAATATTATTGTTTGCATTTGACATTTTGTTTATCTCACGCCCGCAGATTCACTCGTGTTGAAAACCGGGGTCGAGTTTCCAGGGATAAAATGTTATAGTAGTGGATATGTCGCTGTTCTCTACGAAGAGGATATCCACTGCACTATCAAAATAAGACTCCGCTGGGTATGAATAAATATTTATTGTTCGTAGGTATGTACGTTATTATCAGGTAAACACAAAAGTTATATGGAGCAATAGATCGCCTATCACGGACCGGGGCGTAATGATTTCCTTTTGTCTCACACACCTTTGACAGGACAGCAGTGGATGCGTTCCAAGTTGAACGCCGCCACATCACCCCCCCCACGGAGTAAGGAAAGTCGATCAAAGATCGAAAGGACGAGCGAATCTCACTCTTCTGCCTGAACGTGTTGTATATTTTGGTGACGAAGTTGATGGCTGAGGTAAAAAGTGAGTGTGAGGCGTAGATGAGTTTTGAGCGTGAGGTGCAGTGGGTTGCCTGAGCACTGGTTTATGCAAGTGGGATGTGGCTGACTTATTAATGGCAGGCGTGGGTGATTCATGTGCATGGGTGTGGAGTATGTTTGTAGGTGAAGTTGGATCGTTTGTAAGTGTTGGGGTGGTTGTAGCGGCTGATTGGGATGTACTGTCGAGGTATGCAGGTTTAATGCGGTCTACGCTTACAACTGCTTCTTTGTTGCCAATGACTATCGTAACTGTCTTGTCAGTTCGGCTCTTTACAGGATACGGTCCTGAATACGGCGATTCCGATGGCGGTTTTACATGGTCAGCTCGTAAGAAAACATGTGAGGCAGTAGCAAGATTCTTAAACACGAAGACATTCTTAGAACAATGACGCGAAGCGGGAACAGGTCTCAAATCCGACATAGTTGTCCTCAATCGGGAAACGAAATCCGTAGGGTCAGTGGTGTATAATTTGGACGGAACAGCAACCATCTCGCCAGGCAGATGAAGCGGCTCACCGTACACGAGTTCAGCTGATGAAGCCAAGAGATCGTCTTTAAGCGCCGCACGCAGGCCCAGAAGCACGATGGGTAATGCTTTTAACCAAGATTCATTACGGCACATCAAGGATGCTTTGAGTTGCCTGTGTAGGCGTTCAACCATTCCGTTAGCACACGGATGATAGCTGGTCGTTCTAAGCTTCTTGGTGCCCAATAGTTCCATAAGCTTACGGAATAGGTCCGACTCAAATTGCCTTCCCTGATCTGTCGTTATAAGAGAAGTTACGCCGAACCTGGAAATCCACCCAAAGAGCAACGTCTCAGCTGTTTCTTCGGCTGAGATACCACGCATAGGCCATGCCTCAGGCCATCTGGTTAACCTATCAATCGAAGTGAGGAGGTAACGATAGCCTTCGCATATGGGAACAGGCCCGACGATGTCTATGTGGATGTGACGAAAACGACCAGATGGTGACTCAAAATCACGTAATGGTGAAAATATGTGCCTCGTGACTTTGTTGCGTTGGCACGATAAGCAAGATCTCGTCCACTCTGCAACATCTTTGCGCATAGAGGGCCATACGAACCTATCCGTGACAAGGCGTGACGTTGCACGAATACCAGGATGGCTTAGTTGGTGAAGCTTGTCGAAGTACTTGCGACGGAAAGGTGTTGTGAGGAATGGACGTGGTATACCAGTAGTGGTGTCGCAGAAAATCAGGACATCAGTACCAGGTACGGCGATCTTCTCCAAACGGAGAGCAGTTTCATCACGCAGAAGCGTATGAAGTTCCTCGTCATCTTTCTGAGAATTTGCTAGAGCAATGTAATCATCATCTAAAGAAATGGCTTCGATGCGCGACATCGTATCCGCCACGACGTTTTCCACGCCTTTAATGTAAGCTATATCCATCGTGTACTGTGATATGAAAGTGAGCTGATTTAACTGAACTGGTGGCAATTTCTCCCTACGTTGAGTAAAAGCATAAAGGAGGGGTTTATGGTCACCAATATAGTAGTGGATATGTCGCTGTTCTCTACGAAGAGGATATCCAGTGCACTATCAAAATAAGACTCCGCTGAGTATGAATAAATATTTATTGTTCGTAGGTATGTACGTTATTATCAGGTAAACACAAAAGTTATATGGAGCAATAGATCGCCTATCACGGACCGGGGCGTAATGATTTCCTTTTGTCTCACACACCTTTGACAGGACAGCAGTGGACGCGTTCCAAGCTGAACGCCGCCACATCGTGAAGATAAGGCTCACTACCTCGTATATGGCAAACATAGCTCAACAAAATTGGCCACTGTCAAACTAGCATACGTTGTTTACCTACGTGTTACCTGTTTACTGTAAAAAAACAGCTTAATTTACATAAGTCAAGCGGCTCGGGGATCACGTACTATATATGTAATTTCTATTTTATATATCACTAGATGTTCCCGCGGTTTCACCCGCGTTTACCGTTACTGCGCCGCCCTTGTGGGGATTAGCGTGATGTTATATAGCCTATAGCCTTCCTCGATAAATAGGCTATCCAACAATAAAATAATTTTTCAAATCGAACCAGTAGTCCCTGAGATTAGCGCGTTCAAACAAACAAACAAACTCTTCAGCTTTATAATATTAGTATAGATCGCACGCACCTTCATTTTTTTTTAATAAAGCAAGACAATTAATGATTGTGAGCATTATTTGTTCAACTCTCCAGTTCAGCTAAATGGTTGTGTTAGAAATAATAGGTATAAGAAATAATAGGTAAGGTTTAAAATTACGGGCTCTCTCGATCGCGAATTGAGTTACCACCATGCGAAACATAGAAATAAAACACATAATTATTAACTTTAACTATGTACTTTAGTTTATTGAATAATATTTAATGAAAAAAAGAGTTACATATACTAAACAATAAGCGATTAAACAACAATGAGTGTCTGTAGTGCAATCTTTCATAGAAGTTTAATTACAATGGACGTTGATGTCTTGCCGTACATATTAGTTCGTGAAAGTAAATTGCCACTAGAAGCACTGTTAGAATATAAAAGATATCAAAATTCGTATAGAGGGCACTACTACATAGTGGTGGTATGCATAAGGGTTTGTCCACAACACCGCGTCACGATGTCGTTAACGTGGAACGATGCGGTGTCGCGGCGCGGCACGTTGACGTGCCGTGCTAACGCACAGTATGGCAATGTCGCCGCGGAATGACGCGTCGGACGGTGTCGGAAGCTGCACGTGGCTACTATGCAAAAGAGATGTATTATAGAAATTATTGATTCGGATTTATATATATATCACTTGTTGAGTAACGTCCAGTGCTCTAGGACAGGACAATAGATGATTTTAAGGAAAAGCACTTAAAAACCGAAGGCTGGAAGGATGTTTTTCGAAACATTTGTAACGTTGCGTCAACGTGACGTGTGTTTTTACGACATAGTAAAGTAAATTTTGCACGTCAAGTCAACGTGTTGCGCCGTGAAAGCGCACCGTTCTACGTTAACGACATCGTGACGCAATGTTGTGGACAAGCCCTAAGGATCAATATTATACTGTGAATAAACTAGTCGAGTTTAAAGATTAGACTAATAAACCTTAATACAGTAGCACTAAAAACATTTAAACTCGACTAAACTGTTTGTACATCACAATTTTTTGTCCCATACGAGGCTCAGAGAGACGAGAGGACCAATTAGGCCCGGTTCCCATAAAAAACGAGTCATTTTCCCTATGGACAGTTAATATTTGACACATATTCTATGAAAATTATGTCAAAAGTTAACTGTCAGTAGCTAAAATATAAATGTATTTTCTTTCTTTCTTTCTAAGACGATTCGTTTCTTGATATAGAAATCAGGCCTTAAACCATTACACAAATTCCACAGCAAAATTATTGCTATACTGAATAATCTTGTGAAACTATATAGTTGGGCTAGTCTTTTTTTGGTTTACATATAGTACCTATACACTGTTATATAGTATAGTACCTACATAGGTACTATATCGAAACCAAAAAATAACTAGCCTGAGCCACATGAGCTCTTGTTTTAAAGGTAAATGTTTTACAAATAAATGTTATACAGAATTAAATATTTTATACAATAGCTAGATACAATGAAAGAGAAGAAATGCTCAGATATATAGTAAAATACAATGTAGTGACAATATATAAAGTGTCTGACAGCAGTTGGTAAAGAAGAATTGGAAAGTTGAGTATTAACAGTTAGTCGCTACAAGCCGCTTTCAAGGTGACTAAAATAATTTCTAAAATGTGTTTTAAACATAAAAAACACTTTATATCACACCATTAGAGTAATTATATAACATAGAAAGTTGTAACGTATTTCTATACATTATCATACTAAAAGATATACATTAGATTATCGTTGAGTCTTCATATTGAAGGTGAGACATCTCGCTTCACTAGCGGTTATCAAAAGAGAAAGTCCTCGCTTTGTAGTACTCGTTAAGATACTTGTATAATATAATATTTATACCAGTGATCTGACTGTTGACTACTGGTGTGAGTAACCACACCACGCGTTCGTACATACACTCGGTTGTATATAGTTTAGCGATGAAACTATCGTCACTTATTCATTTTCGACAATTCGTTATAATTAGAAACTTTTAATAATATTTACGGGAACGACAAGTACATACACGTAACTGAGCAATCGTTATACGTAGGGGTTAATATTCGCGCAACAGTGTCCTAAACTGTCAACAAAACCAACTTAGCTGCACACGCCTTTCTCGCTGTTTGCCAACGCGATACTAGTCTCTTAGTTACCTAACCCTATAAGGCTGCAAAAAAAGCAGACCAACCTCTGCCCGAATTATTCATTGTAGTATGGAACACTAGCTTAAGATAGTTGTCATCGCTTGTGTAGTCAGCCGGTGATTCGAATGAGAATGTTCTAACTACGGCCCCTTTCCTGTCAACAAGCTGCACATAATTCTGATCAAAAGCGGCTCCTAAATCGAACACTTTGAACTGGATAAGTAACCGCTTATCTTTGGGAGTCTCCAGGACCCACTCACAGATACTGTTACGCCTATAAGTGTTGGGAAATAAGGGACTAGTGACGGCGCCGATTAAGTTGTGGAACTTTCCACCGCATCCAATACCCTTATTGGTAGTAACGTAGTTCAAATCATATGTGAAGATAAAATCGCTGCTTTTATGATTGTGTAACAGCATGTATCTGCCAGTTGAAAAGACAGGATAGTTGTCCACGGAAAGTCTGTCTATTCTGGTGAGTTCTTGCCCGCTAGTGTCGTTTCCGTCAAATATTTTGAGTAAAGCATTAACGGCCCAGTAATTCGTTGTTAGAGATAGAAAATACAACGATATCGTGTAGTTTTCCGGAGCAGTAATCAACGTATAGCAATCATCAACTCCACCATCACTAGTTGAACTTGCATGACCACTTACTATTCTACCTTGTGGTTCAGTATAATTCCTACCACAGAATCCTAAGAAAGCTAATTCTATTTCTACTCCTCTGTGGACTTCATTATCTGAATCAGGAGATGTGATTAAGGTAATTGCCGTGCTGCCTGACACATAAAAGTCATCACCCTCTTTGTGTCCACATAATACGAAGCATTTAGATAGACGGGTCGTCCTATCATAATTAAAAAGGCGTGTAAAATAATCGTCTACTTCATGATTCACTATTAAATCTTTACCTAAGGTACTGTTGAAACGGTATGGAGAACTCGATATAATAAGCTTATCTTTAAAGCAACGATTATCGTCAATAGTGCCAGAAGGACGTAACTGTAAAGTAATTACAGTGATGCGAATTCTTTGATACGGACTAACATTGTTATCCAGTCGATAGGTACAATGTAAGCCTCGTGGTACAGATCCTTTATCGAAATCGGGTGACTTTAGGCGGTGGGGAGTGAATCGTATAGGTATGACGGATTCCCCGCATAGTGATTGCTGAACTGTTAACATTGCTTCGAAGCCTGAACTCACTACCTCACCATCTGTAGAAAGCCTAACATTCATTATGTTTCCAGATGTCGTTAGCTTTGGTGGCAAGCTGTCTCCGCAGTACGTACCTATTTCTAAGCTGTCAGGACCGAAGCCATCTTTTATTTCCACAAAATCGCACTCACACTTGCTGTGTCCAATAGCGGTTTGGTTGACATATTGACAAGACGCAATGTGGAACTTATTGAAAGTTATTTTAATAATAGTGTTGGGAGGTGATGTTATAGACCAATCACAGTCTAAGAAATTTTCATAAACTACGTCGCCTATTAGGGGAGACTTTAAAACGTGCGAAGATATATTCGTTAAGTCAATTCGTCCACCGCATCCTACTGCTTCAGAAAAGCTGAAATAAATTACAGCTTTAAATCCCTTATGGTTGACCCCGTAATGTGATATAAACTGGAAAACCATTCTATTTGCTGTACTTTTTATTGACGTGGTTGAGTTTATAGACCCGCATAATAATGCTAAACGTTTATTTACGTCAATGTTTAGTCCATCATACAAGGCCAAGTATTCGTTGTTACATTTCCAACTACTCGCTAAATCAATATATAATAATTTAGCTACTACTGTCTTGGTTGGTGGTGCCTCTATAAGCCATGTACAGTTCAAACCGGAGTCGTATGTACCGCGTCGAATGTATGGTGCGATTATAGTAGTATCGTTAATTCTGCCCCCGCAATGGTATGTGGAGTAGGCTATTTTAAAACCTTTTCTTTCTACAGAATCGTCAGTTTTAAACTCAAGATAGATACGTTCGTAATTTTGTACGGTTGTAAGTATTTCACTGCCGCAGAAAACATTATAGAAATGAGTGTAATAATTTATAGCCGCAATTGTCAAATTATCTGAAACGCATTCAGGAGAAAATCCTTCAAGTTCAAATTCAAGGAACTTAAGCAATATTTTATGATTGTTGGTAACAGTTATTTTATATAAGCAATGCATGTTGGGTCCATAATGGGAAGGATAACCAGGACTATACAATATTTGTTCTTTTTCTGTTGCTATAAAGTTGCCTCCACAAATGGGCGTCCATTGAGCTTTGAATCCATCGAGATTTGTTTCAGCATCCGTACGCAAAACAACTTTTAAACGATTATTTGTCGAATCGTAAGAGAGTGGTGGATTACGTCCACATACCCTCGCCACCTCCTCATAAGCATCATCAATCCAATCATAAATTATAACTACATCTTTAGTACAGTTAGGCCTATCTTCAACTACAAATCGATCAATGAATTGAAGAGATACTCTAAAACCTAAGTCAGCCAATATCTCCCATGCGCATTCTTCATTAGCAGTGTAAGATTCAGGGTAATTTGGTGAGGTAAAAACATTTTGATAAGATGTAATCAGTCCACCACATTGGTTGGATGTGGATTTGACCATAAGCTTTATACTGGTATTACTTTTTACATTAGAATGATACTCTATATACATGTGAGCATAATGAGTGAGGAGTGGTCTTTCCATAAGATTTCCTTTACAATAATTGCCAAGCGGAATGCTGTGATCATAATTAGGCATTATTTTTATATATTCTTCATCACAATCTAATAAAAAGGATCCCTTTATTTCAATTTCAACTCGATTTTCATTAGGGACAATGAGAACCCAAGCACAGTCTAAAGTGTCATTGTAAGAATCAGGTGTAAGTATAATGTTAACAGGACTTTCGCCTACGTGTACGATGCCACCACAAGGCTGTGATTTCAAGATCAGGGAAAAGTTCATGAAGTCATTTTCGCTTTTTGATGCACTTATATCTAATATGGAAGATGGTATTGTAAAAGATATTTCGGAGTTACCACAAATTGTTCGACTAAATTGTTGCCCTCTGTTGGTAACGGGCGATTTAATTATAATTAGAGGATCAAACTGTTGACATGGGTATCTACCTATAGAAGATTTTAACTTAACAGTTATTAAAATTGAATTATAAACGAGACTTTCTTCATCAGTAGTGGCTACTTGATTATTATAGTGCCATTCACAACTATACGACCGCTGAAGGTCGAGGGAAACTATTTCTTGCTTTATACTATTTAAATCGCCACCGCACAAGGCCTGTTCATCAGAGGTAAATTTAGCTTTAAAACGATGTGATCTAGCTAAAGGATTTAGCTTTACATAAATCCCCATTTTATTACCTACAGATTCGTAAATCCTATTTAATGATGTGAAGTTGATATTGGGTTTTGTTCTAATCTCATTAACGAACTGATCGTTGAATATTTTTATTTCATGTTTTTCCTGATTACTATCAATTAGTTCTAAACGTATTCTTCGCAACTTATTTGGTATTTTAATTACCCAATGACAATCTGTTACTGTCGTTTCTTGTGGATAATTGGGCGAAATTAAATAACCTTGCGAAGTAGTAATTATGTCGTTACACACCAGTTGTGAAGAATTAAAACTGATTCTAAATCCTCTATACTCGGATATTGCATCCCATTGGCGTAGTTCACCAAAGGTAAGTTTGATAATAAAATAATTACTGGACGTTTCGATCGCGGTTAGATCTTTATTACAGATAGTTTTTAACATTGTGAAATTATTATTAAGTGGGATCATTTCTTCAATATCAATTTTAGTTGCACATCTTGTTTCAGATAGTGGTATATTAATATCTAGCGGCTTAATTATATATACATAATTTGGTGTTCCTATGATATGCCATTCGCAAACTGTACCATGCGAAAATACTAGCATTCGAGGATATCCAGGAGATTTCAATTCACCAGAATTAGCAATAATCGTGCCACCACACATATCAATAGAAATATTGGCTTTAAAACCATTTCTTGGTTCTAATATTTGAGTTGAATATTTAAGGTAAATTGAATTACTGCTACTTTTAATAGTTGGCGGTTTTTCGCCACAATACCGGCCAAACACTGGTGCTAAGTCAGTCGAGCCATCTTTGATTTCGACGACTTCTGTTCCGCAATCGTCGGTATCCTTATCTATGTCAAATCTGTCAATGAAATCTATTCTTAGGATCGCGTCAGGAGGCCCAGTAAATATCCAAACACATTCAGAGTACGGCATTGGCACTGAAGGATAATTTGGAGAATTTATGGTTTCCCATTTGTGGTCAGAAGTCAGTTTTGTATTCGACCCACATTCATCGTTAACCTCTTCGTAGTAAATTTTAAAGCTTTGAAAAGTTGACAACCGTAGTCTTATACTTGTATAACTCACAAACAAGGAATTACCTGAAGTCACTATATCAGCTTTATTTTCGTGCATATCACCGCAATACTTTCCACTTGCTAGTAGAGGGCTTTCTACGGATTCACCATTATGTAAGATAACAAAAATTTTACAATCCGTATTTTCATTACTGATATTAAAATGCGCGAATTTTAATTTAATCAATCGTCCAGGTCGAACTTTTATAGTCCAATTACATTTTATTTGTTGATCTATATGGAAGGTGGTTATTATATCTGACCAAGTTGGGCCAACTTCACCAGACAAATCAGTAATGAGTCCTCCACATTTACATTTAATTGCAGCCTGAAAACCTCTTCTAGCTGGTGATCTGTAAGTAGAGCCGGTTATGAATTTTATTTTCATAAAAATAGAAGACTTTATTGTCTCACTTACAACTGTTGATTTACATATTGCTTCTTTAATTGGTTTCCAATTTTCAAGGCTATCTGCAGAATAAATTGATATTAAATCTGCGTAACAGTCGCGAGTTTCTAATAGATCCAATGAGATGAATGTTATACTTAAATGTCGCCCCGTTTGTGTCCTGTATATCCATTCGCAATTTAAATTGTTGCCATATTCTTTTGGATAATTAGGTGATTTTACAATAACTTCTTGTCCCGGTGAAATGAATTCCGTTTGATTGGTTCCACAGGTTATATCATTTAACTTGTTTCTGGAAGATACTGCCCACGTCAAATGAAACACAGATCCGCTATTTGAAGCATCCATCGTCAGAATAATGAACACAGCACTAGAAGATGTTTGAATGATTTTTCTATCACCGAGTGCTCCGTGTAGTTGCTCTAAAATTGGTGCTGTATTGTCGTATCCATCATAAATTATCAATTTATTGTAACTTACATCACCATGAGAAGGAATATCTAATTCGTAAATTGTGAGAGAAATTTTGTCGGTATTTGAAATTAACACACGCCAACTATATTCGCCAGCGCCTTCATAATGGTTTGGATATAGAGGAGATGTTATTTCACCGTTTAACGCCTGAATATAATTTTCATGTGAGTACCCAAAATGTAACAGAAAACCTTGACCGCTCGTTCTGCTATTACTGTGAAACTTGATGTATACGTTGGCTGCCTTGGTTTGATTAGCTGGTATATTAGAGCCACAATATAAGCCAAGTAGTTTTCCCTTACTATCATTTTCACGAATTTCCAGGTAAACCTCGTTGCAAGCATCACTGTATTCCAAATCAAACCGTTCAAAGGTTATGTAAGCAGTATTGCCGGGGGACGTATTTAGCACCCATTCGCAGTCTGCGTTTATAGGATAGGGCTTGGGATATAAAGGTGATGCAATGGTACCTTCTTCTGCATTCAACATGCCGCCGCATGCATTAATAATCGGTGAATAGTGAATTGAAAAATTTCCAGATATTTTATCAGTGTAGCTACCTAGCTCTATGGTAATGGCATTACCTTGACTGACCATCATAGGTGGTACCTTGTGACCGCATAACTCTTCTATAAGTGGACCATTCTTCTCATTTCCATCAAGAATACGAAGAAACGTCGACGGACAGTTTCTGTTGGTTATAACATCGGCATCTTTGGTAAGAGACATATGCGTTATTGTAATTGATATCTTTTGATCTGGTCTGGGTGCAATAATAGTCCAGATGCAACTTTTGTTTGTATAAGTGATATATTTACTATTTGTAATAATACCATCTTGTGTTGCCAATATAAGAGCACCACAAGAAATGGTAAAGTTTGCTTTAAAACCTTTAGCTGTACCATAGTTATCGGTTTTGAATTGTACGACAACGTTGTTATATTTAGTTACTATAGGAGTTTTATTTAAATTCTCGCAAATGATATACGTATAATTTGATAAAGGCGAGTAATCGTTAGTATCGTATATAAGAATTGAGTCACCGCAATTGTTACTGGTTTCTTCATTAAAACCAAAATCCGGAATTGAATACAAATCAAGATCTATAAAATTTATTTCGATACGGTGATTTACGGGTACTGAAATGTACCAAAAACAATCCTGATTGTTATCATAATTCTTTGGATAATTTTTAGAATAAAATAATCCAGTCATTGCAATTATGGAACCTCCACATTTTGATTCCGATGCAGTAAAGTGCGCAATAAAATGAACATCTTTCATGGCAGACAGTTTTATAAATCGAACAACCATAAAATTGCTGTCTGAATTTATAGAGGCATTTTTCTCATGACAAATTTTTGAAAGAAGCGGGTCTTGAGTATTTTTGCCATTGTAGATTTCAATTGCATCAGTAGTACAATTTTCAGAACTTGACATGTAAATTTTCGTAAAAATAATATTCAAACTCTTGCCTCGCGAAGTTTCTATTAGCCATTCACATTCTATTGCCTTTTCAGCAGTTAAACCTTTATCAAAAGATATAGTACCAGATTGTTTTTGGATATGTCCTCCGCATCCAAAACTTGCCCATTCTAAGCGAAAGCCAGTGTAAGCTATATAACTTTTTGATACGAATTGTATTTCCATCGCGTTACTCTTAGTGCTTATTGAATTAGGTAGCGAGCTACCACAAAACTTTTGTGATGAATTTTGTTTTGAAATATCTATAATTCGCAAATAATCTTGGTTACAGGCATTAGTAGTTGGATAAAACACCCAACGAAGTGCCCAGGATGATCTGGTGATATCAAAATGTGTGAATGTCACGTTTATCTTATTACCTTTATCAACTCGTATGTTCCACTGACATTTCAAATTAGACGGGTAATCATTTGGAAAATTTGGGCTCTCTATGACTCCGTATCGACCAGTTAAAGTATTGTTGCAAATAGTATAGTAATTAAGCACAAAACCTTTTGCTTCTATGTATGAGTCGGATCTAAATTTGATAAAGGCAAAGTTAGTTGTTGTTTCAATATTATTTAGTTCACTTGATAAAACACAATGTTTTCCCAGAGATAGAGCGCTCGTATCGCGACCGTCATATATTTCGATATAATCTTTATGACAGCGATGAGTTCTTTCAAGCTCAAGTTCAGTAAATGAAATACCGATTCGAGATCCGGCACTAGTTACGATTTTATAGAAACATTCAGCGTTTTCATGATAACCATTTGGGTAATTCGGTGAATGTATTGATCCACTAGAGCCGGTTAGTGTCCCTCCACATCCTGTTATTGTACTGTCCCACTTAATGATAAAGCCTTTTGCAGTGGACATAACATTAGAGTGAAAATATATTAGTAAAACATTGGCTAAAGAAGTGATAGTTGTAGATTGTAATTTGCCACAATATTGCCCGATTAATGGTGAAATCAGAGAGCCACCATTTCTTATTTCTAAATAATCGTCGTATTGGCATTGATTTCGCACAAGCATTGGTACATCAAAGTAAGCTATATTTAGTAAAATTTGTTGGCCAACGGGTACCGTTATTATCCATGTACAATCGATATTAGATTTGTATGATACAGGCCAGCCAGGAGAATACAACGTACCGTGAGGTTTAATATAATTGCCGCCGCAATGAGTTGTTTCATTTAAAAACGTGTATGCTAATGAAAAGCCAGCATTACTAACGTTAGAAACAAATGTCAATTGAAGACGGTTAGAAGCCGTGGCAAACGCAGGAGGTGCGCGAGATCCACAATATCGACCCAGCAAATCATTTTTGTTATTATCGTCTATCTCAATAAGTTCTAAATAATCTCTGCTACAGTCATGTATATTTGCGATTTCAAACCTATTCCATGTTACTTTTATATGCAACGCTTCTGGAGCAAGTATCAGCCAAAGGCAAGTTTGGTTATTTTTTTTAGGTGTAGCGTTATCCCCCCGGGGGTGATTTATTAGTCCAGTGGGTTCTCTATATATTCCGCCACATTCTGTCTCAATGGTGGTATAATTAGCATAGAATCCCGTATTCGATTTAGAGCAATCTGATTTAAATCTAATGTACATATAGTTATGCGTAGATGTTTGTACGGTTGGAATGTGTGCTTTATCGCCGCAGTATTTGCCCAGTAATGTAGAGTTTATGTCGGGTCCATCTCGGACCTCAACGTTATTAATTCGGCACATGTAGGACCTATAGTCACAAATATCAAAATCTAGAAACGTTAGCTGAATTGCTTTACCGGGTTCAGTTCTAATAAGGTAAATACAAACTATATTAGGGGGATAACGAAAGGGATACAACAGTGATTTTACAATACCACTATCTCCAAATAAAGTCTTTTCACAAACAGCCTCATAAGTTATTCGAAAACCTGTGGAAGATACACTTATATCAGATTTAAATTGCAAGTAAAGTGTATTTGACGACGAGGTATACGAAGCTGGATGGTCGGTACCACAAAACTTGCCTACAAGTAGCGAATCAGCTGAAGGACCGTCGTATATTTTTAAATAATCACTAGCACATCTATAAAAACTTTCGAGTTTGAATAGTTGAAATTCAATTTTAATTTTGGTTTCGGGAGTAGTCTTTATTTTGTAATCGCAGCGCAAATTGTTCAGGTACTGTCCGTTATAAGTGGGTGACAAAATTTCTCCTTTGTCTGTACTAAAATAGCCGCCGCAACCCGGTATACCTTCGACAGATTCATAAGCTACTTGAAATCCTTTGCCAGAGCCATACGCATCGGAGTGAAAGTGTACTAATAGTTTTGAACTCGCTGAGTGCACTGATGGGGGTTGTGTCGAATTGCAGTACCTAGTAAGTAGAGGAGCTGTTGCAATTTCTCCATCATAAATAGCTAAATAATCAAAACTACAATTGGCATGCATACCTATATCAAGAGCAAAGAAATGTAAGGTAATTCTTTTACCTGGAGTGGTTGTGAAGTGCCAGTAACAGTCACGATTAGGCGGATAAGGTCCAGGAGAACCTGGGGAACTTATGTAACCGTGACTTGATGCATCAATTTCACCTCCACATACTGGCTTTACACTAGTCCAGTGCAACACAAATCCAGCTTTAGCTACTGTTTCATCCGAGTGGAACCACAAATATAAGTGGTTATGACTTGATATAATAGTGCCACCTTTTGGTAACGTATCGCCGCAATATCTACCTATTAATTGACTAGATGATTTAGTTCCATCATTAATTTGTAAAAAGTCGCTGGTACACTCAGGAGTGAAATCAACATTAAATTTACTAAATGTGACTTTGAGAACCTTATCAGTAACAGTGCGAATTAACCACGCGCATTGAGAGTTATGATTATACGTTATACTAACGTTTGGTAATGGAAAAGCAATGCTGCCTTCTTCAGCGTCTAAATGACCTCCGCATGATGTTAATCTCTCCTGACATAAAGAGCCCGAGTACAGTGCTGTGCATTCACAACGGAACTCCGAGTTCGTTTCTTGTCTGCATATCCCACCGTTCTGACAAGGATTTGTCGCGCAACCATCGATTAGTGTCGCACAATTTGCGCCGCCATAACCATTATAACAAATGCAGGTGTAGCCAGAGTCAAGGGAATGACACCGTCCATGACTACCGCAAGGATTATTTTCACATCCACCTGTATAGTTACCTGTCACGTAGCAGCCTATGGACCCTAGTCCATCGCCATGCATACCTTCAGGACATATACACTGCACTGTTAAGCCTGTTGGTGATAACACTTCTACGCATTGTGCGGACGAATGACAACCTCCATTATTTATTCGACACGAGCCTTTGTATGTACACGTCACCCCGTCGCCTTGATATGCAAGTGGACATGGAGCACATATTCGCGATCCGATGGTATTGTGACACGTCACCATTGGACTACAGCCTCCATTAGGGATGGTAATGCATTCGTCGACGTCGTTGCAGATGTAGCCGTCACCTTCATAGCCAGAAGGACACTGTCCACATCGAAAGGATCCGGGCAGATTGATGCATTCTACCCTGGGATTGACAGAACACCGTGGATGATAAGATTCACATTCATTTACATCCGTCAAACATGCGACACTAGTAGCATTAGTGGTCCAACCTTGGTGACATATACATTGAATGCCTTCATCTGAAAGAACGCAGGTGCCGTATCCACACATTTCAAAGTCACCGCCTGAACAGTCCTTCGCTTTTCTTGTACAATGTTGTCCATACCAGTTTGGTTTGCATGAGCACTCATACGTCCCTGGCTTGTTGATACAAGTGGCTCCATTTTGGCATCCGAGATCGGTGCCCTCAAAGTTTCGACATTCGTTCACGTCTACATCACAATCTCTACCTTCCCAGTTGAAGGGGCATAGGCAGTGATATCCGTTGACTAAATTAAGACACGTTCCACCGTGTTGACAAGGCTGAGAGTCACAGTCATCCTTAGGCCGGTTATTTATTATGTTTCGAAGGACTATAACTTTTCTATTGAGGCTGTTTACCTTCCTCCACAGGGATATATTGACTAAGGAAACATGAGCTTCTACCTTGTTCTCCAGAATTTCTAGTCTCTGTAATATTTCGTTTTGTCTATTTAAATACTCGTTTAAATTTGTGGATAAATGAAATTGAGTCGAATCTTTCGCGGTATTTGTGTTGAGTGCATCGATATTTCCGATGAAGATACTTGATTTAGGTCCATTAGGTCGCAAGTATATATTTTTATCAAGAGCTGGTTCTAGTATTAGATCACCATCAGAACTTTTGATTTTAGGCCGGTTTTCGTATATTTCACAATTAACTTGTACAAAACACACAAAGGTTAACACCAAAAGCATGTTCATGGTAGTACTGGACACAGTCCATTAGTTCACTATGACGGATGCTTATAGACTTCAAATAAGCTTCACAAGTCACGAGTTTATTTACATTCATTTTTTTATCATCGCTAGGGGCGTATTGCATTTCTAATAATAAAAATATCATATCAACAAGCAAATTTTGAGCCATGTGCCAAATTTATCAACAGTATTTTACAGACAGAACTAAAATTAGCTGATAACACTTGCATTGTTTTTTACACTGATTCACACGCGTCGTGTGGTGAGTTATGTACAAAACAAACATTTTTGATGATCCATAGTAATTTTTTTATAGATCTGATAGTACTTTATTTTCCTAATATCTTGTTAATTCAAAATTAATATTATATTACAAGTTTAATAACATTCCTTTTTTATATAAATAATAAGAGCAGTTAGTCTTCTATATTCATCTGCAATATCAATATGTTATAGGCACCACACAGATACAGAAAGTATCACAAGTACGTGTTAACTTCACATCGGAGCTGACATTTCGTGACCACACACAATTAATTTGTAAGAAGGCATATAGGAACTTGGGATTTGTTCTACGTCAAACCCGGACCACAAACATATCAACTAATGTAGCGCACTGTCGAATTGGGTGTACCTGTAAGGACAGTCGCATGATGTAAATTAATAAATAAAAAATAAATAAATATTAGTAATGCTAGCGAGTATTGAATATGTTTCTGTTATATAAACTAGGTTAGAATATTAAGTCTAGGGCTAATTAGGAGCCTAGACTTAAATAAAACTATCCTTAATTGTTGTACGGTTGTAAACACTTTGTTCCCGTCAATATTTTTCTGTAACTGTTCATATTAGGTCGTTCACTCTTCTCACTAAATAAGTCAAAGTCAATGTCAAAGTCAAAAATCATTTATTCACTTAGGTCACAAAGTAACACTTATGAACATCAAAGGGGTTTGCGAGTTTGTTACATTTACTGAATTTACATTTATATTAGTTGCAAGGTTCAGGCAAAAGGTTGAGCCTATGAGAAGATACCTGCAAGAAACTCAAGGCCACTCTTTTAACCGGTAACATGTTTTGACGTTTGCAAAACAAAATTCCGTGACCAGCACTAGTGGAAAAATGGTATAAGCATTTTAAAGTAATAAATTGGATCACATATATTCGAATACTTTTAAGGATTTTTGAATTTTAAATACTCACTTTTTTATTCTTTTCATAATCAATCATCAATAAAACGTTAATAATGTTAATATTTAATGTTGAGCCGATATCATTTAACATTACATCTGTGCATTAAATTAAACTAACAATGCTGTCTGTTCTTTAGATCTTTAAAAACCGAATTGATATCGACTATATATACCAGTCTGAAAACAACAGTGGATTTCACAATATCATTTAAATAACGCAGCTTCTCAAAAAAGCTTAAACCCTTAGTTATGTATCCTTTGTATGATATTATTTATATTTCCAATGTTGCCAAGTTAATTAAAACAAAGAAGATGTTGTCTATCTAATAAGAGGCAAAGTAATAGACATTCACATGTTCTATTTGAATGCCATTATTATTCTCTGAAGTTTCTGCACGGATTTTTTGCATCCAGGCTTGTACTTCGGAAATAAATCCGTAAATTACCGCAGTACAGATCAAACCACGGCGGAGGAATGCCGTCGCCACACGCTTCAGAAGTTGACGACGCGACAGTGAAAGCTTTCGCCGATATTAATGTCGGTGTTTTGAATACAACAATTTAATAACAAAACAACCCTATATTCTATATATTCTATCTATCACATACACACAACACCATCTAGCCCAAACTAAGCAGAGCTTGTACTATGGGTACTAGACAATGGATAAACATACATATAAACCTTTTTGTTTGTTGAAAATACATACATATCATACATAGAAACACTCAGACAAACATCCATGTTCATGCACACAAATGTTTGACTTGTGCGGGAATCGAACCCGCGATCTCAGGGTGGCAGTCGGTTACACTAACCACTACGCCATCAACCAAACTTGACCTTATGAAAATGCAACCTCTACTTCCACTAAAGAACATTATTCCAACTGTCGTTTATTCATCGCAGTAGTTATTTGCGACTCATTGTGACCGTAAACATTAATCATCTACATATCCTGAAGTAAATAAACAGATATTTTACATAGTCAAATAATTAAAATTCAAAATAAATATACAATAACTAATTGCATATCTTAATATCACTGACAACTACAATCAAATTGTATTAGTGATTGTAGAGAATAGCGTCAATAAACACACAGACAAAAGTTATAAATAGGATATTATTTTACTCTTACTAGCGTCTGTGGCGTCATATGCGTAGATTATTGTGCAGCCCCAACGTTATTGATACAGGTATAGATCGCGCAATCTACGATGGCCGGACTGAACATAGCGTCTCCGAATTGTTGCGCATGTACAGTCGCTATTAGGCGTCCCGCCCCCGCCCCCTGTCACCAAAGAGACCTAAAACTTGTAACTGCGACGCGACTCGCGCAATGTTCAGACCGGTCATCATACAGTGCGCGATCTGTATTCTCGGCATAACTGTTATGCTTAATGGAATTTTGTGAAATGTTTTAAAGTTGAATTTTATTCTATTAAACTGCAAAATCCGTTTATAAGCGTGCAAGTCGAATAAACAAAGTAAACGTAAAAAGTATAATGAAAAACATAATGTCAAATTCAATAAGATGACCTGAAATTATTTAAAATTTTAAAATGAAATTATTAAAAAAGTACTACTGATCTGAGTCAGCAGTACTTTCTTAATAATTTTATCGATCTTAATATTTCAATAAATTATATTACCAGCGCCACTAACGGAAATGCGTAGTCTCTGCCTTCTTCCCCTCTGGGAAACAGGCGTGAATCTATGTATGTACTAGCGGAAATCCGATTTTTCGATATATCTTTATTAGGCTACCAGGCAAGTGAAGAGGTACCCTGTTCTGAGAATAACTCTAGTATGCAGAATATGAAACAATGAAAATTTTACTTTTATTCTGATAACCTGTTGCTATTTCTTTTATACTACGTTCGAACAACTCATGTGCAACAAGGAAAAAGTATTGTTTGCCAGAAACATGTAGAGACAGTAAAAAAAAATTGATTTTACGCACACACACTTTCATTACTATGGCAACAGGCTATCTTCTCATTTGACTACCAGCCTGGTACTTCAACGTCTAAACCTCCCCCAACATGACACATTTGTAACTTACGGGCAGCCAGTTAGGCGGTGAACCTGCTCTTTTGAAAAATGCTTTGAACCAGTAAGTAACTAACATTGCAATAAAGCAACATACTCCGTACCCATAGATCGCTTTTATAACGTTTAAATAAAATAATTAAAATAAACCTTTTATTAGGGCCAGTTGTACAGTTAAATATCAACAATATAAACAATATTTTAATCCTGTGTCACGGGCATCTTTGCAAACATTCAAACAATGAAAACAAAGAACACCCAGACTCATAACATCTTTACTATTCGTGGATATCACAAATTTTTGTCCCGTTTGGAGGCAAGATTGAACCCACAACACTTACCACACCCACGCTAGGTAGCAAGCAACGATTTGGCTTGCCTGATGGTAAACAGGTACCGCAGCTTTTGCACGCTTACATTACCAGCAATGATATCCCTAGTACTACCCTCGCACGTCGGCCCTATAAAGAAAGAAAAATAGGATGAAAAACGGGAATGAGAAGAAGAAAGGCTCCATAACTGGTAAGTACAGTACTCATTCAGCTCTAAAGTCACATGCTGCCGGACCTCTTTCTACTAGGGTATCAAGGAAGCAAAGGGTTTAATACTAACTGCAATAGCGAATTGATTAATGGGCAGGGTGCATTGAAGCCACGCCCCGTTTTAACATAATCAAGAATATAATATATATTCTAGTGTGAGACATTTTGTAGTTTTTTATTTGCACACTAGTGAAAAAGGCAAGTGGGAAGGCGGGATGCAATAAATTTTGTGATGTTCACCTCCTGCGTTGGCTAATACCCTGGTAGATTTCCGTCGAATCCTCCCCAACTACGTAAACATTATCTGCTTTTTAACATTATACGTGTGTCCTTGCTTCGATGGGTGTTTCTGATACTATTGCTAACTGTTGTAAAAATACGTTTTCATGACAAAGGTTTTGCTCAAGGAATTGGTCTAAGCAACATAATTGCATATATTAAAATGTTATCTCTGCCTCATAAATACTAAAATTAATATGTTAAATAGTTTATTATATTCTTATTGCAGTTCTCAAAATAAAGCTTCTATTCATTAGGAAATAGAGGAAGAAGAGAAAGATTAAACAGGGCAGGCGAAGGTGTATCAGTTAGTTTAAAATTATTTTTCAAGTTTATTGATGTCTACCGGCCGCAACACCTGACGTCATGAAAATCAATCAATCCGATGGGATGGTAATCCGACACGACCGGAACCGTACCAACGCGCTTTCCGTGGTTTCCGAGGCACAGGGGTGTCTAACACCGCCAACTTCCTAACTCCGGGCTGCTATTGAGAATTCTTAACAGAAAACCCGATAACTTTTTGTTGGCCCGACCCAGGATTCCAACCCGAGACCTCATGCACAGCAGTCGCATTCACTACCGCTGCGCCACGGACGCAGTTTACGGAGGTGACCTAATTACACTTTGACCAGCCCCGACATCAAGCCCGAAACGTCACGGTTGGTCGCAAAAATAAACATAAGTATGCCATCTGACCAATTAAGTAATCACCATCAATGAGTAAACCAGAACAGACAAGGATAAAACTTTTAAAGTAAAATAAATATAAAATTAAGAGATTTGATGTTATATTGTCACATACATACTATATATTCGATGGGTGGAGGTGTTCAATATTATTACGTACATAAGAGCATTGATTAAGATCATGATAATATTACGTACTTTACGCACAACTAAATACATTTTTTTTATACTACTAAGGTGGCAAACAAGCACACGGCTCATCTGATGGTAGGTAGTCACCGTAGCCTATGGACGCCTGCGCCACCAGAGGCATCACTTGCGCGTACCCTTTAGGAAAGGAAGTGGGAAGGAGAAGGAGTGGGAAGGGGGGAGGGTGATTGGGCCTCCAGCACTCTCACTCGCCGAACGAAACACAACAGTAGGAATACTGGTATTTCACGTCGATATTCTGTGAGAGGGTAGTCCTTCCCCGGTCGAGACGGCCCATTCATGCTGAAATCAGCGAGGCTCTACTACTCTAGTAATTCTTTTACCAAAACTAATTCGTCAATATAAACGGTGCATGTGTCCTTTACAAATTGTTTATACGCGTAACAATGGCAACGAAGGCATCACACCACCTCTTCGCTCAGTTAGTCGCCTAGTAGTTTCGTGGAGAAACCTCTCTCAAACGCATTGCAATATGCCTCTAAGCTCCTAGTAGATACGATAAAATGTTGCCCACTCACATAAATGGACTATCAGTAACGATGCAACAATCTCAGTCAAAGCTAATTCTAATAAAAGTACCTATATAGTCACCCTTTTAAATCTTCACCACGATATAATAATTGCTTGACCATAACTTAGGACTTCTTCGAACTTCAGAACTATATTTTGTATTTTGCTTTTCACGAGATTTGTTCCTATGGTATATTCGTTTAATCTTAAAACAAAAACTGCACTAAAATTCAACCTTAAAATTTAATAATATTGGCACCGAAAGACGTTTCTCGTTCTATCTTTGATACATATGTATTTTGCCTTCCTTTACGTTAAGGTCGGTGGGCAGGTAACTATGTTTTCAATCATTTATTTAAATTCTGTAATTTGAAAATGAGAGGGCTCCACGTAAAAATAATACTTTAAATTACCATTATTTACTAACATTTTTATTTTCCAAAATTACACAACTAGGTACTCTGATTTTGTCTCGGAAATCTTCAAAAGCGCCACCACAAATGACATGTCACTTTTCCTGACACCGCACTACCAAGCTAGAAAAGAGATATAGTTGCAATATGGTATTGATTAATGGGCAGGGTGAAACGCGGATCCACCCCATTTAGAACGTTGGTGTGCGTAAATGTAAATAAAATAAAACTGTTCTGACACAACATGCCATCCCTTGCAGTAGCACACTTGCATAATCTGTGTTTGTAGTGAGCTGTTTATAAAATTCAACTCCTGGCTTGTCTAATATCCTGGTAGATTTTCGATTTCTTCTCCGACCGCACGACTACGTTTACCGTTTTTCTGTAATGATTCGCGTTGTTAAAGGATAACTAACTAGTGAGCAGTTCGGCAATACAATGTGAATTGTTCACGTTAAATGTAAAATATAATTAAACATAAGTATCTTCTAATGAATTACATTAAAATATATGTGCCTATTTCCTGCTAATGATTAATGCGATTAAATTTTCTAGTCACTGTATAATCGTGTTTAATTATTGAACGCTATCTTAATCTTAACTTCTTGACTGATATTATAAAAGCGAAAATGAGTTTGTTTGTTACCTTTTCATGCCTAAACCACTGAACCGATCATTCTGAAATTTTGCATATACGTTGTCAGTTGTACAGAAACGGCCATAGGCTACTTTTTATCCCGAAAAAAATTACTGTTCCCAAGGAAAACAACAATAACCTACTTATGATAATAGATGGCGCCACGTGTCTTTCGAATCGTGATTGAATTATATTATTACAAGCAGAGTACCCGAATCGTTTGTCAAATTCTAAATTAACGCGAGCGAAGCCGCGGGCAAAAGCTAGTTAAGAATAAATAATAAAAACAAATATTGCGCGCTATAACATAATTCATCACATAACATTGTACTTCAACACCTTATTTTTACGTTCTCAAGAAGACGTAACGAGGTTAATAAAATTTGGGCTATTTCAGACTATTGGTTGTCTCATTTTCGCATATCCAGAACAATAGTGCTTCAATAATAATAAGCTGTAAGTATCCGCTGGCGGTATAAATATCTTACGCAAACAAATATATTGGTGGATGTAGTTGTTTTTTATTTTAGATAATGATATTTCCACTGTTGTTGTTTTTTTTTCCGCACAAAATATTGACCAATCCAGAGAAAGTGATCGTAGTTAACAAAATTCAAATAAAAACGCACACATTTATGCAAGTGTGCGTGCAGCTTACTGATCTCCTAGGTCGACTGATAGCCTGGTACATTATCGTGGCAACCTCCCCCAACATCGCAGGAGCATTTTAATTAGTTATCGCAATCGTCTATGTCCTTATAATTATAGAATTCTTCTGTACGTGTGTATATGTGTGTGTATGTCACTAAACTCCACTTAAACAGCTGAACCGATTTTGATGAAATTTTTGTACGTTTAAGTTATTACGTAATTAGCTAACCTAACAACATCTTATAGTGACTATATCAATATTAACAATATTTTATGTTTTAAATAAATAGATTGACTTGACAATCGTTTGAAAGCACAATGTATCTCACAAGTAATACATATTATATTAAATTAGATTGTTTAGTGCGATTGCCAAGTCAATCTCTTTATTTAAAACATAAGATTTTAATATTGATATGGTCACTATAAGATGTTGTTAGGTTAGCTAATTACGTAATAACTTAAGACAGAATCCCTGGACAGGTCCCTTAAGTAGGGACTGAATAAATTAACCGACTTGGTATTACATGGATCTCACAACTTTTTACGGTAGAAGAACTGAGTTGCGAGACTTGGTTTTTTTTACAAGTTATGTTTTTGATGGCATATAACCTAACCAAACAAGTCAAATTATTTTTAAAGGCATTTGGTGTTTTGGTGTTAATTAGGTTAAATGAAGTCTAGCAGCAACGATAAATATTTTACCATAAAAAGAACATTCTCCAATCCTCATCCTGATGATGATGTATGTATATGTGTGATGTCTAATAGCATAGCTAACTCCTCGCTCGGCTAGCAGCCGGGTAGCTCGACGGGGAAAACACGTGACGCTGGCGGTGGCGCAACCCTGCTTATTTTTGAAGTGAAAACTTGTTTAAGTGCGTTGAGCACTTCTTGGGTGAACAAAAATCATAGAACTCGTGTCATCGTCACGCTTCCACGCTTTCCATTTTTGAATTATTTTAGAATATTAACAATATCTCAGAAATGGTGCGTCCTACGCAAAAAATACCGAAATTTTGACTCCCTTAATAACCGCTAAGAGAGTATCAGGAATCCGACCCGCCCTTTTTTTTAAGAAGTGTTTATGATCTTTGGTTAGGTACTATTTTCTACTATTTTCTTTGGTTGTGTGGCTTCAGTTTGCGTTTATGTTTGTGTGTTAATTTGAACCTATTGGTTATTCTCTCACCGCGCAGTGTTATTGCAATTTTCTAGTAATACTGAAATCTGGGCACATAATATATTATGAACAGGCTAAATGACCTTATTTTATTTCAATACCTGTATTATGTTTCTGATGTTCTAACATTTTAATCACTTCCTATTGCGAACTCCTCATTACTAACGCTAAGTTTAAATTACAAAATAATTTTATTTTAAAGAAATACAAACACACGGACAGATGTGTCGCGTTGGGGGAGGTATCGACGTCGAAATACCAGGCTGCCAGTCGAGCGAAGAGCTGGTCGTGTATTGAGTTGTTACATTTGGCTATGTGTGTGTACTGAGGTTTCATTCATGTGCAACGGTGGCTCATTCACTGTCCCCCCAATACCCCCAGCTGCCTCCCTCGATAGAGGCGCTTTTAACTATAATATAATGTGTATGTATTTATTGTATGTTTATTAAAATACGCTTACAAACTGTGTGTCATCAGATTAGATTTGTTACAAGATATGCAGTTGTTGTTGTTGCACTCTACCAAAACAGCAGACCAATACTAGTATTGACATATTTATCGGTAATTGAGACAGCGCTATGCAATAGACAAGGATGTCCAATATTATGGAGGCAACCCCGATGCACCCTCCCCATCCCGCGCATTCACATAGTTCGAGAGCTAGTAACATGGCACACTTAAAAATTTGAGGCAGACTAGATATTTTTTAATTACCTTTATGAGTTTCTTTAATAAGTAATAAGTATTTGTTTATCTCTTTTCAATTTAAATGTATACTTTTAATACCTTCAATTTGTCTACTGCTTCGATACCGTAAGCGTATGTCTAAACTTGCGCTCATGTGTTTGGTTCCCGCTTGGGGAAAATGTTATTGGCTGTTTATGTTAGCAGCAATACTGTCTTACATTTACGTAAATGTTCATTTCTTTTGTTTCAAAAAGCCTTTGAGGTCTGTGACAAGAAACATCTAGACGCAAAGCTTCAACATATTTATTTAGAATTGCCAACGGGCGTTACATGTTTCTAACAACCAAATACACGCTATAACTTACAAGTTAAATGCATAACCAAAAGAGCAGCGATAGCTCAGTGGGGAGACCAACAGACTGCAATGCAGAGGGTCTCGGGTTCGAACCCACGTCGCGCACCTCTGATTTTCGGAAGTTATATGACTTTTCGAAATTATGTGCGTATTGATTGACAATTATCGCTTGCTCTGTGTCTCGGAGAGCACGTTAAGCCGTTAATCCCGGCTGCCATGAACATCTATGGCAGTCTTTATTGGGGGAGTGTCGACACAAAAGATCCCACTGGGTCGAAGTGTCGCCGGTCTGCACTGACTGCCCCCCACATAAGATAAGATAAGATGAATGCATAACCACTTCTATAAGCAAATTCCGCGTATTTTAAACATATTAAACATATTATTAAGCATTTTCTGCGAAACAACAAGCTTTATGAGCTAATCCGCCGCCACAGATCCTAACAAAAAACAGTCACAGTCGAGCGCCAGCCTACCATTCTTCCATTATTTTGTAAGAGGAGTTCAATCAACACATACATATGTACTACAAGCTGCAGCTGAAGTGATTCATTGAGTAAAACCCAAGACGAAGCAAAACAGCAAATCTTCGTGATATTTTGCGTTCATTAAAGTTATGTTTGGGTACTTTCAATACAACAATATATACTTTAAAACATTGAGGCGATCACGATATTTGTACACCCGTGCACATGGCAGTCGAAAAGCATCCGGTACGTACTACTACTACTTCTGAAAAAAGAACTCTTCTAAAGGTGAAGAATGATTAAAATCAATCCAGTAGTTTTCTCTTTATGAAATTAGTGTACATTTTAAAATAAATCGCGATGAACTTATTTTGTCTGATATCAAAGTGGTTCTTATTTTTATCGTTCTGGGTACAAAAAGTGGCGTGCTTACTTAGATGGTAAAATAGAGAGAGAATATAAAAGGTAGCTTAACTAAAATTTTCTTTCGATAACTTAGCTAGCTCTTAGACTATTAAATACCGAACGATGCAATGAAACCTCTGCGGATGTCTGCTAGCCTAGTGTACACCAGTAGCGAGAGGTCACATCGTGAAGCTCGGTGCCGCTAGTAAAGCGTTTTAAGCAAACTGGGTTTTAAAACGTTTCAATGAACTTTCCATTCAATATTGAATTGCTATATTATCTTATCTTATCTTATGTGGGGGCCAGTCAGTGCAGACCGGCGACACTTCGACCCAATGGAATCTTTTGTGTCGACATTCTCCCAATAACGACTGCCATAGATGTTCATGGCAGCCGGGACCAACGGCTTAACGTGCTTTCCGAGGCACGGAGTAGGCGATAATTGTCAATCAATACGCACATAATTTCGAAAAGTCATATAACTTCCGAAAGTCAGAGGTGCGCGACGTGGGATCGAACCCGAGACCCTCTGCATTGCAGTCTGTTGGTCTCCCCACTGAGCTATCGCTGCTCAATTGCTATATTGATATTGTTCTTGATTTAAATTCATTACGTATGGATTACTTAAAGGTTAATTTTAATATGTAAACCAATCAATTTAATAATATTGTGTCATTTATATGAACTTGTACATATATCGCATTACCTGCGTTATATTCTTTGGTTAATCTATTGCTCTCAAGGCAGCTTCTGTAAATATCACCGTCTATCTAAAATACACTGCATTTAATGACATTCGGGTAATACCCTATTTTACTTAAGACTTATTCGTACAAAGATGATAACATCACTGCAGCACTGCGGCGACTGCCGTGATCTTGTTGGAGATACGGCGCTGCACGTGTTGGCAGATTGCCCCGCTTGGGTATCGTAGCGCCGTGAGTTGATCGCGGTAGTCGGAATGGTTGCTCTCTCTCGTTCCTGGTCATGGTTCAGTCTATGGTCCGGAGCGAGGGGTCGTGAAACGCTGTCGCCTCCTTCTGTGAGAAAGTAATTTCCATCAATAGAAATTACTTCCGTAAGTAATTTTCATCAAGGAGGCGGCGGAGCGGGATAGGGAGCTCTTGAACCCTCTCCCTAACCGCATAAGCGGGCGCCGAAGGGCGATAGACTAACTCCAGCTATCATAAGGTTGTACCTAGGGGTGGGCTTCATGGGCCTGCCCACCATCCGATCAGTTGCACGTCCGAGAGGTTTGTATCCCTCGGGAACACTTATTTTCTGGATGAAAGGTACCCTATGTCCTTTTCTGTACCCCGACAACGTTTGTGCGAAATGATGTTGATGGTGATTGGTAGTTAAGGCGTGAAAGCATAACAAACAAACAAACAAACTTATTTTCGCTTTTATAATAATAGTTAGGATTAGGATTAATTTAGATTATTTTTTGAGTGGCAAATATTTATGAGGCAAACAAAACAGAAAACATTTAGATTAGTTTCTAAGCAGGTATATTATTTTAAAATAAAAAAGTTAGAATATTTCTTTGTATACGACATTAACTTGATCACGTGTAAAACGAATAAATTTTGTTTCGAAGTAACACATGATAGGCATACAATTGTCCGTGCGAAAGCACTGTGTGCTTAAGTCTACTCCCGCAACTTTTAATGTTTGACATTGTAGTCGTTGTTGGAAATTGTAGCCGTTTAAATTGGAAAGGCAATTCTGAGGGTATCATGGGAATTCTTGATATAAAAACAGTTTCACCCGTTGCATTGCCAGTTAATATGAAACATTCGATTAAAACATTTTTTAAATTGACTTCTTTTAGTGTTGTACCGTTGCAGTTTCGGTGGACTCAAATTTCTTAGTAATATAATAGGGGACTTAGTAAAATACCTTTAATATTATTGCGGGAGACTGGTGACTAAACTAGGCGTTAGTCGGTTTTATTTAATTTCCCGTAAAAATAGCGTTTGGACTGACAATTAATAAAGCGTAGTTTGAACTATGAGCCAGGTATGATGTTTAGCCTATAGGTACAAGTGGTGTCTTTGATTAGTAAGGATTTGTGTTTTTTGTGTGTGTGTGTATATGCGTGTGAGTGATTGTGTATGTGTGTGTGTGTGTGTGTGTATGCGCCCGCGTGTGTGTTTGTTTGCGAGTTTTATTCAAGAATTTTTATTAAGTTTTAAGTGTTTATACATAATTATAATTTAGGGACATAAGCCATTCGTTCACCGCTTTTTTACAATCTAATTTTGTTAGCGGAAACAAACATATTTATGGCTTTATTTATTTTATTATATAGATACCCTCTCATAAACCAAAAGAAACGATTAGTAAACTGGATGTGGTAATGAGACTGGGTGCGATCTAAGGGTTTGCGCCGACTTTTTCCTTGGAGCGATGGTGAACTATCTGCAACAACGAGTGCTGTTTGAGTATTGTGTTTAAAATATACAGTTGGTGCACTGTTAAAACTGCTCTCTTCATACAGATCTTCCGTTGGGTAACGGAATGGTAAGAAAGATTTTTAATAATTAACACTAAAACTGAAATATTTCTTTTATCTACACAGAATACGGATACAACCAATACACAAACGAATAGTTATAGGCGGGGTGCCTTATTGATGCACACATTGAATGCACCAGCGTTGTGCGAATATAACTCTTCTGTACTTCTAATACCCTAGTACCGTAGGCTTCGAAACACGTGACGTAATCGCCGAGTCAAATTCACTACTTGTTAATTAATTTTAGCTGGATAAGATAGGCAAGTGTAACCATTTCAAATTCGAATAATACAGGAAATTTAAACTTGCATTGCTTTTATTTCAATACATTATTGCTTATCAAGAAATGAATGACTACCATTAAGTAACCTAACATAGTTGTTACCGCTGTGCACTGTTGGGTTGTTAATAAAGGAGGTAACTTGAGAATGCGACTCAGCTGTCCAAGCCATCGATGCCAGGGTAAACTCGGTTTAAGACTGCGCCGAGCGTAAGACAGATAATGACAGAGCTCGTGTGGTGTATATTCAAATCGGCGCGCGGCCGCCATAGTGAAGTTGTATGGAGGATTTGAAGTGCTTTTTTCATAAATATGTATCTTTATTGACAACCAATAACTTAAATATTTGGGACGGAAAAATTGTAATATAACTATTTATGTTTCGTTTCAGCTGTAAAATAGGATAGCTTTCTACTGTTATAATCTAAAAATCACGTAACACGAGTTTACGTTTTTGCATTTTTCGTGCTTTTGTAGGCGAAAATATTAATTATTTTAAGTTTTTTAGATCGAGTAATTGTAAACACATTCATTGTTATGGTAAATGTATATTTTATATTTGTATTAAACAAAAAGTGTTGATTTTATTCACTTAACTGTGATCGCCTGTTTTGGCACATTTCGCTCGGTGCAATCTTAATTCTTAAATAAACTTGATAATTAAAGCATTGTAACTATCTTAGGAAAATATATGGATATTTATTTCATAAAATAAATAAATAGTTAATTAGCGCTTGGTTTTTTTAACAGTGAAGGAAAACTTGGTAGGGCAACCTGCATGTCTCAGTTCTTAAAGATAGGTGAACACTGACAACTCGCACTGGGCCAGCGTGGTAGCCCTTCTCAGTTTAAAAAGAGTTCAGGCTATGGCCCGAAACATTTTCACACTTAGAAGCGCCCAGCAGTGGGATAATTTAAATGATATTGATACTGATATTATAATAGTCTCATAACAAAAATACGTACAAAAGTAATATAAGCAACACATACAAACACACAGAAAATGTGTCACAGCATCGCGTTGGGGGAGGTATCAGCGTTGGAATACCAGGCTGCCAGTCTAGCGAAGAGATGACCCTGTATTGAATTGTTTCGCTATGTGTGTGTACTATGGTTTCATTTGCAACGATGCTGCAATCCCCCTAACCCCCAGCTGCCTCCCTCAATGGAAGTGCTTTTAACTATGATAAAGATGTGTATATCCCACAAACTTTTTCACGGCTCATCTGCGGTGTATTGGCCTGCTAACTTGAATCAGCCTTGTTGCAACATATCCAAAGCGGTTACGTTGCACTCTTAGTAAACAGCCACCTTGTTAGACATTTAAAAACATTAAAATAAATAATCTATTTAAATGTTTCTTCATTTTTAATTTTTATCTCTTGCTATTGTCATGTACAATATTACTACATAATTATGTAGAAGTGATATAAATATAGTGATGCTATATAATAATTACACTAATTACTCCCTTGTTAAGGCAGCTCATATTATACTAGAGTTAACCCGCGGCTTCGCTCGCGTAAATGTACGTTAGGTTAGCTTAGCGACAATACTTTTTTTGGATGAGAGATATCCGAAATTTCATGATGATCGGTCGAGTAGTTAAGGAGTGAAAGCGTTACAAGCAATCTCACATTCGCATTTATAATATTAGTTGGGATGTATTAATGAACGACTGTTTATATATTTAACGTTTACGTTTAATAAAAATGAACCGTGATACCAAAAAGCTAATCAATAAACAAAATAAAAATAATATTCATTATCATCGAAATGAAATGAAATGGTTTTTATTTTTGCACCATCATGACATGCATTCATCAACAATAATTATTACATAGGTATAATAATTTAAAAATAACTATAAAGACAATTTAAACGAGTAATATTCTTAATATAATAATTATATGATTAATATTATAATATTTTCACATAAGTAGGGACTTTTTTAAATGTTGTTTGTGTGCAGATGCACGTTCCACCCAATGGCACAAAAATTAAAAGGTGATGCGTTCAGCTATTTAAATTGAAAGACCAAAACAGCTGATCAACACTAACATTGACACAGTTATCAGTACTTGAAACAGTGCTATGCAATAAACAAGGATGTCAAGTATTGTGGAGGCGACACCGATGCTCCCTCCCATTCCGCGCAACCACATAGTCTGAGAGTCAGCGACATCGTCAAGTTACGAATTTGATGCAGATTAAATATTTTAAGTACTTTTATCGTGTTAAAATTGCATAAGTTTCATTTTTATCACAATCATAATTAACTAGTTTTAACCCGCGGCTTCGCTCGCGTAAATGTAGGTTAGGTAAGTGATTCGCGCGGCCCCGTCGACAGTGGTTTGTCGAGGAACACCGTGGTAGGTTTAGTCGGTATTCCGGGAGGTTCATTTTATCGTTTAACATCTTTCATTTACCCCGGCGAGTCCGACATATCCCCTCCGCCCGCCCCCGCGGAGGGGTATGCGTCATTGCTCTCCACCACGTTAATAAAAAAAACAAAAAAGGTTAGGTTGCAACAGTTGGAGTGTGACCGGGACACGGCGCAGCACACGCTGGAGGAGTGCCCGGCGTGGGCCGCGGAGTGCTGTGCCCTGGTCGCTACGATTGTCCCCGACCTCTCGTTGCCGACCGTCGTATCCAAGATGGTCGGCGACGACAGGTGCTGGGGCGCAATGAGGTTCTTCTGCGAATCTGTCATCTCGCAGAAGGAGGCGGCGGAGCGGGGGCATGAGGAAGATCCTTACGCCACGGAAGTCCGCCGCCGGAGGGAGCGCAGGAGACGCGCTTATGTCGCTCTCCTGCCCCCCACGTAAGGGTTCCGGTTGGTAAGGCTCAGGGGGGCCTGCCACCCACGAATTCAGAACCACGAGAGGGCGCGCGCGGTGTTCCCGCGCGCCTTCCAATGTCAAAAGGGGAGAGCGGTGAGGCTCTCCCCTGGGGACGAGAGGTGGTCGGGTCCATTTGACCCGGCCCGCACCCACACGGGGGGGCCTGCTATGGATGACTCAATTCTTTTAAGAGCTCCCAACAGGCCCCTCCATTGGGTGAGAGCGGGAACACCCCAGGTTTTTTAGTGGGTATACCAGAATGGGGAGTCCCACACGCCCCGCCGGTGCCGTCCCCTAGCCGGCGGATAGTGCATCAAGCATTTATACTAGGTAACAAAAAAAAAAAAGTTTTGCAACAGTTAACTTTTCTGGATAAAAGATACCCATGTCCTATTCTGTACCCCTGACAACGTGTATGCAAAATTTCATGGTGATCGGTTGAGTAGTTAAGGCGTGATAGCGTAACAAACAAACTCACATTCGCATTTATAATATTAGTTAGGAAGGACTAGTTAGGATTAGGGATGACAGATATAATCTTTTTGTAATTAATACAAATATTTTGAAATAACTTCAGTTTGTCTGCCACTTCGGTCCCATAAGCGTATGTCTGATCTTGAAATTCTTGCTTCGTGTTATTATTAATTTATGTGAATATTATTTTTTAACTTGCGTCATCGGCGCAAGAGTTGCAGGCGATGGTAACTATTATGCATGGTGCTTTTGAGAGTAAAGGAATGAAATAAATGTAAGCAAGACGAAAGTAATGGTATTTGAAAAGAAAGAGTGCGTGACGATGTGTAATATTATGATTGATGGAGAAAAAGTGGAGCAAGTGAAAGAGTTTGTATATTTGGGTACTTTGTTTACAAGGGATGGTAAACATGACGGAGATATTGAAAGGAGAACGATTGCTGGCAACAAAGTGAATGGAGCCCTACGCGCTTTTATGAACAGTCGAAATGTATCCGAAAAGGCACGTTTGGCTGTTCATAGAGGACTATTAGTGCCCACACTTATGTATGGAAGTGAAAGTTGGGTATGGCAAAAGAAGCATGAGAGCAGAATAAATGATGTAGAAATGAGAGCGTTGAGAAGCATATGTGGTGTGACTCTGAAAGATAGAATAAGAAATAGTGTGATTAGAGAGAGATGCGGCATGAAAGTGGATATAGTTACAAGAATAGAAAAGGGTATGTTAAGCAGGTTTGGACATGTAGAAAGAATGGACGAGGAAAGACTGACTAAGAAAGTTTATAAGGCTAGTGTGAATGGAACAGTCGCAAGAGGAAAACCTAGGCAAACGTTTCTCGACCAGATCGGAGGCGTCCTGGACAAAGGCCAGGTTAAGAGCTCCTTGAACCGACGGGCGTGTATGAGGAATGTAATGAAAGTGAATGAAGCCAGAGAAGTGTGTCAGGATCGTAGCAAATGGAAATCCGTAGTCTCTGCCTACCCCTCTGGGAAACAGGCGTGAATCTATGTATGTATTATTTTTTAACGTTTACGCGAATGTTATAAATGGGAATTAAACGTATAAATGGGAATTAAATTACATAAACGTTTGTTTTTTTGTTGTCTTTGTTCTAGACAGCCCAGGAGATACCTGGATGCAGACCTTTAAATGTTAAGTAAGTTCTGTGAACAAGCTCCAATAGACACCGTCATCACAGATCCTAAGAGCCTGCCACAATCCAGCACCAGCTTGGATCAGATCAGGAAACCAAGCATTATCTAATATTTGATAGACCACAAGCAAAAGAATATCGATGAATCCTACCAAGGATGGCTATTCTAAGAAACATCCTGGTTTCCAGTGATTTATTTAGTCAAAGCCACAAACAAGCAAAATAAGACATACTTTGAGTTCAATGTGTAAAAATAAATAGTTCAATACAGTATTTTTATATGGTATAGTATATCATATAAAGACTACTTTCAATCACGAAAAAAAGAATACTGATTTGGTCCAGTTATTGTACACATTGTGATTATATAAGCTTGAGTCACGTATACATTATTAATCAATTTATCTATTTCAACGAGCTAGCTTATAATTCACTTTTACAACACAGTTAGCTCTTAGACTATTTCAGACCGTTCGATGGAATGAAACCTTTGCGAATGTCTGCTAACCTGGTAGAGGCCAGTAGTGAGAGGTCACACTATGAAGCTCGATGCCGCTTGGAACGCGGTTTAGCTAACAGGGTTTTAAAACGAAAAATTAAACTTCCAGTTAATATTTATTGATTGTTTAATACATAATAATATGTATATTAAGAGATCTGGTAAATAGCAATTGGTTCTGGGTTTAATTTCATAGCCTTTGGCTTTTTCAAAAGTTTGAATTATTCTAATCGATATAATGTATAATAAAAAAAGGACTTCCCGAGCAAGGAAAGCTGCGGGTCGAAGCCAGTCTTCATAATGCTAAACTTTTTAACAAAAAAATTAAACCGCCGAAACTGAAAAGCAATTGAATTATTCTAATCGATATAATGTATAATAATGATAACTTATACATTGCTTTTCTATAGTTTTATGATGTATTTAATATTTTACTTTTAAATTTTCATTAAGTTGTATCTATGTAGCTAATTTCGCAAATAAACGAGTTTTGTTACGTTCGTACATTTTTTGGTTAAGGCGCTGTTCTAACGTAGATACCATGAAACGCACAATTTTTCGTCGCGCAACTAGCCATATTGGTACATGTCACAAACTAGAAAAAAATTGAGCTTAAAGTCAAGTGTTAAAAGAAAAGACTTTTAAAAAAATATTTTATGTATGTAAAATAGAATCACAGTAAAAAAATCACGAAAATGAGCTAGAAAATAATTTTTCGTCTCACTGTTTGCAATATTTTGATCGTAAACTATCATATTTTATTTATTGATAATAAAGGAAACCTAATGAACTAAAGAATTACCTATTTATGTTCCTATTAAAACATGTATAT
Source organism: Catocala sponsa (assembly GCA_963564715.1). Lineage (NCBI taxonomy): Eukaryota > Metazoa > Arthropoda > Insecta > Lepidoptera > Erebidae > Catocala > Catocala sponsa. Next base: position 30,404,403 of record OY751327.1, read on the forward strand.
TTTCTTAAATTAAATAAAATCTGCCAAACGTCTCTGAATTTGACGCTCGGTAGATCACATTAAAATCAAACGCATCGGCAATTTGAACCTTATTGGTTTACACGGCGCACTGAGTGTCGGTTGTTAGTTTGCACCCCGCTTAGTCGGCGATCAGCCCTGAGAAAGATAGGTCATGCTGCTCTAATTACGCATTCGCTACACGCATTTTACGTAAACTTGTTCATTATTGTAATACGTCATTTTGTATAAATTGAGTTCGTACTTTCAGATTTCATATAAACTTTTCATTAGTTTTATATTTCAATCAAATAGAATTTTTGTGTGACTATGGATGCATATTATTAGGACTTATTAGATTTTTTTTTGTGTTTATTTTTTTGTGATAGGTACGTGTTTCTGTGCTTGTAATATATACCTAGGTAGTTAGAAGGATACAAAAATGGCCAATAAGAGAAACATGGTACTACGAAGAATTTGTACAAGAAAACGACGCAATAAAAACAGAAATTCATCTGTGGTCAAGTGAGTATGAAAATTGTTACATTTTTGTAGGTACACACTTTCTTATGAATGATTGTATTATAGATACACGAAATAGTACCTATCGATCATGCATATGTATCAATTATCATCACAATATACATGCTATCACAGTTTTCAATATTTGAAATAGGTAGTAGGTATTTGCATGAACTCGAACCATTATCATCGTAAAATTCATTCGCTCGTAGCGGCTACGGCCAGAGCGGCTGGAGCGCTAAGATTCCGCCACGGCGAACAACAAACAGCGCTAATATGGCGCACACAAGCGATAACGAATGTTGTGTTATTGATTTGCAAAACATATAATATACAGTCATAGTACATCGGATAAAACTTTGATTAATTTATAAACCATTATGTCTCTGTATACCTAATTTCTTTATTTCTAAAATTAATAATTCATAGGTACTTCACGCATTTTGCTGTCACAAAAGTAATTTTGGTATGCATTTCAATAAAAGTAATTATTTTTATTTTTATTACAGCGAAGCCCAAGATAATAGTTCTGCAACCTCTTACACACATTTGACTGCAGTAAATCCTAACAAGATTTATTCAAGAACTAACCAAGAACCAGATTATGAGTAAGTATAATTATATAATATACTATACTACTTATTATATTATTGACTTAGGAAACACGCCTATTGTTAAATGCACTAATAATATAATGTAATATTTCTACCACTGTTTACGCGTAGTGACCTTAGAGTATACATAAACAATACAGCGAGAATACGGCATTTGGTACCTTGTGCAATTGTGCTGAATGCTTTAAATTTGGTCCCTTGTGAAAACAGTTATATGTTAACTAAAGGAATTTCGAAAGAAAACCGTTGAAGTATAATTGCAGATCAAATCGTCCATTTGTAGAATGTGGCGAGTTCATTTAGCGTAGACTGTGCCTATGTTCATTTATTGTAGACCGTGGCGAAGGTCCGTCATTTAAAATTTAATTCAACTTGTACGTTATTCTAGTGTCTTTGAAAAATATTGATGCGTAATATAAATGTAGTGATTATATTACGCATCAATATATATAGGTACACTAACTCGTAATTTTTTTTCAGACAAAATATCGTAAGCGAGCCGTACCATATCGAAACCCAAGAAGATATACCACATGAACCAATACAAGGCCGAAGAGGCGTAAACGTGGCATACTTTATCCAGCAGCTTAAAAATATATCTAGGCATAGTTCTTTATTTAGCTGTAATTTTAAAGACATGTCTTTGATAGGAGAAACCAGAAATGGTTTGATCTCTAAATATAAATTTAAATGTAATATGTGTGAGAATGAATTTGTAATCAGTACTTCGGGTGGCCTGCGCGTTCACCCGATCTGACACCCCTTGATTATTTTCTGTGAGGGACAATGAAGCAGAGAATTTATAACTCTCCCATCAATAGTGAGGCAGAACTGCAGGAGAAGATTTTAAACTGCGCCAGTGCCATAAAGGAAGATCCAACAATGATAAGACGAGCAACGCAACAGATTTTGCTGCGAAGTACTATGTGTTTACAACAACGTGGTAGTCATTTTGAAAACTTGCTACATTAAAAGTTTTATTGTAGGTTGATGAAACTAAATAAACGTGCTGATTTCTACTTGATATTTTTTATTTATTACTTATACCTTTCGTACCTTTACAGAAAAATAAGTGGCACTTGCAGCCCAAGTGTATGTTTAGTAATTTATGGCAAAGGATTAGACAAGACCAAATTTTTTACCTGAGATGATAATGCAATTTTCGAAAAAAGATGCACGTAGTGGCGGCAAGGTCTTTGTTTAGCCCTTCATAAAAACTGTTTTGTTTGGGATACAGGTGTGGTTTTATGTTTTTTAAAGCTTATTAGATACAGATTAATGTCAATTAATAAAAACTACGGGCAATACGGACGTTTTCTTGAGTTTTTTAACAATGTTTAAAAAACATTGTACGAAACTCACGTTTTGGTCTAAAATGTTCCTTATTTTTATGCCACCGGTATTTTTTTGGATGTGAATAGTATACCGTCGTTATTGTCTACACATTGCGTATTGACTGTTTTTGTTTCAACACGATTAATCACCTGGTTCAAAGTTACAAGGTTTTCTAGGTACAAGGTCCATAACTACTAAAGAAAAATATAAATAGGTATAAATCGAAGAATATTATTTTAACTTTTTTTATTATTTTTCCTAGCGGATAAAATGATGTCTAGTTTCACTCATTTTCATATGTGCAGTTTATGAAAATTCACACTGTATAGGTACATCTGTCAGGTAACTAAATGAAATAAGTTGTTTACGGCACGCAGTTATTTTTGTCTACAATTTAACCTACTAAGTATACAATCTAATGTAGAGTAGTTTTTGCTCATGGCTTCACTCAGTTATATATTTATTGAAAACAAAAAATATAGCGGTTTCTATCTATGCCTACATATATTATACCTATAGGTACCTAATGTATCTTCTTCACAAGCAAGCATGACAAACAAATTGATTTTCATTATAACAGTTCAGGTATCGTAAAGTAAGTGATGTAAATTTAGATACAATTATCTCAATTCAAGAAGTTCAGACATTTTTGCTTGCATATTTTAATTATTAGAATACGGATGTCGCCAGAATACGGCCGCGCGTGACGAGAATGCGACGAGGCGCCCTGCAGTGGGCAGAGCTAAATGCGCTTCACCTCTTCACCCCTTCAATTACCTAAGCATACGCTTATTACAGCGCCTTAATTAAATGCTTCCCGAGGCGGCGCTTGTAAACGTCACCTTCCACCTCAATTAGCTTTTATAATATATATATATATACACATATTATAATATAGTGGATGCTCCAAAATTATTTGCAAAAGTGTCATGACGACGTGAGTAATTACGAATTACGATTGATTTAATTACGAAGGTGAGAGCTTGCCGCTGCCAACGTAAAGTTTTTTTTTAATGTTACAGGAAACCCGACCAAGTCATGACCCCAAGGCGTTCATTGTTGACGACACCCCCAAAACGACACCCCTGAAAGCATTTGTTAACGACACCACTAATAAACAGTGTTGTTACCCTGATTTTTATAGATTCTTTTATAGATTCTTTAAACTTAATAGTAAGAAAGCTAAACTTAGGATACCAAAATATCAAAATATAACGTATTTACCAGCCAGTGCATTAGAGAGAAACAAGATACTAATGCATATGTATATCAACCATTGAGAGTATACTAGCTCGATAATCTTAAGCGATATGTTATCCCAACATTACGGTGGTGGTGTCGTCAACAAATGCTTTTTGCAGGGGTGTCGTTTTGGGGGTGTCGTCAACAATGAACGCCCCAAGGTGTCTGCACACCAAGTTATAAGTCAATATTTAGCCATTTAAAATACATGTGACCTTGTGACCCCTATATCTCGGGGGTCTCTTGACCCACAGGGCCCATATTCAAACTTGACCGAGGTATGATTGACTTGTAACTTGCAGCCACCAAGTCAATCCGGTCCAGTGATTACGAAGTTATGCCTGTCAAAACTTCTAACAAACTATCACAAACAGACAAACCCACAGCATTTTCATTATCCTCTTCGAAGAAGACTAGAGGTTAATGAAATATAATAAACTTCTATAAATATGGATATAATAACCAAATATGAGCTTTAGGCCGGGACTCCGCCAAAGCAGAGATGTGTGCGGTGTGCTGTGTGCTGTGCGAGAAGAGATGTTTTTCAGCTCGGGTGCGAGGCGTTGAGTGACATCGCTCACTGCACGCCGCTCACATCTCGTCTCCACTGCGCGCGGTCCGCGCACAGCTCACATCTCCGCTTCCATCGCGCCAATACAAATATTACTGAATCTGAGCGGAGATGTGTCACAACACAATTCTATTGGTTGTTTAAAAAACATCTCTCCGCTCGTCTCGTCTCCGCTGAGTCCCGGCCTATAGCTTGACGAGAATCACCGTTCCTATTAACTATTTGATAGCCTAGTAGCTAGATAAATAAAATGACGTGACGTTGTAGTTTGCTGTCGTAGAAACTGTAGCACCCACATAGATCCTCCGTAGCACTTGACTGGCGAAAACCGGGCAAGTACCAAAATCATAACGTAGATATGTAACCAATTTAAATAATATTAACCAATGCACATAATGACATTGGCCATGATACGTATAGGTCGTTTTGCGTATATGTCAAGAGTATTGATATTGGTCATTTTACGTGTAGGTCGTTTTGCTTACGAGTCTTTTCAGTGTTGGTTGTTTTGCGTTTATAAAGTATTTGCTGTTGGTCATGCGTTTGTGGCGTTTTTTTGGTTATAGCAATTGCACTAAAAAAAATACAGATTAAAGCATTGACCTTTTATTACGCTTATTTATAGAAGTAAATCTCCACAAAACGTCACGGGGAAAGACTACACAAAGGCGGAGCAGGCGCGCTTATCTTCACCGACACCATGGCTTATCAGCGACGATGAGCACGGCCCGTGCGCCGACGAGCACCAAGACGCCTGCTTCATAAATTCTTCCTGCATTAGCAGATCTTGGTGCAGCAAGTGTATATCGTTATGCAAGGGCAACAGCACCCGCCGCAGCACCCGCCGCCGCAGCAGCCGCCGCAGCAACCCCCGCAACCCCCGCACCTATGAACAGAAAGGCATAAATACCATGGCATATGTTTGTCCTGAAGATTTATCGGGGTCAGGAAACTTCCGGTAGAAGCAGCAGCACAAAGTCTTGGGAGTCTTGAAGACCCCGTGAACGGCAAACTATGCTCGTAATTATGGGTACCTAGTCTTTATGCTGGACTTCCGATAGATGACGCATGTATTCCAGGGGGCCATCCACTAACCACAGTCGCTAGTCACACGACTAAATAGATAAATAGGTCACAAGCTGCACACGTATAGGTACAAAACCAAAACCGAAGTTCATTCTGTTTAAACTGCCTGTCGACTGTTTAAGCAGAATGAATAAAATTATGATTAGTTACTAGATCCTGTTCACTTTTGCATGAAGGGTATTAGATGAAAGAATTTCCGCACACTTACATTTTTTATTGGGAAAATTAGAGTACTAGTCAGGCCTAAAAAGAAAATAGTGTTGCTGAGCACTGAGCTGACTGAGCTAATAATGTGGAAATAACTGTTTTGACGTTTTAAATTTTTTTTGATACTTTATATGTTAGTGTACATCACTCGAGCGATTTATATATATACTGACCTTTTGTTCTTACTCGCTTATACACATTACCTCGGACACCGTTTGAATAAAGAACAATTCAACATTTACTTTTAATTTATTCTTCTTCTTCTTTTATAAATGGACGGTTAGTTCTAGTACCGTTTTGTCAACTATCAAAAAAGGTGGACAAAGAAAATCTATATTTGAAATTCTCGATATATATACATATGTACGGCCCCAGACATGTCTCACAAACAAGTTATTTTAAAATACCCGGCAGTTGTTACACTCTCCTTAAGTGTAACAACTGCCGGGTGGCGTAACAAATTGAAACGAGACATATGTTAGGTTATGTAGGTGCTGTACTTTTGAAATAATAAATCAGTTTGTGTTAAAGTTGTGAGAAGGCACTGACTTCTGTAACACAGGTAGTTAATACCTAGCTTAGAGGTCAGAGAATTCAATATTTTCTGTGTAAAGATTTTATGCCAATAAAATTATTATTATTATTAGTTTTCTACTTTATACTCACTAGTTGTAAAGTTTAACAGTCTAATGACTATCTCTGTGCGCTCCTTTAGATCACTGACATAATAATTGCGTCACATCATCGTTATGTAAGACTGTCCTATATTATATCCTCAAAGAAAGAGCAGTGATAGCCTAGTGGGACACCGCTAGACTGCCACCCAGAGGTCTCAAGTTCGATCCCAGGGCACGCATCTCTGAGTTTTCGAAGTTATGTGCGCATTAAATAGTTTATTATCTCTCGCTTTAACGGTGAAGGAAAATATCGTGAGGAAACCTGCATGTCTGAGAATTCTCCGTAATGTTTTCGAAGATATGTGAAGTCTGCCACCCCGTACTGGGCCAGCGTGGTGGACTACGGCCTAACCCTCCTCACACTGAGAAGAGGCCCGTGCCCAGCAGTGGGACAGTTTAATACAGGGCTGATATTATTATATATTATAATTATTTAACCGGGGATCGAAATCAAGATTAAACAACCGGTACTTTTAATGTAATCTTATGCATCAAATGCTTTCGGCTATTATTATTTGATACGTTTAGGTTTTTACGCGCGTTTTGGTGGCGGGTGTCTGGAACCACCACTACCATATTCAATTTTTGAACATGTTTGACAAAGAGATACGTCAAAGTGAAAAATTTTCTTGTTCTAGGCTGTCAATGGTTCATTACCATAATTATGCTTTTTAATTATTAGATTTATTTTTACTAGTATTAGAATAATAATTATATTAGTAAATTAATTTTTATTTTAAATAAAATAAAAATTAAATAAATAAAATATGTATAATTACAAATTATATAGACGTGGCGGAACCGATTCGGATAAAGTTCTCTGCCCGAAGTATAGAAATTCTTAAGGAAGACCAGGTAACAAAAAATTTTAAATGTAAGGCTTCACTCATACATACCACAACCACACTACAGCCACAACCACACTACAACGACATCACACCACACGTGGGCGGGCGCAATTTTGTATTGAAAATGAATAGTAGAATTTACACGGGCCACATCTTGCCGTCATTATCGACTACGTGGGTGATACCGACCACATTGCAACCACAACGCAACCAGCAGCGACACCGCAAACTAGGGACGACTGTTTCCTCAACGAAAACCGGTATCGAACTGTCTGTCTACACTAGTGAGCATCATTGCGTCGTCGCAACCACATCGCAACTACTAACGACTACTCAACCACATCCACATTTTATAGGAACCACAACGCAACTGCAAAAAGCTGCAGCGACACTATTCACACGCAACCACTGCTTGAACACCTTTTGTCGCGTCGATGTGGTGTGGTTGTGGTATGTGTGAATGAAGCCTAAAGAGTGGTTTGATGTTTATCATAATAGTAGTCTGTATTTACCCATCTCAGAAACTATCTTCAATACTTAGTGTAGGTAAAAAAATATGTATTATTGGCAATTCCTAGTATTACAAAGTCCAACAAAATGTTCTGTAGACGATAATAGGTCTCATCTTATACGTAGGCACTGGCATCAAAGATGGCGACACGCACATGCTAGTATTCTACAACAAAAATCACGCCACACACGGCTTGAGTCTTTGTACACAGGGTTTGGTTTCTATGATCATGAGTAGATCATAGGCGCGAAGAGGCTAAAAATAAAAGCAATCCGTAAGGAGTACTGCAAAAGTCATTTATGAAATATATAAGTCAATGGCTATACACGACTATTCATATATTATACACAGAGCTTTTTAATATTTTATTTATAAAGCTACAGCCACACTACCTTACCGTCTACCGGGCTATTACCGCAATAATTAAAGCATTTAATTACCGTTTTAATTACTGCGTGAAGTCGTGTGGTTACACTAAAGTTTACCCAGATATGTCAATAAATTAGGTGGTAAAGATATCATTTTTCAAGATAGAGGTTGAAGCTGCAGCTGTGTGGTATTTTATGAGTGCCAATTATTATTACATGAATCTTTTAAATTTTTACAAAGCTAAAACAAGACTAAAAAGTTTCGGTAATAATTCATCAAGGATTCTTTTTTCTTCTTCAAATCATCTATTGTACTTGGAAATGATAAATTTTGTTTGATCCGACGCCAAGCATCATTTTGAACACTACGATTTTTATAGGCTTTCTGTCGGGTATCCCAAAGAGATGGTTCGGATTGGAATAATTCCATAAATTCGAGCGCTTTTTCATTTAATTTAATTTATTAAATAATTTTAATTTTAATTTATTCAATAAAAATACATAGGTATACATTTTTGTCATTAGTCTAAAATAATCTTATAGTTCAATAAATTATAATTATCCTTAATCTGGTAAGTACATGTTTCACTTAGGTATACTTTAATCGGCCGACATTGTGCATTCTAATTTATTAAGTGATTTGACCACTCCATATCGGTCGATACGTGCGTCGTCGTCGAGCTCATGTTGCACACTGGACAAACAGTAGTGTGGCCACAAACACATTAATTACTGCGGTAACCTTCTTTGATGTGCGAAAAAAGACCGCCGCCGGAGCTATTGTCTACCGCCATTTGCCATATTGATTGGCATTGTAAAATTATGGCCATAAATCGTGGTTACACCTAGGCGTTGTTGAAGTTATGGCAATAATTATTGGCATATCACGGTAGTGTGGCCGTACTATAATAGACACTAAACACATAGGTAAACGTAGCGATGGTTAATAATGTTGAAACCGTTACTTTTTTAAATTTTCATCCCGTAGTACTACCAAGCAGTCTAGTAGTGCTATGAGAAAAAATCTACCCGTGGTACTACTAATATTGTAAGATAAGATAAGATAAGATAAGCTTTATTTGCATAAACATGTGTGTGTGTACATACAAAGAAAATGCATACATACAAGATGACAAAATAAATTAAGTGCAGACATGTTTGTCACAGTATGACGTGCAAAATAATTAGATTATAAAATTATAAAAAACAAAAGATACATGTAACAATATATTATTTTCTTGTCTAAATTATTTAAATTTAATTAATTTATATTTAAATTATAAGATTAATCAGCATTATTATATAGGTCTAAATAAATTTAATTATGTCAATACAAATTCTTTTTCATTAAGGAACTCAGTCACGCTATAATATACTCTGGCGGTCAAAAAAGTACGAAGCCTATTTTTAAACATAGATTGAGGCAGTTCCTTCCAACTTTTTGGTACTTTGTTATAAATAATTGGTGCCATGCGCAGTACACACTTTTGCGCATCAGGGTCGTCTTAGCGGATTGGAGACAAAGTTGACTATTGTCGCGTCTATTGCGTGGAAATTCGTCGGCTCGACGCTTATAGTAATGCGGGTTGCACTTAACAAACACAGCTACTTCTAATATGTACAAGCATGGTAAAGTTAACATTTTGTAATTTTTGAAATAGGGCACGCAGCTTTCGGTCTGCTCAAGTCTAAACATCGCCCGTAAACATCTTTTTTGAGATTTGAATGCTGATTCTTTTTCCGTCGAGTTACCCCAAAATATTAGCCCATAGCGTAGATGAGTTTCTACCAAACCGTAGTACGCTGTAAGTAGAGCATCCGTATATAATGTGAATGAAAGTGTGTGTAAAGCGTATGCAGATGTACTAAGTTTTTTACATAACATTTCAATATGTGTTTTCCAGTTAAGGTTTTTATCAATCTGGAGGCCAAGAAATTTTGTTGAGTTAACTTCTTCTATGTTTTCATTGCGGTATTGTATGTTGAAGTTCATTCTAGGTAACCGTTGCGTAAAATGTATATTATGTATGCCTTCGTTTTATTTAGGTTTATTTTTAAATTATTTTCCTGCATCCATTGGATAGCTGATTTTAAAGCATTGTTAATATCAATCTCATACGTCTCTACACTTTTACAAGGTACTGACAAAGTACTGTCGTCCGCAAATAGTGTCACTGGTCCTTCAATGCATTTAGGCAAGTCATTAATGTATAATATAAAGAGAAATGGTCCTAAAACGCTTCCCTGCGGTACCCCATATTCTACTTCACGACCTGATGATCGATAAATCTCTTCTTTCTTCGTTACGTTATGTATATGTGTAATTTCAGTAATTTGATACCTATGTCTTAAATATGATTCAATTAAATTAAGGACATTGCCTCTTATGCCATAAGCTTCCAACTTTTTTAATAATGTAGTATAGTGTACGTGGTCAAATGCCTGGGTCATGTCACAGAATATGCCACAGACTGGATTTCGTTTATCAATATTGTAAATAACACTGTATAAAAAGTCATATATAGCCATATTAGTTGTCCTATGTTGTCGAAAGCCTTTCTGTTCATCACATAAAATATTACTTTTTTTTACGAATTCAGACAGTTCTTTATATATATACTTCTCAAATATTTTGGACATGAATGGAATAAGTGCAATAGGCCGGTAATTTTCTATTAGATATCTATTCTCTTTTTTAAAGAGTGGCTTTATAATAGAAGTTTTTAATGCAGACGGATAGACACCCGCGCTTATACTTAAATTTAGATGACCACATACTTCCGCTGATACATGTTTTATAACTTTACTGGAGATATCATCATAACCTACGCTGCCTGTATTGTTTAAAGAATTGATAATTTTATATATGACTAGTGGTACGCTTGGTGCCATGAACATAGATTTGTTGTTCCAATCTGATTTAATACATTTGCGATTGTAGTAAAATATTTTTAAGTCTTTTTAACCCTTTTTACTCGCAGTCGCTCTCGTCGTACTAAATCAGTTATATATAAAGTACCCTGTGGTACTAAATCGAAAACGAAGTGAAATAACAAATTTTAATATTCGAATATAATTTCCTTATAACTAAAACTTTTTTGTTATTCGATGTAAGAAAAAGTAACTATATATTCAAAATATTTTGACATTGTCATTTGCTGTTATAATTATATCATTCCATTAACTCATTATTATTCATAATTAAATAATTAGATAATTTTCTAGTAAAGGGCAAATGTAGATCGTCTTGCATCAACTCCACGGAAATATGTGAAGCAACTGATTCGAAAATAACGTTAAAAGAAAAGGCGGCAATGTTCTTATTGGCGATGATGGTCAGTACTACAAAGATTATAATAACGGTTCCTCGATATGGAGGTGCTGCTTGTTTAAGTAATCTAAGTGCCCTGGAAGTTTGACAATAAATGTAAGTTTTATCTGTCATAAATTCTTATTTTTGTTAATAATTCTGTTCGGGAGTTTTTATTGACCCAACTGGCAACACAGCCAACCGTCATTTTTAAATAGTAGGGTTATTGTGGAAGGGAAAAAGTGACTCGACTCTCGGCGAAAGATCGCTGAGTATTCAGGAACTAGCATTCAACCTAGTAAGACGTTTCCAACAGTCTGTAGAATTGCTGTGTTTTTGAAAATATAGTCACATAATATTTTACACAAATGAGTTTCATTTTATTGCAGAAGTGGGATCAGTAAGTACACGCACACATTTTCGATAATCATCTTTTTGTAATGGCGTTATTTCTTTCTTATTCTTAAAAGTTTAATTAGTAGATAGGTACTTATTTCGATTGTGTAACTGTGTTTTATACTTTTAGCATTGGACGAACTGATAAGTATAATACTTTAGTATAACCTATTGTCATTCGCCACCATGATATATCGACTTATACAGTACACTTTACAATACACTACACAAATTTAATAAACTACTCACATAATTGCACACAATGACACTATACACGATTCCCATAGGAATTATTACAACTTAGTGTATTTTCAAGTGTTAAAACTGAACGGTTACCTTGAAGTACGCTTAGTAACTCTTTAACTGGAGTGCTGTTGGGGAATACCCTCAGTGTATCCTACATATTCAGCTGATGAGTAAGGTTTACTTTCTGGAGGCAACCATGCCGACAAACCAGGGGTCCGCCTGCCTATTGGTTGAAAACTTTACATGCACGAATGTAAATCATTTATTTCATTGCATATGTACATTATAATTCTTTAGTACAGAACTGAAATATGCATTGTAAATTAGCAGCGCTTAGATGATAAAAAAAAACATAACCTATGATTTTTTTGAAACATTAGCATTTACATTGAATCTGAAGAATACTTGGTCAGGGTACTCCCAGATAGTTTTTTTTTAGATTTAAGAGTGCATTGTGCTTTTGCTTAAATACTTGGGCGAGGCTACTCTTCGTCAGTATTTTTGCCGAGGTAATGGTGTGCTTCAATGTCAGTTGTCCTTTAAAATAGTTTAAATAAATGGGCCTTATAATGTTGGAATGATTGTATACTTGATCAGGCACTCCCTGATAGTATCATCAGTCCTACGAGGGTGTACCCTTGCGTGAAATACTTGGACGAGGCTACTCTTCGTCAGTATTTTTGCTGGAGCATAGTGCCGTTGTTTGCATAGATATAGAACGCTTACGCTTACTTAGTCTGAGTGATTTGGACGTGTGATTGGGACATCCCTATCATGCGTCGTTATTATATTCCTGCCGGATACTTGGTTGAGGCGACTCTTCAGCAATGTTTGGACGGGATGTATTGTTATTACGTAGATTGACGGGTAAAGGCCTTACAAAGGCTTTTGTAGTATTGAGGTAATTTCTTTGTTAAACAAGCACTGCTGGTTTATATTGCCACTTATTACATTTGACTTGGAGGCTATTGCCATTTGACTTGGAGGCTACCAAGCTGATGCAGCCGGGAGCCATGGAGAGAGACACCAAAGATCTAGTGCCCGCAAAGGCATCTGCAACGGAGGTGCAGACGCCGGAATGCTGAAGCGAATTCGAAATCGTACTATGGTGATTGTGACTATGTGACATATTTTTTCTATATAAATATTGCCGCGGACAATTACCATTATTTTTGTGCACATAAGTTATATTATAAAGTTTAATTTTCACTGAAACATAATACTAGGAAATGATATATAACATAACTATCATATAAAGATTTTGGACAAATATGCCTGTTGACAATAAACATATATAAATCAAAGAAATATATAATTATAATAATTTGCCGATTCTTAAAGATCATACGTTTTAATTCCATTATACGTTCTTAGGTGCATATAGGTATGTTGTTTATATATATATATGTCTTTGAACATGTTTATGTTCTAAGATAGCATGGAAATATATACAAATTCGGTTTGTTTTTCTAATTTGGCATAATTATATAATAATAATTTTCTAAAGTATATTAATTACATTAATTGACATAAACCATTATCATTTTAAGTTATATTTCTGATTGCTTTTATAACTGTGCATTCCATTATAGTGTCGTAATAGGTATCCGATGTGCAGTCATGTTATCTGACCCGTTACGCATACTATAGATACGCGCGGTTTCACTCTTAATTTTATAGCACACATAATTATATGGGTATTATTAGATTCAAATTAGAAAGGCTGCACAAAAATATGCAGTAACTATCGTCTTATTGCCTTAATCTCACACGCAAGCAAAATCTTACTGCATATCCTAAATGAGCGGCTTAAATCGTACTTGTCCAAGGAAATAATAATGATAATCTACAATAATATATAATTAATAAAAATATTAAATCATATAAATAAAATAATATAATAATAATTATATAATAGAATACCATATAATAAAAATAATTATAGTAATATATCTATCTAACTATAGTAAGCGCACCTTAATAAAATTACCTATATATTATAATAGTCAATAAATATCAATCATAAGTAAAATATGTAAATAATAAAATATGTAAAACTTCCTCCTCTCTCCTACATGTTGCCGTGCCGACAAGGCCCACACATGTTTCTTATATTATACCATTGTAACATCTATTTAACTTGTGAAGTGCAATAAATGTATTGAGTATTGAGTATTGAAATCGCCCCCGAACAAGCTGGCTTTGTAAAAGGAAGAGGTACCCGTGAGCAAATATTAACGATACGCCAAATCATTGAGAAAGCTAGAGAATTCAACAAGCCAACAATATATGCTTTGTAGACTTCTCGAAGGCGTTTGACTCAGTGAAGTGGCCAAAGCTGTGGGAAACACTTCTTGCAATGGGTACACCTAAGCATCTTGTACACCTCCTAAGACAGCTATATGAAGGAGGTACGGCATCAGTTAGAACAGATGATGTATTGTCAACAAGCAGGAGTTCGACAAGGGTGTATTGTATCGCCATTACTGTTCAACATCTATATAGAACTCATGACAATCATCCTCGAGAACTGGACAGACGGAGTAACTATCGGAGGCTTCACAATTTCCAATCTACGATACGCGGATGATACAACCTTGTTCTCAACGAACATCAGCCAAATGGAAGAACTCCTGAGTAAAATGGAGCGAATTAGTCTTGAATTTGGTCTGAAAATCAACCGCAGTAAGACAAAGGGTATGATTGTCGACCGCGCCAAAAACAATTCGCCAGAGGTCACAAAAATAGCGAACTGCGATGTCGTTCAATCATACATCGGCTTGGGCGCACTGATATTGAATAATGGTGGATGCGCTGACGAAATCAAGCGTCATATGGCTATAACAAGGTCTGCCATGGATAATCTCAAAAGGATATGGGGAAACCGGAACATCACAAAAGCCACGAAAATTCGGTTAGTCAGAGCGCTAGTGTTTGCCATATTTCTGTATGCCGCTGAGACCTGGACATTGAGAGAGAGTGAGAAAAAGAAGATAGATGCTCTAGAAATGTGGTGTTGGAGGAGAATGCTTAAGATATCTTGGACCCAGCATAGAACCAACTTGTCCATTTTACAAGATCTAGGTATCAAACAACCGCCTATCTTCTATCGTACAAGCTCGAATTCTCACATTCTTCGGGCACGTATCAAGACGTGGAGGTGTCTCCATAGAGCGCCTTGTAGTTCAAGGAAACGTCGAGGGCAAACGAGCACGTGGTAGATCGCCTATGCGCTGGACCGACCAAATTAAGGCAGCATTAGACAATGGTCCCTTGTATGAGTGCACAAGAAAGGCAAAGGTGCGTGAAGAGTAGCGACAGATTGTCAAGCATGCTACACAACCTTAAAGATGACCACGACCACTCTGTCAAGAGTGAAACGACGTAGAAGAAGATTCAAACTGTAATCTTTTCAATGAAATATCTTCTTAAATTATAGTATGGTCAATGAGACAAATATTTGGCAATTATTCTGACTTTTGTAGTAGTAGTAGTAATAATATTAATAAAACATATAAGCTGTAACGAAGGAAGCGTTGCAGCTTATGTTTTATTAATTTAGACACAGAAACAGATTTAGAAACAGTTAGATTAAACTACAGACTACGATCATGCCTTGTCTTGATTTATTTATGTACATGAAGTGGATGCTCCTGTTTACCATACTGCTGCTTTAGAGGCTACCATCAAATTTTATTAAATGCTTGAGTATGTTCAGTAGTAATTCATGGAGAAATGGTTGCAGCACCTTACAGTTATGATTTGTAAACAAAATTTGATTGTAAACAAAGCGATTAAAAAAAGTGGCCATGAGTTTCTTGCCCGTTCTTCTCATGAGCCCTACACACTTGCTTTGCTGAACGTGGCTAAATGTAAATTCACAGAAAAATTGTGTAACTTTGACATTCATAAGTGTTACCTACCTTGTAACCTAACTTGAATAAATTTATTTTTGATTTTTGATTTTGATTTTAATATTATTTATATTCATTGTTATTTGGATTATATATTTGATAATTCTATTATAATTTGCTAATCATTATGAAACGTGAACTTATGTAAACATAATATCATGTGATTGAATTTGTTATGAAGTAGTTCTTAGAATTTTGACATAATTGTTGAATGATATTAATAGTGAATGATTTAAAGTACGCTTGTGATTATATATTGGTTTGGTTTTGGTATAGGTTTTCGAACGATATTAAATTTTTTCTTGATACCTTTTGAATGCATTTAGGTATCGTTCATTAAATAAGATGAAGGATATTGGACAGATATAGAGATAACAATGTGATAATAAGAGTAGGATATGGGTATTAGTAATTTATTATGATTGATTCGAATGTTAGGAAATGTAAAATACAGATGGAAATAATTAGTTGATATGTTTTTGACAGTTATTTCGCTTAATCACCATTGAAAAAGAAATTATATTCGAATGTTAAAATTTGTTATTCCACTTCGTTTTCGATTTAGTACGACAAGAGCGACTGCGAGTAATATTGTAGTAAAAATATTTTACTACAATATTACCACGGGTAGAATTTTTTCCCCATAGTACTACTAGACTGCTTGGTAGTACTACGGGAAGAAAATTTTGAAGAAATGGTTGAAACGTTCTCCGTACAAATAAGTTTAATTTCATTACCATCTTGTGACCCCGTTGTTGGGGGTGGTTCCAGCTACGAAGTACAAGGCAACAAGCTAACCGAGAAACTATATTCTAAAGCTATAGGTACATTTAACTTAATTTTCATTTCACTGCACACCCCAACCCTCTACAGAATATCCGCTACCTTTATGGGATGGCCTTTTAAGATGAAATGCATAAATAAGTTTCCTCTTTCTTGTATTTGGTGAATGTACGCATGCATAAAAGAGATGGCAGGAGGATAGCCAGAAAAAGTTCCAGTGCATTTTTATTGATTAGCATAGCGTAGCTACGATCTCTCTGGCTGACTGGTAGCCTAGTACTCGATGTCCGAAACACGAACCTTATGGCGCATTTACACTGTCCGTCGTTATCTGGAAAACGCAGGATCGAATTATTGTCCTTAATCGGAGTGTTAAACTATTTTAAATATATCTTTAACAATAAGCGGTAAAATGTCGCAAACAATAAATTTTGGTAACAAATAACACGGAACCAAAATTGTATAAACCTCGGGCAAACACGCCAATTTTTGCCTACTGGCATTAGACACACGTTACCGTGACTTGAAAATATCTGGCACTATTTTATAATAACTATCGTAATCCTAACTAATATTATAAAAGCGAAAATGAGTTTATCTTTTCACGCCTAAACCACTGAACCGATCATCCTGAAATTTTGCATAAACTCACTCATTTATTGCGAAAATGGGTAATTCAGATAACGTATATATAAATTGGTCTCTCCATAATCCGCCTGAAGGCATGCAATTTTACAGATATCTTTACTTTGATTGCTACTGGTTAAAATAGTAGAGCGCAGGTAATACTATCTTCTGTTAAACGGTGTGATAAATTGTAGCCGGATGCGTTTAGAGCCTAAACTAATAAGTCACTTATGGTGATCTAGCTCTGATTTAAAAAAAAAACCCAGTTGAATGCTGAGTATGAAGTGCCATTTAACATAATGAAAGTGCTTGATGGAGGCCGTTATCTTTTGAAGTCCCTTACTGGCAGTTGAACTTACAAGTATGCTCGCGATCGTATAGGAAATATGCCTTGAAGTGAAGTTCCTTCCGAATTAAACTGCTGTGATTGGGAAATCTATGTTGAGGACATTGGCGAAGGTACCATTGGGAGTACGGAGACACATACCATGGCTATTTGGTGGCACTGTGCGCACTTGTCTGTAGTCGTAACTGAAACTCAGATGTGAGTTGTTCAGGGGGCGATAGACAGCTGGTGGTGCAGCGATGACCTTGGTCTCGGAGAAGACTTTTGTTGTTGGTCGTATCGCGGGAGGCGAGAGTGGTATGGGTGACTGCTGGGCACTAGCTTTTGAGAAAACCATGTCGTGTCACTGTATGTTATCGAGATAGGTTAACTTTTGATCGTTGGTTCATTTGATTTTGTGAAGGATCTTCACTGAGAGAATAAGACATTTAACTGTTGCAAATAAATATACAAGTCAATTTGATGAGGTAGGCCGCGGTTAAGTTTATTCCAAGATGATTTCTTGTTCACAGATACACAAGAGGACGTTGGAGATCAATGTGCAATTTAATGGCTTCAAGGCTCAATTAGTTCAGTTTTCTAACGATGCAAGGAAGCCGTGAATTGACTAAGCGAGACAGTGCTACAATTGTGTTAACAAAGCACCGCAACAACCTAAGGATATCGGGCTCCAGTAGAAGCCACCACTGACTAACTGATACTGCAACGAAAAGGACTGCATCACGACGCACTGCCCGAAGAAGGAAGACGCGTAGATGTTTGTACAATGCAGCCAGTTATGGATCACGTTTTATAAAGCCCGGTGAGAAGTTTTCCATTTGGTTTGATGCAGGCGCAGCCCAGGCAAAGTGTAGCTAACATTATAGGGGGCACCTATTCATTGAAAATATCTAAAATGAAGTTGTTGCACAGAAGATAAAATGTACACGTTCTCCTTCAGGAGTAGGTCAGGAGTGGCCGAACTATACAACAGTATTTCTTTCTTTTCTGCAGATAACGATGATGCGCGGCCTTCAACATCACACGAGGGCGTGTGATACGTCAGAACGGCCGTGTCGGAGGAAGCTGAGTCGGGTTAATTGTTTGCACGTATAATTCACATTATAATTTGTTTAATAGGTAATAGGTAATAATTTATTTCCAAAATCAATAGTTACAAATATTGTATAAAGGTCTACATTTTACATTTTAATTACTTTTAAAATTATTAATTCAATTTTATTTGACTTGTTAAATCATTCTATAGCCCAAAAACTTTATTAAACTAATAAAAGTTATGAATATTGTAATTCACGTAGTGACCAATCAGAGCAGAGAGCGTGCTCGAGTGGGGTCGAGGCGCCATCTATAATTTAGGGCCGATAGTTATTAAGACACATTTGAGTGATAGCGACGGATCGAATTGGAACGTTGAGTGTCAAAAAATAAAGTAAGATCAGTGCCCTGAACCCACTGCTCGGTCTTAACTGTTATTTTTTCATTCGACATTATTGTGAAGTGAAAATATTTTTTATTCTAAATAAAAATATTGTAGAACCGGAATCGTTGTTTTGTGCTCGCATATTACCCAGATGACGCCCATTAAACCCGCAACCACTAATGACGTTGTCTTTGAGAACAATACCTCGCCGACATACAATATGTATTGATCCACATGTAGGTAGTTGTATCGAGTCTGGATGTTTGTTGTGTACGTCGTTAAATCCCCCGCGACAGGATATATTATTAGTGCAGGAGTTGTCTTTATAGAAAAGAGATTTGCATATGTCACTGTCATCATTTAAAGATCTAGGTTGCAATAGAAGTACCAATGACAATTCATTTTGGATGGCATAATATGTCTATTATAATAATAATAATAATAAAATTTATTCGGCTAAAAAAATAGTACAATAGTGGACTTAAATCAACTTCAAATTAAATCTTAATATCTAACAATAATTCAATGCCTTAAACTAAAGCTAAAACTGCCTTTACACGTACAAGCAACTGTGTCATACAATAAAATGCTTAGGTACCAAAAGTATAATTACATCATTTTAATATTTGTAACAAATTCTCTGTGTCTGCATAATTGAGTTTACCTAAATATTCCGTTATCATAACATTACAATTTTTATTACTGACGCTGTATATACTTAGCAACTTATTAAAATTATTATACAAAAATGGACCCAAGAATATATAAAATCTGTTCACAAATGCATGCCTAGTTTGAGATTTGTTACAAACCAGGTATTTCTTTCTCTTATCTGAAGGTGTAGGGATAAAAGGGAGTTCAGTGTGCTGTTTCAGTATCGTGTGTAGAATAAATAATTGTCGGACAGTTACTACCTCACATGTCGTATAAAGCTGATGTGTTGGAAAATAAAACGGGCGAAAGGTGGCTACCTTTAAAATTGCTCTTTGAGCACGTTCTAAAGGGAGTAAAATTGACTTTGCAGCCCCACCCCAGGAAGTAATGCAATATGTTAGTATGGATTGACACAAAGCTAAATATACCTGTTTTATTAATGTGTAGTCGGTTATATTACGGAGATTCTTAAATATATATATTAATTTACGTACTCTTGTACATAATAAATCGATGTGTTTACGGAAATTCAGATTTGTGTCAATAGTGATACCTAGATATTTGATATCATTTGCTTTCGCTAATGTGGGACAAGAGCATGCAATGTCGGCGTTTATTCTACAGTTATGTGCGTATATGTTTGGATTAGTGGTTGGTATGTTTATGTTCCGCATTGTAAATAAAATTTATTTAGTTTTATCAGTATTTAAGGTTAGTCAATTATTGTGAACCCAGTTATTTACTATGTTAAAACCAGTCTGAGCGAGTTCATAGACATCAATACGTGATTTTGCCGTGAAGAGTAACGCAGTGTCATCCGCGTATGACATTATGATACCAATTTGTAGTTTCAAGATGCAGAGGTCATTTATATAGATAAGGAACAGAGTAGGCCCTAAAATGCTACCTTGAAGAATTCCGTAAGAACTATTTTTTTGTTCAGAACTTGTGGACTGACCAATTTTTATGCACTGAAAGCGATCACTAAGATAATCAGCAAATAATTTATGTTGGGTTCCCCTTATTCCAAGTGTTTCAAGTTTGTGCAATAGTATAGAGCAAGAAATAGTTTCAAAAGCTTTAGCAAGGTCCAGAAAGATACCAATGGAGTGCATACCCTTATCCAAATTGCTAGTTACATAGTTAGTTAATTGATGTACTGCTTGGTTAGTTGATTTCTTAGGTCTAAAACCAAATTGATGTTCCGATAGCAAATTGTTATCTTCGAGGTATCTTACTAATCTAGAGTATGATTTTTTCTAGAATTTTGGACAGGCCTGACAAAATTGAGATAGGCCTATAATTATTTATACTTTGTTTGTCCCCAGATTTAAATATAGGGATAACCACTGCTTTTTTTAACAGTTTAGGGAACACTCCTTCTTGTAGGCATAATTGAAAAATGTGTGTTAATGGAAAAGCCAGTTGGTGTTTAAATGTTTTTAGTATGTTATTGGATATGTTATCCCACCCAACGGCACAAACGTATAGTAATCCCGAAATAATACTTAATACTTCATCGACATCGGTATCTAACAGAACAAAAGAATTTAATGTAGAAGAAGACCTTATCAAATTCAGAGCAGGCATGTAAGGCATTTTCTGCGAGGTTTTTACCAACGTTAGCAAAATAGTTATTGAGTTTATTAATTGCTTCGGATGGGCTTGAGACACAAGGGTAAGTACTTTTTGAAGAAAACGATGAATTTTTGGTTTAGATGTGTAATTATTGCATTACGACAAATTACAAGAATGTTGTAGTATGTGACATTTTGAAGTATTATAATAAAAATAATTTTACAGCCACCGTCACAATTATGATAATTTCGCCTGAGATAATTTAAATATATGTATTGCCTTTAAAAAACCATAGGCGTTGGCCGAAACATCTTCCCCGCCCCCCCCCCCCCCCCCCCGTTGAAAGGCTTGTCTTTTTGTCTTTCAACACAAATCTTCAATGTAGGTAAAGGGCACAGCCTGACGAGAGGTCGACGAAGTATTCCTCTTGTAGTCTTTACGTCGGCTACCCTTGTGATGCCATCAGGCCCGGGGAACAAACGACAAACACGTCCAAGGCGCCAACATAATGGCGGTACGTGATCTTCATGTATTAGCACCAGGTCTCCAATGCTGACTGATCTAGTGCTCGTCTTCCACTTCATCCGTTGTTGTAGCTCGTGTATATATTCACGTTGCCAGCGTGACCAAAAGTGCTGGTAAATTTGTTGCAATCGCTCATATCGTTGCAGGTGGCTTTCCTTAGCATTCTCAAAATTAGGTGACGGCAATGTCTTCAAGGGTCTTCCAATTAAAAAGCGCCCTGGGGAAAAAGGAAGGTAGTCGTCAGGAGATGAGGACAATGGGCACAGAGGGCGACTATTTAAGACCGCCTCCACTTGTGCGAAAAGAGTTGTAATCTCTTTAAATGTGAGATGGGAATTTCCCGTAACTCGTTTTATGTGATATTTTGCCGACTTGATTCCGGCTTCGAAGATGCCGCCAAAGTGAGGACCGTGAGCTGGTGAGAATTTGAATTTAATGTTTTCATGAGTTGCAAACTCAGTGAAAGCCAAATTGTTTGACCTTAAAAAAGCCCCTATATCCTTGGCAGCAGCCACAAAATTACCCCCATTATCATAGAAGATTTCACGTGGTTTCCCACGACGCGAAATTAATCTACGCAGGGTCATAATAAATGCGTCCTTGGTAAGGTCACTGACGGCCTCCAAGTGCACGCATTTATATCGTAAACATACAAATAAGCAAAGATAACATTTGATTACTCTGGCACCTTTACCTTTACGATTTATTATAAAAAAGGGTCCCGCAAAATCGACTCCTACTGAATTAAATGGAAAATCTGGCGTCACACGTTGTGAAGGAAGATCTCCCATTTTAGGACAAAGAGTTTTACCCTGAACACGACAACATCGCATGCACAGTGCGCCCAGCTAGCTTTCTGCCATTTAACGGCCAGATTGATTCTCTTACAATAGATAACAACAATTGCGGACCGGCATGCATATTACGTAAATGCTCCCTCTCAAACAGAAGTTTAGTTAAATGATGGGAGGCATCTAATAGTATCGGGTGCTTTTTCTCGAAACTATAATTGGATGAACTCAATCTACCACCAACCTTGATTAAATTATTATTTTTATCTAAAAAAGGCGATAAGGTAAGAATTTTAGATTTATTACTTAATGGTGTGTTTTTACATAACTTGTTAAATTCAGTAGGAAAACATTCATACTGAGCAATTCGACAAAGATAATAGAATGCATCATCTAGCTCGACAGCGCTCAAAGATGACACTTGTTTGTTATTAGGATTACGAACATTAAAACAAAATCTTTTTACCCAAGCAACTATTTTGGTTAATTTACTAAGCTTATTATAATTTTTGATATCTATTATAGGCTGAAGTGTAGCTGCATAGTGGTAAGTATTTATTGTATTTTGAAATGAATTATTTATGTCATTTGTAAATAATGAGTGTTTTATTTCCTGTGTTTTTATTCCAGATGCGGATTGTCCAGCAACATGATTTGATGAACTTATGGTTAGTGCTGTTGATTGATTATCATTAGGTAAGTATTTAGCTTTAGTATTAGTTTTAGATGCATTTTTTATTTCAGGTAAGTTGCTCGTATTAGTTGATTTTAATACAGGCCAATAATTTTCAGATTTCATTCAATAATCTGGACCCGACCACAATAGATTATTTTTTACTAAATTGTTTGCATTAATACCCCGAGAAATAAGGTCGGCTGGATTCATATCTGTGGGAACATATCACCAAGACAAGGAATCGGTAACCGCCGTAATTTCGACCACACGATTAGCTACAAAGGTCTTAAGTTTGGTGGGATCAGTTCTAAGCCAAGCTAGTACGACTCTTGAGTCAGTCCAATGTATAATTCGTGTTGGCTTAAATCGAATAGACTCAAGAACACAATTACATAGTCTTGCAGCCAAAATAGCAGAACAGAGCTCTAATCGTGGTATGGTCATAGGAGTTGTACATGCAACCTTAGACCTTGCACATAGCAATCTCGTCATGCAGTCAGTGTCATTTGCACTGCTTCTCATATACACACATGCACCATAAGCCCGTTGTGACGCATCGCTAAATGTATGAATTTCTATGATCTTTGGAGAATCACATAAAACTCGTCTAGGTATTTGCATTGTTGCTAAACAATTGAAATTATTTGAAAATTCTAACCAATTTTCTTGTATTTCTTGTGGAATTGCTTGATCCCAATCTATTTTTTGTTGCCACAAACTTTGCAGCATCATTTTAGCCTGAATTATACAAGGACTTAACAGACCAAAGGGGTCAAATATCTTAAATGCATTTGACAATATCAACCTTTTTATTTCATTTTGATTACAATTTATTTGCACAGGAAAATTTAGACTATCTGATTTTGGATCCCAGCCTAAGCCCAGTGTGCTTGATGCTTCACTAAATGTTAAATTATCTGTTGTATTAATTGATGAATTTTGGAAAAGATCTGTTAAATTAGTTTTATATTTACGCAAATTAAAACATGCTGAGCTTAAGGCTAAAGATATGGAATTTTGAATGTGACGTAACTCCCGGGCATCATCGCATCCGGTTATCAGGTCATCTACGTAGAAATCATGCTATATAATTGTTTTAATAGTTTCGTCCCCACACTCCTCGCCCACCTGCCAAAGACAGCGAGTGCTTCAATAGCTCGCACTTGTGGTACCAGAAGTAAGAGTATTCAATTGCATTGTTTTGATGGGCAAAGACTCATCCTCTCTCCATAAGATTAACTGTAAATTTCTAGAAGAATTATCTACCGCGACCATTCTATACATTTTCTCTACGTCACCGGGTAATAAATATTTATAGTGTCTAGCTCTTATCAATATGGAGAAAAGAGAATCCTGAATATTTGGGCCCGCTATAAGCATGTCGTTGACAGATAAACCAGAGGATGTGGGAACGGAACCATCAAAAACGACACGGACCTTAGTGGATTCACTACTGTGCTTGAATACGGCATGGTGGCACAAGAAATATGAAGGAATTGGTTTTTGTTCGGAAGCTACGGACATGTCCTAAATTTTGATATTCTTGCATGAATTCAACATATTGTCGCTTTAGAATAGGATTTTTTCTAAAACGTAATTTTAAATTGTGTAATCTTTTTTTTGCAATTTTGTAAGATTCACCTAAATTATTCGTAGAACGATTGAGAAGTAATTTAACACTAAATCGTCCGTTATCTAAACGAATAGTATTTTGTAAAAAAATGCTTTTCGCAAGCCTTTTCCTTGTCGCTTAGAATTGGCTTGCTTGGGATCTCTTCCATCTCCCAAAATTTTGTAAGTAATTTGTAAATATGAGACTCATTGTGAGTTTCACAAGTTTTAGTAACTATACTATTATTGCAATGTAAACCATTTAATTTATTTACATTTACGGGACCAGGTATCAACCAGCCCAATTTGGAATTTCGTAACCTTATGTTGTTGGGTCCTGATGACATTTGTTCACTCCCTAGGATATCCCAGAAAAGGTCTGATCCGATCAAAATATCTACTTGAGAAGGCTCATAAAAGTTTGGATCGGCTAATTTTATGTGCTTAGGTAATTTTAATTGAATATCAACAGATCTTTTAGGTATATAACCGGTTAATTCATTCATTACAAGCAAATTAAGCGTTACACTAAACTGTTTATATATAGATTGCAAATCTGCAATGCAACTCTCTTGTACTGTATCTGTGGAATGGTTTCCAATGCCTATAACATTAATGCTTGTTATTGGAATTGATTTAAGTGATAACCTATCTCTTAAGGATTTTGTGATAAAACTAGCTTGGCTACCATTATCCAACAATGCACGTACAGTTTCATACTGCTTATTATTATGGTTATGAATTTCAATTAAGGCAGTAGATAAAGAACCTCATTGGGTTCATGTTTTAATGTATTAACATTTATCGAGTCTGAATCTGTGTCTGTATGTACATGATTGTTGGTAAGTGATGGCTTCGGCTTATGCAACAGACGATTATGTTTTTTCTTGCATTCAGGACATGGTCCAATTCCACATGCAGCAGGGTGTCCCTGCCTGAGACAATTGCAGCACAACTTATATTTTGTAACATCTGACCATCTTTCATCCAATGTTTTATTTTTAAAACTAGGACAATCATATATTCTATGATTTTGATCACATATTATACACACAAATGATTTCAAGTTTTCTTTATTTATATTTGTAAATGTTTTAATGTATTTCTCACCTTTGTTATTGTGATTGATTTGTTTATTGGAATTAAAACGCATTTGATTAACCTTTTGGCAATTGGTTTAATTTTTATTTATATTTAAAGCCTCAAGCACATCAGCTCGATCAACTAGAAATTTCTTAAAATTATCTAATATTGGCATACCTTCGAAATTGTTTCTAAATTCTTCCCACTTTATGAGTGTACGACTGTCTAATTTTGATGTTAAGTTAAAAATTATTAGAGTATCCCAATGTTCAGTAGGTTGTCCCAGACTAGACAACGCTCTTAAATTTTTGGTAACATGATCTACTAAAAATCTTAGTGATCGTTCAGACTCTTTACTAATCTGCTGATTGTTAAATAATGAATTTAAATGATGATTAACTAGTAATCTTTTATTATCGTAACGGTCACACAATAACTTCCAAGCTTCCTTATAGTTTTCAGAAGATACTTCAAGGTTGGCAATTATTCAAGCCGCTTCTCCTTCGAGATAAGAAATTAAATAGTGAAATTTATGTATAGAACTAATTTGCTTATTACCATCAACTAAGCTCAAAAAAGTGTCTCTAAATTCGAGCCACTTAAAGTAAGCAACATCAAACTTTGAGATTTCTATGCGTGTCAACTTGACACCAGAATCATGCGGTTCAGATCTAGAATTATGACTACATTGCTGCTTGCAACAATAACCTATTAAGTCCTTCGCAATGGCAAGCGCACTTACCATGTCAAGTTCAATTTTGTCCCGCTCCTCAAGCTCTGATGACAAGTTATCACTATTTATGACTTCAATCTTAGTTTGCAACTCATCAAACTTAGCTGATAATTGTTCAAATTTGCCAAGTCTTATGGTTAACTCAGCAATTTCTTTATTAGTTAAAGTACTCGTTGAAATCTTATCTAAATAATTTTTAAATTTAGTAAACTGGCCTTTAATTGAGCTACGCCGAATGATTAACTCCCGTAACGTCTTTGCGTCCGGTACTTGCATTATTTTATTGATGTAAGTTCAATAAAACATACAAAAATAATAGTCGTAATAGCCGAACGGAATAGCCCAACTAATTTAATTAAGTAAATAAAGATTTATCTCACGCGCCTCACTGTGGTAGCACCTGCGAAGTAAGTCGGATGAATCACGCTATAAAGTACGATACGGAAGCTCTGCTCGTGCCCCGAGTTATGCTAGCGTGATGTCTCGTATAATCTGAAAATATCGTTAAATGATATCACCGACTAGGTTTATCTAATTGACTGTTTCTAAAGGTTTGCATGAGAATAATAAATAGATCAGTAGATACAAAACAGTAAAAACATACTTTATTGTATAACTTTATATTACTTTTGTTAAGCTAATTGTACAACATGAAATTATTAAATTGTAAAATAGCACACACTAATTGAAATTGTAACAGTTTAGTGAGTATTATTATACTTTGGTAATGTATATTTTTAAGAAAAAAATGTGTGTGTGTACCAGAGTACACAGGTAAGAAGTGAAACTTCTTTACGACATATCATTTTTCTACTATTTGCAACTTCACGAAAATGGGGTAGATAAGGCTTAAGCCTTAAGAAAAACAATTTTTTTTAAATTATTATTTAATTTATATTTTTTATTGTTTTTAGAATTAATAATGTTCACTAGATTTACAGTCATATTTATTAATACTTGCTAATTTTAACAGATTTATATACATTCACTGATACTTACAATCAAAAAGTGAGATTAACCTCAAATAAATATTAAAATCATGCTCATACGTGTTGAATTTATAAAACGAAATATATAATCACTCACTTTTCTTGTAAATTCACTTAAATTTGAATAAGTCTTTTTATTTTATCACTTTCAAATTAATATATTGTTATTCTTATTTCAAACCAAACTTCAAAACTAATATATTGTTGTTATTATTATAATATATTACATTATATTCTTTACGTCACTATACTAAACTTTGATAAAAAAAGCAACTTGGCGCGTAACCGAAAAACGAGACGATTTTTTTTTTTTACACTGCTACAAAATTTCTCCCATACGTCGATAAAGAAGTTTCACTTCAATAATGATAATTTAACAGATGTTTAAATTATCATAACCTATACCTACTGCAATTTTACTTCACGACGATTTTCGGCCTTACGTGGTTCCGACGAACACGCCGTGTACTTTGTTAGACGATTTATTTATCTTTATTGCGTGTCCTGTCACGGTCGCCAAATTATGTCTATTGAGACACAAGGGTAAGTACTTTTTGAAGAAAACGATGAATTTTTGGTTAAGATGTGTAATTATTGCATTACGACAAATTACAAGAAGGTTCTAGTAGTATGTGACATTTTGAAGTATTATAATAAAAATAATTTTACAGCCACCGTCACAATTATGATAATTTCGCCTGAGATAATTTAAATATATGTATTGCCTTTAAAAAACAATAGGCGTTGGCCGAAACATAATAAACCAATGTTTAACTTAATACAAAGTATACCTAGCTTCCCATTCAATACTACTTTTACTACCTAGCTTTTAACATTTTATATGTCTAGTGAGTGCACGTCTTTTGCTTGACCACGATCGTCTGCAGTGGTGTATTTGTGTGCTACTACGTCGTCGTATAGCAGCCAAGACAATGTCAAGGCAAGCTTTCGATGCACCCACCCGACGGAAGGGGATGGGGTGGTCGATGAGGTGTATTGAAACTTAATCCCTTCGCCGGACTGGTAGCCTGGTAGCTTGATGTGTAAAACACGTGACACTGTTTGTCACGCAGCGCTGTGGAGCTTTGAAGTGTTTCAAAAACATAGACTTACATTAATAATAATAATAATATTATTAATGCATGTCGGCCTCGATGGCATAGTGGTTAGTGTAACCGACTGCCACGCCTGAGGTCGCGGGTTCGATTCCCGCACAAGTCAAACATTTGTGTGCATGAACATGGATGTTTGTCTTGGTCTGGGTGTTTCTATGTATAATATGTATGCACTTACAAAAAGAAAGTATATATGTATGTTTATCCATTGTCTAGTACCCAAGCTCTGCTTAATTTGGGCTAGGTGGTGTTGTGTGTATGTGATAGAATAGAATATTACTATATTACTAATAATGTTTATTTCAGTTAAGTTAGGTACACATATTATATTAACATTTACTGTGACAGCCACACTAGGTACAGCCTGTGTCGTGGCCATCAAACTATACGGATTAACATATACCTAGAACTTAACTTTTACAAATAACTAATATGCGTGAATAAATAGATGTGAGAGTGGTGTGAGTGAATGTTTGGGTTAGTTATGGTGAGTATGTATGATAGTGTGTGAGGTACGGTGTGTAAAAGAGTGGTGTGGTAAAATTATATTGTTGTACTAGCTGACCCGGCGAACTTCGTACCGCCTAACAGTCAATCAAGTATAAATATTGACAAATATTCACATTAATATTTATACGATACTGACGTCACTCAATTGTTTTGCCTTCCCGGAACCTCTCCACTAACACTTTATGGTATGGTATTAAAGTTCAAATTGACTTAAGTATTATTACAAATCGATTGTATGGGAGTATAGAAAAGTGTTGTTTTTAGACCATTCCAGGCAATTTTTTAAATTTTTCTCTCCGTAAGAACCATCCTCGTACTTCAAGGAATATTATAAAAAAAGAATTAGCAAAATCGGTTGTTTCTCTCGAGATTTGCGCTTAGCGACGTTTGCCAAACTTCTTGGCAGTATATGATTAGGTATAAATGAGACAAAGTTGTAGTATAGTCTGGTTATAATTATCCAAAGGTGCATCTTATATACTAACGACTACGTGTTGATCACGGATAGTAGAAACATTTAATAGATATTGAACGTGCGATAAAAATCATAAGATTGCGATGTAGATTGTAGATACAGCACAAAGATATTGTACTGTAACAGTACACCCCCCTTTAAAAAAAAATATTATTATGGTAATAGTGTTTACAATATAAATTTGACCTAGACCTTACTAGTTATTTGCTGATGTATATAAATAATAATGCTATTGTACGCGGTGGAATTTGATGACGCCTGTTGTGGTGTGATTTGCTGACGTATGTAATTTTGACTTAGCTGTTGCACGAGTGTTTATTATTTTTTTCCGTTAAACTCTTCATTCTTCTGTCCAGTGTTTTCATTATGCCGTAAAGTAGGATCACGCCGATTGTTAAAATAATCTGTCCCATTGCAACATTTCTTGTCCACCGTAAGTCCTCCTGGATCAGGTTACGGAGTTTGTCCGCTTCGTTTTGATTGAGGCAACTGTCCGTATTGTATGTTATCTGGTCCTTAGAACTTTGATTTCCCATTTTAGATGTCTTGTTGTTACGAGTAGTTGTGAATTAATGGTATATGTTAAGATCTATGTTAATATATATACGAATAGCTTGCTTATATCAGCGATTTTTTATAGACGTACTACTGACTTTACTTTACGTCCTGATCGTGTAGTGTACGTGTGAATGTCTGTAGAAATCCTTTGAATCTGGCACGTAGTTTGATTCGTCATTGATCATGAATGCTGGTTTCAATCTATCAATTGATATCACTGTCTCTTTATCCCTAATTCTAATGCAAAATGTTTTATCTGTTTTACTAATTACTGGGTAGGGTCCTTCATACGGCGGTGTCAGGGCTTTCTTAATTCTATCACACCGAACAAATACGTGTGAGCATTCTTTGAGTTCGGGATGCACAAATATAGCTTGGTTGTGGTTTTTTCTTTTCGGAATTGATGTCATTTGTGTGATGTCCTTTTGAATTTGTTTTACAAACTCTTCGTACGTTGATAACTGTGCTGCTGATGACTCAAAAAATCCTCCAGGGAGTCGTATTGGCGTTCCATATGTCATCTCTGCTGAACTATAACCTGTGTCTTCTCGCAAGCTACTCCGCAACCCGAGTAAAACTGTTGGAATTTCTTTTAACCAATTTTCGTTGGATTCTCTTGTCATTAACGCCACCTTTAAAGTTCTATGAAATCTCTCTATCATTCCATTGGATTGCGGATGATAAGGTGTTGTCCTAATTTTATGTATTCCCAAAAATTGTGAGAGTGACTCAAATATTCTTGATTCAAACTGTCGGCCTTGATCCGTAGTAATGCGCAATGGACATCCAAAACGAGTAATCCATCCTTCGAAAAGTGTCTTGGCTACTGTTTCTGCAGTTATATCTTCTACCGGAAATATTTCGGGCCATGACGTACAACGATCTATGATTGTGATTAAATATCTCTTCCCTTGTGAAATCGGAAGTGGTCCGACGATGTCAATATGTAAATGTTCAAAACGTTGCGCTGTCATAAATGTACCAGGAGGTGATATCGTATGTCGTTGTATTTTTGATTTTTGGCAGGCTATACATGATCTACACCAATTATTGATATCTTTGTTCATATACGGCCATAAATACCTTTGGGTTATCATTTTTCTCGTAGTTCTTTTTCCTGGATGGCTCATACCATGAATGGTATCGAAAATTTGTTTGCGAAATTGCTTTGGTAAGTAGGGGCGGCTTTTTCCAGTAGACGTGTCGCAGGTGATGTTTATTGTGGAACCCGGAAGCGTAATGTTTTTGAATTTTAATCTTTTATTGTCACGTAATTTACTTAGTTCATTATCTGTTGATTGACATTTTTCCAATCCAGCGTAATCGATAGGTGATGGCACGTATATTTCCTCTATTCGAGATAAGGCATCGGCGGTAATATTGTCACGTCCGCTTATGTGTTGAATGTTGGTACTGTATTGTGAAATGAAATCTAACTGCCGGACCCGTCGCGGTGTATCGTTTGATGATGGTTTTTGGGAGAATGCGTATGTCAAAGGTCGGTGATCCGTAAATATTGTAAATTCTCTTCCCTCGATTAATCTGTGAAAATGTTTGACGGCCATGTATATTCCTAACAGCTCTCTGTCAAACGTAGAATATTTTTGTTGAGTTTCGCTCAATTTTTGTGAAAAAAAACCTAATGGTTCCCAATTGCGTCCGGATTTTTGTTGTAAAACTCCACCAACGCAAGTAGCACTAGCGTCGGTCATGAGCGCTAGTGATGCGTTGCGGGAAGGATGCGCTGTTAACACTGCGTTTTTCATGCTTTCCTTGCATTTTTCGTAAGCTTTGTCTGCTTCCGTTGTCCAAGGAACAGGTGAATTATCGTTCTTTTTTGAACCATGTAGATATTCGTTTAAAATTCTTTGATTTTCCGCTGCGCGAAATCGTCTTAATTCTTGAATTGTTTTCGGTTTGGGAAATTCCATGATTGCTTTGTAATTTTCTTCGGTAGGTTGTATTCCTTGGCTCGTTATATGATAACCTAAGAAATCTATTTCCCTTCTGAGAAATTCGCATTTTTCGAGATTAATGGTTATTCCATTCTCGTGTAAACGTTTGAAAACCGTTTCTAAATGCTGATAATGCAAATCTTCGTTGTCCGATGCGATGAGACAGTCGTCTACAAATATAAATACGAAGTTTAAATCTCTAAATAAGGAATCCATGAATCGTTGAAATGTTTGTGCCGCATTGCGTAATCCGAAAGGCATTCTTAAGTACTCAAAAAGTCCGAAAGGTGTGATGATGGCTGTTTTTTCTATATCTTTAACAGGAATACAGTGGTATGCTTTGCGTATATCTATCTTGCTTAGTATCTTCTTATTTTCTAATATGTATGTAAAGTCAGTTAATCTTGGTAGTGGGTATTTGTCCGGTACTGTCGTGCTATTGAGCATTCGATAGTCTCCGCACGGTCTCCATTCGCCATTTTTCTTTTTTACCATATGTAATGGGCTTGCCCATGGGCTATCTGACGGTCGGCAAATTCCGAGCTCTATCATATTTTGAAATTCCTTTTTGGCTATGTCGTATTTTTCTGGAGGTAATGGTCTTGCCCGAGCTGCGACGGGTGGTCCTGTAGTGATAATGTGGTGTTCAATCTTATGTTTGGGCGCATTGCGTAGAGAGGACCCTTTCGTGATGTCTTCGTATTTGTTTAAAAGTTGCGTAATACGTGAATTCGTTCCCACTGCGATAGTACGAATTGTTTGTTGTGTCGCTTTTTCTGAAGTTACATGCGTTGTCAGCTCTGTAACTTTGTCGATAAGTTTGCGACCTGCTATGTCGACTAATAGTTTATAGTGCTCTAGAAAATCTGCTCCAATTATTGGTTGTGTAACATCGGCGATTATAAAATTCCATTTATAACATCGTTGTAGTCCTAAATTCAAGGTAAGCGTCTTCTCGCCGTAAGTCCTAATTTTAGTCCCATTTGCAGCGTATAGTGTGTATTGTTCATTTTGTAAAATTGAATATCTCTGTTGCTTGCTAATGACTGAAATATTTGCGCCCGTGTCAATCAAAAACTTCATACCACTTTTTCGGTCGGTAATGGTGAGGCGATTGGATGGGTGGATTGCACAGAGTTTCGCCGTTGTCTGTGCTCTTATTCGTTTCCCTGGTTCCGTACGTAAGTCATTGGTTTCCAACCGCATGGTTTAATGCAGTTCCTTGCATATTTTCCGAATCTTTCGTGGTAGTAACAAAATCGATTTGCTCCTCTATAGTTTGTTCTCGGCCTCATAATCGGGAATTGTTGACGTTTCTTGAAATGATTGTGCGTGCTGGGTCGATAGCCATATTGACCTTGCTGAATTGCGTCAATATCTATCTGTAATTTTGCTAGCTGGGCTAAAATGCATGCTGTATTGTTGTCGTTTGAAGTGTCGTTGCTAACAGCTGATATTTCGGTTACTTTTGAATTCATTATTATTTTGTCTGCAATTTGGCTCAGTTTGTCAATTTCCATGTCTTCCGTAACTGCTAGAACCGTAGTAACTGATGTTGGTAAAAGCCTGAACCATAGTAGTTTAATTGTTTCGTCACTGATTTTTCCTCTCCCGAGGACTCGCATTTGACGTAATAACTGCGAAGGTTTTTGTTCACCGAGTTCTGTCTCTGATATTAATTTTTGAAACTGTCGCTGTTCTGTTTCTTCGTAACAATCAATTAAACGTTCCTTGATGTTTTTATATTTATCTGTAGTCGGTGGTGAAGTGATTAGGTCACTAACTTGTAGTATTTCTTCCTTGGATAATTTTGCTATTACTGTACAGTATTTGTATTCGTCTCCTTGCTTCTGTGGTGCTAATATGGCTTCTAGTTGCGTGAACCATAATCTTGGTTGGTCTTTCCAAAATTCCGGAATGCGAGATAAAACCGAGGTGCCAGCAGCTACTTCAAGTGTTCCTTGCTGATTTATGTTCGCCTTGCATGGTGATTGTGCCATGTTTCTTGCTGCGTATTCGTTCGTCGGGTCACCAATTTGCCAAACTTCTTGGCAGTATATGATTAGGTATAAATGAGACAAAGTTGTAGTATAGTCTGGTTATAATTATCCAAAGGTGCATCTTATATACTAACGACTACGTGTTGATCACGGATAGTAGAAACATTTAATAGATATTGAACGTGCGATAAAAATCATAAGATTGCGATGTAGATTGTAGATACAGCACAAAGATATTGTACTGTAACACAACG
Organism: Catocala sponsa; assembly: GCA_963564715.1. Classification (NCBI taxonomy): domain Eukaryota; kingdom Metazoa; phylum Arthropoda; class Insecta; order Lepidoptera; family Erebidae; genus Catocala; species Catocala sponsa. Next base: position 30,438,930 of record OY751327.1, read on the forward strand.
CATTCAGCGATTCATTTTTATATTATGATAGAACCTACCTTGTACCTTATTTGCAGCCAAATAACCTTACGTTGTAAAAGGGTTTCCAGGGCTCTTTAATCGTACGTTATGCTTTCATCAGGGTGAAAGGTATATCTTGCGCTGACTGCGTAACGCCGACTAGTGGTAGTATAAACAATATTTTAACAAAAAAAAACCCGACTTCAAAAACGAATATTTTAAAACAAAAATAATTGCGTATTCTTGTGAATAATTAAATTATTGTTATTAATGGAGCCGGTGCCCGGCAAAATATTTCCTTGTAAAGATGTAGATTCAAATAATACTATCTTAAGTATGAGGTAAGATTAACTGCAACATCCTAGCTCGGCTGGTAGCCTGGTAAATCGACGTGGAAAACAGAGCAGCGCGGCGGTACGGTTCTTTTTAATTCGATGATGTTAGTCTACATGAAAATAATCCTTACTTCCTTACTAATATTATAAATGCGAAAATGAGTTTGTTTGTTTGTTACGCTTTCACGTCTTAACTACTCAACTACTCAACCGATCAACATGAAATTTTGCATACACGTTGTCAGGGGAACAGAATAGGACATAGGGTACCTTTTATCCAGAAAAAAGAACTGTTACAAACCTAACCTAACCTAACCTACATTTACGCGAGCGAAGCCGCGGGTGACAACTAGTTATAAAATTAATTCAAAAGCTTTCTTTTTTATTACTAGATAGCACTTCGAAAGCATTTCTGGGTTGAAACATTTAAAACAACTGATTAATATTACCATAGTTTATTAATATTTACTTATAAATCATGGAAATATCAATTAGTTGGTCGCATAAGTGCTGCCGCATACTGCGATTAGACGCAAGCACTGGTGACTGGTTGCGGCCACCAGTCGTAACTGCTAGTGACCAAACGTGTACCTATATATTTTCACTCGGTATTCGAGAGAAGACGGACGAAGTCAGCAAATCTATACTCTATTCAAATATGCTTCAGACAGAAGCTAAACAAAGAAAGCAATGTTTCTTAATGTTTCTATTGTTTACGAACAATAAAACACAAACAAATACTTAAAAACTAAACACAACAAATAACTTAACAATTAACAACGAAATAACAGGATAATAACAATAATATTAGATGTGTACTCTCGTATCAACAAGTTGACAGGGAATGAAAATGACGACTATAACCCGACTTATAACAAAATGATACATTCACTACAGAACATTTGTACTAGCCGTACTTTTTGATTTAGCGGTACTATAATGCGTTCTAACTTTGAGAATCATTACATTTTTAGGTTCTTTTTTATGTCACTTTTTTAAACTAGGGTATTTAAAATTCTCGTAAAATAATTAAAAGAATTTAATACATTAAAATGTTATGTATTTTAATAATACATTGACTTTTAGTATATATGCTGCTTTTAAATGCGATAGGTACAATATATTTCTAAATATTATATTTTAGCTAACTTTATAAAATTCACAGTCAAACGAGACGTATTAAATAACCTTTTTTATTGTTTGTTTACATTTTGTCTCAAGACGAAATGAATAGAGATAGTTGAGAATGCGCAGTTATCGGGACACTCAAAGTAGCCACACGTAGCGAGCCCGATTACTTTCGCAGCTTGTGGCTCAGAAGCAATTACTCGTCCGCCGCCCGCGCCGCCCCATCACGCACCGCCAGTATCACGTGTTTTCGTAGTTACACTACCAAGCTATCAGCTTAGCGAGGAGGTAGCGGTGCAATTGATCTCACACTACAATCGGGCGGGTGCATTGAAAGCTCCACCCTATCGGAATATAATATGACCCTGACATTGATTGCTGGGGAGCTTCCGTCTAGACTTTGTTACCTGCCCTAGCAAACCTATATCGCTCTCTCGCTCAGCTAGTGACGCTGAAAGGGGTGGGGTAGCACAGAGCTTGGAATAACACTAAATGATACCTACGTTTTATTAAAATAGAAAATTTCAACTGACATCACAATCCTTATCTATGTTGGGTAAAGCACAGCATCTTACCTCCAACTCAAAGCATCTCAACTGCCGATTATATATTACTAGCTTTTCCACGCGGCTTCGCTCGCATTAATTTAGAATTTGACAATCAATTCGGGTTGTACTCTGCTTGTAATAATATAATTCAATCATGATTCGAAAGGCACGTGGTGCACTCTATTATCATAAGAACGTTATTATTGTTTTCCTCGGGAACAGTAATTTTTTTCGGGATGAAAGGTAGCCTATAGGTGTCCGTTTCTGTACACCTGACAACGTATATGCAAAATTTCAGGATGATCGGTTCAGTGGTTTAGGCGTGAAAAGGTCACAAACAAACAAACTCATTTTCGCTTTTATAATATTAAGTTAGGATTAGGATTAGGATTGTCCCTCGACTTATCTATAGCTTACCTTCAAATCAATGAAAATGTATGAAAAATAAAATGAATTTTCTAACTGCCGATAAAAAGTAGCACTTTTCTTTACAAATACTCTTTTTTGTTGTAACCTATAGGTACATAATAATAAAATTATAACTAGTAGATGTCTGTACATAGGAAATATTAACAAAAATAAAAGATGTTGTTTATAATAGACGGTCCAAAATTCGACTATTGGTCATTGCTAAGAAATCGATGTCCGATAAGGAGCTTTGGATGCAACCGCCTAGCTCAGAAATTGGTAGCATCGTTAGCTCCTCGCTCGGCTGGAAGCCTGGTAAGTCGACTTGGTAAACTCGTGGCAATACTGGCGACATGGCGCTGCGGGGCCTATATACTTGTGTAGAACGGCACTTATATTATTTATTTTATTATTTTATTTTCAGCTTGTATTGTCCCACTGCAGGGCAAGGCACTTACTTTTAATTAAACATGAAAATATTACTTTCTCTGTCAATAAATACCTTTTAAATGGAAATCATACTCGCGTATTGGAAGTGGTGATAAGAGTATTTATTTATCCATTACTAGGTGTTCTTTGTGTCCATTGTTTGAATGTTTATAAAATCCCCCGTGACACAGGAATTATTCCACTGTGGAAGTTGACTAAAAAAACAAATACACGATGCTTATGATGCTTGAAGTTGCGACCAGGTTACACCGACCGTGATCACAAGCTGATTGGTGCAGCGAAGTCATGTCTCCATTTGTGAGGCAGAGGAATCTTCATCCACCCTCACTTTTAGCATATTCTACATATATGTACATACACCGACACACACTTCTTTCACTCACGGTATCCATATTTCGTATATGGAATATGGATATAATATATGGATGAATATAGGTGATTTTAGTTACACATTATTATGTGTAACTAAAATCACCTATATCTTAAAACTATACATTATTTATTTATGTTTAACACTAAATAATTTTAAAATGTCTAGGCTTAGTAAAACATAAATAATACCTACAAACGGTCTCATTTAAGTTCCTTAAATAATACCTATTGGACCGTAATCCCAAAAATCGCCTTTAGTAGTGCGGGTTAGAAATGAATCTCACATAACCAAGCGAGGACAAATTTTATTGAGATAGCCGGGGCTTATATAGTGGCCGCGAAGAATCTTAATAGCGCGATTCAGCACTACTGAAAAACGCCATCTATCGAGCTTAGGGTTAAACATTTTAACACAAGTTGTTCCGATTGAACACCTATCTTAAGTATTTTCTATGACTGTAGAAATACACTACATTCATTTACTGAAATAAAACCGTTTTATAACACTTTATCATTTTTTTAAAACCATTCTCCATTATTTTTATATGCATTATAATTATACATTATAGGTACATTCAACCCCTACTAATTTATTTATATGTAGGTATGATTTTATACATTCAACCCCCACTAATTTATTTATATGTATCATTTTACTAGTCCACTGTACTACTATAGGTTCGAACACAAAGAAAACGAAATTATATCTATAAATATATAGCTCTGTCTTTGCCATTTTGGTCTCTACAAACTAGTGACGTCATCGAGCACGTCACGGATCCCACATGGCACGTGTTTTTCACGTCAAGGTACTAGGGTAGCAAGCAAGTGAAGAGGTGTAGTTTTATCAGTCTAGTTGGGTGGGTGCACCCCTGCACCCCTTTCTAGTGTCTCCTCTTCCAGCTCAACGACATTATTGAATATTTTATATTAGGGAACAAATAGTCAAGCTGCGCCATCTATTGAAAGTGGTCAACACTCATTGACGCAATAGCAGTGCAATTAGCTTAGATAATTCATCCAATGTACGAATATCTGTGTAGTTGCAAAGCGCCATCTATCGGTAATGGTTCATACCACAAGGAAGTGTTTGAATCAAACCGCACGAAATTTTAAAGCTTTTAATAACATTAAAAGTGAACTACTATTTCTGTATATATAAGAAATCAAAATGTAGGTATAACAACTTACAAAGACCATCCAGCCAAGAGTCATTTAATATAAATGGAAACCTATTACAATTAACTGCCAATAGATGTCGGTAGTAAACACAAAACATGTTTATGAAATAATGTAATTTTGATCTTGTAAGTGGTTGTTAATTATTGTCTTTGACATCCTATTAATATTATGTATATAATTCTGAGTAAAAGGAAACACGAAGCGAGATTCTCGCTTAAATCTAGAAACTCGCTTAACCTAAAGCAGCCGGTTGACTGCACGGATGGCGTCATGGTTTAAGTGGTCGCCTCGCTACTTCCATTATGCCAAGTGTTGTGGGTTCGAATTCCACTCGGGACAAAGATTTGTGTCGTCCACAAATAGTAGTTTCGTGTCTGCGTGTTCTTTGTGTATATTGTTTGAATGTTTGTAAAGTCCCCCGCGACACAGGAAATATTCTTAGAGCGGAATTTGTCATTTAAAATCTATACTAATATTATAAAGCTGAAGAGTTTGTTTGTTTGGCTGAACGCGCTAATCTCAGGAACTACTGGAACGAATTGAAAATTATTTTAGTGTTGGATAGCCCATTTATCGAGGAAGGCTGTAAGCTATATTGTTATATAGCTTACAGCCTTGCGTGATGTTTCGTGATGTTTCACGCTACGACCAATAGGAGCGGAGCAGTAATGAAAAATGTTGCAAAAACGGGAAAAATTCTTTTATGTGCAGCAGATGAAGTTGCGCGGGGTAGCTAGTAAAAAAATATAAATTAATTAGAGTTTATTTTTATCTATTGTAGAAACGGCTACTAATGTCTAGATACGAACTTCTCGTTCGACTTATTTTATTTACTAGAGTTTTCCGGCGGCTTCGCTCGCCTAAATGTAGGTTAATTTAGGTTCGTAACAGTCCTTTTTTCTGGCTGAAAGGTATAGGGTACCTTTCAGTAGCTGTCCTATTCTGTTCCCCTGACAACGAGTATGAAAAATTTCATGATGATCGGTTAAGTAGTTAAGGCATGAGAACGTAACAAACAAACTCACATTCGCATTTATAATATTAAGTTAGGATTTGAATTATAGCAAGTGTCTGACCGAAACAGGAGTTGCAGCCGAAACTGACACCGAGGCTTCGTCGTCCATCTCAGTTTCGGCCGAAACCGAAACCTATTTAGACATGTACCTAATCATTTCTATTATATGCTGAAATCTAGTGTATGTTTTACATATTATATATATTAGTAATAAATACAATAAAATAACGATAATTAAAATAGGTAAGAAAATAATTATTTATTTATGTACCTAATACTAAATTTAACGTGACCAAATCTAATAAAAAATAATATCTAACTCTTGTAAGTAAACACTCAAATATATACATTTAGATAAAAACTATACTCCTTAACTGAGTATTTAAATTGTGTATACAGAATTTAGTTAGCTAGGTGTGTTTAGTTAGGTGATAAATCAATTATCTACTGAATTATTATCAATTGTTTGTGATGAACAAAATAAAAAGTTCGGCTAGATTCTTGAATCTTATATTGTTAAAATTTGATATTATAATTGAATTTTCTTGTGTGCAGTGTACTTCTCGGGTACGAGAGAGTGTCTATGCGAGTGCATTACGTGGTGTCGAGTGATTGGTGCTGTGTAGCTGACGCGTATGACGTGGGTGTCGTGGTGCAGAGGATTGGTGTAGTGTATGGCTCAATATAATAAAAATAAAAATGCGCCTTGTGTTCAAGGCGTTAGGGTCAACGATTGTCAAATCTGGCGTCGACATCCATCTCAATAAAAATACAATAATTTGTACAACAAAGAGGAGTAACAAATATTATAAACATATTAATATAATTAGTTTACTAATTTTAGTATTCAAAATTAAAAGTTTTATAATGAATTCTAAGAAAAGTAGTTTATTTAAATCTTGGGTTTAACTAAGCCGGCGCGGCGACTATACATACCTACATATAATACGAATTCACAAATACTAAGTTTGATTCCGATTTTTGGCCAAAACCGAAACCCAATCTTAGACCGGTCACTAATTATAACTCTTCAATGCGTTTTATCTTTATATATACCTATATATATAAATCTTCTGTGCGTGTGTTTGTAATTAAACTCCTCCTAAACGGCTGGACCGATTTTGACGATTTTTTTGTGTGTGTTCAAGTAAATTCGAGAATGGTTTAGATTTGGTTTTTTATTTATTTTTTTCGTCTGTACACGACGACGTCTGTCGGGACAGCTAGTATTATATAAAGAAATCGATAGTAAAGTAGAAAGAAAAGCGTCAACATGGGTAGACGCTATGCCACACAAAGGCTTGTTCGTGATTACATTTTTTTTTCAATGACGTCCCTCTCTAGGTATAATTCCTGTGTCGCGGAGGACATTACAAACATTCAAACAACGGACACAATGAACATCCAGACTCGCAACAACCATTTGTGGATCACACAATTTTTTGTTTAGTGTGGGATTCGAACCCACAATACTCGGCTCAGAGGCAGTCGCGAGGCGATCACTTAAATCACTACGCCAACCGTCCAGTCAAAATAATTGGAGTTCTTATTTTGGAATGGTTGATGGCGCGTAACGTTGATAACTTTTTAATGTTAGTTTTATGATAAGGACCTACTTTTTGTTTGAATGCTTCACAGGTGCGAGGGTATTAGTCTGCGCTTATGTTAAGACTGCGGCAAGCTTAAGACAGATAATGACAGAGTTCGTCGCGCGCATATTCAAATCGGCGCGAGGCGCCATAGTAAAATTGTATGGAGTATTTGAAGCACTTTTTTGATAAATATATATCTTTATTGTCAACCAATAACTTAAAAATTTGGGATGTACAAATTGTAATATTACTATTTATGTTTCGTTTAAGCTATAAAATAGGATAGATTTCTATTTCGTTTTTGCATTTTTCGTGCAAATTTACGTAATTTTGTAGGCGAAAATATTAATTATTTTAAGTTTTTTACACGGAGTAATTCTAAACACATTCATTGTTATGGTAAATGTGTATTTTATATTTGTATTAAACAAAAAGTGTTGATTTTATTCACTTGTGACTGCGTTTTGGCACATTTTGCTCGGCGCAGTCTTAACAATAGGCTTATGTCCACTAAAAATAAATCAAACAGATTAGAGTTTCTAGCGATTAATTATGAAGTCTAGATAAGGAAAACCAAATCATTTATCAAAATAAACAAAGATTTTTATTATTTTTAGAAAATAAATTCAGAAAAATCTGCCATTTCTTACGCAAAATCGAAACGCCAATCAGAAGCCAGTGACGTAACGACGTGCAAAACTTCATTATCGTTGTTGACATTTTCACAGCTTTGCTTGTTTTTTTGGGTTTGCGCCGAATTAATAAGTTCTTGTTAATGATACATTAAAGGATAACTATGTAACCTTAAGGGCTTTGATAGGAATAGGACAAGCCACGCTGTAGGGGCTAGGTGTCTTGAGGTTATGTTAAGCAGAGATGATTTAAAGATGTAATTATATATGAATTACACTATATAAGAATTCTACGCGAACAACAAACAGGGCATGGTTCGTTAAGGCTTACTACGTGGTTCTTAAGGAAAGAAGCACTTAGCTTAGCGCAGCGCACGAAAGGAGAACTGCACCAGGCGCGATCCACTTGTATAGACTGCCGCCGCTCGGAGGGGGACTAGAGATGGCACCTCCTCGCTCGTCGCGCACGCAGCCGTGCGCCATGAGTCGATTACACCACCATTCAATAACAATAAATTAAGATAAATCGTTAAACTAATACTAAACACCAAACCTAACCACTATTTCTCATATTTATTGTTTTATCAATATTCTTGAGCGAAATTCATCAATTTGCTTAATATTTAGAATACATTGATAGTGTTGTGTAAAATATTTACATCAAAATGATCTTCACAGAAGTACATTCTAGACTTTATTGATATACAATGAGCATCATCCCTCCTTGCATGTTTTAACCACAGTTTTCTCATATTTTAATTGTTTGGAACATATATAAATAATTTTGTCGGTGTTTTTATGATTGTACTTTTACATCCGGGTACTATACAGTACTTGTAATATGACGGATTTATTTTTATTTAAAGAAAAGTTATAATCGTAATACAAACACTGTCTTGTTTCGCAAGGCGTGACGTAATGCAAGACGCCATGACAGTCTGAAGTGTTCTCGAGACAAGCTCATGACTTGTTTTTTAAAACGCAAAATACACAAAGTAAATACTTATTTTTTCAAAAATATAGTGTCTTTGGGGTTTAATAGATACTATAGTATCATATTAACCAGTTTTTCAAATTTAGTCAACTAGCCTATTGGTCGCGCTATCCCGAGTCCATCTCTCTTAGTTATTTCATCCGAGTTATTTTGGCAAAAATATAAAGAAATTTACGGATGAAATCTGGCAACGTGCCCGGGTAATAGACTCACCCTATAACGTGAGACCTGTAATATAGCGGATGAAATATGTATGCCATTTGCTATATTATATGTATAAAAATATAGACTAATAATCGCTATTACCCCCGGTAATAGATCCCAAGCTCTCATGTTCATGACAAACAAAAATGTCACGTATAAACAAAATAAATTGATACAACAATTATAAAAGTAATTTATTTTCAATACATATCATTTTCATAAACATAAAACTATACTGCAAATAAAGATTATAATTAATAACAATAACAAAGCAAATTAATTTATAAAGACTGCAAGATATAAGTGACAAATAAAAAAATAAACCACATGAACAATCTTCTTTTGTAGGCTTCTGACATAGCTTAACGACTGCTGTCAATTTGACAACAACCGGGACCGACGTTTTACGTGCCCTCCGAAGCACGGAGACGCTCAGATGAAATACCACTAAGCGGTCACCCATCTATAGACTGACCGCACCCAACGTTGCTTAACCTCGCTAATCGTTTACCAATCAGTGAGTGCAACTAGGTATGAGCGTGAACAATTAAAGGCTTATAACGTTAAGTATCTGAAATGCTTTACAAACTAAAATGGAAACAATCATAACATAATACATACAACATTTGGAAACAGTCGATTTAAAAAGAATGGATTGCTTTACAGTTTACACAATTCATTAACGAAAAAGATCTAGTATATACCTTATAATAAGTATGGCGCATTATAAGGTAGCGTCCTCGTATTTCTTATTTACATTTAGTGTATACTTTTTGCTTGTGACTCAACACTAAAATTGACGATTGCACAAATTTGAAAATAAACAATTTGGAAATAAACTAGTCAAACTAGCCATTTAAAAATCTTCATAGGTTGTGTTAATTTACTATGAGCTTGGACCTAAATGTTTTTGGCAAATTCTAATCCATTTGGATACTATTACATATTATAATAGATATTCCTCACTACATAAACAGTATAAAGTCCTATCATTGCCTTGTATTATTATAGATGTTACTCACTACATAAACAGTATAAAGTCCTATCATTGCCTTGTATTATTATAGATGTTACTCACTACATAAACAGTATAAAGTCCTATCATTGCCTTGTATTATTATAGATATTCCTCACTACATAAACAGTATAAAGTCCTATCATTGCCTTGTATTATTATAGATATTCCTCACTACATAAACAGTATAAAGTCCTATCATTGCCTTGTATTATTATAGATGTTACTCACTACATAAACAGTATAAAGTCCTATCATTGCCTTGTATTATTATAGATGTTACTCACTACATAAACAGTATAAAGTCCTATCATTGCCTTGTATTATTATAGATGTTACTCACTACATAAACAGTATAAAGTCCTATCATTACCTTGTATTACCAATATATTTTTTTTTAACTATCTGCAATCGGCCCCAAAGCCATTATCAGATTTGTTGTAAGTGTTATATATTTTGAGATATGAACATCTAGTGACATGTCTTCTCATATTTATGTTACTAGACTAGATTGAGGCTAATCGTGGTCTTTTCAGCCGGAAAATACAGTCGCTGGTGCTCAGAAGTGTGCAAGATCGTTTCTGTGCATTCCAAGTCTATGTTTATAGGCCTTGGAATACCTTGGTATTTCTTCTTTTATTGTACACATTTCAAGATATTCATGCACTTGAAGATATTCATGCATATACCATTATATTTCATGCATTACCATTATATAATTTTTTATTTACCAAAATCAAAGAAATTATCATTTGCGAGAAATACACATAAATATTACAAAAACTACAAGACCTTTTATAATACAAGAGTGGTATATGAGATGTATCGGTCGCGGAATACAAACCTCAGTGGAAGGAAAGTTTAGGTGCGATGAAATGAAAGGAATAAAACAGATATGTGCGTCTGTGAAATTGTCAACTATCAAGCGAACCGCAGCAGTAATTTTCTGTGTAATACTACACGGTATTGGTGGTGGCTCAATGGTTATTTCTTCAAGCTTGGCGGATTAACTCAATCGTCCCTTCACCAACAGCCGACTCTACCTCTTAAAGCTAAATTATATAGTTGAACTAGACTAAACATACTTTCAATCCCAAATATATAACTAGGTACATTTAAGAAAATTCTATAAAATATGTACGTCTATAGAACAATACAATCGTAGCTCAAATAAACTCTCCAGCTAATCTACTATTATTTGTATTAGTGGTAAATATTGGCAGAGAATTGAGAACAAGACGTTGTTTTATTTTAGTTAAAATCATGCTCGGCCGCTTCCTGCCTATTTAATTTCGTCACATTTATAATTGATTCGCTGTTTTCTGTGACTATCGGTAATAATTATGTATGTTTCCTGGTATAAAATAAGTTTGTATATTATTAGTATGATTGCTTGGTTTGATAATATTATGTAATAATATCCAAATTGTTTTAATTACTTTTTCCTTTATTATTCGATCGGTACAAATGGCAGAATATGCTGTACAACAATGTTAAAGTTAACAATGTCATTAATATGTACTGCCGGATGTACTTACTAACACAACAGTATAAAAATAACAGTAATTGTATCTATAGCATATCTTTAGATAATCAATTTATTTGTTTCGACATATAGCAGTATGCAGTCGTGATAGAATATAAAAAGATGTAGATATGTTGGTAGTTATATGTTAGGTTACATATGTTAAATGTAATAAGATGTTTTATTATTAAATTTGCCCTCGAATAAAACAAAATAAATTAATTGTTTAATATCGCAATCCTCCAAGATAAAAGACTGGTAGCGTTATATAACACAAAATATGTTTTTGCCATAAGACAAGAAAACAGACTTTCCTTAACAACTAATATAATACCAGATTTTGTAAAGAACATGAATATATGCTGTCTCTACAACACAATCATACGTGTTGTACTGTATAAATGCTATTACAATAGTGCAAACTTTATAATCTGGTAGCAATCTCTAGTATTCTGACAAACTCACCCACAATATTATCTTCTCACACTCCATATCGTAACGTCGGAGCTGATCAATCTGTAACTCAATCACATCCACAGCATCGGGACACTCCGATGCATCAAAATCTGTTATTTCATCATAATACTCCACCGAACTGAACATATATTCACTGCGTCTCAGTGTATCCTTCTTCTTATTACTTTCTTCATCGTCTACTTCTTCACTCGAATCTTTTAATTTCGGGCCCATCGTCGTTGCTTTGTAATCACTATGCGATTGTGTCTCTTCTTTAATCATCGGCGATGTTGTGTCGTTTGCGTTTTTAGGTGCCGTTGATTTTACATCATTAACATTTTTGAGTGGCGTTGTTATATCACTTACGTTCTTAAGTTCCAGAGATATTGGAGAACTTAGATTTGTGGATTTCGAAGATGTTGTAGCAGTCATATTTTTGATTTCTGAAAGCGTAGTACCACTGATATTTTTGGCTACTGAAAGCGTGCCACTTATATTTTGAGAGACAGATGCCTGAGACCTATCATTAGTCAGTGCATCAGTGAGAATCAAAGATTCAATACGAACTAATTGTGGATCATCTCCATCTCCATTTGTTGTTGTGAAAGGCGTGAACGTCACGTTGCCAGAACTCGTTGCATCGAACTTATCTTCTGCAACTTTACAAGTATCTTCATATAAGTCAGATATATTAAACGGCAGCGGCTCTGATGACACGAACTCGACCAAAGCGCCATCGTTTCTTAGAGTTTTTCTATACCTTCTGACTTTGTCTTTGAATGTTTCTCCCATACAATCTCTTCTGCCATCTAATTCTATGTGTTTTAAATGTGCTATGTGCCATTCTTCGTCATCTAAGTCATCAACAAACCTATTCTTATCAAACCGTCCAGCTGCGTTGAAGCTTCTACTTATATGTTTTTTATTATATTCAGTTTCTTCATTCAAAACAAATTGCAGTTTAATTATTAATATAAATAGTAGTGTGAATGGAAAATTCATGTCTAAAGTATTCACGGTTATCGCAGACACGAAATTGTAAAACAAATTGTAATTAATTTAGTTTTGTGTTTTGTAACGGCTGATAGCGCGTAAAGTTATAAAAATCATGTTAGTCTTTAGTTCTGTGAAAGTATTGAGGTTATTCTTGACTGTTTTGCTGGTGCAGCGGCGTACGTTTGCGCTTCCACTATTAGCTAATCATGACAACCCGGATTCGTTTACCGGATTGCTTGATACCAGTTATTCAAGCTTCTCGTGGGTTCGAACCAGACACCTTCTGCATTGCAGTCTGTTGGTCTCCTCACTGAGCTGTCGCTGACATACTGAGCTATACTATTACTACTATATTATACTAAAGAATACTTCATGATATATCACACAGACAAACCCATGGTATGATATACATATAATACGCCTACACGTAGACGGTACACCTTGTGACAAATGCAAAGGCAACAATTATCAGCAAACGACAAAAGACGATAAACATTTATAGAAGAAAGAAAGAAAGAAAATACATTTATTTTGACAGAAAACACACAACACATACTGCAGACAGCGTAAACGTATAGGTATACAGTTAGACAGGCAAAGACAATGGGACACTAGGACAAAAGTAAATGACATTTTAAAATCCAAACATATTATAAATGTATGCCATCATTAATTAAAATAAGTATTACATAAAATAACTGAAAGCAAAAAGTAGTTCTATACACAGTACATAAAATATATACTTGGTTCTGTGGTTCTATCAAATAAAATTATGATCATTTTAAATTTTGTACAGATCATCATGTACAGATAACTAAAGGATAATGTATTGCCAACAAGCCATAACTATCAATATTGCATTATTATTCTAACACCATAAATCGTTGAAAATAGTCGGCCTCGATGGCGTAGTGGTTGGTGTAACCGACTGCCACGCCTGAGGTCGCGGGTTCGATTCCCGCACAAGTCAAACATTTGTGTGCTCTGGGTGTTTCTATGTGTAATATATATGTATTTACAAAATAAAAAGTATATAATATGTATGTTTATCCATTGTCTAGTACCCATAGTAGGTACAAGCTCTGCGCTTAGTTTGGGCTAGATGGTGTTGTGTGTATGTGATAGAATATTATTATTATATTATATAGCATGACGATGTCTGATCCTGACACACAAGAATGGTATCGTGGTACCCAAAACAACATCTTCAAGCAAATGTATTTTCTAAGGATTGCCCGCAGCGCGTCGTTCTCTTGAATCCACGGATAACGTATACGAGTATAAAAGTATAATGTGTTACTTCAAGACATTAGCTATCTGGCAAAATTTCCTATCCATTCAACGGTTCAGTAATCAGTAATTATCTTCACAAACTTTCATATTAATTATATCAGTAGGATTGAAGAAGTGATGATTTTTTTCCTTTTATTTAACTAAACAGATTTACACGTCCACATCTGACTGTTCCACAATACAATATACTGATTACGAACAGTCATCACCGCATTGAAAAGACAGCCCACAAGCCAATGCACACACATAAACACCGTTAAACAACATAAATGAACATAATCTGAACAAATAATGCCTAATAAAAGTGTACGAACGAAACCGCCCATTATAAAGGCATCATTGACAGATCGTTATCTGCGTGCTAACTAATCCATTCAACCTCGGGTAGCATAACTACCCTCCAAACGTCGGGAAAATACTTCAATTACCCACCTCCCCTCTCGTCCTCATACCACCCTTCATAACCCCCACCGCGAGATCAAAACAGCCCAATTACAGAGCCCACCCTTTAATAAACCCTCGTTTGCTCAAATCTGAAATAAAGACGGATAAATAATCAACAATTTTGAAACGAAAAGCTACAAATTAGCATTTGTTTGAATAAATTGAACACTTAATGCGACTCGGAGACCCGGTCAAACTTGTGTAAAAGTTACCATAAGCTTCTAAAGCATAGCAGCGCTTTAAAGCAGGGTAGGATTATACGCATACATTTGTCGCTGTAAAGTTAGCAGCGCTGTTGCAGCTGTGAAATCATTTGAAATGTTAACAACTCGCTAAGAGATGCAAATTGCGAGCGGTTGGCAGCCATGATTTGAAATGGCGCCAAAACATTTGCATAATTTGAAGAGAATTGAATGGCGGGTCGCGAAATGGAGCTTGATTGAAAAGCTGTGGGTGATTTTAGATCATTTTACTTGCTATTACCAGTGTATTGTTATTCTAAGTTAAAGTTATGATTTAAGTTGTATTCGGGAAATGTAAATAATTAAGGTTTATAGTCAGTTGTCTGTGACCTTTAATACAAATAATAATGGATAATTTTGTGACAAATATTTATTTAACACGTTCGGTACAGCGCCACTTGCGTCATGTGCGCATAATGTGACACAATGTTTTCCCATACAAAATGGGCATACGTTGTTGTTCTGTTTTTAAAGTACCCTCAAATTGTTACAAGATTAGGACACTAAGTCGGTAGACGTCAACATCAAGTAACGTTGTACCGAATACGAAAAATAAATCTGCAGACATTTGGGCAGAACGTCTGTTCCCGTCAACGTTCTTAAACGTTGCCTCTTCAACAAGGCGTACTGCTATATTGTATAAGAAAACAATGTTTTATCACGTCGTCATTCTTTGGGACATTTATTTGTCCCATAAGTAAACACAAGCTCAAAAATTTTAACATTTCTTCGTGGTTTGTCTTTGTAACGATAGTTGCGCGAGTTCCTTGTCGTCGGCCTATTTGTGGAACATAATGCCCTTCCATATTCATTTGTTGAGCTTACTATGTAGTCTACAATATATGATGGAAAGATCTTTTTGAAAGCATCTTCCACTGAAGCGTTTGGACCAAGTTCAAATTGGATGCCAGTAGAAGTATTGTCAAAGTCAAACATTTGTATATCAGCTGTTGAAGTTTCCCAAGTATCAATCGGAGAAGGCGTTCTCTGCCTTTAACGCTGCGGCTGTCTGGAGGCTTCTATCTCTAGCGGAAGTGACGGTAAAGGAGAAGTTGGTAAGTGGTTATACTCTGGCAGCGATGGCAATGGGGCAGGTAATGAGCTATTTTGCACATCTATAATCGGTGGCGGTGGTAAAGGAATAGCAGGTATCTTATCTTATCTTATGTGTGGGGGCCAGTTAGTGCAGACCGGCGACACTTCGACCCAGTGGGATCTTTTGTGTCGGCCCCAAGATTTAATCCTTAGCTATCTCCTTATGAATGTACTGCATAAGCCGCAGTATACAATTCTGAGGGAGAAGCCTGAAGTCTTCAGGGCTTGGATATGCCAACCCCATCAGACCCGTCCTCAGTCCAGCCAACGCGTCGCATTCACACAATAGGTGCGATATGGACTCGTCCTGTTCACCACAGGCCCTGCAGATCAAATTGTGTGCCAATCTCAATCTGCACAGGAAGTCGTTGGTGCCAAAATGGCCAGTGAACGCTCCTGTGAGCAGGCGCATTTGGCTCTTGCTATATCCACAGAACTTCTGGGTGAAGCCTGTGGCTCCGTTTGCAATGAACATCTTGGAGTGTTCCAGACCCCTAAGGGCCATCCACTCCAACCTGTGTTTATCATTGCCATGTGCATTCAAAGCTGCCTTGACGGTGCTCTCAGAGAGTCCCACGAATGGCTCGGGGCCCACAAACAGCTGCTCCGAGCCCTTTCTGGCCACCTCATCAGCCTCCTCATTGCCCTGCACCCCTGCATGTCCCGGAACCCAGACCAGTCTGACTGTGTTCTTCCTGCCTAGTTTGTTGAGGATCTTAACACAGTTCAGGACCAGTCTGGAGTCCACCCTACACGAGTCCAGACCCTTAAGAGCAGCTTGAATGTCACTGAGAATATACACAGTCTTGTCAGTGACACCACTGTTGATATTCTCCTGAGCACAGGCAATTATAGCGTAGGTTTCCGCTTGGAAGACCGTTGCATATTTGCCCATGCTTTGGCTCACCTTACAGTCACTGGCATAGATACCAGCGCCTGATCCTGTTTCCATTTTGGAACCATCGGTGTACCAGATGAGACAACCCTCGTCAGGGGATTTTAAACCTTGTCTCCATTCATCCCTCGTGGGGACCTTTATTTTAAAATTCTTTTTGAATATGTGCAATGGTTGCATTTTGTCGCATCCCATGCTCATAATCCTTTTGAGATCCTTTGAAGTCTCCAGTTTTGTGTGTCGAGTTACCGGCATGCTGACGCTCCACAGCCCATGCACAGGTAGTCTATGTAGCGCCTTTACCGCCTCTGACTCCACAACAATGTGTAGCGGCGTTAGATCCAGCAGGACCTCTAACGCTGCCGTTGGCGTAGTCGGGAACGCCCCTGTTATAGCCATGCAGGCCAATCGCTGTACCTTCGACAGCGCGTTCCTGCATGCAGCTAGTTTGGTTCTTGGCCACCAGACAATGCTCCCATACGTGAGTATGGGTTTTATCATCATCGTGTCTATACACGCCACTTGATGACCTTGGGCTTTAGCCCCCAGGTCTTCCCATAAGTAGAGCGAATCATGCCGAAAACCCGCTGGGCCTTCACTATGACTTTTTCTACATGAGGTTTCCACGTTAGTTTGCTATCTAAGGTCATGTCTAGATACTTCACCTCCGTGGACCATTGTAACTGCGTACCATACATGGAGAGAGTTCCCAAACCTGTGAGATCCCTCTTCCTAGTAAATGGCACGACAGTAGTTTTCCCTGGGTTGATAGATAAATGATTGCTACTGCACCATTTTTCTACCATAACCAGGGCCTTCTGCATGAGACTGGATACCGTACAAGGAAACTTTCCATTTACGAGTATCACCAAGTCATCCGCATATCCGACCGTTAAGTACCGACCTTTGTTGAGTTGTTCTAGGAGTGAATTGACTACCAAGCACCATAAGAGTGGTGAAAGTACTCCACCCTGAGGGCAGCCCTTGGTTGTCGTTGCATACAATTCATCACCTAAACTCAGACCTAATAATTCTACCCCTGAGCATACTATCGATCCACTTGCAAATGGTTGGCTCTATGCCGTGATTTGCCGATGCCACACTAATGGCATCAAAGGTGGTCCGATCGAAGGCTCCCTCAATATCCAGGAATGCGGCAATGCACACTTCCCGGTTATCTAATGCATATTCTGCCTTATTTACCACAAAATGTAGTGCCGTCTCAGTGGATTTACCCGACTGGTAGGCACATTGTAGCCTGTGGAGGGGGAATTTCCATAATGCTCCCTCCCTGACATGTCTATCTACTAACTTCTCCAGGGCTTTCAG
This sequence comes from Catocala sponsa, assembly GCA_963564715.1. Taxonomy (NCBI): domain Eukaryota; kingdom Metazoa; phylum Arthropoda; class Insecta; order Lepidoptera; family Erebidae; genus Catocala; species Catocala sponsa. Next base: position 30,457,080 of record OY751327.1, read on the forward strand.
GAAGAACGACTCAAGACTAATAGGTCTATATGCCTTGGCCTCTTCATAGTCTTCCTTGCCCGGTTTCGGTATGTAGATGACTTTAACACGTCTCCATATCTATGGAATGTATCCAAAAGCTATGCAGGCTCTGTATAATCTGCACAAATGCGGAACCAAGAATGCAGCTCCCTATTGTAGGATGATGGGATAAACCATGTCTGGACCAGGTGACTTAAATAGTTGAAAACCATTTAGAGCCCAGCCGACCTTCCCTTCATCCACTACCTTCCTAGCAGTGTCCCAATCTGCTTTGGTTGTACGATAGCTAAGTTCAACCAAGCTGATAGGGTCCTCCTGCTCCTTTTCTATTATCTTACAGTCTGGAAAGTGTGTGTTTAGCATCATTGCTAATGTCTCCTTACCAGACCCTGTTCGCTGCCCATTGACATCGCTAATGGTTGTCAATGGGTGTGCTCTGACAGTCGATAAAGCTTTGGAGAGCCTCATTCCTTCAGGAATCGTACTGATGTTTTCACAGTGTGCTCTCCAAGCCTTCCGTTTGGCTTGCCGCACAGCTTTGTTATAGTTGGTCAAACAACGAGCGTAACCGCTGTAGTCCCTACTGGTCCTAGCATTGTTAAACGCTCGTCTGGCTTCTAGCCGCAGCTTGACCAACTCTGGCGTCCACCACGGTACCCTCTTGGGCTTAATTTCCCTCTCAGAGCAATTACTTGTCCAGGCCGTATTCACAGTCTGGATAGCAGGTAGGTAGTAGTAGTATATCTGAAGTTATTGGAATATCGCCCACTTCTGCAGGTGCTAGCGATGCAAGAGGTGTATTATTTTTTATATTGTTATCATCCCCTGGGAGAGGTTCTGTCAAAACAGTAAATGTCTCTTCGGTATGCATAGTACGATTTGATGAAATTTTGCGCTTCTTTACAATATAAGTATCAAAAATACTACCGGAACTTCTGGAGCATTCAGAATCCAAGTCCGATGCTGATGCCTCAATCTACGACGTAGATAATAATAATAATAATTTATTTTTATTTCCTCCACAATATAGTTACATTGGTATAGTCATCATAAGTAACATTTCATTAACAAATAAAAAGAATTGTATATTGTGGGAGACTGGTGCCTAAACTAGGCTTGAGGCCTGTATTTCAGGACACCAGGTCTGCCCCCTGGCGGACATTTACAGTTTTATACATGCACTCATATTTTACGGACTATTCTGTAACAATGTTTGAACAATATTTTCTTTCCCTTTTTTACTATGGTATTTTGTTAGTAGGTAATTAAGTACGTAATTGGATTGTGTAAGAGTGCGTGTGTGTGTGCGTGTGAGTGTGTGTGTGTGTGTGTGTGTGTGTGTATGTGTGTTTGTTTATTATATGTGCGTATATTTTAGGTAAAATTATACTTGATTAAATCATTTCAAAAGTAAGTATGTAATTTCTAAAGTAAACGGTTTTACTACACCAATACAGCGAGAAGTTTTTCAGTGTCATGGTAAGTTTGATCCTGTAGCCAGTCGCTTAACTTCATTTTGCACTTGATTTTTTGAAGTTCATAAATTGGTAATAATCCATTTACTTTCTTATATAAATAAGGGCCAAGGTGACAAAAGAAGAAGATGGTTGCAAATTATGTTGTGTGACATTGTCTATTGTAAAAGTTGTCAATTTCACATGCGCGGTCACCAAATGCAACGAACACCGACTGACGAACACACGCAAAGATCGTTGCCAAACCGCGTCCACGAGTGCGGCGGCGCACGGCGACCCACGCGGACAACGTTTCCGTATTGTAAGACGTTGTAGGAAGTTGCGCATGTGTGCGTGCGTACTTGCTAGAGTGTGATAGATGACAATAACAAGCCACCAAAAAGTGATTTGTTGTGGCTCTAGATGGCTGAGACTTGCAAGTGTTGCGGCGCATAAGATCGGGATATCGAATTTAATACGGCTTCCTGGCGTTATGGGACGTAGTGCAAACAGTATCATATTTTTTATAGTCGTGATTAGACGTTGTGCTAACCATAGATTGTATAAATCTGTCGTCATAAGACGTTGCTGGTCCGAACGTATTAAGGGTAGTATTTAACTGCACAGCAAAAAAATACTAATTCCACAGCAAAATATGCTTACCAAAAATACTAAATGCACACCAAAATATATTTAAAGAAATCAAACTAAGTCGACGGCGCCCCGCTCCGTGGGGCTCCTATTTTTGGGTGGGTTTAAGATGGAACCTAACATAACCTAACCCTTCTGAGATGGAATGCAGTAATTTGAGGCGTATAGGTGCTCGTTATGATATATTTTAGTAAGCATATTTTGCTGCGCAATTAGTATTTCTGGTGGTCATTATATTTAATCCGTTTATTTATTTGAGACTACTTCTGCGCCTTGAATGATACTTGTATCGCAAGAGACTTTACAAACATTACAAATAGCTGACATCAAGTGCATCGCAACCCGGAGCACCCATCTGTAGGTCACATATATTTTTAACCTGTGTGGGAAGCTGTACTTGTGGAATCACAGTATCTTATGTACAGTTAGAGATTGCTATTATATTTTTTATATTTGATATAGTTATGAGAGTTTTATCTAACAAATTCATATCCACATAAAGTTCAATCAATATCGCTGCACTACCGAAGCAGTTAATATTTACATAATTATATGTATTTATAGTCTCAAAAGCCATTTCCATCTGTTTGTGTAGGACAAAGATCTAATGAGGCATCATTGAATCTTTGTGTTGTTGAAAAGATCGTATCAAAAATCTTTAGAACAGAATAAAAAGGAAAATTGCTTTTATTTTGGTGCGTAGTAGCAAATTTGATTGCACGGATGTCGTACTTGCTTAAGTAGTCTCGCCACTGTCGGCGCGCCGAGTGTTGGCTTGATCCCCACACGGGACAAACATTTATGTTTAAAGTAACTTCAGGTATAATCAAACTGCGTCAGGATATTTCTGGTTTTTACAATATCTTTATTTTACTTTCAATTTGTACAAATAAAGAACTTTGGTAATCTACCTTACTTACAGTTTGCTTGTAATATAACACTATTCTCTAGGTTGTTATCGACCTGAGCTCAAAAACAAGAATACTTCAAAATGCCAAAGTTCGTTTTTTTTATCACGTATCGATGGTGTTGGCAGTACTTTTTCTTATTCTACTATTTTTTTTATTAAGAATTGATGGAAAATAAATTAAAACCTTACATATCGTCGTTCTAGATGTGACCTCTCGTAACTAAAATTTTTTGGTAAGATGAGATTTTTATGCAGAAAGATCCGAAAAGTATTTCTGGTGTTACAATACAAAGAAAACAATATGTTCAGGTTTCTAATAGTATTTATTATAGATTGACTAGACTAACATTCACAATTTTATTGCACAATAGTATGTATCTACACTTAGCTAAACATTTACATTACTTGTTCAAGATTTGCTACATACCTCTAACGTGCTTTATCTACATTACTATTTCTTATACAATAACATTCACTTTTGTACTAAATAAATAACATATTTTACATAAATACATACATATCTCCCTCGATGGTACATCGAGAATGTATACGGCCTACGCCTGGTGTGCCTGAGCACTAATCAGATTATTGTGTTGATTTCCGAAGGGGAAAGCAAAAAAATTGCACATTCCCGTGCCTCGGTAAGAACGTAAAGCCGTTGGTCCTGTATCTGATCTCTTTATAGTAATCAGGTGTAAGATAGCAAGAGAAATCTGACAAAATTACCGACACAACGCACGATGAGAATAAGGAAATAGATGCACTTATATATGAGCGCACACTTGTGTAATATAATATCACCTGCGCCAATCTGGTGGCCAATCTCTCGGTAAAGATTACGCGCTGTGAACGAAATGCGGTGTGGAGGACATGACATGGCAATTTACGTCTGTTCTGCTGAAGAAGTAAGCAGAAACGTGTATGACAAGCTTGTTGAAGCTCCGTCGTAAGGGCGCGGCTAATAAAATTTCGTACGATAATTTCCAAATTACTTAATAATACTGAGAATTTTGTAACGAGAAATCCCAGTAGCACTTGAGCATACCCAGGTGTTGAATCAGGACGTCATGGCCGATCATGACGTAAGCTAACATAAGCGTAAATCTATGCCAAAAGCCCGTATGTTACATAACAATACTTATAGTATTTTACAAGCTTGGTCAAGGGCGATATTGGCAATAAATATTTAAATTGATGTGATTTGGTAATAGACTTAGGGCAACAAGGCAAACAACGTATGTTTTGTTGGTGTGGTTTTTAATCCTCGTTAACCTCTGAATCTTCTTCGAAGAGGTTAATGAAAACACTATGTGGGTCTGTGTGTCTGTCTGTTAGTGACAGACATAACTCCGGAACCACTGGACCGATTGACTTGTAACTTGGTGTGCAGACACCTTGGGGTCATACCTCAGTCGAGTTTGAATATGGGCTCTGTGGGTCAAAAGACCCCTGACATATAGGTGTCATTTCTTTTCAGTACTTTTACATTTAATACGAAGAGGTTGAATCGTGGGTCTTTACATCCATCTCGTTATTACAATCTAAGTAAAAAGAAGTTCTTTACAGACGCTTTCCTTTTGGATGCTTGTAATAGAACCGGTTACCCATCTCTCGATCGGTCCGCGGGGCAAGTTCTGCGTCTCTTACCGATCAGATTGTAAGTAACACGTTTATTTTATCTCCAGACCACTAATAAATTAGACCCTATGTCCTAATTTAACTGTACACAATTAATTCTACGATTCTCTACAAATTGTAACCTACTTATCGAACCTTATACATAATAGATCATTGTAAAATGCCAATAACATTCGAATAAATCAAAGACTTTAATCGTCAATATTTTTAATTTCGTCCTATGCTGCTGTGCTGTTACAGCCTACATGCACGGAATACATGCAGGCTTTGCGAGAATACCAGCTTTATGGTTACACTGAAACATTGCAGATGCAGGACCTTGAAAACCCGAATTGATTGTCAAATTCTAAATTAACGCGAGCGAAGCCGCGGGCAATAGATAGTATACTTATAATATGTTTTACACAAAAGGTCAATAAAATTTGCCAGTTATGAGCATTATCTATTAGCGTCGTCAGTGCAGTTGTTTCCCTCATTAATTGCTTAAATTATGAAACATTTAAGTTAGTTTTCCATAGAAGCTTTGCTGTTTGAAAGTTAAATGGTATTTTACAAAGATCCCTAAATAGCAGTTACAGTCTTAAACTAGTATTCACAGGTGGCAGTGCATGTATGCGGGGTAGGGCGGCAGTAGCGCGCACGCGAGCGGCAGCGCATGCGCACTCAGCTCGCGCTCGCCACTCACCGCCTGCGCGCGCAGCTGCTCCAGTCGCAGCTGATTCTGGCGCTTCCATTTCGTTCTGTGACCAAAAGCAGAACACATGGTAATTATTTGTGCTGCAGGGCTCTAATATAGTAGCGATGTGTATTTAGATCTGTTTTTGCGCGGTTAATCTGCGTTATTACTGCCATTGTCGTAGAAAAGTGACCTTTTCTAAAGCTACGTCGTACATGCCATAGAGATTAATAAATCGTTCCATCGCGGCTGTCATAAAATTTTTCTAAAAAATACTACTTTAGTGTTCAGAATATTGACTAATCTTACTGATTCCTCCGTATGAGTAGTTAGCATCTTGAAGGCTGTATTACCCTAGAAAGGTCTCTACGAGCAACTTACAAACCCTGAGACTAGGTCAGGTCAGAAGAATTGTAGAACAAAAAATAATTATACTAACATCTATCAGGAAAATCATTGAATATCAGACGGGAGATGTACCAACTTGTAGCCATGTGCAAAATTCTTAGGGGAAAAATTGATGCACCAGACCTTCATGACGAGCTGTGTCGATTTTTTGTTTCTGATAACTACCGTCGCAACCGAAGGCACATGTAGTTTGCCGTGCCATCATGTCGCACGGCAGCGCGCGCTAAGTCACCCACACCGCACTCGCTTTCTACTCTCAACGCTCTCCTGTATGCCAATCCTGACTGTGACTTGTTTGTGGATGGATGGCAGAATATATTGTTAGTGTGTCAGCGATTTTGTGAGAAGAAGCGATGATTATGTTTGTCTTAATGATTACCCATATAATTATTTATTTGTTTTATATCTTTGTTTAAATTTTTGTATTTGTATCTAATGTATTCTTATCTTTAATTATTGTAATTGGTGTACAACCATTATAATTTAATTAATTAATTAATTAATCATATTCCTAGTGCTCACCGTCTGTTCTGATACCAGGTCTTGACTTGCGTCTCGCTGAGACTGAGCGCTTCCGCCACGTCCCCCCGGTCGGCCACGCTGAGGTACTTCTGACATCGGAACTTGCGCTCCAGGTACGCGAGCTGAGCGTGAGTGAACGCCGTCCGACGTCGACGAGGCTTACGGCTTGAGTTAGATGACACTGCTGGTCTACTTTGCTGGCGATCTGTTCAAAATATTAAGATTAAACTATCAAGAACTGCGTTGCCATAGCGGAGGTTTGAGAGGCGAGCCAGTTATTTAAAAGTGACTGCCGCTTCATCTTTTAGAAACAAACTTTTTTTTTTATACACTACTTAGGTGGCAAACAAGCATACTGTCCACCTGATGGTAAGTGGTCACCGTAGCCTATGGATGCCTGCAACACCAGAGTCATCATTTGCGCGCTACCGACCCTTTAGGAAAGGAAGTGGGAAGGATAAGGAGCGGGAAGGGGAAAGAGGGTGATTGGGCTTCCAGTACTCTCACTCACTGAACGAAAAACAACAGTAGGAATATTGCTATTTTACGTCGATATTCTGTGAGAGGGTAGTCCTTCCCCGGTCGAGCCGGCCCATTCATGCTGAAATCAGCGAGGCTCTACTACTTTTAAAGCTCTTACAGCTTACTAGTAACTAACAAATTCAAATAAATTCTCTATATATTATTGCTTCTAACTACATACATACATACTAAATGCTTGTATTTGGAATGAGCTTACATCTGCAGTGTAGAGTTTAGGGGTCGGATACATTAATTAATTAGTATCTCAATGCCTTTGATTTTGCCATTAGACTTGAGATGGTTACTGCTATCTTCATAATTTAGGAGTAATCACTGTACAAATATGTTGAAATACAGCCTCTGACGACCTGTTTCTATGTTACACGACAAAGGTATTTTTTATCAACGCCTCTGTAACCCAGTACAAAATCATTAATTGTTTCAAGTGGATAGAACGTACTAAAAAAAAATACTGGTTATAATGTTATTACCGCTGGTTTCCTGTGCCTCTCTCTGTGTGCTCCCAGCGATCACAGAAGCAAACCCAGCCAGTAACTGCGACTGGAACGAGTTCTTCGACAGATCCATAGACCTGCCGTAGATACTCTCCGACAGCGCTCCGCCCATATGCTCAAAAGCTCCTTCATTCGGCTCATCCTTCTTATTTTCTCTGTCCGGCCGATATAGATGGAAAAGACTCGTATCGTACAATTTCATTCGTTCCTCCGATCTATTCTCATACTCATTCTCATCCTCCTTGAACGGTGAACTGTAATTCGTTTGATTATATTCTATTGGTGACGATCTCTCTGTCTCTTCTCCATCCAGTTTCTTCGGTTCGTATACAAACTGTGTTTTCTTCGGAGTTGAGGTCTCGCTTCTATTGTCACCAACAGAGATGTCATCGTCAGCGTCGGATGCTTCAAGATTTTGACTAGCGGTTGAATTGCATCGGACTGTTTCTTGATCTTCTTCGTTTTGGGGTACACCTAAGGATAAATAATCATCTTATTATTTTAGTGCTAACAGATCATCAAATGCCACAGTAGATATTTTGGGCCCGGCACATAAAATGACTTTTCACTTTTTAGAATTGTGAATATTAAACAATTGGTTAACTTTCGGTTGAAGAATAATAATAATAATATTCTATCACATACACACAACACCATCTAGCCCAAACTAAGCAGAGCTTGTACTATGAGTACTAGACAATGGATAAACATACATATTATATACTTTTTTTTGTAATTACATACATATTATACATAGAAACACCCAGACCATGTTCTTGCACACAAATGTTTGACTTGTGCGGGAATCGAACCCGTGACCTCAGGCGTGGCAGTCGCTAGTCGGTTACACTAACCACTACTTTGTCTGTATCTTACGCTGACTATTCGACCGATCGTCTTCTCTTGAAATTTCGCATACACGTTTTCAAGGGTATAGAAAAGGACATAAGGTAATTTTTATCCATAATAAAAGTACTGTTACAGCAAAAGCTAGTTTTAAACATTTAATCAGTAGTAGAGATGCGTTGATCCACAAGGTCCATCTTGATACAAAAGCATCGGTAAGTACAGCGCGTTGATATTATATCTTATCTTATCTTATGTGGAGGCCAGTCAGTGCAGACCGACGACACTTTGACCCAGTGGGATCTTTTGTGTCGACACTCTCCCAATAACGACTGCCATAGATGTTCATGGCAATCGGGACCGACGGCTTAACGTGCTCTCCGAGGCACGTAGCAGGCGATAATTGTCATTCAATATGCACATAATTTCGAAAAGTCATATAACTTCCGAAAGTCAGAGGTGCGCGACGTGGGTTCGAACCCGAGACCCTCTGCATTGCAGTCTGTTGTCTCCCCACTGAGCTATCGCTGCTCTGTTGATATTATAAGAAGTCATATTAAAGACTTGGTAAAAATAGAATAAGTAAGACGCTTGTAACATAAAGATTGTTATCTAGACAAGCTTGCACCGCGAAGAATCTGCAAGTCGGTGTGAAATGAGGGTTTCCCGTAAATTATAGTGAACAAAGAGGTTAAAGCATCGCTTGACACTAAGACTTGACACTTAGCCGTGAGCACAAACGGATCGCGCACAAAGCCGGGGCTCGCATAAAGACCTCAGTTATAAAAAAGGAACGGCCATAGACGTGAGTTTTCTGCTCTAATTAATGCCTAGGGGCGTTCCGTTTCGCTCTCGAGCAATTGAATACGGCGTCTGTGAATGGTGTGTTTTACCGCGCGCGGGAAATTCTTGTCTATGCTTGCGTTTGTGTCTTTTAATTTGCGTGAAAATGGTAAGGAGTGCGGCGTCCGGCATTCAGCCTATTCGTCGCTTTTCATCGGTTTTTCTTTCGCTAAACTTTTGTATGCCGCCGTTGGTAATGGCGTGGCCGCACCACGATTACTTGTTACGTGACGGAGGGAGGGAGACTCGAGTGTTTCTCTCGTTATAATATCGCATAAATATGTTTTAGCGTGCACTCGTCGCCGCTGCCTCGAGGGCGCCTTAATGCTTCCGCATGAGTATCTCCTACGAAAACATCGTTATGGATATCATTGTATACTAAATATGTACTCTTTACATTAGGGAAGATATAGCTACATTCTTAAAAATATATCCATATGCAATACTGTTTTACCATATCGTGGTACTATCTAATGGTACCACGGTGAACGAACCGTTTTTCTTAATCCCTTCATAATTATAACACAGGGATACTTAAATTAATTCATATATCTTTATATATATAAATCTTCTATGCATGTGTTTGTAATTAAACTCTTCCTAAACGGCTGGACCGATTTTGATGAAATTTTTTGTGTGTGTTCAAGTGGATACGAGAATGGTTTAGATTTGGTTACTGATTTTTTTTACTTTTTTTCCTGTGTACAGGACAACGTCTGTCGGGACAGCTAGTAAAAGATAAGTATACAAGATTCATCATGTCAGTAACCGGCGGTCAAAAGATAAGTATACAAGATTCATCATGTCAGTAACCGGCGGTCAAAAGGGGAAGGCGTAGTCTGTAGCTAATATATGTGCTCTACAGCTGAAATACTATCTGTATATTTTATACTAGCTGTTACCCGCGACTTCACCCGCATGAAATTTAACAAAATATATTTGTTTGTACAGTTTGCAGACATTCTTTTCTGAAATAAAAGTAGCCTGAGTTACGCCTTATAACATAAGCCAGTTAAGTCCTGTCAAAATCAGTCCAGTCGTTTAAAAGATTAGCCGGCACAAACAGCTGTCTGTTTGTGCCGGTGTCTGAGAGAGACAGAAAAATTTAAAAAGTTATTTATATATATATAACTGTTCTATATGCTTTCATATGCATTTAGTAAAAAGCTGTTATTTGAACATTACACACAGACACTTATTTATTTGTGTATAATGTGTTCTATTTTACAATAACTTCATGAAATGTAGACCACGTAAATAAATTGCATTATTGCATTGTATTAAAATACTTCATTAGTCATAAGAATGGACGAGGAAAGACTGACTAAGAAAATGTATAAGGCTAGTGTGAATGGAACAGTCGCAAGAGGAAAGCCTAGGCGAACGGTTCTCGATCAGATTGGAGGCGTTCTGGACAAAGGCCAGGTTAAGAGCACCTTCAACCGACGGGCGTGTATGAGGAATGTGATGAATTTGAATGAAGCCAGAGAAGTGTGTCAGGATCGTAGCAAATGGAAATCCGTAGTCTCTGCCTACCCCTCTGGGAAATAGGCGTGAATCTAAGTATGTATGTATGTTTTAATGTTTACTGCTACTTGAACTCTAAAATAAAACTAAAAAAAACACAAAAATAAACAGCCTGTATAAAACAGTGCAAACATTCATTTTAAGCCTTTGGCCCGCTTAATTCTTAGTGAAGCCTCTCCTCGTTTCAGAATGTGATACCCTTCCACGTACGAGGTTGGCTATATTGACACGTGACACAGCGGTAGTGAATGCGACTGCTGTGCATAAGGTCTCGGGTTTGAATCCCGGGTCGGTTACCTATTGGGTTTTTCTGATTAGAAATCTCAATAGTAGCCCGAAGTTAGGAAGTTGGCGGTGTTAGACACCCCATGCCTCAGAAAGCACGTAAAGTCGTTGGTCCTGCGCCTGATATCTCTCCGTTCGTGTCGGATTACCGTCCCATCGGATCATGAGGGTTAGGGAACAGAGAGTGCACTTGTGTTTGCGCACACACTTGTGCACTATAATATCTCCTGCGCAGATGGCCAGTCTTCGTTAAGATTAGCCGCCGTGACCGAAATTCGGTCTGAAGGAAATTATTATTATTACTTGCATATATGTGAACGAACAAGCTCATGGAAATACTTAAATAGTCTCGATTCACTCCATCTTGTACAATAATATTCCCTGTTTAATGTTCCATTCCCTGATCTTTCTGCTGTGTCGGATTTCAATAACGCCAACTTGCTATTGAGAAATGCTAACATAAAGTTATTGGGTGGTTTTTGGTACCAAAAAACTTTTTGCTGGCACAAACCAGAATTGATTTTCGAGTTCTCATGCACGAAGCTTTAAAGTCCTTTACATTTTATACTTGTTTAACATACGGGCAGCTAAATGATTAATTAAATGTTGAACAACAAGAATGTTAAAAAAAAAGCTTTATCACTACGTCACTACATTCACTAACTATTATAAAAAACGTCCCCCGCCGCGTCTGTCTGTCTGTGCACGATAAACTCAAAAACTACTGAACGGATTTTCATGAAGAAGGTTTAGATATATAATTTGTTAAGGTTTTGTTTTCCCGTGCGAAGCCGGAGCGGGTGGCTAGTATGAATGAAATCTTTCCAATAATTATTTTGTAATTACAAATTATGATCAAGTAACCTTTTCCTTAACTACCCTCAATCTTAGTTCAAGATCTCGCGAGTCGAAACGAATGGTGCCAACGGTAACTTGTTCCTTTCGCTGCCTAATCTTACATCAGGTCATCTTATTCATTTCTATAATTATAAAGAAAGTATACTATACACCAATGATAATATTATTGCAAGTGATAGACTTAGTCAGTCAGTATAATGACACATACATCCTAATCAAAACTAATATTGAAAAAGCGAAAATGAGAATGTTTGTTTGTTACCTTTTCACGCCTAAACCACTGAACCGATCATTCTGAAATTTTGCATATACATTGTCAGGTGTACAGAAACGGACATAGACTACCTTTCATCCCGAAAAAAATTACTGTTCTCGAGGAAAACAACAATAACTTTCTTATGATAATAGATGGCGCCACGTGTCTTTCGAATCATGATTGAATTATATTATTACAAGCAGAATACAACTAAACAGAATAAAATAATTGATTGTCAAGTTCTAAATTAGCGCAAGCGAAGCCGCAGCCAAAAGCTAGTATACATATAAATCCAAAATACTCGTTATTTACATGGATACTTACTGGCGTTACGTCTATTTGCTTTTCATTTTTCTTATTCTATTTGGGCTGTAATTTTTTTAAGCACTAAATACAACTGAATAGTTATTTTCAACGGTGTGACATAACTATAAAAGAACACAAGAAGATTTACTCGTCATGGGCAGAAATTAATTGAAGGCCCAAATAACTTAAAATAAAGTTATTTGAGCTTTTACATTAAATAATGTTGCTAATGACCGTCGGTGATTTGAAATTTTAATAAAAATGCTAAAAGTTCAAGTCCATCGCAAAATGAGCGAGTTCATTTAAATTTTAAATCGCTTCATTAAATAATTCCGCAAAGAAGAATGGATAAAAAGCTGAATTATTCACGTAACAGACAAAAGTGCAATTGTTCAGCACGGTTATTCATATAATATAAATTATTTTGTGAATGGATGTTTAGGATATTTAGGAGCTGCGTAGTAAATAAATTCTTATTATGTGGGACCTAAGACTAAAGGAATCTCACATTATACTTGGTGCAATGTGGGTTTAATACTGGATCTGTCTACGCTCTCAAGGATATAGGAAAATATAAATACCAGGTTTTTTTTATACAACTAGACTAGCAAACAAGCATACGGCCCACCTGATGGTAAGTGGTCACCGTAGCCTATAGACGTCTGCAACACCAGAGGCATCATTTGCGCGTTGCCGACTCTGTAGGAAAGGAAGTGGGAAGTAGAAGGAACGGGAAAGGGGAAAGGGGTGATTGGGCCTCCGGCACTCTCACTTACCGAACGAAACACAACAGTAGGATTACTGCTATTTCACGTCGATATTCTGTGAGAGGGTAGTCTTGCCCCGGTCGAGCCGGCCCATTCGTGCTGAAATCAGCGAGACTCTACTAGGTTTTTGTAACATCGACATTATAAACTAAATTTCAGTAAATTTAGTCCGAGTTCAACATAGAATCAGGCGAGAGAAGAAAGTGTATTTTATCTCGAAAGCAAACTTAACAATATAGCATAAAACCAATCTGAGAATTAGCTTTAGAAAAAACTAAGCAGTTATTTCTGTTAAAAAATAAGTTGCTACTTTCGATAACTGCTTAAGTAAATATTTTTATTTCTGACTAGATGTTCCTGTGGTTTCACCCGCGTTTATCGTTACTGCGCCGCCCCCGTGGGTCGTAGCGTGATGTTATATAGCCTTCCTCGATAAATAGGCTACCCAACACTAAAATAATTTTTCAAATCGAACCAGTAGTTCCTGAGATTAGCGCGTTCAAACAAACAAACAAACTCTTTAGCTTTATAATATTAGTATAGATACCAAGATACGATTCGATACGATACGAAAAAATTAAGAAGAAAGCAGAAATAACCAAAACAATAGTTTGTCAAACATTTACCAGAATTGATTGAATGAGTGTCTGTAAACTGTGTCCGTGCATTTAAACAGCGATATGACTCTTGTGAAGTTTGTATAAAGCCATTATGTCAGAGTGTGGAGCCCCCACGACAATGTAAGTAGCACGCGTGACAAATTAGCGATGTCCCGCTGCGATCTTTAGTATTGACACCCCTGCCGAACTGTGAGCATGCGAGCGAGACTTCTTGGTACTTGTAGAAAAACATGATCATCTCTTTAATCACACCAACCGTTTTTTTTTTTATTTCGTATACTTTGCATTAAGTTTAACCTGATAATTATTTAAATCCCAGACATCATTGAAAACCCATTGTGTCTGATCGCTGGTGTACCGCTGCGACTCAATAGGTTATGCTATAATGTTATCTATTATATTTTGTTCCACTTTTAATTATTATCACCCATAATGGAATTACATATAGTGGAAACAAAGAAACTAAAAGAGGCATACTAATAAAATATACATATATGTATATACAGTCACCAAATCTGAACATCACACGAAATTATGATTTGACTATTATTGACTCTTGCAGAAGCTGAAAATGTTGACGGCAATATCAACAAACATTTAAACAGATATAACAATATAATATTTTAAATTTAATTTTGTTATAGTAAAACGGATTGTTTCATAACAATTCCATAAATAATGTAATTTTTACAACAACGTAGCGTACGTAACGTACAACACGTAGAGTTAAGCCTGGTAGACCAAATGCACTCTAAACGCACGGACCTATTACAGCTACAAGTTCGTCAGTACGCACTGAAATCGTGTAAACATCAGCGACATACACTAAAGAAAGTTAGAGAAGGCAAAAACAAGAGTATTAAAAAATTGGGGCAGTCTTTGGGGACTGCCGATAGAAGTGAAAACTTTGATCCTAATCATAAACAGTTCTTTATAAAACGAAAAAAAGAAAAAAAAAGGGGTGGGTCGGTTGCTAGTTTCTGATACTCTCTTAGGGCTTATTCAGGGGGTCAAAATTTCGTTATTTTTTGCGTAGGACGCACCATTTCAGAGATATTGTTAATATTCTAAAATAATTCAAGAATGGAAAGCGTGGAAGCGTGAGGATGACGCGATGACAAAAATCATAGAAATATGATTTTTGTTCACCCAAGAAGTGCTCTACGCGCCTAAACAAGTTTTGACTTCAATAACGCAATACCGCAAAAATACCGTAATGGCAACTACCTATAGTCATCGACATGGTAACTTTAGGTAGTTGCCATTTAAACGATCAAAAGTATCTAAATGGATATATCGCGGTGTAATCATTACTATTAAAGTGAGGGCTGTCTGAATCAACTGTGTGTATTCTATTCATAATTGTACCAATCGTTGTCTAGCAATAAATTATTTGAATTGAAGATAGTTTTAAACATTTTGTGTGTTAATATGATGGCAAATAAGCTTGGTCGCTTGATAATAAGCAGTATTTTTACTGTATAATAGCGTGGTTTTGTATGTTTGTCTGTGCAATTATACATAATATGCACGATGGCTGAATAGAATTTTGATATTATTATATTGATAGATAATCTTAACCTTATATTAAGTATTTGCGTGCTATATAGCTTAAGTATATATAGTTTCACAACTAGTTAATAAATTTAAACCATTATCAAATGGTTTCGAATGAAGATCACTAAACCAATTGAATAAAAAGTCACTAAGCACTCAAAACAGTGAGTACCTATGACATTGAATTAATATTATATCAGCCATCAACTTACCTAACGATTACTAGTAACCGCCGCTGATAGGTACCCAATCTTGTATATCTTTTGTTTTTATTTTTAAATTTATCATGTATCCTTTCTTTTTTTTTACTCTTGTGTTAGATAATTAAAAGTTTAAGCTAATGTAAACTTACACGTACGTACTTTATATTGCAAATGTTGTGTACTAATGTAACTGGATGTCAGATTTACTCATTGTGTACTTTTAAGACTATTAATTGTACATATATGCTAATCTGTTATCTGTTTTTGATCCTAAAATAAAAATAAAATATAATAGTTGTTTTTTGGCATTATTGACTGGCAACCGGGCCACTACCCTTCAAAAAGTTACGGAACCATCGTCTTCTCAACTATAAAATTTTAAAACAGCTTTGAGAAATATTATATTGAGAGTTGTTATTAATAAAGAAAAGATATCCTTACTTATTGATTACTGCTACAATAAGGTTAACCTTGCGACCGTTAAGAATACTCAAGCTCTAAATAGCTTTTAAGGTATCAGACAACACAGCCCTCACCTCATATTCCACGGACTTAAAACATATTTGGCAAAGTGTTGGTTTAATACATATTAGCTTAAACTATAGTTTGTTATTTTCGCTTATATTTTAACAAAAATATTCAAACATCTTAAAGTAATTATAACTTAACTTTAATAGGTAGTAGGAGGTCATTCACAGATATAATCAACACGTATGCATAAGCCACGGAAAAAGAAACAAAGAATGGCATGTTGTAACCGTGTCCCATTTGGCAATATGGACCCCTAAATTAAATTGAATGGAGTCTATAGTCACGTCAGTCAGTCAGTCAGTCAGTTATTCACGAAGCGGACCTCGTGAATAACAGTAAACTACATTCAATAATAACTTATAAAAATAATATTTTTTCCGCTTAATATTAGGCCTTAACAAACAAAAAAAATGCGAAATTATCTTATTAAGAAGGCACATACAGCCGTCACCCGTCAGTTAAGCTTATAAAAGTTGATGTAAGAAGTTTAAATTAGTACTGTCAATAATTCTGGCGACTTAACAGCAGGACATCAAGGTATTCAGTTAGCTTTAGATATCTATTAGTTCTTAGTTCATTTATTCATGAATAAACTAATATACGAAAAGAAAACCTATCTCAAAACTATAAAACCTATTTTTTTCCTACAGGTAGGATAGAGATATATTATAGTGTGAAGGCCAAATATGATAATCATGTCCGCGATTCTCGAACATTGAATCGATGTAACCGAAGGTTCTATAACCAAGCAGAAGGTAATGTTTTTTAATTTTACCGTCAAGACATTCTCCATAACCTCTTTCGTCAAAGCATGATCGATAGATTCTAGAGTAGAGTTTAGAATTGTGTCTACGTGGCATTAGACTCTCTCCCAGTAATTAAATGAAAGCTCTATATACATTTCCTTAGGCATTTCCTAAGATTAAGTAGAGGTATCTCTACGTAATCTTAGGAAATGCCAGGTTTATAAGTAACAGCCTCCTTGATCCCGGACAGAAGTATGCGGCTGATTCCCTGTTTTAGCAAAGTGTAATTGAGTTTTCTTTTAGGGAACTTAGTACTACGGGGTAAAAATAATGAAATGAAATGTAAAGATTTTTATTTTTGTACCATCATGACATGCATCATCAATTATTATAGAATGTGGGTATAACAAAAAGTAAATAAAAATATGGAAGTATAAAGAAATTTTAAAAACAATTGAAATGTTTATGTGCAGATGCACGTTCCGTATGACGGCACAAAAACAACGGTGATGCGCTCAGCATAATGCTGTGGCACTTGCATCAGCGCTGATTTTCAGCGAACACCACAATTATTGACGTTATTAGTATTGTAATTTTTTTTTTACAGCTAAGGTGGCAAACTAGCATACGGCCCACCTGATGGTAAGTGATCACCGTAGTCTATGGACGCCTGCAACACCAGAGACATCACTAGCGCGTTGCCGACCCTGTAGGAAAGGAAGTGGGAAGGAGAAGGAGCGGGAAGGGAGTAAGGGGGTGATTGGGCCTCCGGTACTCTCTTTCACCGAACGAAACACAACAGTAGGAATACTGGTATTTCACGTCGATATTCTGTGAGAGGGTAGTCCTTCCCCGGTCGAGCCGGCCCATTCATGCTGAAATCAGCGAGGCTCTACAGCAATACGCTTGTCCTCTGTTACACCCCTGCCTTCTTCATCGGGGATATTGAGGCATATAAGTTATAGGCAAGGTTACTATTAACGTAAATATATACATATTTGTTTTCATTGATATTACAACATTTAGTTATGATTATATCTACTAATAGTAATAGGCCCCACACGCTGCTTCAATAATCTCGTAACAATCATCTAATTGTAAATCGATATTCATAAATGATTCTGCGGAACTCGTTGTGAGTCAGTTGTACACGAAATACATACATAGATTCACGCCTGTTTCCCAGAGGGGTAGGCAGAGACTACGGATTTCCATTTGCTACGATCCTGACACATTTCTCTGGCTGCATTCACTTTTATCACATTCCTCATTCACGCTCGCCGGTTTAAGGTGCTCTTAACCTGGCCTTTGTCCAGAACGTCTCCGATCTGATCAAGAAACGTTCGCCTAGGTCTGCCTCTTGCGACTGTTCCTTTCACACTAGCCTTATAAACTTTCTTAGTCAGTCTTTCCTCGTTCATAATAATCGTTCATAATGTACACGAAGTAATCCTAACTTAATATTATAAATGTGAAAGTAAGTTTGTTTGTTACGCTTTTACGCCTTAACTAGTCGACCAATCATCATGAAGTTCGCATACACGTTTTCAGGGGTGCAAAATAGGACATAGAGTACTATTCATCCAGAAAAAGTACTCTGCCCAAGAGATAGAAATATATTGACAAAATCTATATTCACACGAGCGAAGCCCGTGAATTCTGCGTATTTTGAGTCATTTTTATAATATACTAGCCGTGCCCGCGGTTTCGCCCGCGTTTATAGTTACTGCGCGGTCCCAGTAGACCGTAGCGTGATGTTATAGCTTATAGCCTGCCTCGGTAAATAAGCTATCCAACACTAAAATAATTTTTCAATTCGAACCAGAAGTTCCTGAGATTGGCGCGTTCAACCAAACAAACAAACAAACTCTTCAGCTTTATAATATTAGTATGGATAATGTAACTTAAGTTATAATTCCTTACTAATTTATCAATAATTGAGTTGGCTTTTATTAGAAGCTTTTATTCTAGCAAGATAACGGCGGAGATGAACGGGATCATGCATATTGTTTACCTTTTTGATGCTTGACTTTTCGACCAGGTTACACCGAACGTGGTCACAAGCTTACAGTAGTAAAGTCAGCTTGTGAACACGGCCAATATGTATATCATACAGTGCGATTTAAAAGATACAAGTTATAATTAACTCACTTTAACCTTTGAAATGTTCTATGACTTATACAAAAAGAAAAAAAATGCTTCCGTTGCGCGTCCTGTCCCTACGGGGGAGTCAAGAAAACTCGCTGTGATTGGTCGCGAAAATACCAAAGATTTTCTTGACTCCCCCGTAGGGGTCAGGACGCGTAACGAACTCAACGTCCATGACCGTAGGAGTCATGTACGTTTGAGAGTTAAGATAGAGGAGGGTATTTTGTCGAATCATAACGCCAGCATAGTCAACTGATTAAATGTTTTTTGCAGGCACTCTGCCGCCTCGGCGTCGCTGCTGGGTTGGGTGCCGAGGGTTCGTACCTCACACGGAACACTTTTTGTGTCATCCACAAATTATTGTTCTGAGTCTAGGTGTACTTTTTATCCATTGATTATAAGTTTATAAAGTACCGACACAAAGCATTTTTGCCTTTAAGAAATGATGATTTGGCATCTCAATAGAATTTTTTACTATTAACTAATATTGTCTTATGTTTACACGAATGTTATTCATTGAAATTAAACTACTATATACGGATTTTATCGCGTTGTTTATTTGACACTTTATTACATAATTTAGAAACTGTTACACTACTACTATTAAATTTTACTAATTTTTAAGCTAATTAATTTATTTAAGTTTACACTTTCTCCGACGTTTCGGTTGCTTTTCAGCAGCTATGGTCACGGGGAGACTAAGATGGTAGTTGTCTCAATGTTCCAGTGTATTATGAATTAACTACTTTGATAGTAACAAGTAATTTAATTATAAGTCTTCACAGTCAATTTATAGGGAATAAACAAATATTCTGAGTATTAAAAGTCGTTAATTTGAACGTGGAACAATCGCAGTCAATCGGTGCTCAACCGCGGCGCGTGGCGGCCGCGTGCGCGCACGAGTGGCGCCGTGCTGCGCTCGAGAGCATATGCGATCTCATTGTACGAATAACCATCTTATTGGTGATTGCTGTTGATTGGAGTTTTATTGAACTTATTAATAGTAAACATAAAGAAAACAAAGGTCTTGTGTTCTTGAAGTGAATGCTAAAAATGATAATTTCCTAAAGATGTTTTTGTATTTTGACAATATAATATGTTAGGTAGCATTATGCTCACTATACTTTAGGCCCAAATTATTCTAAGTGAGAGCGATACCTTTTAACCGACATATTTCCAGAGCCGATACTGCAACTCCAAATTTTCTAACAACTATCCAGTACCACAGGACTGGCTGCCCAACTGGGAATTAAACAACTCACGAACCATAAACGTCAAAACACAAACAAATGGAATATGGTAAAGAGCTTTTCCTGAGTTCTCGTGGCATTAACTAAAGGCAAGAGACGCAGTCCATTGTAGCAATTTAATTTATGCATGCATTTGATTGTAATGTAGGGATGCATTTTTGGTGAAATTTAGAGTTCAAACTAAAGGGCGGCGAGATTCTTCCACAAAAGCACCAAATCCAGTAGTAGCGCTTATATAAGAATTAGGTAAGCAATAGAAAGAAACTCAATTTCAATTATTAAATTAATGCATATAATATGTCCAATGTCCATATTATATCTCCAGAATAGACAGTGGTGAATTACAATCAATTTCTGCTAACTATTTTTAGATCCATGAATCAATGGATCAAGCTATTACCACCACAGACATGTTTCTAGGCTGCGTGCGTGTTTAGTTACCTAAAACATTTCACAGCCCGTCATAGATAACTGAAGCTTCATAATCGGCCTTAAACATACTCGTAAACATACCTATGCACCAAGATAAAGAACATCGTCAAATATTGTTAACATTAATTTATATTATAATCCTTACTAATATTATAAATTCGAAAGTAACTCTGTCTGTCTATCTGTCTGTCTGTCTGTCTGTTACCTTTTCACGGATAAACCACTCAAGCGATTTAAATGAAATTTGGTACAGATATAGTTTAAAACCTGGGGAAGGACATAGGCTACTTTTTATTAATTAAGGTACCACACGGGCGGAGCCGCGCACAAAAGCTAGTATGTATATAATATGTATTAGTAAGATTATGGACTAGTAAAGATAACACAACAGGACATTTTTAAAGAAAATCATCTATAGCAGCACCAATAACTTAGATTTTATAAAATTGTAAGTAACATTGCACTTGTTAACATAGAAAAGGTGTGAAGTGGTCAGCAGTGAGTGCTCGTTACGTGTCCGCAAACTTTTAAAGAAATAGTTTGTAGGGCGCGAAGGACTTTGACTATAGATTTATCAAAACGTCACGTACGAAAGTTAAACGTGTCATATTTTAAACGAATAAAACTTCTCGACTGATATTACAAATGTCATAATAATTTTAAACCCTTCTTAAGAAAAAATGGATTGATGTTTATTTTAGCGAAGGTGGTTAATAACTTTGATTAAAGTAAGCCCGTATTTTAAAGTACTGTCCGTTCTTTAAATATGCAGGATATTGTAGCCATAATATGGTATCGGGGCTTTTCAAAAAGACGCCATGCAGTCAAAAGATACCCTAATAAAGATTTTCCTTGAACTGGCTGCTCACCAATTACTTTCTGATAAGGTCTGTAAAACGCATGAAGTTTCAATCGCCTTTAGGCGCTACGCGCAATGTTTGCCACCTTGGTTGTATAAAGAGGGTAACGGTTCGCAACATTTACATATTGGGAATAGACTATTTAAAGTGGTCTGCTTATGTCGGCATCACACAATAATTACAGAACTGATTTTGATGTATTTTTTGTAAGTTAAGTAGCTTGAAGTTCAACACAAAACGTACGTATCATCTCGTAAGTACAATTTGTGGAGGAACTGTTGTTTTCGCGCATAAAATTACGATCATGCATAGATCAAATTAAATGACAAACTTAATACCATTGCATTGCTTTATACCTAAGACCACACGATCGTCTGCAAAAACTTTCATTATATACAAATCTGTCAAACAAATAAGTAAATCATAAACGCAGACGACACTAATGATTAATCAATCGACATGATCGAAGATACATGTATGTGTTTCAATCCTATCGGACTTACAAGGCGTCATTAAGCCCCAAATTTTTATACTAACATAGTCACGCACCACGTTGCCTCATTTTCAGGCAGGCATCAACAATAATTAGCTAAAACAATTTTAAGACTTCAAACTTATTGCTTTGGACAAAATAAGCTCTTTGGCGAGGATGGCCTACACCACCAGCTGCGCAGCATATGGTATATATATGAAACACAAAATTACTAGTACTACGTATAATTAAGCAAAGGGGCTGGCCCTCGTCTAAACAACATCTTATTTGCAACATGACCAACACGCTATGTATACCTCTTGCGTTGCAAGTATCTAAAACCCAAAAAACTGGTTGTCATCAGGTTGGGTTATTCATTCTTCTTGTAATTTGTCTTATAGCAGCATCGCAGTGCATTACACTCTCTGCCATTCAAAGTATTTGGTCTCTCACCCCTTTAACCTCTCCTAATTGGATTTCCCTCTCAATACCGATTTCAAACGGCTAGCTTCAAGCGAGTTGAAATACGTTTATCTTCCTTAACGTCGAAGATAAGTCACAAAATAACATGATGTTTGGAACAGAGATAGATAGACGACTTGAATTAAAGTAGTTTGAAAGTAACATCAGTGCCAGACAACTTGTGGTATGTCATACATATTAGTAGAGAAGAGAGTATCACATAGTGGCTGGTGAGTGGTACACTAGCTTAAAAAGAGTGAATGTATTTTTATAAAAGACTAGCTATTTTCTGCGGTTTCGCCCAGGTGTATGATTACTGCTGCGCTGCTATGGCTTATAGCGTATATGGTTTTAGCTTGAAATTCTAGCCTGGTGTGTTGACCATCGCTGTTTAGAGGCCCACATACCCATACGGTAATAAGATACTGGAAAATAATCCCTAAATACGTTAATAATTGCGTAAGAAATCGAACAAACACGGATAAAGCGTTACAGTATGTTGTGCCTTATCCTAGTAGGCATTCCATCCGCAATGCGTCCACGCCCAGACATATAACACTACCGTGAGGTCTAAGCCTTGCCCGCCTACGCGTTATCACTATAAATTAAGCCTTTAATCGCGTTATTTATGTATCTATATTATTATTATAAAGCTGAATAATTTGTTTGTTTGGTTGAACGCACTAATCTCAGGAACTACTAGTTCGATTTGAAAAATTCTTTCAGTGTTAGATAGACCATTTATCGAGGAAGGCTATAGGCTATATAATATCACGCTACGACCAACATGAGCAGAGCATAAATTAAAAATATTGCAAAAACGGGACAAATTCTCTTATCTCAAACGAAGTTGCGCGGGTCAGCTAGTATGTTATATAGCCTATGTTCTAAATAAATTAACTTCCTTATAGCGAAAGAATATTTAAATTCAGTCCATAGTTTTTGACTTAATACATAACAAGCAATAATACAAACATACAAGTATACAAATCGTTCCTCTTTATAATGTAAGTATATAGTATAGAATTCATAATTAGAACCAAAAAATCCTATGAAAACGGCCAATAAAAACACGACGAAAAGAAGGAAAGTATATACTGGGTAAATCCAAATAATGTAAATAATGGTAAAAGAATAGTGCAACAGCTAAATAAACGGATAATCGTGCTAGTGCAACTAAGAAAATGACCGAACTAAAAATACTAGGCAAACTAAAACAATAAATTAATTAACACAACAAAATTAAAAATGAAAATTTATACAACTACCCTCATTAGGTTTCTTTTATTAACCCTCTACACGCCAAGTAGTTTTCTAGCTTGAAAATGGCAGAAGACGCATGAAAAATTCATCACCAACGAGTTAAGTACCGGGAGATAGGAAATTAGGTCCTGGTTGATGCATGTGGCGGTTAGGGCGCGCGCACACTTGCAAATTAGCGGCTTATTATCGTCGCGACGTGCGCACTTGAACACGTACGACGCTAATCATGCGATTATTTTGTCGCTCATGTGTGGAATATTCAAATTCTGGCCGGGGGATGGGGTGAAGCTTTAATAATAGAATAATTTTTCTTTAGTCAAAATCCTTGTTTTTATTGAAAATCGTTACGATACCTTGATTGTGCAAAGTGTTATCGGGATTTTTATTAATCAATATTTAGTTTTATATACAACTAAGGTGGCAAACTAGCATACGGCCCACCTGATGGTAAGTGGTCACCATAGCCTATGGACGCCTGCAACACCAGAGCCATCACTTGCGCGTTGCCGACCCTTTAGGAAAGGAAGTGGGAAGGAGAAGGAGCGGGATTGGGAAAAGGGGGTGATTGAGCCTCCGGTACTCTCACTCACCGAACGAAACACAACAGTAGGAATACTGGTATTTCACGTCGATATTCTGGAAGAGGGTAGTCCTTCCCCGGTCAAGCCGGCATCAGCGAGACTCTACTACTATATTTAATATATAATATACTAGTATGGAATATGGAAACTGCTCCATGGCATGACTTACGAAATCACCTTTGCATAATAATTTATCAATGCACGATATAAATCGTGTATGGCGCAATTTTTTCTAGCACGGCAACGGTAGGAAATGGGTACAGTACGCTATGATCGCTTGCAAGATCAGGAATAACACTCACAAGTTGACGACTTAAGTAAAAATAAATTAACATATCAAACGGGAAATTTCAACGCAGTAGACCAAAGGTGGAAAATTTATGTCCTTTTATTTAGTGATCATTGCTTAAGACCATTAGTTCCCAAAGTGGTCCAGGTGGACCCCCAGGGGTCCACAGGAAACTCGACGGGGTCTACGTTGGCGTGACAAAAAATGGGGGTGCACAATTTCGTAACTCGAAAACTATGAGAAATCGCGGAACATACATGGGGGTGATTCGGATCGTCCACGATACGAGGAACCTAATTTTTTTATTTAGACGTCTATCTTCCGGCCACCTGTATATTATTATTTATTACGTATTTAATTTATGTTCGCCAATTTATACGTAACATATTATTTTATTTGATAAACTATTGACACCCAGTAAGGTTCTATAATTATGTATAACTAACTAGCTGTCCCGACATACGTTGTCATGAACACACAAAAAAAATCTTAAAAGTTAAAAGTATTGTTCATAAAAATGCAAATTATAACGTTAAGTTATAATTAAATTTAACGTTGTAGATAATGAAGGTTTACAAAAAGTATATGAATAATTATATTACACACATTTCTATTTTTGGTACTCTGTCCCTTAGGTACACGCTGTAGGTATATTCCGCAACAATTAAAGTAACAGAAATATATAATACAGTCAGAAAAATCTTGACTATAGTCTCTCAGAAAATAGAATGAACACGTAACAAATATTTATTTATTCTGTATTCTGAGTATAGTTTGAAGTAGACAAGTGACGAAAAACGAACACTTTTTAACCACTGTAGAATATTATACGGTATATATGCCCAGACATAAGCTTTAAGTACAGTTGTTTGAATCATAAAATAACGATAAGAAAAAAATATTTAAATTATTTTAATTGCATAACATAAATAGGTTTTCTTACTGTCCATATTCATCAATACGTTAAGTTATTAAACGCTAATCTTTATAATATTTGACGTAATTTAGATGTAATTTACAATCCTGTTTTATTTGAATACATCGGTGAACAAGTAAAAAACACATTAATTTTATTTATTTTACCTATTGCACAGATTATACATGTATGCGCGTAAAAAATCACGCATACGGTTGATATGTAATAAAAAATCTTTAAAATACTTCTTTGACTTCATACTCGAGTAAAAACTATTAATAATAAAATTAAGTTTCCTAGTGATAATTTATACAAATACTTAAAAACTCAAGTAATTAATTCATAAATTATAAGAACCTACCTATGACACCAGTCGCGCCAGGCCTCAACACATCCCCGAGAAGGTCTTTGATAAGAAATGACTTGTGACTGTCCTGCATTCTAGAATCCATTTCATTTACACTTTTTAAAATAATTAATAAAAGTAACACACGTTGAAATAAATAAATTTCACATTTCGTTAACACAAAAGTGTTATGGTAAATATTAAAAGTCTTGAAATATTTTATTATTAGTTTAAGGATATTGCGGCTTAATTACTTAATTATTACTTTATAATCAATAACATAAGCAACTTATCTGTACTTCATACAAGAGAGAACAATAAAAAAAACTTTAGGGCAGCGTGCACTTTCCCGCGCATCCGATATGACTGTCCGCCATGTTCGCAAAACAGTCGTTCAATCGAGAAAATCTTTTCATTTAGCTACGCCCTACCCCTAACCGATGTTACATACATTTTCTTGTGGTTTTGGGCCAAAATACCGCTTAAACGGGGTTTAAAACGCGTTTAGCATGCGCGGCGGGCACCGGGCGTGGTCCACAGACTCCACCCAGCGCTTTCCCGCCAATAGCGGCACAGACACAAACTTTTACAGCCGAATGATTTGTAAAGCACGCATCGAAACGAGGGTTTAGACTTGTAGTTATTGAGTTGTGTTTTTTAAAAGACCGTTTTGAATGTAAATCGAAAAGTTAAGCGGGGTAAAGGGGCTGCCCGCAGATCTCCAATTAAATTGATAGTTGTTTGTCGAGTGGAAGGTACGGGACGCCTCAATGGGATTCGAGGAGGTTATATTTTTTGAGATCGTTGTAATTTTGTGCGATTATAGCAAACCGCAGTAAAGATGTAGAACAGATGTACGTAGGTACTTTTAACTACTACATACTTAGTTATAACTTTAAAGAATTTTGCAGTAAGTATGCAATTTTATTTATATTTCGTACTAATATCTACTAATATTATAAAGCTGAAGTTTGTTTGTTTGTTTGAATGCGCTAATCTCAGGAACTACTGGCACAGAATAAATAGTACTAACGTACTACTGGTTCGATTTGAAAAATTATTTTAGTGTTGGATAGCCTATTTATCGAGGAAGGCTAGAGGCTATATAACATCACGCTACGACCCACGGGGACGTCGCAGTAACGATAAACGCGGGTGAAACCGCGAGAACATCTAGTATTTAATAAACTTTTATTCATAAGCACGGTAACTTCATTAGAAAGGTTCAATTATTTTTTGACTTCGGAGGATCCTTTAATTTGAGTTCCAAGTTATAAGTAAGTAGGTAGGTACATATCGTGATGTCTCGCTATCCTATCCAACTGAGCTGATTTTGTAAGAGTGGCTTTACGAGTGCGATAAGTTAACAGCAATTATAATTTTCTATTTCAATGCTTTTTCACTAAAACTGCCTTCATAGCACAGTCGGCCTCGATGGCGTAGTGGTTAGTGTAACCGACTGCCACGCCTGAGGTCGCGGGTTCGATTCCTGCACAAGTCAAGCATTTGTGTGCATGAACATGGATGTTTGTCTTGGTCTGGGTGTTTCTATGTATAATATGTATGTATTTACAAAAAAAAGAAGAAATGTATGTTTATCCATTGTCTAGTACCCATAGTACAAGCTCTGCTTAATTTGGGCTAGATGGTGTTGTGTGTATGTTATAGAATATTATTATTATTATTATATAAATGTCAGACTATGTATTTTAATAACAAACATCAACGTAGAATTAACTACATACCTCATTAGTTCCGTGGCGTATCTTTGCGCTTATGATTGTGGACAGTTATGAGATCCCACGTTTGATTCCAGGGCCAGGCAAGATGTTACGAGTATAAATTTTTCTGTAATGTTTACATTTCTACATCCATAGCGAAGATAAAAGCATTTAAGATCGCGAGGAGTCCGAAGAGCATATTCTACTCATTAGTAACAGATTTTTTTTAATGTCACAATGATTGTCTCATTGGACCTACAGTATAAGTTTGAACCCTTTTTCATGGTGAGGTACCATTCAATCTTCCTCGCCCTAGGCGGTGCGAAGGGATATGACGTGGTAAAAGATACTTGCCCTTTATATTCCAGGGGATTGCTCCGCGAGCCCAGCAGGCACGATACCAGTGACACTGGCCGATCCTACGATCAATAACCGAGTTAAACAAATCTTTATTGGCTGTTTGTTTATTACATACATACATACATAGATTCACGCCTGTTCCCCAGAGGGAAAGGCAGAGACTACGGATACTACTAAATTTGTTTAAAATCCTTAATAATTATCCAAAGTCTAAAAATGTGACCAGTACACGTCACAGTACAGTCAATAGGATTGTCCCTTATTTATTCGGCGAAAGCGAAGGATTAGGGAGAGCTACAAGTCTGCTTATCTCTTTGGAGATATACATAGAAAAAGCGTTTTACAATGTACATAGTTACCAATTTGAAATCATCATTATTATCGTAATCATAATAATTTATTTGTGAAACATATGTTAGTAATACAGTTCTTAAAGCTATGTTATAAATACGCTATGTCCTACCACATAATATGGTGTACAAATTATAATATAATTTACAGGAATCTTTAGTCCCGAATAATATCAATTAATATAATTACAAAAGAAAATTACAACTAATTATTCATAAAAATTAAACGCTAATAATTTATTATAATTACATAAAATCCAGACTAACACATATTATTTAAGTCTTTATCATTTAGAAAATCATCAATAGAATAGTAAGCCTTATTAACCAATAATTTGTTCAATTTGCTTTTAAATATGTTTATAGTATTCCGTCGGATTTCTACAGGTATGTTATTATAGATGATCGGTGCCATACAAAATATGCTTGCTCATAACAGTTGAGTTTTGCATGCTACATGTTTTAAGGTACCCTCACGTCTAGTACCAGAAGAATTTGCTGTAAACAGATGAGGATTGGTTTTAGCAAAGGGAGCATTATTTTTTACTAATTCGCATTCGCATGTCAGATATCGTTTTGCTTGCAGATGTGTAATTGGTATCACCTTTTCACCTATGAACCCAGTCGTTTTTTTAGGTGCAGTATGACTGATTTATCATGAACGGCCTAGTGCCCAGATGAAGCACCGCATACGCTTTGGTGTATCTATCTCTATCATCTTTGTAGGACACGGCCCTTAATAATGCCCTTAAACCTTAGATTTTTGGGTAAAAGCTATCTACTGAGTAGGACACCAGATAATGCTGGAGTGGATAAGGTTATTAGGACCAACTAGATCTTATTTACGTTCCCTAACTAGTTGACCTAAGCATTATGAACTCGATAACATACCTGCATGTGACGCCTAGATCATGAAGGTAATACGAAGGCCTAGATTAATATTATATTCAACGTTTTAGAACAACATTAAAGAAATTTTTATTTGATCACCAAAAAGGCCAGGAAACAGCTGCGTGACACAAGTGCTATATAACTATGTAGAGAAGTTACAGTCGCTAACATTAATGTGTATTTTTGAGACAATTAAGATGTTAGATTTAACTGGGGTGCAAAAATAAATATTGTATTGTTGTCATATTGGCACCGTAGACGCTATTATTATTATTCTCTTTATTACTTATTTTCTCTAATAATTACATTTTTAAATATAAATATAAAAATTATATATATTTAAAAATATAAAAACTGAAATGACCCACCGATATCGGGTGCAGGGACCAAGCTATCGGTGGTTAGGGCTCCAGAGAAAGGAACCTCCGCACTATGCGCGCCGTGTCGAGCAATACTGCCTTCTGAATCGAGGACTTGACCCAGCTATTCAATGCGAGCCTCTTAAGATGGTGGTCGAGGCTCTTGGCAATTAGCCCAC
Source organism: Catocala sponsa (assembly GCA_963564715.1). Classification (NCBI taxonomy): domain Eukaryota; kingdom Metazoa; phylum Arthropoda; class Insecta; order Lepidoptera; family Erebidae; genus Catocala; species Catocala sponsa. The sequence goes on from OY751327.1 coordinate 30,486,621, forward strand.
ATGTCGACAACCTCGCGAGCCAAGTCCAGATATTTAATTTGTTTATCTTTTTCAGCTTTCACGAGGTTCTCGTCATGAGGGATGGTGACATCGATGATCATTGCAAGGCGCTCTAATCGATCTATCACCACAATATCTGGCTTGTTAGCCACAACGGTTCTATCAGTGATGACAGATCGATCCCAGTACATAGTGACACGACCATTCTCGAGAACTGGATCGGGCACATACCTGTAGTACGGTATCTCTGAATCCACAAGATTGTACTTTAAGGCAAGTTGCTGATGGATTATCCTGGCCTGCAAATATTCGCCGTTGGCAAGACGGGAACACCCAGAGACAATATGCCTGAGAGATTCACCGGGCTGGTGACACGCCCGACATATGCCGACCGTCCCATCCTTCAGGATATGCCGCCGGTAGTTATTCGTCATAACAACTTCGTCCATTATTGCAAAGACAAAACCTTCTGTTTCGGCAAAAATATCGCCGAAACGTAGCCAGGCCACAGAAGATATTAAATCAATATCGGGCCCGTGTAAGGCCCGATAGAAGCGTCCATGCAGCTCTTTACCTTTCCATACATCCCTGCGGTCATCAGTACTGAGTACCACAGGTTTGCGCTAGTTCTCCTTAGCCAGAGCCAGCGGGGTAAGGCCATTGTCCACTGAGACTACAGCCCGATGCACACCCGAGCCGGTCTGGAGAAAATATTCTCTAAGACTGCACACCTCACGATTGTGGAGGGTCTTGGCACTTAGAAAGCCACGACCCCCGCATTTCCGCGGGATGTACAGCCTCATTACAGACGAGCGCGGGTGATGCATCCGGTATGCGGTCAACAGTGTACGGACCTTTCTATCCAGGGCCTCCAGTTCAGTCTGAGTCCATCTGAGTATGCCGAAGGAGTACATTAAGACTGGCATGGCCCAGCCATTATAAGCACGCACCCTATGACCGCCCGACAAATAACTTTTGAGTATTTTGTCAGGCGGCCAAAGAAGCGATCCCGCAATGTCTGTTTCATGCCAGTCTCTGAAATGCCCAACGCCTGCGACATACCCAGATATTTGTATGTTTCGTTTGCAGAGAGAGTCCTAAGTCTTGAGGAATCCGATAGTTCCATCCCATCAGATTCCACAATCCCACCTCGCTTTACATACATTACCGCACACTTGTCCACACCAAACTCCATTCTGATAGAATTACTTAAGTTTTCAGTTACCTTTAGTAACTCTGTCAGCTGAAGATGGGTGGGGGCAAATAATTTAAGGTCATCCATGTAAAAAAGGTGAGATATGACCTGGCCTCTACTCTGCAACAGGTAGCCTAGCTCCAAATTCTCCAGTAAAGTACTAAGAGGGTTTAGAGCCAGGCAAAACCACAGTGGACTCAAACTGTCACCCTGGAATATACCCCGCTTGATCATTATAGGCATACCATCACTCTGGATCTGCCGACATCCCGGATAGCGAAGGACAGTCCTCCATTGCCCCATACACGTCTTCAAGAAAGTGCATAAAGTTGTATCTATTTTGTACAACTCCAGCACCTTCAAGAGCCATGTATGGGGCACAGAGTCATAGGCCTTCTTATAATCTATCCAACATGTCGCCATGTAGTTTTTGGGGTCCGTGGTACACCCTGACTTAAAGAGCAGGTGGGTTATACCAGTGGTTAAAAAGTCTGGCAACGACCCCGATTCCAGAGCCAATTGGAACTGGGACGCCAATCGATCGTGAGTACTGCGTAACCACTTCAGCCAGAAGTTGTGCAATCCGTCCGGTCCCGGTGATTTCCAATTCGGGAGCGAACGGGCCGCACAAGATACATCTTCTGGCCTAATGGTTACAGGCTCCATTTGATTTATTGCCTCACACGCTCGCTTGACATCCCTGAACCAATCGCCCTCCGTGTGGCTGGTGGGCGCCGACCAAATATTACGCCAAAAATTATTTGTAATTTCAACATCTGGTCGACGTCCATCATCCACACTTGAATTGGATCGTTCCCACACTCTGTACACACACCTCTCGTTTTTTTGGAATGCACGGTTCTGGGTATATCGGTCCACTCTTTTTTGGTATCGCCTAATTCGGTTTGACCACGCATAAACCTTCTGCTTCAGGAAGTCAATGCGTTCTGTGACCCGTGAAGCATATTCGTGAGGCTCAATGCCCGTTCCCACAAATGCCCGGGTCACAAAACGCATCACTCTCGGGCGTGTATTGCCTGACCTGAAGCAGATTAGCTTGCCAATGAGTGCCCTAGATTCGGCGATACGCCGCTCAATCCTACACTGCCAGGCCGGTACGGTATTAGTTCGAGTAGCAGTTTCACTATTGTATGTAAATTTAATACCTGCTACTCGACACACCGCAACAGCCACACAGTACAAAATTGAGTGCGTATCACCAAGATCTTCACTACTGTCTAAATAAATAGACAGTAGCGAATCCAGGGCACAAACTAGCGCCATATTTTTCTTATGCATGGGCAACCGGGGTAGGCGAGGTCTATTTTCTAAACTTGTGTACCTATATTCCCGAACAGCGCACTCCAAGGCACTCCTTAGTTTATCGATGCACCGGGTACTTACGTGTGTATCCCTACTATCCACTTCTTCAACACCGTTTGTATGTGGTACAGGTGTTATGCAGTTTATTTGAGTTATATTTTGTGTGGTAGAAAGGATAGGAGGGTTACCACGTACGTCAGAGCGAAGCCTCTCAAGTGCAGCTTCTTCCAACAGGTGACAACGTTGGATAGCCCGCACTTGATCGGACAGTCGTTGTGCCGAAACGTTGACAGCTGGCTCCAAGTCCTGAAACAGAGGCAGAATACGATCACGGTAGGAAGTGAGGTTGATTCCTCCCTCTGTCGCCATAAAATATGCCCGCATGACATTTTCATTCATTGATTCTGTCCATCTCATGCGGTGCACATTACCACCGACAGCGGGGGCCCGTCCCGGGGCCGGTGGGCCTCTGGGTCCCAGGCGTGTTGGTGGCCGGCCTCTTCCTCGCCGACGTACAGGTGACGGCGACGCCGGCGGAGAGAAATACTCGCCGCTTGATGAGCTCGACGCCTCTGCAGTAGCCACCGCCGCTAATGCGGGACCCGGCGACTGCGCGGCGGAGCTGAGCAGCAAGTCCGGGGATCTTTCTTGTGCTTCTGCTCTGGCTTTTGCTCTAGTCAACATCGTATTAAATCATGATATGGGTGATTTTCTTAATTTTCATTTTGACATTTGCTGTCATTTTTCTGTTTGCTGATTTCGGGTTAATTTATGGTTTATGTAGATATTTCTTGTGAAAATGATTATTGTTGTGATCTTATGGACTTTTTTAAAGAAATTATATATATTTTGATATTGTAAATTTGCAATTTTAGAAATAATTTTTGTATAAAAACGGACGATAAAAATTTTCGATGTTTGACTTCCAGTGTTGCCAGTTATTATTATTATTATTATTTTATATCGTTTGTCATCTTTGTGTTGTGTTAAGTATATTATTTACAAACATGGTCGCAGCGGAAGACCAGCGCTAGTTTTTTCAAAACTAGCATTTTGCTGAGTTGCGACCAATTTGCAGTAAGATTTGTTTTTTTATTGTTTTTGTAATTAACTGTGTCTGAAGTATGTAACTATGTAGTGCATAATCTGCTACAAATAAATGTATTTTCTTTCTTTCTTCTTTCTTTCTATACCTGAGATCCGAATCTCACATTAAAGTAGGTATACTTAGTTATCAAAAATAAATAGACTTTTAATCTCAAAATGATAGTAGAAATGCAACTACTACTACACAACATTCGATGTTTATTTTATTTTACGAGAATACCACTAAACTATTTTAAATTGTATTTTATACTAGCATTTCCGCGCGTCTTCGTACACGTGCATTTTGGAAGTAGATACCTATTTATATGACCTTTATTGTCATGTATGAAGAAGCTGTTCTACATACATTAGGTATAAGGTAAACATAGCTTATACCCTCAATCCCTCCAGTGCCGATTAAGCAAGCGCGGGGCCCGTAGCAAATTCTTTCGGGTAAGAGTGCTTGCATACGTCAGACTTTTTGTAGAGCTGATTATTGGGCCGACTGGAATTCTACACATTTATACGAGCGAATTTTTGTAGAACTTGTGCGTTTACCGTATGAAATTCGGTATTTTATATACGCCAAGGAAGTAGTCGGTTACCGATTGTCTGACGTGGATTGTCTTAGTAGGAAAAGTTGTAACATTTCACGTTTTTGTGACATCAAGTAAATTCAATATACCACATCAGTTTCACTCAAAAAATTACGCTCAGGCAGAGTTGAGTGGGCTTAAATATGCGGGGCCCCCTTTCGCGCGGGGCCCGTAGCAATTGCTACTCTTGCTACATGGTTAATCCGGCACTGAATCCCTCCAACTATTTGTTATTGTTACGGCTTCTAGGCGGCGTAACAAAAATGTCTTATTATGAATTCTCGTCTTTCAGGCGGTATATAATGATGAGACATGCACCAGATTTTAAGTTAGTCCTCCAGCAGCAAAACTAGAGGACTAACTTAAAATTTGACAATTGAATGCGATTATAGCAGTTGTTTTTGACTGATGCGCGTAGAAACATACAGATGTACTACACAGATGAATCTGAGGCCCTCATAGCTAGTTGCACTCACTGATCGGTAAACGATTAGCGAGTTTAAGCAACGTTGGGTGCGGTCAGTCTATAGATGGGTGACCGCTTAGTGATATTTCATCTGAGCCGACTGACCGGTGGGACTCTCCGATCCTGGAACGCTGGATACGACTGCACGCAGTCAAGTAGATGGCTTCTTTAGGTCGGACAGTCTGAACCGGTCAGGTATTAAATGTATGTACTACTAACAATAGATGTAAGTTCAACGGTTACTAACCTACTATGTAATGTTATTCTGAAAATAACAATTATTATTATATGTTTCTCTTTCACCGGTATATTCCTAATACGTTAGGAAAATACCCGGCCCTTTGGGAGGCTTACACGGAGACATGAGTCCAACGTGAAGAGGCCCTTCGAGAGTTTTAATCAAAGGTGGGATGGAACACCTACAGCGGCACTAGCCGCAGCAGGCGTAGGACTATTGCTACGTATGGATTCTAATATATGGGCTATGGGTATGGGTGTTTGATGGACTGGTATATTGGTAACTATGGATGATAAAACGGCGTCTGTCCTGAATACTCTAATAGCATCAATCGAATGGACAGACGGTGACTCGCCAACTCACTAGATGGGCCCTCTGAATAGCCACGATAGGCATACAAGCCAGCAGCAGAAGGCAGCACCGGTGCGAGCGGCTAGGCGTGTCGAGCGGTGCGGCGCCGGTTTCACCTTCACTATTATTATAATGTTATCCAGCACAGGCGTCATACCTAAAACACTCCATACAAGCCTAAAAACATCCATCCTCTCACATACACACTACTACAGAAAGCAGTTATCTATACTAATATTATAAAGCTGAAGAGTTTGTTTGTTTGAACGCGATAATCTCAGGAACTACTGGTTCGAATTGAAAAGTTCTTTGAGTGTTGGATAGCCTATTTATCGAGGAAGGCTATAGGCTATCACAACATCACGCTACGACCCACGGAGGCGGCGCAGTAACGATAAACGCGGGTGAAACCGCGGGAACATCTAGTCCTAAATACATGCAGAATTATCAGAAAGTTTTTATTTATAGTTAATTACCATACCACCAGAGTTGTTTTGGTCAAAAGCCCGCAATTCTGGTGAATTTCCCCAGTAATGGGAGAGGATAAAACCAATAAAATATCAATAATAATTATACGTTTAATTCGTAAAAATATGAGTAATACATTGCAAGTTTTACATTGCAGAAGATGGTACATAAGTGATTTGTTCTACATGTTTTAATGGTGTACGAAAACAATTTTGTTTCGAAAAATATGCATCTAAATTTACATTACTAACAATAAAATTTAATAATTAAGTAATACGTAAACAAATATTTTCAAATCATTAATAATTAGGATTATGTCAAGATTATAATAATAATTATAAAAAACAAGTCAAATTCACAATTTCAACGTGTTACGAGAAAACCCGTACATTTAGTATTGTTAAGTAAATTAGCTTGCGCTTGCATATTTTATAATCGTGCTCATATTTCATTCATATATTTTACTTGAATATTTTTTGTACATAATGTTGATTAGTAGCAATAAAAGCCTTGACCGGTCAACTTGTCTACTCATTCCACAAATCATCATCAAATTATAGTGAGGGTTATTACCCCTATACAACATTACATTCATTTTGACGCAATTAATAAAAATTTCAATCAAAAATATAAAAAATTGTATTTATAGATATCAATATATTGAAATAAAATGTCACAATTATAATGGCATAAGATATTATATGCTTAGGTTGCTATCAGTTAGGTATTATGTTATGTTATAGTAACATTTACTGACTAAATACACTTTTAGTTGTCGTTTCAAATCAGTAATATTTAAGTGTTTAAGAACTTTTGGCAATTTATTATACAGGGCGACCGGCAGATTGACGTCCAAATAAAAAAATTAAGTTCCTCGTATCGCGGACTATCCGAATGACCCCCATGTATGTTCCGCGATTTCTCATAGTTTTCGAGTTAAGGCTTTTTTCTGAATTTTGAGGTCTTTTACTTTAGATCAACATCACAGTCATGAAGCTGATTATTTTATACATAAAAGAACGACTCATGAAAATTCAGTTCCAAAAAAGAAATCTCGAAAGTCTTTTACTTTTTTTAAGAAATTTTTTGAGTTGGTCAGTTCGAGAAATCTCAAAAATTCAGGAAAAATCATAACTCGAAAACTGAGAAATCGCGGAACATACATGGGGGTTGATTCGGATAGTCCACGATACGAGGAACCTATTTTTTTATTTGGATGTCAATCTTCCGGCCAACCTGTATATAATGGGTGCCATACAAATACTTTTATGCATTAGAGCTGTACTCGACACACATAATCGGTCATTACTCATTATACATAGTACCTATTTAAAATGAATATTGTCACTGTAATACGTGGGCTCTGTGTCATTAAATAATTCATGCGCTCGTTGCATGTATTTTTGCAGCGCATTCCACTGCACAGAGCTTCGGTCTAATTGTAATTTTAGCGCGACCAACGCCTTTCTCCACCGATCCTCACGAGGGATGGAGACCACGTCACCCTTAGCGTAGACCTGAACGTCTACGTAAAATTCCCCTGATAAGTCCACTTTCCTTCTCAACTGCCCGCTGTCGCCACGGTTTACGAGGTACGAACCGAGATCAGAGCACGAAGTAAGTGGCCGCTCCACATCCCTTCTAAGCCGAAGAGATCTGAGCTGCGTTTGTTTTCGTTGTTATTTTTACTGTAATTATAAAAACAATAAATTACTATAACGAAAGAGGCTGTTTACACTGGATGCGGATGCTAGATGGCTTAAGCTGAGGTCTATGTATGTTCAACAGTAGATTCATGGGCGCCGCCAGAATTACTTTCAGGGCACTTCCCTGAAAGTAATTCTGGCGGCGCCATCTGCATCTAAACATTACACTATTAACTGATATATAATATAGAATTATACATGTATATTAAGTAGATAAATGTAATGTCAAATTCAAATGCGGGTATATTATTGAATACATTTCGCACATAGAAAATGAAAACATTCTATGTATTTCTTTTCCTGAGAGGTGGGTGCGAGTGCACCCCCTTGCACCCTGCTGCCGGCGCCCATGAGTAGATTGCAATAGACTAAGTTGATTGACAGTAGATCTGTTTATTACCTAGGTATATTTTATCTAAAGTTGTTACTCACTAAAGGTACTGTACATAAAGAGTATCTTATACGTGTGTTATCTGTTTTAAATCTGAAAGTGCTGTTAGTGTTTTACAAAGTTAGTGCTGTACGAGATATTGGAGTGCTACTAGATAGTAAACTTCACCTGAAGCAACATAATATCGATAATATCGTGAATAAGGCCTTTCGTATGTATGGATTTATTATGAGAGCCTCTGTAGACTTTAGACGCCACTATACATACATTCATTTGTATAAAGCCCTGGTACGGTCTCTGCTTGAATACGCCGTGCATATATGGAATCCTTTTTACCAAAAATACTCCGACAGATTGGAGAGCGTTCAACGTAAATTTATACGATCATTGCAATATCGTTGCCGCGATGGTTCTATCGCCAATACTAATGATCGTGAGCCAATGAATGTGCTGGTGGATCTGAGGTCTAGACGTCTCTTTCTAGAAGCCACTCTTCTCTATGATCTTTATTCTGGTAGATTCCGTTAATTCCAGAAGTATTATTGGGCATACTATTCCACCGGGAGAGACGGAAGCGAACGAAGTGACCTGTAGGAACGGAAGGTGGAATAGAATGCCCAATAATACCCTACTCATATTCTATAGAATAATAGGAAAGTATCCGCATTGGATCAGCACTGTGGGCTATGGGGTAACCCTTTTCATACTTAGAAGAGGCATGTGCCCTGCAGTGGGACAGGCTATAAATATGCCTGATATTATTATAACTAGTATATTGATTTGGTAAGAAATACTTATTAGATGTAAAATAAGCTTTTACTTCTTCTCCCTAGCGTTTATTATTACCAAATCACTTGGGGTCGGCTTTCTAGTCTAACCGGATTTGACTGGATATCAGTTTTTACACGGAGCGACTGCCACCTGACCTCCGCAACCCGAAGGCTAACGATACCCTAAGGCTAGACCAGTGTCAGGATATTAGAGGGCACTGACTTCCCAATAACGACTGCCATAGATGTTCATGGCAGCCGGGACCGACGGCTTAACGTGCTCTCCGGTAACGGAGCAGGCGATAATTGTCAATCAATACGCACATAATTTCGAAAAGTCATATAACTTCCGAAAGTCAGAGGTGCGCGACGTGGGTTCGAACCCGAGACCCTCTGCATTACAGTCTGATCGTCTCCCCACTGAGCTATCGCTGCTTTTACGATGCAAATTTTTATCTTATGTATAAGTACGAGCAATTATTTGCATGTGTTACGGTTGTCTTACCACAACTGGCTCTCGCATGTGTAGTTCTCATTCTCGTGCTTCATCTTGACCAAAGTTGTAGTCGTTATACTCCTGCCCACAACCAAGCAGAGGCTGAACTCACTCGCCCATAGCTGGAAAACATGTTTATTTAGTTAGGATGGTATACAGACTTCAGTTCGTGTAAGAGTTCTTTAAGAACTTATATAATAAAATAATAATACTAATATTATAAAGAGTTAAATTTTTAAAGTACTTAAATGGACATAATGGACTGAATTTAAGAAATGTTTCACTAATAGAATGCTACACTATACCTGAGAAGCACAGACTATATTGAATGACCATGTGAATATAACTGGAGTTGGTTACAAATATAGGGATACCATCTAATTATGGAAGATATGTTTGCATGTCTGTCTATGCAATGTTGAGCTGAGGCCCAGTGTGATCCTGGTCCTTTACATTGGCAGAACAGTGACTGCTTTTTAGAGTATTCTGTAGCATGGTATGAGTGATACAAGCATTTATGGACACAGATAACCACATACCATCAAAAGGATGAGTAATTTATGGAAGCATACTCCATAAAATAAAAATGGCTCATTTAGCTTCCTTGGACATTTTTTTCTTTTTTCGTTGCTTAACCTCGTTAATCGTTTACCAATCAGTGAGTGATACATTCTGCTAATACCACACACTTGCTTTTTCTTATGCATAGTTGAATTACCCTTTATCCTCTTATACATATAACTCCTATTTTTATTAAAGCAATGTTTATTTGCTAAATATTGATTATTTATTTTTAATCATTTATGTAAAAGAAAACATTTATTATATAATAATATGTATAATCACAGTTGGTTATTTCTATAAAATGTTTACAGAAGAATCATGATATCCATGAATAGGATGTGAGAGCCAAAATTGAATTTTAAGAACTCATAACTTTATGTGGCTCAATACCATGCTCCACCATTAATTGGTGATATAGCTGGAGTTTTGCTACCAATTGAAGTCAGATTACAGTACTTACTTATTTACATTTAGATAAAGTTTACCAACCTATGCTTAATGGTTGACTGAAAACTAATTCATATACCAAATGTTAGCGTCTGGTTTGGGTGCGGACTACCAAATTTACTACGTAGTAAACAGAGATCGTAGAGAAAATTGAATAAGTACATTTTTATTAGACGAGTGTTAAGTCTTTTAAAAATGACCAAGGAGACATGTTTAGGTCTCTGGACTGGAACTGAACTGAAAGGAAACCGAAACTTCGGAGCCAGAATAAGTAATTCTTATAAGTTCTAAACAAAATAAACCGCTACTTACAACCAAACATAGTTTAAAGTAATCTTATTTCAATTGGTAAGTGAGAAAGTTCGGCACATACTAGTTTTATAGCAATACTAACCTGTAACGATTTTTTTTACTGAAAGTTAGAGAACAAAATTAGTATATTTTAATTAGAAATTTATGCACTATCAACAAAAATCCAAAACCAACGTACGTAGGTACATTAGGTACTAATAAGTACGTTGACTGTAGAAGTAGAACAGATATTCCAAAGCACCTAAAAGTGACAATATTTGACATATTTGATAATTGAACGTTTATAAACATAGTAATGCACGTTCAAAAACTTTAAGCTCTAAATATTAATATAATATAATAATTTTGTACCAATATAATTGTTTATATTATAGTAAATAATAAAATATTATTTGCATATACAATACACACAATACATAATTTATTAATCTCGTTCGGTTTTTATGTCCTTGTAGCGACTCCACAAAGACGAAGAAGTTACGACAAAGGTCAAGAGATGATGCTGTACATAATATATGCATCGCAATACATTTTCGAATCACGCAAACGAACTTTGCACAGCAAGTTACTACTTTAAATACAAGTGTCCGACATTTAACATTCGGCCGCGGCCCGATCGGAGCTCCTCCCTTTGAGTTGCATTTTTCAGGTAAGCCTTCTGTCTAGATAAAAGACCAATATCAAAGTTCTGCTTCGGATCGGAGCAGAACAGATTTAAACTTTTCTAATTTACACGTTACCAAAAATACGCGTCTTACAAGATTTAATATTTGAATAATATTGTCACAACTGTTTAAGTCGTGTGCAAAGAAAAAGATACACATGTTTAATTTATAACTCTTCATGAACTCGGAATTTACGACTTTGACTAAGTTCTATATTTGCACGCTAGTGGCTTTCTTTACTTCTCAGATACTGATGCTGTCTGGTATAGGTAACTAGATCTTAAAGACCATTTTGACTAAAATGGATTATGTTATGACAAAACTAACATTCTAACATAATTTAATGTCCTACTGGAAAACACATTTACACATCAAATTACTATTAGAATTGAGATATAAAATGAAGTAACTTTTATTGTCTTGTAAAACTCGTTACAGACTTGACGAAATAACTTTGAACAAATCTCAAGTGTCCTAATTATGCACTCTACCGTTTACCTACTGCTCTCCATGATAGTCCAAACACATTCTTTATGATTATAATGGTAAAGACATTATTATCATCATCATCAGTGTATAAATAATAAGCACTAACCTGTCTAAGTAGGTATGTGCGTCATGGGTTATGTTTGATTACAACTAAAAGATTCGAAAGGTGGATAATAGATGTTAGTATACCAATCACTCTTATAATATTCTGTCAACGCAGCACTGGCTGTATATCAGTACAATGTTATAGAAAATATGTTCAGTGTATCACCTTTTTACTGCCTTTTGCTCACAAAAAGTAATAAAAAGATAATAAATACCAACATCTACAGCTCATGCAAGTATATTCTTCTAAAATAACAAATACACATGACATATACATTTTACGCTGAATAAATCCAAAAATAAATAAATTAATACATGCGTGAATCTATGTATGTATGTATGTACGAGTATGTATGTAAATCCAAAAGAAGTTGTATTATGACATTTATGACTGCACGAATGACCAAAGAGTATAATACCTAGTTTGCGAATGACATTTGGTCGACTCACTGCTGCCGCTTTGCCGAGTGTTGTGGATTCGATCCTCACTCTGAATCTGGGTGTATCTATCTACGTTGTATCCGGGCGAATGTTCGAGCCCTTGTAAAAGTGTTGACGTAGGGAAGGCCACAGCAGAAGAGGAAATATTAATCTCACAAGTAACGTATCTTGGTCGCTTTTCCAAGTGGTAAAATAGTCGTAATTCTGTTCGATGAAGTCGTTTGCTTGCAGTAGTTATGTTTGCGACTTGTAACTACTTATCTTTGCTAATATTATAAAGCTGAAAAGTTTGTTTGTTTGTTTGAACGCGCTAATCTAAGGAACTACTGGTTCGATTTGAAAAATTCATTTAGTTTTGGATAGCCTATCGAGGAAGGCTATAGGCTATATAACATCACGCTACGACCCACGGGGTAGGCGCAGTAACGATAAACGCGGGTGAAACCGCGGGAAAATCTAGTTTTCATTATTTGACGTTGAGAACAAGTTGCTATTTCGTATGTGGACCAACATGAGTACCACAGAAATCTTAATATTGCCTTATTATTAAGATTTCTGTGATGAGTAGGTACCTACCTTTGCAACTCTGTGCATAATAAATAATAATTAAAATATAAATTGAACGCAAGGAAAGGAGACAGTTGATCCTGTTGCCCACTAGCAGCAGGACTTGCCAACAAACTGAGTCTCACATGATACACTATAACAATAATATTCTCAAATATTTTTAGCTTTTCCTCCTTTATATTAACTCCCTATGTAATCTGTCGCTCTCGAACTGCTCCATCTTTGCCTACGCTGATGACACTGCATTGCTTATCCATGGTAAAGACTGGACCGATGTATTTGCCTTGGCTGAACAAGCACTACGTGATGTCATGCTGTGGCTATCAAGTAACCTTGAATCTAAAGAAAACGACGTATCTTACCTTTTCTATTACAAGCTGTACACAGCCTTCTCCTGACATTTTCACACTCAAAGCCCACTCCTGTTCCCCAAACATCCCAGTCTCTTCGTGTAACTGTCCCTGTCTTACTAGATCCACTCAGACAAAATATCTTGGGATATATATTGACAATTTCATCACTTGGAAATATCACCTCAGCGATCTAACAGTACCTACGTACTCGAAAAATGATATTTATTTTTTAAAAACTACGTCACTCTGCCGATGACAAAACTTTAAAAATGATATACTGTGCTTTATGTCAGTCTATACTGACCTATTGTATATCTGTCTGGGGCGGCGCAGCAAAAACCTACCTATTGCCCTTGGAACGTGCGCAAAGAAGCATACTTAAGGTAATGACATTCAAGCCCTTTAGATATCCGACCACCCAGCTTTATAAAGAATGTCAGACTCTTACTGTCAGACAACTCTTCATACTTGAGACTGTTATTCGAAAGCATACATCGTTAGAATACAATCATAATTATAAAAACAAACGTCTTTCGTACAAAGTTTGCCAAATTTCAAATTTCCGAACCACACAGGCTTCACGGCATTTTAATGTTATAGGCTGCCACCTGTACAATAGTATTAATAAAAGTTGTAACATCTATCCACTCATTAGATCCCAATGTAAGAAAGAAGTTGCAAAATGGCTCATGACCAAAACTTATACTCAAACTGAGATCATGCTGAAATTATCGGTACTTTAATTGGATGAATATCACAACCATCACGCGCGCGCACACACATACACACACACACACACACACACACACACACACACACACACACACACACACACACACACACACACACACACACATACACACACACAAACACACCCTGATAAACTTACACACACCTATGCATACTTACACATATTTTCATAGCTGCTTACACGAACACCTAATATTATATTATGATTTAATTGTAAAGTAAATGTAATACCGCGAGGGACCTGGTACCCAAAACACAAGTTAAATCTTACATTGGGTACCAGAGTACAACAAATTCTGTATTAACTTGTTTTGATTTATTATGTACTGTGTTCATGCTAAATGTAACTTTCTGAAAAATAAATATTATTATTATTATTTTAAAAAAATATCAGTTACAGCTAACGAAAGATATGGAGAATAAAGATCTAATAAAATTAACCTCTATTTTATTAGATCTTCCTTGTCTTTATCTTTGCGATTATCGCACCAACGTTTTGTTTATTTACCACAGAGCAATTCATTTTTGATGACTCTGGATAACACTTGTGTTCGTTAAGATATATGAGGAGTAGTTTCAAAACCCGCCAAAACGATATCAGAACAAAAATAATGTTCCGATTGAATATGAAGCTCCTTCATTGCTTCTATCGCATTGTACCGATAGTTTTCAACAAATTCTATTAAATTTGTTCAAAAAGTAATAGTTTATTGTAAACACCGCTAAAATAATCCATTTGTATTATGTCTTTAAATATTTTTTCGAGATTTACCATTATTTGATGAAAAGTATTTTGGAGGATTTTGAAACTAAACTACTCATTTAATGTCCTTCCTTTCGAGTAAATAACGTGTCTACAAAAGAAAAATCCAATTGCTACTAAATAAAAAACATGTTTATTTGTTTTTGTGTTATTATTATTACTTACAAAGGATTTAGATATAAATAGAACACATTATTTATATACAAATGTTAGTGTACAATGAATCAGAAAGTTGTGTATACAGGTGAATTCGTAAATTGTTTATGATCGACGTAGTTCGCCAACCATTCACTACAGTGAATGTTTATTTGGTGACTGTTTTACACACGGTTTTTAGTTTTATTTAATATCTTGTCACTTTACGTCTATATTATTTTTAAAGGTTCTTTTAAAATTGATGGCCTCTACTTAGCTAGTTTCAGCGTAAATTTTGACGCCACTAATATATTCACACCTACTTAATCTAAATTCTAAATATATCTTTAATCGAAAAGCCAAAGTGTACTAAACAAACTTAATACCTCATGTCGTATCTGTAGTACCGCGTAATAAAGGGTGACCGGGTACACTCTATAGAATCCCACTTTTTTGTCATTTTAGTAGGAATCAATTGCAAATGGAGGCTAGAGCTAAATAAATCTCTTGAGATTGCAAAGACGCTAAATTCTGATCAGAAGAAGAAAAGTTGTTTTTAAATTTGACGGACTTACGTAAGAGGTATTTTAAGGCAAAGAAGTCTCTTTCGAAAGAGCTAATCAGTCGATTAGCTAAAGAAGAATTAGCTCATATTGCTCAAAGTTTATGTCGCTCAATGGGTGGCGACTGGCGCGTGGCGTTGTACCTAACTAGCTATATTCACACGCGCCGTATATAACAGCAACGATATGTGTGCAATATATCTAATTGCAATAAGTATCATATCAGAACAGGTGTTAATGGTCTTGTTGTGTTAAGTCATCAGTGCTGTTTTCATAGGTAAGTCATATAAAATCAACAGTTAATAAAAATCGCATACCTATGATTATATCCAGTTGTTTATTATCTACTTACATTTTATTCTTCAGCTTCTCGGCGTATACAATAAGGAAAGTAATTTCATATTGTAATAGATTTTTTAAGTAAGTTGCCTGGAAGTCTGTAGGTATATTTTTACTATTTATATGGTATAACTGCACGGATAGGGTAGTGGTTTGGTCGCCTTGTCATTGCCACAACACGCAAGTGTTGTGCGTTCTATCCCCACTTTTCTCCCTAGCCTTTATTATTCCCACCCAAGTCACTGGGGGGGTCGGCTTTCTAGTCTAATCGGATTTGACTTTTGATTTGACCGGATTTGAGTTTTTACATGGAATGACTGCCATCTGACCTCCGCAACTGGAAGGCTAACAATACCCTAAAGCTAGACCAGTGTCAGGATATTAGAGGGCACTGACTTCCCAATAACGACTGCCATAGATGTTCATGGCAGCTGGGACCGACGGCTCGTGCACTCTGAGGCACGGAGCAGGCGATAGTTGTCAATCAATACTATCTCCACACGGGCAATATGCGGTCAACAAATGGTTGTACCGACACTTGGAATGTGTTCCTCGGGTGTTCATATTGTCCATTATATGTTACCAGCGAATCTTTGTAAAGTTCTGCGCCACACAGGCATTACTTCTACTGCGGGAGATGTCTTTTAAAGAAGGAAACAAAATTATAGGCTTATTCGTAACTAGGTACCTATATATGTATGTATAAGTATAAAGAGCCTTGCTGTTTCTGTGGCGCAATCAGCTTCATGTTTAATTACCAAGTAGGACAAAGTATTTGGCTGATAAATTCCTTCTAGATTCGTGGCCTATTACATGCATTTAAAGCAGAGCTTTAGAAATCTGTTAATTTGAAAGTCCGTAAGAATACGTAGATGATATCTACATGTATGTTCGCGTGTAGAAAATAACACAGTGTTCGTACAGTCAGCAAAGCCTGGTCAACATACCTACAAATGTAAGAGACATAATATATCAAAAGATCTCATCGATAAGTAATATATCTTTCTTTTTAAAAGACAACTGCCGCACTTAGTCAGTGGCGTAGCTAGCCCACGGCCTCGCACTTAAAGGGGCCTTGCGGGGCCTATTTAAATGCCATGCCACCAGACTTAAAATAAAATCCTTACTAGAGGACTTCTGTAAAGCAAAAAGCCGAAAAACATTACATTTGTAAAAAAATTTATCACTTAAGTTACAAAATAAAACCTTTTTTCAAATCTACATGCTTTCCAATATTCTCCCATCGCGCATTTATATTTTTTCACTATCATAAGTAAGTATGTCGTGTCAAAGCATGTTTAGTACGATAGATTAATTGGGTAGATCTTGGGAACGAAAGAAGAGCTCGCTAATGCGACTTTGCCCACGTCTATATTAGTCCACGCTACGCCACTGCACTTAGTGCTAATCCTGTGTCACGAGAGACTTCGACAATAGCCAGATGACCACGTCAACCACTTTTTATTTTTTTTATTTGCATTGTTGATCGAAAGTTACAATATTTATTATCTTTCACAGCTTCCAGCAATTATGGGACGATGCACTACGACCACGACCGGAACCCAGATACTATTAGTACTGCTCCCAGCTTCAGCGTTGAATATTATTAGCGACTGGCCTGCACAAACTGTTCTTCAAAGTATTTACATTTGTACTATACATAATAATGTTATATACATAATACATATAATGTAATATAATACAATACGAAATAACCCAACTCCTATTAATACCTCTGTCGGAAATCTGACTGTGTCTTATCTATTAGAAAATTAAAAATAGATACCCAACTGATCATGTTTATGTACTTATACTAGCGGCCCGGTACGTGCTTCGCTACGTATAAAATGAAATAATAAAAAAAACATATTCGAACATCAAATTCATTTATTCAAACAAAAAAATATTTTATTAATTGCTAGCTATTTTAAAACTTAATCCTAAATATTTGGATAAACAATATTTTTTGTTTTTCCATTTTGAGCATGAATAAACAAACGGCTGGGAGTACCGTATAATTATTTTAAGTGAAATCAGGCATGAACATATTTAAAATATAGGTAGGTTTCTAACAGATGTATCGCTATCCCGCTAGGCCCAACAAATTATCAATACGCTAAAGGTAAAATACAGCTCAGGCAGATTATACTTCTAAAACCCGATTTTCTTTTTTTCATAAACATATGTACCTATGTAAAGAATTGTTACTGTCTGTATGTTTTTGATAATTTTATTGTTATTGTTAACTTGTTTGCTAAATGTCTGTAAACAACAGTGAATCCGAGCGAATTTTGTAATTTTAAATATCCCTAGTGCCAAATGGAAACCATGTAATTGAGACATATAAGATAGGACATGGTATTGGTAGATATAACTTTTGATGCTTTAATGTCATTATTCAAAAAGAAAACGTTAATACCAATATATTTGGTTAATACGTTAATACTCTGTCTACGAAGAAAACAGAGAAATATGATGTATGGCATTATAAACGGGATTAAATATAATGACCACCAAAAATAGTAATTGCGCAGCAAATAACGAGCACCTATACGCCTCAAATCACTGCATTCTGTCTCGGAAGGGTTAGGTTATGTTAGGTTCCTTCTTAAACCCACCCAAAAATAGGAGCCCCGAGCAGGAGGCGGGGCTCCGTCGAGTTATTTTGATCTCTTTAAATATATTTTGCTGTGCAATTTGGTGATCATTTACTATTTTTGACTGTTATATTTTACTATATCTGGTGATAAGTTAAACATAAGACATTATAAACTATCATTTCGCCGCCATTACTTAGCCCTCCCAGCTGTACCAACAAATTTTGTACCGTACATATTTATGTACGGTACGAAATTTGTTGGTACAGCCAAATACGAAAAAGCCATTTGGCTCAGTTGCTTCTGAATAGTAGGCTTAAAATAATGATTAGTAATGATTTCAGATAACGCTGCATTCGATTATATAGTGGCTGGCGGTGGCAGTGCTGGGTGTGTCGTCACCACGAGGTTGGTGGAAGATAAGAGAAACAGCGTCTTGATGATTGAAGGGGGGGATGATCCACCATTACAAGCGCTTGTAAGTACTCGTCAAATCACACTCGCGTCGTATCTTACTAATCATTAACAAATCACTATTAACAATAACTAGCGGTCGCCTAGTGGTCAAAATTCGACCAAAATTCCTAAGCTTGCTACTTTGTTTTCTGTTTTCTTTATTACATATAAATAAGGTATAGGTAACCATAGTTACAAAGAATTGTACGACGTCAGACGAACAATATCGAGATACTACGAACACGATTCGACTGCGTGTGTCAAATGCATTTTGTTTGTGTTGTGTTGTTTTTTCATTAATTTAATGCATATTTTATAAAAATAAATTCGCCTCTCCTCCGTATAAACTTTTGCCAAATTTCATACTCCTCCGTCCGTGCAATTTTCGTAAAAAGGGGTACAAAGTTTTTGCTTCAAGTATTACTTAATCGTAAATCGTAAATAATATTATAAAAGCGAAAATGAGTTTGTTTGTTTGTTTGTTACCTTTTCACGCCTAAACCACTGAACCGATCATCCTACAATTTTGCATATACGTTGTCAAGTGTACAGAAACGGACATAGGCTACCTTTCATCCGGAAAAAAAATTACTGTTCCCGAGGAAAACAACAATAACGTTCTTATGATAATTTAATAGATGGTGCCACGTGTCTTTCGAATCATGATTGAATTATATTATTACAAGCAGAGTACAACCCGAATTGGTTGTCAAATTCTAAATTAACGCGAGCGAAGCCGCGGGCAAAAGCTAGTATTTTATAAAAATAAATTCGCCTCTCCTCCGTATAAACTTTAACTGTGCCAAATTCCATACTCCTCCGTCCGCGCAATTGTCGTAAAAAGGGGTACAAAGTTTTTGCTTCACGTATTAATATATAGATATATGTAATATCTGCAATAAAACTAAAACAGAAATTGCATACAATTAATTATAGGTAAAAATTATTTGCAGCTTCCAGGCCTTTTTTTCACACTGCAGAAGTCATCCGTAGACTACAATTACCAATCTACTTTCGATCCGTACGCTGCAGGCAGTCAAGGCAATTTCACAACATTGTCGGCTGGGAAGATGCTCGGTGGAAGTCATTCTCTCAATCATTTTTTTCACACAAGAGGCTGTTCAAGCGTCTTTGACGGTTGGGCAGATATAACAGAAGACAATTCTTGGAGTTACGAAAACCTGTTAAAGTACTTTATCAAAAGTGAGAGGACTAAAGATGATAAAATTATGAACACTTACCCAGAATATCATGGAACAGATGGTCCCATAGGCCTGACTAGACAAACTTCGAAAGAGGTTTCAAAGTACTTAAAAGCTTTTGCTGAATTCGGTCTCCCTCCAGTATTGGATCTAAACGCAAATATTACTTTAGGGATAGCCCAGCCGCTATATTCGTTAGCAGACAAAAAAAGACAGACCTCTGCTAAGGAATACTTACAAAGAGTTAAAGACTATTCTAATTTACACGTTACTAAAAATACGCGAGTTACGAGGATTATATTTGAAGACAACGTTGCAAAAGCTGTTGAAGCTGTGTACCAAGGAAAAACATATACTTTCCGAGCTAACAAAGAGATAATATTGAGCGCTGGTGTCTACAATTCTCCTCAGATACTGATGCTCTCTGGTATAGGCCCTGAAGATCATTTGACAACAATGGGTATTGACGTCATATCTAATCTCCCAGTTGGTAATAGCTTTACAGATCAAAGTACTATTACATTGGGGTATAAAATGAAGAAACATCTACTGCCTGTGCCAGGTCTAACAAAAGTCGTACCAGATCCGACGAAGATCCCGTTTCCTGTGCTTCTCGGCTATTTGGCTTTAAACAAAACTCAAAAATGCCCTGATTATACAATCTACGCCCTGCTGATTCCTCATGACACGCCAGATCTCACCATAACTTGTCGAAACGCCTTATGGTATCGTATGGATATATGTGTAAGATGGCAAATTCAAGTCATAGGGAGAGACATGTTATACATGATAGTGTCTAATGTTAGACCAAGATCAAGAGGTATAGTTCGCTTGAAGAGTACTAACCCAATAGACGATCCAATCATCACAACAGGCTTTTTGACTAACAGCGAAGACTTAGAGAACATGGTCAAGTATATTAAGAACTTGATCCAAGTTGGTGATACTTGTTATTTCAAAAAAGTAAAGGCAGAACTGGTTGGTTTGGACTTACCAGAATGTGCGAACGAGGAATTATGGTCAGATGACTTCTGGAGATGTTACATCAGGAACATGGCGGTCAGTGTATATCATGGCACCGGTACGTGTGCTATGGGAGATGTGGTAGATGGTACATTACAACTCAAAGGCTTCGAAAGAATAAGAATAATAGATGCTAGTGTAATACCAATAATTCCTACATGCCCTAACAATGCAGCTGTCCTCGCAGTAGCTGAAAGAGGAGCTGATATAATCAAAAGTACACCTTATTATTAGCACAATGTTATTATAAACTAGCTGTTACCTGCGACTTCGTCCGCGTAGATTTTAACTAAAAAGTGTTTGTCTCCGCGGAACCCTATTTTTTTTCTAAAATCAAAGTAGCCTAAGTTACTCCTTATAACATCAGGTATCTGCCAGTGAAAGTCCTGTCAAAATCGGTTCAACCGTTTCGGAGATTAGCCGGAACAAACAGACAGACAAACAGAAAGACAGACAGGCAAAAATTTTAAAAATATATGTTTTTGTATATGTACCTTATATATTTTCATATGCATTAGATTAAAAGCTGTTATTTTGACATTACAAACAGACACTTCAATTTTATTTACTTGTATAGATAAATTATTATTGTATAGCAATCGCGACTTTCATTTATACGCAACAGTCCATGGCATTCCCGCCATCCGCAACAGGAACTGCTATTCTACTTTTCAGTCGGCTTTTCTGGAAGCAACCCGACCAACATAATGTGGGAAAACCATATTTAAGACAGTATTGAGTTACGTATTATAGGAGTTAAAAGTATTAGTAAGTACATTAATATTGCAAATTGGACAGGTTTTACGGCAACGTTGACCTTACAAACTGAGTTACCTGTGGGTGTCCTGTACTGTAGATCAAGATCCATATAATTGTTTATTTGTTTTATATCATTGTTTTAATTTTGTTTCTGTTTCATGTTTTTCTATCTTTAATTATTATTGTAATTGGTGTACAACCGTTATAATTAAATAAATAAATGTAACACGGGAAGATGCGTCACTGCGTTGGGGGAGGTATCGACGTTGAAATACCAGGCTGCCAGTCGAGCGAGGAGATGACCGTGGATCGAGTTGCCAGCGTTTGCTATGTATGACTACCTAGGTTTCATTAACAGCGATTCCTCATTCGATATCCCCCTAACACCCCTTACTACCGCCCGCAATGGTGGTAGTTTCTACTATGATGTAAAATGTAAATGAATATGTATTTGTTGTCTGTCCATATAAATAATCTTATTTAGTAAATCATTTTCATTCACAATCAACGATAGCTCAGTGGGGAGACCATCAGACTGCAAAACCCACGTCGCTCACCTCTGATTTTCGGAAGTTATATGACTTTTCGAAATGTTGTGCGTATTGATTGATATTATCGCCTGCTCCGTGCCTCGGAGAGCATGTTAAGCCGTCGGTCCCGGCCGCCATGAACATGTATGGCAGTCGTTATTGGAAGTCAGTGCCCTCTAATATCCTGACACTAGTCTAGCCTTCAGGTATCGTTAGTTTTTGGGTTGCGGAGGTCAGGTGGCAGCCGCTCCATGTAAAAATTGATATCCAGTCAAATCCGGTTAGACTAGAAAGCCGACCCCAAGTGACTTGGGAATAATAAAGGCTAGGGAGAAGGAAGTAAATCATTTTACTGTTACCAAAGAAGATTAATTTAAAAGCCGCGGCAAGAAAACAAATGTGCTTATTAAAAGATTAAAAGTTATCTAGATAACTTTCAATCTTTGTCGTCACGTGCCATGTTTGTGAAACTAATCCAAAAAACGTATAGAATATAATATCATAAAAGTACAATTTATTCCTCTTGTTCAAGGAAATATGTAACGATATAAGGGCAAGTGCCCGGTGTGCTTTGCAATGTTTCTTTTAACATAAGCCACTAATTATTTACAACTAACTTTCAGATTTCTAACTTTGAATATTATATTCATATTAACCGCACAAAACAACAGGCAAATTCTAGTATTGACACAGTTATCAGTACTTGAGACAGCGCTATGCAATAAACAAGGATGTACAGTGCTGTGGAGGTGATTCCGATACACCCTCCCCATTCTACGAATCCTCATAGTCCGAGAGCTAGCAGCTCGCCTAATTCTCTCTATTTCTGTAGGCAGATTATTAAATTGCAAATTTTACTTATTGCGGTTAATGAAAATGATTTATTACAATTATTTATCAACCTTAATATATTTAGTTTTTTATAGTCAGTAATGGCTGCAACACCTTATTAATATGAGTTGTAAAATACTGAAATTATATTTAATTGGCGACTTAAAAAAGTGGCATTGAGTTTCATGCAGGTTTCTTCTGATAGGCTTAACCTTTTGCCTGAACTTAGCAACTAACCTAAATGTAGCTTCAGAAACTAAGTAAACTCACAAACCTATATATTTTGACGTTCATAAGTGTTACTTTGTGACCTTAATAAAAAAATAATTTTTAATTTGACTTATGTACCAATTTGCCTGTAATTTTAATATAATTTACTGTAAAGATTTTACAGTTGTTAATTTTTATCACTATAATTAAAAGTACCTACAAATTAACACGACCTCAACAGCAAGCCAAATAGCGACATGGTAGTATACTTTGAGAGAATGTCCAAAAGCTAGCATAACTGAAATTCTCTTACTAAACCGCAGCCAGCTCTTAGACTATCAAATTTCGGACGATGCAATGAAACCTCTGCGGATGTCTGGCAGCCTGGTAGAGCTAGTAGCGAGAGGTCACACCGCGTAGCTCGGTGCCGCTTGAAACGTATTTTAGCGAACTGCGTTATAAAACGAATTGTTTGAATGAAATTATTGTTTATTATTGGTAATAGTTATTTGAAGTGATTTGTTGAGCAGCGGTTATTATTATTTGTTCTAGATTTATTAATTTGCTAAACCTTACATAAAGTTTGTTTTATTTTTAATTCAATCGATATTAATTTTCTGACGGATGGCGTGGTGGTTTAAGCGCCTCCGTACTGCCATCATCATCACATTTTTGATCCACAAATAATTGTTTCAGTCTAGGTGATCTTTCTGTTCGCTGTCAAAGTCCCCCGCGGGGCCCCGCGACCCTGGATATTCCTAGTGTCCTAGTGTGGAAGTTGTTATTTTTAATAAAAGAAAACAAAAAATATTTCTTATTGTTTAGTAACTTGAGCATTTATTAACTTTAGAAAATTATATTTGTGTGTATTGTCGGCCTCGATGGCGTAGTAGTTAGTGTAACTGACTGCCACGCCTGAGGTCGCGGGTTCGATTCCCGCACGAGTCAAACATTTGTGTGCATGAACATGGATGTTTGTCTTGGTCTGGGTGTTTCTATGTATAATATGTATGTATTTACAAAAAAAAAAAGTATATATGTATGTTTATCCATTGTCTAGTAGCCATAGTACAAGCTCTGCTTAGTTTGGGCTAGATGGTGTTGTGTGTATGTAATAGAATATTATTATATTAATTATTTTATGCCTGTGTGAATGGCCCCGTTGCCCCTGCAACGCTGATCTCCCCGTTAATACTGCTGCATTACGTTAGCTAAACATAGTCCACAGTACACCACCTATTCTTATTAATGACTAATTAATACCAGGTTAAATCTTCATGACTATGTACCTAAGTATGTTTTGACGTAATGTCAACTTTCTCTTTGCGAAATCCCTCGATGATGGTACCTAGCTATAATGCGCAGCAGATAAACGTATAAATTACATGATCTATCAGCTTGTCTTATAATTAAAATCGACTGCCTCGGTGGCGCAAGGTTTCTGGTTCGATTCCCGGGACGGGCAGTGATATCGAGCTTTTATGTCTATAAAGTTTCAGTAGTTCGAGCATATGGCCGTGAAACTAGGTAGGTACATATGTATAAACATATAGCGGCGGTAGCTTAATGGATAAGGCACTGGATAGGATTGTTGCGGTTTCAAATACTACCCAGTACCTATGTATTATTTAATTAGAATCTCGAATATACTTTTGTCAATCAAATCAAAATATCTATATTCATATAAGTCACAAAGTAACATTTATAAACGTCAAAGTTACACTCACTAAACATTAACATGAATTTACATTTACCTGTTGCCACGTTCAACAAAGCAAGGGCGTAAAAACAAGGAAAAAGAAAATATGTTTTTTATTAATCATACACCTTACCGATAAATATACGTATAGTAAACATAGACAACATTTGTTTAGACTTCCATACGAACGTTCATCTCCATGTAGGTTGAAATTTCAAAGACGGTGAAAATAATTTTTATTTACTTGTTATCAAGTGCATAAATACAAAGTAGAAGAACGGGCAAGAAACTCACGGCCATTTTTTTTAATCGCCATTTCTAGAATGCTGCTTGTTTTACGAATTATATATTTGTGTCCTACAAAACAGATAGTTAAATCGAAGCATTTCTCTCTTAAACTTACAGGGCCATAAAAGTAACCACTTCTTTTAGTTGCACAGCCACTGCGCAGAGTGTTGTGGGTTACCCACACGTGTAATCCACGGAGTCTGGTGTTCTTTCTGTCCGTTGTTTGAATATTCGTTAAGTCACCCGCGATACAGGATTTATTCCTAGTGCGATAATTGGCTTTAAAAAATAACCATCAAATTTTTAAGTATTTCAATTGCTTGTAGGTACTATTAGGTATAGTAAGATGTTTGTAAGACTTATAGTTTGTACATTAAAATTGTAAGTTAAATTTTATTTAATTTACGATGGAACTGGCATGAACTGTGTTCAAAAGTTCCTAATAAATAAAAGAAAAACAATTAACTAACTATATATACAAGCCCCGACATCAACCGTCAACCAACCAGCCTGGTCGGAGGATCCTCTCTTTGTGTTGGAGGGACATCACACCCTGTTCCTCCCCAACAGTGATCACTTACTATCAGGTGTACCTACCGTTATTATTATATTAACCCATTTAATGCGGAAACAAATTTTGCTTTCACTAGCCAGAATCGGCTCATATTTAACGTAAACGCCGATCGGCGTCAGCAGCACTTGATGAAATAAAAAAACCAAAATATCTAAAAACTACTCATATCAGGCATTTCATTAGTAAATTCCAAACACATTTGTTGTTTTATTAATATAATATCTTTAAATTTGGGTAAAATATAAAACAACTATACATGACGCCGATCGGCGTCCGCCGCATTGAATGAGTTAAGTCATGATTCCCAGTCTGAGATCCATGTGAATAAATTAATTATGCAAGAATCTATCAATTACATTTCTAACAGAAAATAATTTCGGTTATAAAAATTGACTTTGATTACGTAGCATATCCCTTTAAGTTCATAGCTCTTCAAACTTCCAATAATCTCTTTGGAGTATCCATCAATTTTGAGTGCACGAGTGGCATAGTAGTTTAAGTAGTCGGCTCTCCATTACCACTGCGCTAGGTGTTGTGAATTCGATCTCCACACAGGACAAAAAGATGTATCGTTCACAAATAGTTGTTATGAGTTTGAGTGTTCTTTGTGTCCGTTGCTTCAATGTTTTTAAAAGCAAACTTCGCGAAAACTCGGAGTTCTGAACAGGGTGAGGCGGTTCTTCGCGCCTGGGCAACTGTGCCTATTGTACAAGGCACAAGTGTGCCCTTGCGTGGAGTACTGTTCTCATCTTTGGGATGGCTCCGCGCAGTATTTGCTGGACGCTCTCGACAGGTTACAGCGGCGGGCTGTCCGTATCATCGGAGATCCAGAGGTCACGAGTTCAATGGAACCTCTGTAACTCCGTAGGGACATTGCCTCATTGGCATGTTTCTACAGAATATACCACGGGGAGTGCTCTGAAGAGTTATTCCACCTTATCCCGCCCTCCCCTTTCCTATCCAGAACAACGCGTGCTGGGCTCAGATGCCATCCTTACATAGTAGAGTCAACTAGAGCGCGTACCAACAAGTTTGGGTCCTCATACCTCTGCCGAACGACCAAGGCATGGAATTCTCTGCCAAGGCACGTGTTTCCTTCTTCCTTCAATCCTGGGTCCTTTAAACGGGGCGTGAAAAAGCACCTTCTCAGGCCGTCAAAGTAGAGACCTCAACATCGCCTCGGCTGTTATGAGGACGGTGTGGAGCCTACTGCTCTTGGACCACACGACTGCGTACCATCAGGTGGAGTGTGGTCATTTTGACGGGCGAACTTAAAATTAAAAAAAAAAATACCTGCGACACACGTCACACACATTATCTCGCACACTGTGTTTCACACAAAAAGTGTAGAGAATGTCTATCCTAACTAATGTTATAAATGCGAATATGAGTTTGTTTGTTTGTTACGCTTTCACGCCTTAACTACTCGACCGATCGTAATGAAACTTCGCATATACATTGTCAGGAGAACAGAAAAGGACATAGGGTACCTTACATCCAGAAAAAAGTACTGTTAATTTAGGCAAGCGAAGCCACGAGCTAAATCTAGTTTAAAATAAAAATAAAAAAGATTTAAGAATAACAGGTTTGGAGTAATAACAATAAGCATATTTTTTACAAAATTAATTTTATTTCCAACATTACAAAGTGTGTCGAACGTATTCTAAATGATAAAGTAACGAATGATCTTTAAAAATAATATAATTAATAAACAAGGCAGGATCACAGCGGTGAGAACTGGATCATAGTCTTGATGTCCTTTACGAGAACTTCTAGGAAACTGCGCTGTGAGGCTGGTTCATTCTGAAATAGAAAATATATTAAAATATAGTCATCAAAGTATTTAAAGACTGGTTCTATACACTGAATGTCTCAGATGTTCATGGTAGATAGGTAACGTGCTCAACGTACTTGTGAAATACGAAGCATTTTTTGTAAATGATTACCAATCTAAGAGGATACTGATGAGGCACAGTGGCAGAATGTCTAAATGGCTTCTGGTATTTTACTGATACCAAGGAATTGGAAAAAGTTATATTCTGTGAAAAGATCGTTTGTGAAAGAGACATTCTGGGAAATGGACGTTTTACGATTTCTTGATATTTTGCGAAGCACAATGTGGTATTCTAGGTTAAATTGTTTTTAAAGAGACAACTCTCGCACTGGGAATGATTCCTGTGTCGCGAGGGATTTTACAAATATTCAAACAACGGACACAAAGAACACGCAGACTTGGATTATATAAATTCGATATTGTAAGGCAGCTGGGTCGGAGACATTCTGAAGTAAACTTACTTTGGCGGTATCGAGTAGCTGGTCTGTGAAGCGATCGTTGAAGACCGCGATGAGGTCCTTCTTGAGGTCGGGCAGGTCATCGCCGCTGCTGCGCCACCCGCTGGCGTCGAGGCTGGCGGTGCTGGAGTCGTGCGTGGGGAGGTGCGCGCGCAGCAGCAGGCGCGCGTGCGCCCACACGAGGTGCGCGGCGGCGCTGAGCGCGTGCGAGGCGGCGCGCAGCTCGTTGCGGCGCGTGCGCACGCGCGCCGCCACCGCGCTATAGGCGCGGCAGCGGCACTCCACCGGCGACAGCGACGCGCACTCCTCCGGCAGCAGCTTGCGCATGTCTGTCGAGTGCATCATTGTTACCACTATACCGTATCATATGACCTACTATTCTACAATAGCCCGTATATTTAAAACATGTATACGTCGGCACCAGAGCGCCAATGTACTGAATCATGATATATTTGCTTTGACCACTCATTTATTGTCACTAGACATATACCTAATAGGTAATTAATAGGTATTTGCTTGGCTTTCCACTATGTACACTATAATACTCTTCTCATAAATACCTTTAATGTGATAAGCATTAAGGGCCTCCAGATTTTTTTACTTCTTATATGGTCAACAGAATTCAATGTAAAGGTTAAAACGTGGCCACAAAGTCTTACTGACTATGAGCGTTCTACAGGGTTTAATAATATAATCAGACCACTATTCAATATCGTCTTATGTTTACGCGAATGTTATACATTGAAATTAAACACTTTATACGGATTTTGTCTTGTAATCTCCCCGTGAACATGGCTGGCTGTAAAGCAACCAAAACGTCGCGGAAAAGTATACATTTTAATAAAAATAGTTTTGATTATAAGCAGCGATAGCTCAGTGGAGGGACCAACAGACTTCAATGCAGAGGGTCTCGGGTTCGAACCCACATCGCGCACTTTCGGAAGTTATATGACTTTTTGAAATGATGTGCGTATTGATTGACAATTATCGCCTGCTCCGTGCCTCGGAGAGCACGTTAAGCTGCCATGAACATCTATGGCAGTCGTTATTGGGAAGTCAGTACCCTCTAATATCCTGACACTGGTCTAGCTTTAGGGTATCGTTAGCCTTCGGGTTGCGGACGTCAGATGGCAGTCGCTCCGTGTAAAAACTGATATCCAGTCTAATCCGGTTAGACTAGAAAGCCGACCCCAAGTGACTTGGGAATAATAAAGGCTAAGGAGAAGAAGTTTTAATTAATTTAAATGGCTTAAATTTCATTGCCGATGCAAACTCTGCTACTTTTAGTATCAACGATTATTTAATACTGTAAGTGTGTATTACTGACCGTCGAGACTGCACGTAGGCAGATTATGTAGCTGATGTAACGTGGTGGCGAGCAGCTTGTCGTGGTGCTGGTGCGCGCGCACGAGGTGCTGCAGCAGCGCCAACAGCTTGGAGCACGTGCCGCCCTCCAGTGGGACTCCCTCCACCGCGCGGCCCTCGCCGTCGCACATGATGTGACGGGCGTATGTTAACAGGTTACACACGATCTATAAATAAAAATGTAAACCGTTTTAAATAAGGACTTCCTCCTCTCTTCTATATTATGCTTATTATTTTTTTATGTACCGACTTATGAAGTGCAATAATAGATTTAGGTATTCGGACGTACCGACATTATTAACAAAAGCTGACACCGAAGTTTTCTGCATGTGGTCGGGTGGCCAGCATTTCGCAGCCACGCGTTGTACGCACCTTGTAATACAGCAAGTTGTTCTGCGTGTGGTCGGGCAGCTCGTTGGCGGGGCGGTAGAAGCGCGCGAGGAGCGCAAGCATGAGCATGCGCACGCGCAGCGCCGCAGGCGCACTGGGCTGCAGGGCCGTGCGCTCAGTAGCGGACGCTGTGCCGAACACCTCGCGGTTAGACGCTCGCCCGATCACCGAGGTGATGGCCTCAACTTCCGTCAGGAGTTCCACTGGAGAATTAGGGTGTGCGGCTCTGTAAACAATATTGTTGAGTTATTTTAATATTGACAATACATGAAAAAAAATTAATCTCAATATGTTGTACGATCTTAAAACACAGCAACAAAAATAAATGTTTTCTATTTTAGGTGCTATAACAAGAGTGTTCAAGAATTATAAAAAAAATATTATATATAATATGTTTAGTAACGTATAACCATGTTAAGTAAATTGTATCATTCATGGTATCTAACATAAAATGATTTATATCGAATTAAAGTGTTATGCAGCAAGTACGTAAAGCATCTTTGACAACAGCACATAGTGCTGGCGGGACGCAGTGTCACTAAGATACATACCTGAGCACCATGTCGATGCACTCGACGTGGCTGAGCAGCGCGTGGTGCACGTGCAGCACGCAGCTGTGGTTCTGCGAGCCCAGCGTCGTTAGTAACGCGTCGCACAGCGCCAGCGCCGGCACTAAAATCTGACGGAACCTGTAACAAGTAATATAATTTTTACAATCAAATAATCTGTTCATCCTCATTATTGCCAACGGCTTTTATAAAGGACGGAATCTAGCACCTCCATATAATAGAAAATCTCAGCTAAATAAACTTGTGTAGTATTTTTACGATGGTATTCCGCACAATACGTATATTTTATTTTCATTGTTGCTTCTGGCAGAGGAGCTAGCCTGCCCTCTTGTGGCGAGCGACAACAACCACTCATGAACATTGGCTGTATTTGACATCATAGAAGCAATTCCAAGAAACCACATCCAAGCTACCTACCGTAAACCACATAGATGGCAAACGAGCACACAATTTGCCTGATGGTAGACCGTCACCGTAGCCTTTGTAGTCCTCAACAAAGGCTAAAGAAGGAAGGAATCGACTCCACCCCCCGCCTGGCGGATGGAGTCGATTCTTTCCTACTTTTGCCCCAGAGAAGGAAGTGATCAAACAGGCTAAATACGCGTGTTACCTGTTAGCAACAGAAGGCACGAACTCAGTATCATGGTTCCTGCCGTAGCCGGTGTGTATGTCGGGGTGCGCGGCGAGCGCGGTCAGCGCGGCCACACAGCCGAGCGCGCCCTGCGCCAGCAGCGTCTCTGCGCCGAGGCGCGACCCCGCCATCTTGATCAGCAGACCCATCTTCGACTCGTACACGTACAGCACTCGGAGGGACTTCGGGTTTGGCTCCAGGGTCTGTCATATGTTAACGAAAGGTATTACACGGTTACAGAGGATACGGACCCGAGCCATTGTGAGATTTAAAACTTTTCACATTTTGTGAAACTCTTTTTAGATTTTATTGGAATGAGGTTTCCGGATCATATACATTATATTATCTCATTTACAGGACCTTTTTGTAAAAGACAAGATCCAATTTCCTGTATCACAAAAACTATACAAATATTAAATCAATGTTAATAAAGAATAATTATGTATTTGGAGGCTAGTAATGTTTATCAGGTGCGAGGAGTTATTCATGCAGTCATTGTTTAATTTCTGTACTGTTCCTAGATAAATGTGAACAATGGAATACATGTGTATTTATTATCAAACAACAAACTAATGATTAATTATGTAAACCATTAGTTCCCAAAGTGGTCCAGGTGACCCCCAGGGGTCCACAACTGTTACTTGTAAAAACTTATATTGCATAATATTCCATATTCAGTACCAGTAGTTTTTCGATTTTTCGGTAGATAATTACTAAAAAGAAACAGAAGTCAGCCCATAGAGATATGATAAAATTTTTTACTTGCATGAACTTGTTTAGCTGCAGGGGGTCCACCGGAACCTTAGCTGGTTTGAAAGTGGTCTATGAGAAAAAAGTCTGGGAACCTCTGATGTAAACTAACTTGTTTGAGTGAGACCAAATTTAGGACATGAGACACTCACCTCTTTTAACCCCTCATCATCTTGCAGCAAACTATCAATAAGGCTCCTCAAGTAACCCTGGTTAGTCAAAGTATTCATCCAATCAGTCCTCGGATTAATCTCTATCAGCGTGTCCAAGCACGCCAGGGCCACCATGCGACACACATCATGCCCCGCACCTATACAATCACCGCACACAATAGAACACAAGTTATCACCGAAATCACTTATCACATCTATCACCATAGACTTCAAAGCTGACTCTTCTTTTACACTAGAACTTCTCACTTTAGAACTGTCCAGTCTACTGACATACGTAGTATTTAGGGTATCTTCTTCCGGATCTGCGGAACTGGTCTTCAAATTCACGATATTTAAGTAATTCAGTAAGGCACCGTATAGGTTCACGCGCATCTTCTGCGTAGAGCCCGCTGAGACCAAAATCCAGCTCAGAATTTTGTGTAGGATGAACTTTAGTGTTAAGGAATTGGTTTGCATGACCTGGTTGGTAGGTCCAAAGAAGCTCATTTCGAAATCTGACGTTTTTAAATTGGTATCTCTCTTTTGGAGTATGTAGCAGTGTCTTAGGTTCACAAGAAGTAGGAGCACTGTGCCAGATGCAAGGTTCCCAAGCTGTGGTAGAACTTCTCCTGGTGGGATCTTGTTGAGTAAGTCCTGGAGTATGTTGAGTAGGAGGTTCTTTCGTGACTCGAGGCTGAGGATGTCGTGTGGCGCGACGCAGAAGAGGATCTCAGTGAGCTGTCGCCACGAGTCGTAGTAGTGCGTCAGAGTGGCCGCCAGGTTGCGCTGGCGGTTCACTTCTGTTACGTAGTCGAGGACCTGTAGGAAGAGATGGTGATCATAACTAATATTATAAATGCGATGATGGTGAGTTTGTTTGTTACACTTTTACGCCTTAACTATTCGACTGATTATCATGAAATTTCACACACACGATGTCAGTGGAATAGATAGGATACCTCTCATCCAGAAATATTACTGTTACTAACCTCACCAATAATTACAAGAGCGAAGCCGCGGGTAAAATCTAATCCATACTAATATTATAAAGAAGAAAGATTTGATTTTTTGTTTGTTTGTTTGTAAGGATATAACTCAAAAACAAATTAACCGATTTCAAAAATTCTTTCACCATTAGAAAGCTATATTATCACCGAGTAACATAGGCTATTTAATTTTTTTCATGTTCCTGCAGCCGTGTAGAATGTTCTGCAGGTTCGACGCAGAGCTGGTCTTACCTTCTGTATCTCGGTGGCGACGAGGTTCCGCTGCGGCGCGGTGGCGTGCAGCGCGGCCAGCTCGCGCGTCAGCAGCGCGTGCACGCGCGACACGCTGATGCGCTTGCCACCCAGACCTGCGAGCGACATCACGTCACTTACATATGTTGCATTAGAGCTACACTCAGACAAACTAAATGTGCATATAAAACAAGAAATATTTAGAAGAGTATATTAAAGTTAAATGGTTCCTAGCGAAGACCTTGAATTCGATCTTCACTGATATCTATTAATATAGGAATCAGTACGGTAATGCGTGCACTCACTCCCTGTAAAGCTAAGCGAAAGAGAAAAGGAAAGGACACATCAATACAGGATACTGATCTTATATCTATAGAGATAAATATGGGTTACATAGGTAACCCATGAATCAATATGTAAATATGACGATGCCTATTATTTTCCTAATATGATTTTGCAGTTCTGGTGCTCTAGGCATTAGTCTAATTGCGCAGCTTTAGCGAGCGTTATACGTCAAATTCAAACGTATGAGGCAAAGCAACACGCTGAGCGTATGTTTCGTGATCGTTGGGTAACGGCTACTGTTATGTATACATACCTGTGGGCAGGTCACAGGAGGCGATGGCCTGGCGCAGCTGCGAGGCGTGGAACAGCTCCCATCGTGGCTCGCTTGCAGGCTCCACGCTCACCGGCAACTCCTCCAGTGTGCGTCGGAGCAAGCACCACTCCCATTCCTGACAAAAAAACCATCGTTATTATAAGAGCAGCGTTACGATAGCCATAAATTACCTATATATATATATAGATGGAGCACCAAAAATAAACACGTGGCGGCCGCGGCGCCCGCCTCGCACGCGCACGCGCTCAGCGTCTACGAGCGGGGCGACAGCGTCACTACCGACGTGCCCCGTGCATAGCAATAAGTACTGACCTGCGTGGGATGGTGCGCGGTGTGCGTGAGTGCGGTGAGCAGCGCGGAGAGCGCGGCGTGCTGGCCGCGGCGCCCGCCTCCCTCGCACGCGCACGCGCGCAGCGTCTACGAGCGGGGCGACAGCGTCACTATCGACGTGCCCCGTGCATAGCAATAAGTACTGACCTGCGTGGGATGGTGCGCGGTGTGCGTGAGTGCGGTGAGCAGCGCGGAGAGCGCGGCGTGCTGGCGCGTGGCGGCCGCGGCGCCCGCCTCACACGCGCACGCGCGCAGCGTCTACGAGCGGGGCGACAGCGTCACTACCGACGTGCCCCGTGCATAGCAATAAGTACTGACCTGCGTGGGATGGTGCGCGGTGTGCGTGAGTGCGGTGAGCAGCGCGGAGAGCGCGGCGTGCTGGCGCGTGGCGGCCGCGGCGCCCGCCTCGCACGCGCACGCGCGCAGCGTCTACGAGCGGAGCGTCTACGAGCGGGGCGACAGCGTCACTACCGACGTGCCCCGTGCATAGCAATAAGTACTGACCTGCGTGGGATGGTGCGCGGTGTGCGTGAGTGCGGTGAGCAGCGCGGAGAGCGCGGCGTGCTGGCGCGTGGCGGCCGCGGCGCCCGCCTCGCACGCGCACGCGCGCAGCGTCTACGAGCGGAGCGTCTACGAGCGGGGCGACAGCGTCACTACCGACGTGCCCCGTGCATAGCAATAAGTACTGACCTGCGTGGGATGGTGCGCGGTGTGCGTGAGTGCGGTGAGCAGCGCGGAGAGCGCGGCGTGCTGGCGCGTGGCGGCCGCGGCGCCCGCCTCGCACGCGCACGCGCGCAGCGTCTACGAGCGGAGCGTCTACGAGCGGGGCGACAGCGTCACTACCGACGTGCCCCGTGCATAGCAATAAGTACTGACCTGCGTGGGATGGTGCGCGGTGTGCGTGAGTGCGGTGAGCAGCGCGGAGAGCGCGGCGTGCTGGCGCGTGCTGGCGCGTGGCGGCCGCGGCGCCCGCCTCGCACGCGCACGCGCGCAGCGTCTACGAGCGGGGCGACAGCGTCACTACCGACGTGCCCCGTGCATAGCAATAAGTACTGACCTGCGTGGGATGGTGCGCGGTGTGCGTGAGTGCGGTGAGCAGCGCGGAGAGCGCGGCGTGCTGGCGCGTGGCGGCCGCGGCGCCCGCCTCGCACGCGCACGCGCGCAGCGTCTACGAGCGGGGCGACAGCGTCACTACCGACGTGCCCCGTGCATAGCAATAAGTACTGACCTGCGTGGGATGGTGCGCGGTGTGCGTGAGTGCGGTGAGCAGCGCGGAGAGCGCGGCGTGCTGGCGCGTGGCGGCCGCGGCGCCCGCCTCGCACGCGCACGCGCGCAGCGTCTACGAGCGGAGCGTCTACGAGCGGGGCGACAGCGTCACTACCGACGTGCCCCGTGCATAGCAATAAGTACTGACCTGCGTGGGATGGTGCGCGGTGTGCGTGAGTGCGGTGAGCAGCGCGGAGAGCGCGGCGTGCTGGCGCGTGGCGGCCGCGGCGCCCGCCTCGCACGCGCACGCGCGCAGCGTCTACGAGCGGAGCGTCTACGAGCGGGGCGACAGCGTCACTACCGACGTGCCCCGTGCATAGCAATAAGTACTGACCTGCGTGGGATGGTGCGCGGTGTGCGTGAGTGCGGTGAGCAGCGCGGAGAGCGCGGCGTGCTGGCGCGTGCTGGCGCGTGGCGGCCGCGGCGCCCGCCTCGCACGCGCACGCGCGCAGCGTCTACGAGCGGGGCGACAGCGTCACTACCGACGTGCCCCGTGCATAGCAATAAGTACTGACCTGCGTGGGATGGTGCGCGGTGTGCGTGAGTGCGGTGAGCAGCGCGGAGAGCGCGGCGTGCTGGCGCGTGGCGGCCGCGGCGCCCGCCTCGCACGCGCACGCGCGCAGCGTCTACGAGCGGGGCGACAGCGTCACTACCGACGTGCCCCGTGCATAGCAATAAGTACTGACCTGCGTGGGATGGTGCGCGGTGTGCGTGAGTGCGGTGAGCAGCGCGGAGAGCGCGGCGTGCTGGCGCGTGGCGGCCGCGGCGCCCGCCTCGCACGCGCACGCGCGCAGCGTCTACGAGCGGAGCGTCTACGAGCGGGGCGACAGCGTCACTACCGACGTGCCCCGTGCATAGCAATAAGTACTGACCTGCGTGGGATGGTGCGCGGTGTGCGTGAGTGCGGTGAGCAGCGCGGAGAGCGCGGCGTGCTGGCGCGTGGCGGCCGCGGCGCCCGCCTCGCACGCGCACGCGCGCAGCACCCACGAGCGGGACGACAGCGTCACTACCGATGCGCTCTGACAACAAACACGAATGTTATTAGTTACTGACGATCTTCAACTTACTGCAGCCCGTAGAGACATTAAACCACTCTTCACTAAGAGAACACTTAAGTAATTGTTAAACAGTCCTGAAAAACAATGACAACCACGAACTAATACTTGAATGACTTACTTCTTCAAATTCTACCCTCAGTTTACCAATAAAGCAAATAATGCATGTCAATTCATTCCGAAAACACGATTAATGATCGGGTTTATATAAAATCGAAAATCGGTTCGATATAAAATTAATAGTGTACCGGTTGTGCCTTAGCGGCTGCGCGTGCGTCGGAGTGGTGGCACCCCTCCTTCGACTTCTCCTCCCCAGCGGCTGTCTATATATAAGCCGACCGCGCGTTGGTTCCTGCCTGCTTCTGCCGCCGCCGCAATTAAGTTAAGTGGTCCTTTGAGCTCTCCAGCCGGACCACGTAACGAGCCTTACCAGAAAACCACGCCCTGCTTTTTTATTGTAAAGTAACCAATTCCCGTAATAAATTGTGTAATTTGGAATTCAAAACCTTGTATTTGCGAAATATATCGTTTGTATTATCTCCGCTACATAACTACCCTGGTCAATCTCGTCCCTAATTGGCTAATCGAGTTTCAAATTTTATTTTAATCCATAAAATATCGAATTGTCGATCATACATTATGATAATGTTAGACGCTTTACCGCGTTTGCAAGTTGAACACAATCTTTGTGGTTGGCTTTTACAGATTTATTGCTAAATAAAGCATTTAAAAATAATATAATTACATATAGTAAACTTTGCATAAAATACTTATAGAAAATTTCGAACGCTATGAGTTACTTACCTTGAGGTCCACAGTAGCCTTGACGTGCCTGGAGAGGAAGTAGTCCCTGGTGCGCAAGAACCGCAGCACCGGCGCCGACGTGTTGGGCCGCGCGCACAGCCAGTACACCAGCCGGTAGCAGCTCTCTATCAAATTGTTTGCTTCCCTGTTCAAAGAATTACTTGCTCTTTTTTATATCCCCCGAGAATTTTACATGTAAAGTTTACAAATTGGTTCCTACTTGATAGGTGAAGCTTCTATACGTAATTGACCTCGAATTATATATGCCCGTAACCAAGTTTCTTTATAGAAAATGATATGCCCGTCCCCCAAAATACCTATCTGGGTACGTACCCCGAATGGCTAATTTCTACATCGAACAGTTATTTCACTAATATAATACAACAGAATAGTAAATAATCTATACAGAAGGTTAATCTTTATGAACATTTTAAATATGTCACAGAACATAACACTCAACTAACTACCTCGATTAAAGAGTGTGATAGAAAAAAGGGTTACATTATCAAAAGCTGTACAAATAAATTAACCTATTCAGTCACAGCAGACATTGTATTAGCAATAGCAGCGATAGCTCAGTGGGGAGACTAACAGACTACAATGCAGAGTCTCGGGTTCGAACCTACGTCGCGCACCTCTGACTTTCGGAAGTTATGTGACTTTTCGAAATGATGTGAGTATTGATTGACAATTATCGCCTGCTCCGTGCCTCGGAGAGCGCGTTAAGCCGTCAGTCCCGGTTACCATGAACATCTATGGTAGTCGTTATTGGAAAGTCAGTGCCCTCTAATATCCTGACACTGGTCTAGCCTTAGGGTATCGTTAGCCTTTGGGTTGCGGAGGTCAGATGGCAGTCGCTCCTAGTAAAAACTGATATCCAGTCAAATCTGGTTAAACTAGAAAGCCGACCCCAAGTGACTTGGGAATAATAAAGGCCTCTTTCTTTCTCCCTAAAAGAAGAAGTCACAGCAGACACTGGCTGCCAGAC
Organism: Catocala sponsa; assembly: GCA_963564715.1. Taxonomy (NCBI): domain Eukaryota; kingdom Metazoa; phylum Arthropoda; class Insecta; order Lepidoptera; family Erebidae; genus Catocala; species Catocala sponsa. The sequence goes on from OY751327.1 coordinate 30,524,818, forward strand.
GACAATAGCTTTTCAATTTGTCTGGCATTCCAACAATTGTCAGGTTAACGTGATAATATACCTCTGTGTGTTGTTAGACGCGATGTGCTGGTCCAGTATGTCGAGTATGGAGTGCAGGCACGTGCGCGGATACCCGCCCGCGCCCGCCTCGCTCAGGTTACTGCGACTCACCTGCAAACAACGACACACATCAGTATGCTTCATTGGAAATAATAATACCTACCTATGTCTTTTTAAAAAGACAACTCACTAGGAGTACTTCCTGTGTCGCGGGGACTTTACAAACATTCAAACAACGCGCACAAAGAACTGCCACTCGGTACAACAATAGACAGCATGCAAATTCGTATCAACCGTCCAAATAACTATCCGTATAAATACTGAATTATTATTCATGAGAAATATTTAGGTGAACAATTTGTGAAGATTTTGCACTACCTGCACGGTATCGCACGAAGTGTTGCTACTAGATCCCGGGATTCACGGGTGATAAATGATAAGATAGAGTTGAGCGGTATCATAGCAGATTTATTCCGACACGTTATGTTAATTTAGGATCCCTATCCATTAGCATAAAATGTTAAGACCTAATATAACTTAGCATAATTTTGTTTGGCATAATTATATTTTCGCATAATATAATTACGCATAACAGCTTACGCATAATTTTTTGAGCATAATTTCTCTAACCATAATAATGATTAAGCATAATATTCTAAAGCATAAAAACAAGCAAGCATGCAGCAGGCAGAGTTTCTGTCACGGCTCCGGCGCTGCGGGCCTCCGGCGGCCCCACGCTTCTACACGATTTTAAATTACACTCTAGGGGTAGGACAAACAAGACTATGTAGAGTCGGTTTTGCAGCAATTCGGTTCTGTCACTAACTTTTGTTGCACAGCATATTAAATTTTTAACCAACAATATTATTTAATTGTTACAAATTTATGCCAAAACAAATTAGTCTTTAAGATGATTATACCAACATAAAATGTATGCCTAAAAAAATTATGCCGAAGTATTATTATGCCAAAACAAATTGTGCCAAAATCGTTATGCCGAAGTATATTAGGACAAAGAACATTATGCGAAAAGAAGGGATCCCGCTAATTTACGCTAATGATCAAAGATGATTTAATGAGTGCGGTTAATGTGCCGGTCGGTTATGCACTGACTCGTGTAGGTCACTCGGTGCACTACTGCGGCCGCGTGCCACCTACACGAGCCAAAATGCTGATGTGTTCGATATGTATTGAACACTACCCATGCGAAGCCGGAGCGGGTCGCTAGTTCTCTTATAAAAATAATATATTAGTGCGACTAACGTCGTCGTTGAGTTGGTAGCCAAGCAGTAGATGCGCGAGGTTGGGCGGCGCGGAGGGCAGCACGTGCTGCAGCAGCGACACGATCCCCTCCTTAGCCTGTCGCACCGGGTTCGCCTCCGCACCCTCGCCCTCCGATTGCTCCGGCCACTCCTCTGCCTCGAGGCATTCCACGAAGCCGTATCTATGGTAAAAAGAATAATATAGATTATGATGATTATTTGGTTGCATCATGAGAAGTTTACAACACCTCAAAGTATTTTTAAATATAAATTAAAATATTCAATTGATGTAAGTTGGGCAATTTATCAAATTTTATAATAATAAGGATCCTGGGTAGAGTTTCGTGGTGCACGTCACGTGCACCAGCACGTTGCAGTACGTTGCCAGCGCCTTGTAGCACATCACCAACACCTTGCAGCAAATCACCAGCACCTTGCAGTACGTCACCAGCACTTTCAGCATGTCACCAGTACTTTGCAACATGCCACGAGCACTTTGCAGCATGTCACCAGCACTTTGACCTTGCAGAACATCATCAGTACCTTGCAAAATATCACCAGTACATTGCAACATGTCACCAGCACCTTGCAGCATGTCACCAGTACCTTACAGCACGACACCATTACCATGCAGCACGTCACTGGTACCTTGCAGCATGTCGGGATGACCTTGCACCATGTAACAAGTACCTTGCAGCAACTGTTTTTATTTATTTATTTATTTACATTCAATTACTCACTACACTCACAGTTTCCCAACACGTGCAGTGAGCCATTACATTTGATTATGTATTTGTACAGAAACATTCACAAATTTTGGTAATAGTAGCTTTTTTTGTAAAAAACAGATCAAGTACCGGATACTGAGCTATCAGGGCGTTGAGCAGTGCAATCGCTCGATTAGTCGGTGCATATTGGGCGGTGCACGTTCGTACTGGCGGTGCGGCCAGAAGACGGCGCGAGCGTAATCGCGTATACTGGTTAGGCACTGATAATGAGCACCGAGACAAACAACACGGGTTGTCGATTTTATTGTTCATCAGTAAATAATAGTGCAATACTAATGCACATTTGCGGCGTATTTCAAGCGTGTCGATGCCTACCATTCCAGATACGAAAAGAGACGGATAAAGATAAGGATAAAATCCATAAAGCTTCTTGTACAAATAACGAGCGAATTTGCGCTGAACGCGTTCTATCATTATGCTGTACTTAGCCTCGTGCGGGTCCCAGACTATTGAGTTATACTCTAAGATACTCCGCACAAAAGAAAAGTACAGCACAACGACAGCACTCCTGCTCTGAAATGGTGCGGATTGCCTCATTACAAAGCCCAATGCTTTCAAGCTTTGACTGCAGATGCTTGTGATGTGCATGTTAAAAGTTAGGCCCGAATCCACAGTCAGACCCAAGTCACGCACAAGTGTGACGCGCTCCAGCAAGACATCTGATATGCTATAAACATGATGATATGGCGAGCGAGATCTTGTCAAAGTTATGGTTTTACATTTGTTTATATTAAAGTCCAGTCTGTTTCGGACACCCCAGGCTACAACACTATCGATGTCCCGCTGAAGCATTTCACAGTCTGTTACGTTATTAATACCCAAGAACAGCTTCAAATCGTCCGCAAACATGAGACATTGCGATGCTTTAACAACACTTGGCAAGTCATTGATCATTATTAAAAATTGCGTCGGACCTAAAACGCTGCCTTGGCTCACGCCAGAGCGGGTGACATATGCGCTAGACTTGTAATTACCTAGCTGGACATACTGTGTGCGGTTCGCAAAATAGTTGGCAAATAATTTTAATAGATTAGGAGTAAATCCAAATGCAGCGAATTTTTGCAGAAGTATACCATTGTGGACACGATCAAAGGCTTTTTTGAAGTCGAAATATGTCGCATCCACCTGCCTATTCTGATCCATTTCGCTTACACAGTAGTCAACAAAGTTAATTAAATTTGTAGCTGTTGACTTACCGGCACTAAAACCATGCTGACATTCACTTAGCTGCGATGTAATCTGTCTAGTGATATGTTTGTTTAATATATGCTCAAATACCTTGCCAAGCGCTGACAACACCGCAATGGGTCTATGGTTTATAACTTCATACCTGGAGCCATCCTTGGGTACAGGTGTAACGCGTGAGACCTTCCACCTAGCTGGATAAGTAGCAGATTTCAAAGCTAAATTTAATATATGTAGAAGAGGTTGCTGGAGTACTCTAATACAGTCCTTGATAATAAAAGCAGGTATGCCGTCAGGTCCTACAGATGATTTAGTCTTTAACTGTTTGACGGCTAATAACAAATCAGACTCATCGATAAAATCTATTGCAATTCTCGACGAGCAGAGATTTCGTCCTCCGTCAGAGTCCTGTGTGATTTCTGGGTCAGATGTTAGTTCATCAACTAAAAATACCGATTGGAAATAGGTTGCAAAAGCATTTGCAGCATCCTGACCGCAGACTACGCTTCCATTATACTCGAATTGATCGCAGGTGTGCCGCGAACAACGTTGTGCTTTTACAAATGTCCAAAAAGCTTTCGGATCCCTCTTTATACCCGTCTCAGTTCGCTCGATAAAGTTGGCATATGCCTCCTTTATTAACTCTTTAACTCGTTGCCTATAAAACACAAACAATTCCCTATTGAAAACTAAATGTAATTCTCTATGTACGAAGTACAGTTCATTGACTCGCCGTACGCGCTGTCAGCACATAAGCATGACCTACATTACTTACTTTATATTATTTTAATTAAGTTCAGTTCACGTACAATCACCATTCGCGTCGTGTGCTCTCACTACCATTTTTTACCATTTTACCAATTTTAATAAATTACATTTAGAATTAAATTTAGTGTATTACATTCTTTTAATTTGTTGGATTTACACCCGACAAATTTGGTCCTTCGAGCCTTCGTTACGGTGGGACCTGCCGCGTGTTGAACGTTGCATTCTACGTGTCAGTGACTATCGTTTCGCGAAATTAACCAGCATTGTGACCAAACATCGAGTAATCCTGCTACACCATTTGCCGCGGATTACTCAGTTACCACAGGTTACAAGTACACACCAGCATCCAAGTAAGATCTTTCCTTTTTTATCTTAATATCATTACTCAATAATTACCAAAATGAGTAACATTGCGGAATTGTTTGCGGTTCAGAGAGAGATTATGGAAAATATGAATAAGCTTTATATAAATTTCAAAAAAGAAGGTAAAGAGCGTAAGACTCCGGAGAGCGTTCGTCGTCGTTTACATACGTTAGAAGGTTTCTGGAACGACTTTTCACGCAACCATGAAAAGTTATTAGCTATGTGTGACGAAACTGAAGATGATCCGTATCTGGAAGATGATGCCTTCGGTAAGACAAAGAAATTTTATAACGATGTGAAAGCTTACTGTTCAAAAAACTTAGAGGAAAGATCGATGCGACCACAGTCTCCGTCTCCATTAGCGAGAGAGGAAGATGGTCAAAAACCAAGTACGTCAGAGCAAGTCGCACCACAACAAGAAACCATGCATAAGACTGTAAAAACATTGCCTCGATTTGTTTTCCATGATGTCGATGGGCCGAGTAAAATCGACGAAATGATGCGAAGACAACAAAGTAATTTTAAAGCGTTTATTCGAACCATTTCCCATATCAATCTAAATATTTTGTCAGAAAAATGGGAATTCCAAGATGTTTTAAAGACCATTGAATCACGCTGGGCTGTAATTGATTCCTTACACTGGGAAATTGACAGTAATTTGGAAGCTGAAAACAAAAACTATGAGGAACTTTTTAACAACTATGAAAAGGAGTATTATGACATTAAAAGATCTATTAACAATAAAATATGGGATGCTTGTCACAGAGAAAGGTCTACACCACAAATGGATATCCCAACATTTAGTGGAAATTACCAACAGTGGTCATCCTTCAAAGATTTATTCCTAGAGTCCATTCATAAGAATAAATCTATGTCACAAGCACAAAAGATGCAATTCTTAAAAAGCAAAGTGCGAGGTGAGGCAGAGAAGCTTATCCAGCATCTTCACATTAGTTCCGACAATTACCAAACATGTTGGGACATACTTAATCAAAGATACAACAATAAAAAGTTGATTTTTAATTCGCACATGCATAGGCTTATGTCTTTACCAACAATGCAGCATCAAACAGCAGCCAGCATTAAAAAGATTCATGATATAACCAATGAATGTCTTAATGCTATACAAAACCTTGGAGTTGATATTACGACTTGGGATCCGATAATTGTATATCTCGTATCGCAGAAGCTAGATGCTGAGACGCACAGCGATTATATCAATTCACTACCAGAACCAAGAGATCTACCATATTTACGCGATTTCCTGTCTTACATGGAAGGGAAATTCATTGCATTAGAGACTGCTCGGCGCAAAAATGAATCGAACAAACACTTACAACCATCCATCTACCAATCACAACAGTATAACCAACCTCAAACTAGCATTTATCAGCATAAGAAACCGAAAGATAAATTCTTTATGCAACACGTTTCAGACCAGACTAGGTGTGTTGAGAATAAACCATTTATCAATCATAGTACAACAAAAACATTTCAGAATCAAGCAAAACCGAGTTGCTTAATATGTTCAGAAAATCATGCGTTATTCAAATGTAAGAGATTCCGAGAAATCAATAATAATCAGGAAAAATTAAAATTAATTTCGCAATTAAATCTGTGTCAAAACTGTTTGACTAATCACAATGACAAAGAATGCACTTCGCAAAAAACGTGTCGTTATTGTGATGAAAAGCATAACACGCTGTTGCATAATGCCTATGCGACAAATAATTCTCCCAACCAGATTATGCCTAACCAATCCAAATTAGTGTCACACGTGTCGAACAATGACCAGTCAATGACCGACATTTTATTGGCAACTGCTCAAGTGAAGGTTTTAGCAGCTGACGGAACCCATAAAACATTAAGAGCCCTAATTGATCAAGGGTCTCAAACGTCTATTATCTCGGAAAATGCTGCACAACTACTTGGAATATCTCGACAAAGATGCAAAGGCGTGATCTTTGGTATAGGAGCAAAAGAAAATAGTTGCAAAGGGCTTATTACAATAACTATATCTTCATTATATAACGATTTTACCATTAATGTAGATGCATTCATAATGAAAAATCTAATTAAAAAGTTACCGAACCAATCATTTGCAAAACCATCCTGGTCTTATCTCAAAAACATACAACTCGCAGACCCCGAGTTTAACCAAAGTCGTCCCGTAGATCTGTTGCTAGGTGCTGAAGTATACTCTGAAATTATGTTACATGGTATTGTTAGAGAAGATCAATCACAACCTATTGCCCAACAGACACAATTAGGATGGATATTATGTGGCAATGTGAAATCTTACTATTGCAACGTAATTTTGAACAACTGTGACGATATTAAGAAATTCTGGGAAATAGAAGATTTGAAAGACGGATCAGACAATTTTTCAAATGAAGACCTATATTGCCTTCAGCAGTACCAATCGGAAACCAAACGACAACCAGATGGCCGCTACATTGTCCGATTACCTTTGAAACCAGACATAAAGGAAAAGCTAGGTCAATCCAAATCAAAGGCCCTGGCCCAATTCCGCCAACTAGAAAATAAATTTAGAAAAAACAACAAAATAGCAGCTGATTACAGGCAATTCATGAACGATTATTTAACCCTAAGACACATGAAATTGAGCCTTAACAACCAGCCCACAGGGTATTTTTTACCACATCACTGTGTTTTACGCGAGGAATCGACGACAAGTGCAATCCGAGTCGTATTCAACGGGTCAGCAAAAACGTCGACTGGCTATAGTGTGAACGACCTTATGTACAATGGACCTAATTTACAGCAGGATTTGTTATCGATAATAATCAAATGGAGACAGTATAAAATAGGTTATGCTGCTGATGCCGAAAAAATGTATCGTCAGATTCTCGTACATGAAAACGACCAATGTTACCAACAAATTATATGGCGGGAATTTCAAAACCAACCACTGCAGGAATACCAATTAACGACCGTTACCTATGGAACCAAGGCTGCACCATTCTTGGCACTGATGACCATGAAACAGTTAGCAAAGGATGAAGCCCATAGATATCCTGCAGCTGCCAAAGTATTAGAGAATAACTTGTATATGGACGATATATTGCACGGTCAGCATTCATTAGAATCAGCTAAAAAACTACAGGCAGAATTAATTAAACTATTTAAGGCCGGAGGTTTTAATCTGCGGAAATGGAAATCGAATGAACCGGAGTTAATGGAAAGTCATAGTAATAATTCCAGCCAGTCATTTGAATTTAAACAACAGGAATCCACCAAAACTCTTGGATTGAAATGGATTCCGTTAAGTGATTACTTTACATTTGATTCAAAAATATCACCATCACCAATTTCACAAATAACTAAACGTCAACTTCTCTCTGAAATATCAAAAGTGTTCGATCCCCTAGGATGGCTTGCTCCGATGACTACTAAACTGAAACTGTTATTTCAGTCAATATGGCAGTTCGATCTAAACTGGGATGATAAATTACCACAACATATTAATGAACAATGGAATCAGTGTAAGCTGGATTTACAACACATAAACAATATTCAAATACCAAGATGGTTAAAGTGCAAGGAAGGAGATAACATAGAATTACACGGGTTTTGTGACGCGTCAACCAAAGCGTACGCCTGCGTAATCTATTGTAAAACGCAACCAAATGATGAAAACCCAGCTTCAGTGGTGATAGTAGCTGCCAAGTCACGTCTGGTACCCGAAAAAAAAGCCGTAAGCTTACCAAGACTAGAGTTATGTGCTGCTCAATTAATGACTAAGCTAATGAAAACGATTCAGTCCTCTCTTCCAGAATACAATATTAAGACTTTTGGTTGGTCGGATTCAACAGCGGTCTTAGGATGGATTAATGGTGACCCTTGTCGTTGGAAACCATTTGTAGCCAACCGAGTTAAACTGATAACACCAATTATACCATCGGAATTCTGGAACTACGTGAAATCAGAAGAAAATCCTGCTGATTGTGCTAGCCGTGGAATAACTGCCGTACAACTTATCAACAAGTCAACCTGGTGGAATGGGCCCGCCTGGTTGGGGAATCAAACATACCAATTAAGCACCACACACATCAAAAAACCATACTCTACTCAGGAAGAATGCAAATTACAATATCATACCAATGTAACCACTAAACCATATGAGAATAACTTAATCGAAAAATTGCTAACTAAGCACAGTTGTTACACACGATTGTGTCGAGTCGTCGCGTGGGTTTTACGCGCGTTAGCACGTGATCAAAACAAACCGTCATACCTAACTATAGGCGAGTTCAAGAAGGCCAATAATATATTAGTAAGGCATGTTCAACAAAATGAATTTTATGAAGAAATAACTATTCTCCAAAATCATGGAAAATTAAATACAAAAAGCAGTCTATTACCATTGAATCCTTATATAGATTGTGAAGGTGTCTTACGAGTAGGCGGGCGATTGAAACATGCACATATTTCTGAAGAGATGAAACATCCAATAATATTACCACACCAAAATCATCTTACGGATATTATTATAGACCATGCTCATAAAATGACGTTCCACGGAGGTCCTAGATTAACGCTAGCTTGGTTGAGAAGAAAATATTGGATTATAGGAGGCAATAATGCCGTCAAAAAGCGCTTACGCCAGTGTGTGAAATGCCGACGGAGCAAATTTGAAAGCCACAACCAATTAATGGGTGATTTACCAGCCGCACGTTCCAACCAGACACGCCCTTTTTACCACACGGGTGTAGATTTTACCGGCTATGTTGAAGTAAAGAGTAGTAAGGGTCGCGGAATTAAATGCACGAAAGGATATGTTGCTGTTTTTGTGTGTTTTGCAACAAAGGCAGTGCATCTCGAGCTCGTGTCTGACCTTACATCATCAGCGTTCATAGCGGCACTGCAAAGGATGTCGGCACGGCGTGGAGCACCACGCCATATATATAGCGATAATGGAACCAATTTCGTGGGAGCTAACAATACCATACAACAGGAATATTTTAATTTAACCACAACTTTAGACGTCAATGCGTACCAATATCTGGCAGACATGGAAATAGAATGGCATTTTAATGCCCCTTCTTGGCCTAGCGCAGGAGGTATCTGGGAGGCAGCTGTCAAGAGTCTAAAATACCATCTACGAAGAGTGCTCGGTGAGCAAAAATTAACGTATGAAGAATTTATGACTCTATTGACGCAATTGGAGGGCTGCCTGAATACACGACCGTTGTGTGCGATTTCTGAAGATCCAGATGATTTAAATTTCTTAACACCATCTCATTTTCTTTCTAGTGGACCACTATTAACTATACTAGAAACTGAAAACGACGAACGCACCAGGTGGCATCTGACTCAAAAAAATTTACCATGACATTTGGAAAAGATGGCGATCTGAGTATTTATCACAATTAACCACACGGTCAAAATGGCGTCATGCTCAATGTAACATCAAAATTAATGATATAGTCATCATTCAAGACATTCATGTAGCGCCAGGGCAATGGGCACTCGGAAGAATCATAGATGTACATCCCGGTAGCGACGGTCTTGTTAGAGTAGTCACATTAAAAACCAGTAGAGGTGTATTGCAGAGACCAATAAATAAACTCTCAGTTCTACCAGTTTACCAAGATACCAACCCAACTGAGATACCATTTAAACCCAAAAAACCAAAACCTAAACGGCCGAGTTTAAAGAATTCAAAGGTATGCAATTTTGTTACCCTGGTGCTCATGTTTATGATGCTTCTAATATCACCATCGCAGTGTATTTACCAAACGTCGACTCTTAAGGATAACCAAACCATCTATTTTGACAAAGTCAGCAACATGCGATTGATTAGAGACGACTGGAAACTTGTTATATTTTATGATATGAAGGTTTATTGGGACATCACTTTATTAATAAAGAAATATGTAGACCACTTAGAGAACTTGTGTGCTAAAATAAAAACTACTTCACACTGCGAGCTAGTTTTACTACATCTACACCACGGTATAACAGAGTTAGAACATTACAATAATATATTAAATAACCATGGACAGTTACCAGACAACTACCATCGTCAGCGTCGTGGACTCGTGAATGCTGTAGGGTCAATAGCGCATAGTTTATTTGGAGTTTTAGACGAAGACTTTGCAGAGCAGTATCAAAAGGATTTTGCTATGCTCAAGACTAACCAGAGATATTTCAATCAATTATTAAAAAATCAAACCTCAATCATTGAATCCGAATATAACGTACTACAAAGAATGGAGAAAACCATCGAAAGACAACATAAAACGTTTAACCAGCATCTAAATAAATTAGATATGTTAACCAATAGTATGCAACACCAAATGCAAGATAATACATATGTCAATGAGTTTGCCTTATCCTCAATCACAGCTAACGGCATATTGATGAATATAAAAGATATCCAACAAATGTTATTAGATACCATTACTGATATTTTTTATGGTAAATTTAATATACACATATTACAGCCTGAACAACTAGCCAAAGAACTTCGCATCATCTCGGACCAGATTTCTAAAGAATTATCGTTACCCATCGACAATATTCAAACAGACTTGTCCAAAATTTACCACTTGTTAACCGTGAAAACTAGAGTTACAGAGAAATATATCATATTTGAAATAAAGATACCATTGGTTGGCCGAGATAGCTTTGAAATCTATCACTTAATACCAATTCCTATACCAGTTGGTGATGCAATGTTTAAAGTGATCCCAGAAACCGACTTTTTAGCCGTTAATATCCGAAGGGATCTACAAGTACCACTGTCAGAATTACAGTTACAACAATGCAATCCATTTGATATAGACATGGTTCTTTGTGCCCATCAAACACCGAATTCTGTTACCCATATAAATCGTAACTACTGTGCTAAACAAATCAATTCACCATATTGTAAGACAGAAAACACAGAGTGCAAAAACAGCTGGGTACAATTAAAGAATGTAAACAATTACTTGTATTCATGTTGCGGTCAATGCCTCATACAAATGATATGCGAGCATCAAATTACCACCGAGCAATTACATAATGTTGGTATAATCGCTTTGGAAAGTGGATGCGTCATCAAAGATGAAGGGATCACCTTAATGTCACACAGACAACAGTCTACCAACAATATACGGTTGAAACCTGATATATTGCGCATCGAAATACCACCGATTAATCACATCGTAAATTTTAACATACAAAGATTAACCATTTCCGAAACCAACACGTCGGCAACGCAAGATCAAAAGGAATTGGATGAGATCGGTAACCGTCTAGACCAAATGAAGAAATCAGAAATACCATATGATGCGTCGTATAACTACCATGATATCCACCATTACGTTCTCATTTATATATTAGCGAGTGCTGGTGTTTTGGCCGTTTTACTGTACGCCGCGCGGAGAATCCGCGCACAGCGCCAACGGCAGGCTGCTGAACAGCAGCCGGCCGCTTGTTCATCCAACCGAACCATCACAAACATCTCTAGTGAACATCAACCCAATAGTGTAGAACGTGATAGTGTTCAGTGTCACAGTGAAGTTATCCCGGGTAATAGTGATCGTGTGTACGCTAAAATAAATAAATTAAAACTACCAAACTCATTTAACTTTAGTGTAGTGGAATAGGGACTCTAATGATCTAAATAGTTATGTTTAAAAATGTTACCATCACCTTGTTACTCGCACCTAATTATTATTGTTTCACCTTGTATCATTACCATTAATGCACCCATGTTCATTGCGCATTTTCTCCCTCGGGAATATGTACGAAGTACAGTTCATTGACTCGCCGTACGCGCTGTCAGCACATAAGCATGACCTACATTACTTACTTTATATTATTTTAATTAAGTTCAGTTCACGTACAATCACCATTCGCGTCGTGTGCTCTCACTACCATTTTTTACCATTTTACCAATTTTAATAAATTACATTTAGAATTAAATTTAGTGTATTACATTCTTTTAATTTGTTGGATTTACACCCGACACTCTAAATTTCTTCAGATGATAGTACTTCAGTTTTATATTTTTTATTAAATCTGATGTATACCACGTAGGGTATATATATTTGTAATTATTTACAGTTTTAAAAGGAACATTATAATTAATGCTATTCGTTATCTGTGAATAGAAGGCATCCAACGCTTCATTAACATCAGTAGAACCCATTACTTCCGACCAAGATAATGTGGCAATAGATTCATACAGCGAATAGATGTCCGCTTTTTTAAAGTTCCACTGCGGCGAAGATGAGTCATGTTGTTGTGACAGCGCGGGCAGCGAGCGAGCGCGCTCAGCGGCCGGCCGCGGCACGCGCAGCCGGACCCCGAGCGGCGGGTGATGCGCGTCAACAGGCACTAGCGGCTCGATGTCGTCCGTCACACTTACATGCTCATCGCCCAGATTACTCAGTACCAGATCCAACATATTGCCTAATATATTAAAAATAACATTGTGTTGCTTTAGTTTACAAAACGCGAGAAAATATGCGAAATGTAAACTAACATTTTGACTACACGAGTTCAATGTTGTGTTCTGTTGTGTTATGTTCTACGGTTACCTGATCTCGTTAAGCGCGTGCTTGTGCGTGATGGAGGCGAGCAGGTGGCGTGCGGCGGCGGGCGTGTGCAACGCGCGCGCCAGCAGCGCCACGGCGCGCGCGGCGGCGGGCGGCAGGCGAGACACGTGCGCCAGCACCTTGCAGCACGTCACCAGCCGGCAGCTGTTGTCGGGGCCCTCGGGTGCTGAACATAACAGAACACGCTCTATTAAAGCTCCACCACTAAGAAACACGGCACTGACTACCGAACCTCCAGCTGCGCATGATGTCGAGGAGCTCATAGAATATTTTAGCACGAAGCTTGAAGATTCATTGTCACAACTTCTTAGGGACAAAAGGCAGGATTTTGCTGTAGAAAGCGCGATACTCAAAGCAAAACTAAGGAACTAACAGAAAGCGTCAAGTTTATGACTGGAATTTCACTAGAAAACTAAAAAGATTGGAGATCTGGAAGCTGTTAATAAATCTTCAAGGCTAAACTTAACCGATATAAATAACTACATCAAATATTTTAAACTCGGCATGGATATTTATGAAGCAATGGAAAACAGTACAGAAGTACATGCTGTCTACACCGAATTCTCGAAGGCGTTTGAAGTGGTTGATCACAGTGTTCTTATACAAAAATTGGCTCACGCAGGGATTTGTGACTCGTTACTAGATGGTATGTATCCTACCTCTCGAATAGATTACAGCTCGTGAAAATCAGATTCTACAAATCTATAGCTAGAATGGTCCCGTCTGGAGTACCGCAAGGCTCACACCTAGGATCCCTCTTCTTTTTAGTCTTCTTTTTACCTATGTTCTGCCATAAAATCCAGTTACCAAATATATGCGAGCGAGCTTAAATTATACAGAACTATCTCTAATCATAATGATATAAAATCACTCAAAACTGACAAAAACGTAATTAACCATTGGTGCTCTTTAAATAGATAGATACTTCTAAATGCTATCATATTACGCTTACGTATTCAGATACAGAGAATTTGCTAGTAGTTGTAAAATAATTTATTTTTGTTTAAGCAATTTTTATTTATAATTGTTATTGTTTATAAATATTTTAATTGTAGTTATACTTGACTACCTATATATGTTTGCAGTACATGTATAAATGTTAAATGTTTTTTGTAGACCCTTACTTTATTAACAATAGAATAACAATATAATATTAGAAACAGCCCGAAACACAGGTCTCTGACCTAGTTCAGGTAATAAAATGTAAAAACAAACTTTATAAATAAGACTTTTTGTGTCCAATTTTTAAATTGTAAAATGTTTTCCTTTAGATTAAATATAGTTTTAATGTGAATTTAATACAATAAGTAGCCTGTAATGTGTTTTGTAAAGACTTTTATTTATTGGATAAAAAATTATTATTATTATTATATTAAATTCACATAAAAACGGGATCCTATGCCTGCCACTTATAACATTGCCGATGTATATTACGTATGTATTTACAAAAATAAAGTATATATGTATGTTTATCCATTGTCTAGTACCCATAGTACAAGTTCTGCTTAGTTTGGGCCAGATGGTGTTGTGTGTATGTGATAGAATATTATTATATTAATGAAGTCTCAAACATAAGTTGTGGTTGATACTAAATTGGTCTTTCGCGAACATATAGACAGTATCAACAGCAGGCAGGCCTACATGGATATATTTTATATACGTATCCAGAAACAAAGCAGTTATATGTAAGGCACACAGTAGGTATGGGATATCATTACTGGAAATACAAATGAATACACGCATCATAATTTGAATATTGGAATATTATTACTTTCAGCGCGATAACTACTTTCGTATAAAGTAACGTGTAAGGTATTTGATTCAATTACAGTTGATCGTCGACATTTTATTTTATTTTATAGAGACAACTTTTGCACTAAGAATATATCCTGTGTCGCAGTGGGCTTAACTTATATTCAAACATCGGACATAAAGAACACCTAGACTTGGAACAACTGGTTTTGGATAACACAATTATTTGCAAAGTGTTTTTTTTTTATTGATTAGCGGGTAATCGAGCAGACGGATCGCCTGATGGAAAGCGATTACCGCCACCCATGAACACCTGCAACACCAGAGGAGTTACAAGTGTGTTGCCGGCCTTTTAAAAAGGAGTACGCTCTTTTGTTGAAGTGTTGAAGGTCGTATTAGTCCGGAAATACCGCAGGCAACAGCTCATTCCGGTTTTGTGTGCGAGGCAGAAAATTCCTGGAGTTGTCCACAACACTCGGCGCAGGGGCAATGTTGAGGCAACTCCTTTTGAACCACGACGCCATCTATGTAGCCAAATATTACATTATATAGCTTGCATACCTAAGATGAGTTTGGAGAGTCCAACGATGAGCACGGCGCGGTTCCCCTCGGCGGCGGCGGAGAGCAGCGGACGCTCGAGCG
The DNA here is from genome assembly GCA_963564715.1 of Catocala sponsa. NCBI lineage: Eukaryota > Metazoa > Arthropoda > Insecta > Lepidoptera > Erebidae > Catocala > Catocala sponsa. Next base: position 30,540,211 of record OY751327.1, read on the forward strand.
CCAGCGCGCGCTCCAGGATCTGCAGCACGCTCACCAGGCTCTGCTCCACGTACGTCTGGGGGGAAGCAAGTACATCATGATACCTTGTTAGGCGTTTCTTAAATAATACAAAATGTTATAACAATCATAATGCTACTTTGTGCATTAGCTTTCTAATTAATTGTTACCGAGTCCTATATAAAAGTTGTATTAAAATAGTAATTTCTGAATTAGGGTTAGCGCCGACGGACGGAGTGGCGGCGAAGAGTCTAATTCAGTAACAATTTAAATTCAACCTAAATGCTTCAGAATACGACTGTATTTGGTACAACGAAATAAAATGACGGCGAGCGACTCAAAGCGCGGTCATTTTATTTCGTTGTACCAAATACAGTCGTATTCTGAAGCACTTTAGGTTGAATTGAAATTGTATTATTAGTATAGATGTACAGACATAACCTGATTTATAATACTGTTAATAAATATTAGAATGTCGGCTCTTGACCCGGTAGCCTTCGACGAATGCAAGCTTGAAACGTGGGTGTGCTTGTAGAAAATACAAGTACCTGGATGATGTAGATAGCGCTACACGTATATTTGCTATCTCTAATTTACATTCATTTCATTTTAATCAGTATCTTATCTTATCTTATCTTGTGTGTGGGGGGCCAGTCTGTACTGACCGGCGACACTTCGACCCAGTGGGATCTTTTGTGTCAACCCCAAGATTCATCCCTTAGCTATCTCCTTATGAATGTACTGCATTAGCTGCAGTGTACAATTCAGAGGGAGAAGCCTGAAGTCTTCAGGGTTTGGATATGCCAACCCCATCAGAGCCATCCTAAGTCCAGCCAACGCGTCGCATTCACACCGTAGGTGCGATATGGACTCGTCCTGTTCACCACAGGCTCTGCAGATTGAATCGTGTGTCAATCTCAATCTGCACAGGAAGTCTTTGGTGCCAAAATGGCCAGTTAATCAGTATACTATAGTAAGAAATAAATAGTCACCTTTCCAAGTGGTGGATGTCTGTCGAGCAAGTCATGCGCCTCGTCGAGTGACGTCAGCAACAGCCGCAGCAGCTCAGACTTGGTGTGTATCTGCAGCAGCAAGCGGAAGCCGGGCGGCGGGTTGGTGTCCGACTCGCGGCCCGGCGGCGGGAAGTCTGATGGACACGGCTCGTACTGATCCAGCCACCGCGCAAATAGGCGGAAGCAGAGGGACAGCACCTACAAACGAGATTAGATTTAGAGCGGCCACACATTTTACAAAGCTATAATTATCAATAATAATTGTAAGGAGATTTTACTTATGGCCTTATTCATAAAAAATATCTTACTAAACTATTAACACGGTAGGTAGATAAAATACTAAGTATGGCCAATAAACACATTGTAAAAAAACTTTGTTTATTAATTTTCTGTAAATCTTTATTATATACAGCATCATTATTAGACAAGCTTACATTCTCATGCATTATCATTAACAACACTTTTTAGAAGTTTTATGAATATAGCAGATAAATTTTTATATACAAGCATTTATAGAGAAGAGGTTTGAGCTACAGAAATGTGAAGACGAAATAAACGGCTTACACCTGCCATACATATGTCATAAGGTTGGCAACATGATCAACTATATTAACTTTGGTTGTATAGTAGGAAGAATTGCGTCTAAATTGCATAGGACAGTAAAAGATGGAAGGAGGCTGATAGTAGTAATAATATAAGTATAATAAGTTTGAGTTTTATTTTGTCATGTATGTGACCATATTAATGAAAATGTGAATAAAACCTTATATGTGAAACGTATAAGGTTTTATTCACACTTTCATCGAATTAGTCCTATAATTTGGTTTATATTCATACCTGCCACTTCTCGTAGGGTTTGGCGTAGGGTCTGTGCGGTGCGGGCAGCGCGAGGCGGTTGAGTACGTGTTCCACGTACGGGTCAAGGCCCGGCGCCCGCGCACCCGCGCCCAACGCGCGTGGTAAAGGTGCCGCCGCGCAAAGCGAGTCTAACAGACTCAGGAACGCGCGCGACAGCGGATATTCTTCGATGCGACATTCCACCTGAACATTCGAAAACATTTTTGTGTAGTGAGTCAGTTTTCATAATTAGAATTCTTTCTCTCCAATCCCTAGTGGCTAAATCCTGTATTATAAAAAAAGCATTCCCTAATAAATAATAATAATAATAATATTCTACCACATACACACGACACCACCTAGCCCAAACTAAGCAGAGCTTGTACTATTGGTACTAGACAATGGATAAACATACATATATACTTTTTTTTTTTGTAAATACATACATATTATACATAGAAATACCCAGACCAAGACAAACATCCATGTTCATGTACACAAATGTTTGACTTGTGCGGGAATCGAACCCGCGACCTCAGGCGTGTGGCAGTCGGTTATACTAACCACTATGCTGACGATATCTATTTCAATCGCCGTTCTAAACTGAAATGGCGTAAGGTCCTTCTTGTTCCTCATTCCTTAAAGGTAGGCAACATAATTATTATTTTTTGGCATTCTACTAAGGAAACTGATTCATGACGACAAACAATTATTATTTATTCTATCGACTCTATATATGCATTCTATTCTATCGACGCACATAGCGGCAATGATTATATAAGACAGATTTTGTATACCTAATAGATTGTTTTTATTTATTTTTATATATAAAAAAATCTCCCGCATTAGGAATTAATTCCTGTGTCGCGGGGGACTTCACAAACATTCAAACGACATACACAAATAGCAACCAGACTCGGAACAACAATTTGCGGATCACACAATTTTTTGTCCTGTGTGGGATCGAACCCACAACACTCGGCGCGTCAGCAGTGGCGAGGCAACCACTTAAGCCCCTAAGCCATCCGTGCAGTCAAGGGTATAATTACATGTTTGTCATTTCACAGGCTTTGATTCAATTTTCTTTATATTCCGTGTCGCATTATTGTCCCTTTACATAAATTTAAAAGTAAACTTAAGTCATGGCTTCTAGAAAATAGTTTTTATAATATTAAAGAATTTATTAGCTATAAAAGAAAAAATATATAGATGTTATTGATATCTAAGGTTTTGTAATGTGTAGAAATAAGTATCATAAATAATGGGATTAAATATAATGATCAGCAAAAATACTAATTGGTCAGCAAATATTGCACAGCATAACGAGCATCTATACGCCTCAAATCACTGCATTCCGTCTCGGAAGTGTTAGGTTATGTTAGGTTCGTTTTTTAAACCCCACCCAAAAATAGGAGCCCCGCTTCGCGGGGCTCCGTCGACATAGTTTGATCTCTTTAAAAATTGCTGGCCATGAGTTGCTGATCAATTAGCTTTTTTTGCTGCGCAATTAGTATTTTTTTGGTGTGCAGTTAAATACTACACATAAATAATTATGTAATTTAGTAAAAGTATTAAATAAATTTTAAATTTTCGCATGTCTACTGAGGGCGAGATGTGTTTGAACGTTTAATACTTGTAACACCTTTTTTGTACACCATGTCTCAAGCGAATAAAGATTTCTATTTCTATTTGCTCTTACGGTTAAGTATATTCTTGGCATAAAATAAACTCTATACTTTGTGATTCGGTGGAGGTTCTTCGCCCTCCGTGCAGTGCAGTGCGTGTTATGCGTCGTCGGTGGTTAACACTGGTTAGATGTTTACCTCGTGTAGTTCAGCGTTAAGCGCGCGCTTGTCTCCGGCGTGCGAGACGAGCTGCGCGGCCTCGAGCGCGGCCCACACGCGCGGCGCCGTGGCGGCCGTGGCGCCCAGCGCCGCCAGCGCGCAGCACAGCTCAGCCTTTAACGCCAGCGGGATGTGGCAGCAGATCAGACCTGTACAATACATTTTATCATATATTTAAAGTTAAACGCACTATTTTTTATTCTACAATCCTTACTAATATTATAAATGCGAAAATGAGTTTGTTTGTTTGTTACTCAACCGATCAACATGAAATTTTGCATACACGTTGTCAGGGGTACAGAATAGGACATAGGGTATCATCCAGAAAAAAACGCTGTTGCAAACCTAACCTGACCTACATTTACGCGAGCGAAGCCGTGGGTGAAAACTAGTAATAATATAAAAATGTCACGGTGTTTGTAGTCGCACTCCTCCGAAACGGCTCGATCAATTTTTATGATATTTTTTATGTATAATTGGTAGGTATGAGAATACGTCGTACAGTACATTTCATACCGCAAGATGAATAGGGTGACATTAAATTAGGGAAAATAGCGATAGTTCAGTGGTGAGACCAACAGACTGCAATGCAGAGGGTCTCGGGTTCGAACCCACGTCGCGCACCTCTGACTTTCGGAAGTTATATGACTTTTCGAAATTATGTGCGTATTGATTGACAATTATCGCCTGCTCCGTGCCTCGGAGAGCACGTTAGGCCGTCGGTCCCGGCTGCCATGAACATCTATGGCAGTCGTTATTGGGAAGTCAGTGCCCTCTAATATCCTGACACTGGTCTAACCTTAGGGTATCGTTAGCCTTCAAGTTGCGGAGGTCAGGTGGCAGCCGCTCCGTGTTAAAACTGATATCCAGTCAAATCGGGTTAGACTAGAAAGCCGACCCCAAGTGACTTGGGAATAATAAAGGCTAGGGAGAAGAAGAAGAGGTGAGTAGGGTGACCCTATCCAGATTTTTTATGGCAGAACAACGTTTGCCTGGTCAGCTAGTTCTATAATAATTATTTATTTATTAATTACTGTACGGTTTCGTTACCGTACATACTTATTCTGTCGACGCAGCAATACTAAAATGGATTCATAATAACATTAGAGTACATTTATAACTATAAAACTATACACTTGCCGTGAGAAAGATCACACTTATTAATTAACTTGTAAACATTAACTTTTAACAATATAACTTTTAAACTTGTGGTTCTTTCTGAGTACTCCAACAACTTACATATATCTTCGAGTATAGGAAAACTAACTGGCTCCTACAATTACAGTGGTAAGATATGCATATATGGGCAATGAGTTTCATGAAACTCATTGCCCATCTGCCATCCAGTTCGCTTTTACTTTTATAATCCGTACCGGGTAGAAGTGTATTTGCGGCACGTATTATAAATGTCAAAGCAAAACGTTTCGGAAGCTTACACATAAAGAGTTAATAAAGTGTACCTACTCACCAAACATGACGTTAACTGCATCCCATTGCAAGTTGTCGCAGATGGCGGCAGTAGCCTGTGGGTCTTCCCGGGCGACGGCGGCGATGAGTCTCAGCGCTGCGATCATAGCTTCTACCTCCTCCTGCCTCACCAGCAGTTTCCCCGGCCTGGCTGCCGGCGTCACTATAGCTGACGCTCCTAGGGAGGAGGCGTGAACGTGCTCCGAGAAAGGAGCGCCGCCTGTGCGAAGGTTGCTGTGAAATAAAATCCACCAGTAACTAATTTTGTACATACATTCGGTTATGAACTTTGTTGTTTTTGTTAGCATATCGCACCATCAGTAACACAAGGGCATAACTAAATTTTTTTGTAATTTCACAGGAAAGCCATTGGAAAGCATTTTTTTTATATTCCGTGTCCTATTATTTTACTCATAATTTGGCTCATTGAGGTAACGAGGTGTACCAAAGTCTACAGTATAGGGTGACTAAAATGAAACTGTGTCAACTTACGGTTTTGGTTTATTGTCAGTCACATACACATAATACACACGTATACCAAGGTTAGAAGGTGAAAGAGTTTTTGTGTAGGCACACAAGCATGAACATTAATTTTCTATTCTATTCTATCACATACACACAACACCATCTAGCTCAAACTAAGCAGAGCTTGTATTAATATGGATACTAGACAATGGATAAACATACATATTATATACTTTTTTTTTTTGTAAATACATACATATTATACATAGAAACACCCAGACCAAGACAAACATCCATGTTTATGCACACAAATGTTTGACTTGTGCGGGAATCGAACCCGCGACCTCAGGCGTGGCAGTCGGTTACACTAACCATTAGACCATCGAGGCCGTCTATGCATTGCATGAAGATACGCAAGACGGAAGAAAGATAAAAACTCAAAGCTCACAGTTCATGTCGTAAAACGGATGCGATAATACGATAATCATATAACAACAATTAATAATATATATACAGATCTATCCAAATACGTGTCTATTACTGAAAAATATCACTAAAACTGACAGCTCTTACCTCTGACATATCGAGCCTAGAACATTCTACTTTTTGATTTTTGAATGCGCGTGCTCACTGTTCTTGCGATCAGCCAGCATGATAATTATGTTTGTTTCGTAGACGGAAAAAACTATAGACAAATTGATAGCATCTGTTTCATTCACACAAGAGTAAGAAGGAGTTATGAATTTGACGTGTATAGAAACGAGACAGCGTGAGAATATTTTCTGTCTCGCGTTGCGTGCCGGTTTTTTCAAGGTCAGCACAGTACTGTGCTAAACAAATTTGACAGTTGAGAGTCGCTTGCTTACGTTTTAGCGTTAATTTTCGTTTAATTTCAATAAAAGTGCACAATTATTGTGAAAATTAGATAAGGAAACACTCAGTGAACTGGTTATTCATATATATTAAAGACAATATGGTTCGTTGTAGTGTATTAGGATGTAAAAGTGATAGTGAAACGAAAACACCAAAATTGTCCTTCCACTCGTAAGTATAAGCCAATTTTAGCTTATTAATGTTTTAATTGACTGTGTCTGACACACATAGATTCACGTCAAGTACAAAATAATCGATTTAGTAGCCATAATATGAAATCTAATCATTCATAACCTCAAATTTCAGTGTTGCCGCATTCTAGTTGTTTATTCTCCCACAATTGTTGTGGGAGTTATATTTGATTATGATGTCTAGTATTGCGTGAGCCATCAATTTCAAATCACATTTAGATAATGTTATGAATTAATTATAATTACACACAGCGATTAATTAAACTAAAATATCTATTACTTTGCAGTTTTCCATATGATGACAAAGTTTTAATTTTTTTAAATAAAATGTTATATGTTTTAAAATAATAATAAACAAAGTTTTTACATAGTTTGTGTATTACTTATTGACCGTAATCCTACAAACTAACATAGTAAAATAAGTAGGGAGTAACGTACATGGGTGGCAACACTTCTTTATGAATCGTTCTATCTCATGTGGCCACGCGCACTATTCGTCTATAGTTTTCTCCGTCTACGGTTTGTTTAGACCTGCGTGTTTAGTAATATTGTGTATCACGAAAAACTCTAAGTCTATGGTATATATCAGGGGTCTAATAACAAAGGCGGCAAAGTCCCCTAAAATGTGAAACGTCGATTTTAATTTTATTGGTTGTGGCAACATCTTTTTTACCAGAACATGTTGAGAGATTCGAACAAATCCGGCCTAATCCAATAGATTTCTACGCATAAACGAAACGTTTTATAACAAAATCGGGAAAGTCCCCGGCCGACATAACAAAATTAGTAATGTCCATTTCAACCAATCAGAGATGAGCTGTTTCCATGGCCGCTTAACCCTGACAATTAAGTATTTAAATTATATTCTAACAAATATGGCAAAGTCCGTAACCATTAATAACAAAACCGGTAAAGTCCTTGCTTTACTAACAAATGTGGTAAAGTCCATAACATTATTTAAGTTTCTTGATTAATTGGCGTGTTTTAGGATGAAATTAGAGCTTAAATTAAACGGTATTACAATTTAACTTCTATAAATACATTACAGCAGTAAATATGTGATATCCTTGAAACGTTATTCGTTTATTGTAAGTGACTTAAAATTTCATCAACTGGACTTTACTGCCTTTGTTATTAGACCCCTGATATATTGTCGGCCTCGATGGCGTAGTGGTTGGTGTAACCGACTGCCATGCCTGAGGTCGCGGGTTCGATTCCCGCACAAGTCAAACATTTGTGTGCATGGACATGGATGTTTGTCTTGGTCTGGGTGTTTCTATGTATAAATATGTATGTATTTACAAAAAAAAAGTATATATGTATGTTTATCCATTGTTTAGTACCCATAGTACAAGCTCTGCTTAGTTTGGGCTAGATGGTGTTGTGTGTATGTGGTAGAATATTATTATTATTATTATATAACATATAAACATGTGTAATTGTAAATGATAAAAATATACTTTACACCGTAGGTAGCCTACAATGTTAAGTAATTGTTCTTGGCATAAACTAAGTTTTATACTTTTGTGATTTGGTGCAAAGAACATGACTTCACAGGAATCAAATATTTTGTATGGTCCGCACACTCTGGGTAATAAGATATAGATTTATAGATCAGTAAAACTCGGTAATAAATTGAACTTACTATATTGATAGATAAAATGATGATATCAATGGTATTGATATGCATTTATGCCCGGGCTACACGAGGCTAGTTTTTGAAGCTAGGATAGCAAGATAGTGTCAGTAAGCTAGTAAGCTAGTACTCCTGGCTTCGTGTAGACAAAACTAGCTTAATTTTTAAACTAGTAAGCTAGTTTACAAGCCAGGATAGTTTTTAATTGGGTGGAGTTCTATTTTTAAGGCTAGTAGCACCCCCCACCACCGATTCTACTGTCCTGGCTTGTGTACTAGCTTCATGTGGCCGGCGAAGCTAGTTTTCAGTTGGCTAGTAAGCAGGAACCACGCGTTTCGTTTGTTTTTCTAACTGCGACGTGTTTATGAGATTTTAAGATGCCCAAACTAAGTACGGAGATTAATTTAAAATTTGTACAACTGTATCGTGACCATGAATGTCTGTGGAACGTCACCCTTACAAGTTATAAAGACAAGTTTAAACGTGATTCAGCACTACAAAAAATGTGTGGCGAATTAAAGACATTAGGTGTTGATATGACTAGCAAAGACGTAAAAAGTAAATAAGTAAATCTCTTCTTAAAATCCACGGTCTTGTCCACACCCGTTTTAGTAATTCATCTTCTAGTTCGTCTAGTGCGAATTGGCACAGTTTTCGAAGAAACTGATTCAGTCGAATAGTGTTTTTTTTCGCATGCAGTTCATTTTAAACGTGTGGTTACCTCAGTCACTGCAATAATAGTAGCTTAAAATAATCTAGCCTCATGTAAACAGAACTAGCATGTTCTGAGCCAGGTCAGCAAGCCAGGGCAGTTTAATAGAGAACTAGCTTGCTATCCTAGCTTCAAAAACTAGCCTCGTGTAACCCGCCATTACAGATTATCGAAAGCGGAACGTAACTACGTATAACGTGGCTCGTAGACATTTTTTGCATTATTTGGTTTTTAATTACGAAAAACATAAACATAAGTCGGCCTCGATGGCGTAGTGTTTAGCGTAGCCGACTGCCACGCCTGAGGTCGCCGGTCCGATTCCCGCACAAGACAAACATTTGTGTGCATGAACTTGGATGTTTGTCTTGGTCTGGGTGTTTCTATGTATAAAATGTAAGAATTTACAAAAAAAAGTATATATGTATGTTTATCCATTGCCTAGTACCCATAGTACAAGCTCTGCTTAGTTTGGGCTAGATGGTGTTGTGTGTGTGGTAGAATATTATTATTATTACATGTATGTCCTTGTTTTACCGATGGTGCGATATGTTGTTGCCGATAGGTCGAGTAGCCGGTATATACCTGTGATATCTAGCGAGCGCTGTGAGCAGGTGATGTGCAGAGAGCGCGTCTCGTCTCGCGAGCAGCGCCCACGTGTGTCTGGGCACGGCGAGGCTCGCGAGCGCGCGCAGGTACTGGCCCAGCAGCGCGCCGCACACCACCTCACCCGACAGACGCACGAACTTGTACAACGTGGCCGCGCGCCCGCCCGTCCTGACACACACAACACACACTGTACAATACAACAAATAATAAAAGAAGAAAAAAAACCTTGTACAATCATAACTCATATTATACATGTGAATGTGAGTTCGTTTGTTACGCTTTCACGCATTAACTACGCGACCGATCATCATAAAATTTTGCATACACGTTATCGAGGGTACAGAATGGCTGAATAGGACATAGTACTCTATGTCCTATTCAGCCATTCTGTAATAGTAAAAAGGTACTCCTTTTATCCAGAAAAACAAGTACCGTTTGCTCAGATACAGTCGCCTGTAATATTGCATGGATACCTTAAGGTCCAAAATGCTGTGAATACTCGAATTAGAATGAATACGAATGAACTAGACTGCGTTGTTTTATAAATTACGGCTAGTCTTATACTCAGCTTTTCATTCATGTAAGAAATGTGTTTTTTTAATAAACTTTTGTGAATAGAGATTCAATAATTGTTTTAAGTAAATTTAGCAACATTGAGTTACTAAGAAATCTACTTATTTTATTTTATGGTAGTGCAACGCCATCTATTACGATATAACTATACTACTTAACAGTTCTTGTATCCATTTCCGTTAGATAGCCTCAATTACCGGTTTATACCATTTTAGTTTTGACGTAGGTATGCATTTTTGCAATTCACTGTACATACTACAGTACGTACCTCTGCGTGTGCGGGTGCGGGTGTGCCTGGCACGCCTGCCAGTAGTCGTGGCGCAGGCCGAGCGGGTCGGGCGCGTACAGGCGCTCCACGCAGCGCAGCAGCGCGTCCAGGCGCGCGCGCGGCGCGGCGGCGGCGGCGGGCGGCACCAGCCCCTCCGCTAAGTACATCTGTACGGCACGCGCAGCTTCGTCCGCCCTGTAAACGCAATATCACTATTATGCTGGGCCCTCAAAATAAGGCTACGGGCACGAAGTCGGGCACGGGCGCGGAGCATACATTTATATGAGATTGGCCTGACGCGGGGAGCGGCATAAGAGCGGTGTGCACCAGTCTAGCGGTGCCCGCGCGTCTGCATTGATGTATGTAGTATTGTACTTTTTAATTTTTGCTTCTAACGACCGACGTTTTTGTCAAAAAGATGTTGTCGTCGCTGTTTAGATATTTTGTTCCCGAACAAAGAAACTAACTATTTCTTTTACTGTTACGTATTCCTCATAACACAACACTACGCCCGCTCTAGCGCCGCGCGATCTGCCCGCTGGCTTCGAGACCGGGTCTGCGTTGCCGCGCGGCCTTCGCCACCGCCCTGCAATCGTTGACTTCGAGACCGAGGCCTTATACGCCCTATAATCTAATTTAGACCATACATCTACGCTCGATGTTTATGCGGCAACTGTAAGGTGACCGCGCAAGCGATACTTATCGCGATAAAATCTTATGATACAGCTGAGCGAAGTGACTACTGCTTAGCGCGAAATACCAAAGTCATTGCGAAGGTTTGGCTATATACACATAGCGATAACGCGAATATTCATCTTACCGCGATGAGTGTAGCCCTAATATAACATTACTGCAAGTCATTGCTATGATGGTCCCAGAGCCAGCATACGAGAGCATTGAAAATAATTGAATGTATGTTCGCATCGTCTTCGGTCATCTGGGGAGGTGGTTGGAGTCAGAGACAGAGTGAGATAGTGACAAAGTTTTAATGAAACTGACACAGGATTATATTTTCGACTAGCTGTTCATCCCCCTGGCATATAGCAAAAAAGTATTATTTTTGCCGCGGATCACAATTCTTTTTCTAAAATTAAAGTAGTCTACTACTACTGTCAAAATCGGTCCAGCCGTTTCAAAGATTAGCCACTTCTAACACTTTATACTACGTGTACTGACAGTGTCACAGATGCAGACTTACTTGACTCTCATCTCCATGAGCTTGGAGTGCATGAGCACGATGAAATCCGTGATGAGTGTATGCACGCGCCGTTGGTAGTACTCTTCTTTGGCTACGAATTCCGTTGATAAGATCGCCTCGTCCAAATACTCGAACACCTATTGATTTGCAATAAATAATAATATTAGGTATATAATATATAGGTGACAGGATAGCTCAGTGGGGAGACCAACAGACTGCACGTCGCGCACCTCTGACTTTCGGAAGTTATATGACTTTTCGAAGTTATGTGCGTATTGATTGACAATTATCGCCTGCTCCGTGCCTCGGAGAGCACGTTAGGCCGTCGGTCCCGGCTGCCATGAACATCTATGGCAATCGTTATTGGGAAGTCAGTGCCCTCTAATATCCTGACACTGGTCTAGCCTTAGGGTATCGTTAGCCTTCGGGTTGCGGAGGTCAGATGGCAGTCGCTCTGTGTAAAAACTGATATCCAGTCAAATCTGGTTAGACTAGAAAGCCGACCCAAGTGACTTGGGAATAATAAAGGCTAGGGAGAAGATATAGGTGACAGGTGTATTGGTATGAAAAAAATGGTGGCGTAGGTAGTCTGGGTATTCTGTGTCCGCTGTTTGAATGTTTGTAAAGTCCCCCACAACACAGGAATTATTCCTAGTGTCGAAATAAACAACTTTTTTTTTTAATATGGAAGTATATGTATCATAGATGTGAAGAATTACATAAATATTATCGTAGCAAATGGAAATCCGTAGTCTCTGCCTATCCCCCTGGGAAACAGGCGTGAATCTATGTATGTATGTATGTACTATCGACTTGAGCGACCGTTGACCATTTCAGAAAAATTTTCGCTTGCACATGTTGACCAGTTGAGTTTGTATCGCCTTAGAATCAGTAAACAAATGTAAAGTGTAAAAAAACTCAAACAAAGAAAGGGGCGTGTCACGGGTACGGGTACCAAGTGTTGGCCTGCTATGCGATTTTAACAGGAGTGGTCATCCGTCACTGGAGTCGATAGTACAGAAATATTACTCAAAGTTAAGGTGGTGGTAGTAAAGTTGAGGTGGTATATTGTCATCATATCTCTTTAGAAGTGCCAATATAAAGACTGGCCATGAGTTTCTTGCCCGTTCTTCTCATGAGCCCTACACCCTTGCTTTGCTGAATGTGGCAGTAAATGTAAATTCACAGAAAAGAATTGTGTAACTTTGACATTCATAAGTGTTACCTTGTAACCTAACTTGAATAAATTTATTTTTAATTTGATTTGATTTATCGGATTTTAGCAAATATTACAACACAAGATGTACGATGTTTCTGATTTTTGTATATTTCTTGTTTGTTATTTTAGTGTATATTCTTTTTAAAATGCGTATTTAAGCCTGCAGGGTCTATGTGAATACTGTGCTCACTACTTTAGAGGGCATACAATGCAGGGATTTTAGTTTATAGCTTTTATTAAGCTTTTTTAAGTACCTATGGTTTTAGTTTGACAGCCATATACAGTTGTCCCAGAAGTTGATATCAAGCCGGAATCAGGTTTAAGCTCTCGATTTTTTTCGATTAATCGAGATCACATAACAAAAATATAGTAGTAACAGGAGTAAAAAGACCGTCACATGTACTAGATTTATCTTTTTTAAAATACCTATAATTTTTAAAATACGTTACTTAGATTTTGTTTTTTTAAATACCTATATTTTTAAAATACGTTACTTAGATTTACTTTTTATTTTTCTTATATCTATTATAACTTAGCCTGTTACCTGGTTCCGGCTTGACGACGACTTCTGAAACAACCTGTATAAAAAAAATACTAAAAAAGTAGTAAATAATCAGTGGCACTGTACCTTGCCGTCGATGGCGGCATCGACCAGCACCTCATCCTGGTCGAGCAGCTCGCACTTGAGGTGGTCCCGCAGCAGCGAGTGCGGCGCGCGCTTCAGCGCCGCCAGCGCCAGCCCCAGCGACAGCTGGCACAGCGCGCGCGCACCGCCGCCCGCGCCGCCACTCCCAGACACACCGGACAGCTCATCCAGCAACACGGAGATCAGCTCCGGCTCTTGGATGAGTGGTAGCTTCTTTGCCAACTCCTCGCCGTCTTCTCGCCTGAATTTATTGACATTAAAGAAACGTAAGGTACATCGGAGTATCGACTTCTCATACTTAACCTATCGCATGTTTATATTTTCATAATACCTTATGATATATCCTTTACCACAAACAAATCCATTCGTAACCGATAAACAATCAGTTTTAAGCGTTAAGGTTAATAAAATAAGGTTTAAAGTAGCGCGCACTTGGTGGCTCGTATCCGAGCCGGTAACAACTACACGGTACAAATGTAGCGCTCGTGTACGAGCCTCTGTCAAAGGACACGGTACTATAATGCTAGGTAGCTCTTACTCGCAATAAAGTATTGAAAAGGTAATAAATACATATTGTAACTCATGGAGAAATGGTTGCAGCACCTTACAGTCATGATTTGTAAACAAAATTTTATTTTAATCTTGGCCATTAAAAAGAGTGGCCATGAGTTTCTTGCCCGTTCTTCTCATGAGCCCTATACCCTTGCTTTGCTGAACGTGGCAGTAAATGTAAATTCACAGTAACTTTGACATTCATAAGTGTTACCTTGTAAACTAACTTGACTAAATTTATTTTTGATTTTGATTTTGATTGCCCGATGTTTCGACCGACTTGCATCGATCGTGGTCAGAGGTTGACACATCCGACCTGTTACCAAGCATGAAGTAAGTGTACAAATCGCGAGAGTCTAAAAACGTTTATCGACTACTGGTATTTATTTTCTCTGTTAGTTGTTGGCCAGGTATGGTCTTGACAACTTTACACGGATTATGGGTGTGCGCAGAAGGCCACCCACCGGTATATCGACTACTCGAATATGGTGCACACTGATAAATGTCATTCACAGAAAGGTGACGGCATCGTCCTAACCGAATAATCAATCAACAATCGAAACACATTGGAATAATTCAAATTATATTAAAAATTATAACAGACATATATCTCAGATAGAAATAATTGAAATGAATTCTGGCATTATTTTACTAAAAATATTTAAAACACAAGTTAACAAATATTCAGAAGTTACCTGTGTAATACTGATAGATCAAGCGCATACAGCAGCGCCATTTGCAACGCCAGCGAGATCTCGTCCAGTGCGCCCGTAGGACCTTGAGACGGTGACGTTGTTTGCTGCAACACAAATATCACATCACTAGATGTTCCCGCGGTTTCACCCGCGTTTATCGTTAGTGCGCCGCCCCCGTGGGTCGTAGCGTGATGTTATATAGCCTATAGCCTTCCTCGATAAATAGGCTATCCAACACTAAAAGAATTTTTCAAATCGAACCAGTAGTTACTGAGATTAGCGGGTTCAAACAAACTCTTCAGCTTTATAATGATAATAAGATAATTACGTATTCCGTTATAACTATAAAAAAGATCACCGATTATATATCCTGCGTCAAAGTTATGCGGAATATGGGTGTCAGATTACTTCACATAGAAATCTCGCTTTAGCATTTCCAGGAGATTACTAAAAGCAACACTGGCTAAAAGTTTTTAAATTAAATATTTTCCCTTTGAACAGTACACATTATGCAATTAAAATTGTACGTACCTCAGCTATAACCCGCAATAATATGTCTCTGCTCAGTCCTCTTTGTGCGGATGCAGCAAATACAACGCCAGCCAACAATTTTCTGTCAACATAATACAAAAGATTTAATTAACTGATTTATCATGAAAATATTGTTAAAATTAAAAATCAGTTCACAGACGATTTTAAAATCAAACTTTTTAAACAACAAAATGTTGTTGTTAGTTTAAGTAAAGGCAGGTAGGCAATAACTTTACAAGTTAATAAGAATAGTCTATTGTCCTTCTCACGATAGCGGCTACACCAGCTGTGACAGTGGTGAATACCTGGTGTCTCGATGGTGGTGACGAGCCTGGCGTGGTGCCTGCTGGGCGGCAGCGCACGGTTGGCCTGCAGCAGCTCCAGTTCGGCCTTTAGCGAGAAGCGGCGCAGAGCGTCCAGCACGCTCGCCAGCAGCCCGTCCGACACCAGCTATGACAGTGGTGCATACCTGGTGGTCTCGATGGTGGTGACGAGCCTGGCGTGGTGCCTGCTGGGCGGCAGCGCGCGGTTGGCCTGCAGCAGCTCCAGTTCGGCCTTTAGCGAGAAGCGGCGCAGAGCGTCCAGCACGCTCGCCAGCAGCCCGTCCGACACCAGCTATGACAGTGGTGCATACCTGGTGGTCTCGATGGTGGTGACGAGCCTGGCGTGGTGCCTGCTGGGCGGCAGCGCGCGGTTGGCCTGCAGCAGCTCCAGTTCGGCCTTTAGCGAGAAGCGGCGCAGAGCGTCCAGCACGCTCGCCAGCAGCCCGTCCGACACCAGCTATGACAGTGGTGCATACCTGGTGGTCTCGATGGTGGTGACGAGCCTGGCGTGGTGCCTGCTGGGCGGCAGCGCGCGGTTGGCCTGCAGCAGCTCCAGTTCGGCCTTTAGCGAGAAGCGGCGCAGAGCGTCCAGCACGCTCGCCAGCAGCCCGTCCGACACCAGCTATGACAGTGGTGCATACCTGGTGGTCTCGATGGTGGTGACGAGCCTGGCGTGGTGTCTGCTGGGCGGCAGCGCGCGGTTGGCCTGCAGCAGCTCCAGCTCGGCCTCCAGCGAGAAGCGGCGCAGAGCATCCAGCACGCTCGCCAGCAGCCCGTCCGACACCAGCTGCTCCACGTAGCGCGTCACGTATGAGATTATCTCCTCACGCGCGTTTATTGACCTGCATAACATAAATTGACTCCCTTAGTCTGGATGTATTAACGTCTGTATGCATAGCCCTAGCCCTCGTACCGCTGGAGCAATCGAGCCGTTATATTTTAACAGCTTGTTAATATGTCACACTGCTGGGCAAAAGCCTCATCATTGGACTTTCTATTGGTGGATACCCCCAGTCTTTTTCAGATCATCCCACTATCTTCGTTTAGGTTTGCCCTATCTTGTGGTACCCAATTGGTGACGATTGATGCCCATCTCTCTGAGTGCATATGGCAGACGTGTTCGGCCCAGTCCCACTTGAGCCTAGATGATTTCGCACCTACATCAGCTACGCGTGTTTTGGACCGCATGGTAGTGTTTTGGACGTGATCAGTGCTTTCCACTCAGAGAATGCTACGTATATCCATAGCCCTCTGGCAGGTCTACAATTTGGACTTCTGATTCTCAGTAAGGGACTATGTTTGGGCACCGTAGGCATGGACAGGCAGTGGGATTGGAAAGTTACATTTCAAAAACTCTTTCTTCGACCAGAAGCTCTTCCAGGCGTTATTGGTTCATCTGTTAATTTCGTTATCCTGTCTGCTACTGATAGATACTAAGTGGCTCAAGTAAATATACTCATCTAGATAGTATAACAATTACTATCGGAGAAATAGAATGATTCATCAATTATCCCACGTCGTCATGTTGACTTATTAGTTGTTACTGATATAACTTATTTGAATAACAATCAAATGCATAAATAAATAACTAATCATAAGAGCCCAGGTACATAATACAGTTTTGTTGAGATTAATCATAGCGAAGACTTACATATTTATTAAGTACATTGTTTGTGATTCCAACTTTAAACCAAAACACTTGGAGCATAAGTTTATTTTACAATTAATTCTTTTCACTGTGCACACACTAAAAGTTACATAGCCTATATAAGTATTTATAGGATTCTCACCAACAAACTCCATCAGTTGCCATAACTAGTTCTTTAAGAGCTTGCACTAAAGCTCTCCGGCCATCATAGTAAAGGAGTACAGCCACTAAACCTCGCGGAAGTCCAGGGTGTCGAGGCGACTGTCGTTGTGCTGTGTGAAGAAGCTCCAGGGCTAGGTATTCGCTCACGCTGTACATATCTATAGATCAAAAAAATATTATTAGTCTTTTATACTATTAAAGTGGCAAACAAGAATACGGCCCACCTGATGGTAAGTGGTTACCGTAGCCTATGGACGTCTGCAACACCAGAGAACTTGCGTGTTGCCGACCTAGTAAAAACTTTGTATTATTAGTTTTCTCATATTTTAGAAGCAGCTTGCAGTCCATGCAGAAATAGGATATTACCTAAATATAAACAAAATGAGGCCATATCAAGTATATTTATTTTATTTGGGACACACAATAGAATATAGCCGGCCTCGATGGCGTAGTGGTTAGTGTAACCGACTGCCACGCCTGCGGTCGCGGGTTCGATTCCCGCACAAGTCAAACATTTGTGTGCATGAACATGGATGTTTGTCTTGGTCTGGGTGTTTCTATGTATAATATGTATGTATTTACAAAAAAAAGTATATATGTATGTTTATCCATTGTCTAGTACCCATAGTACAAGCTCTGCTTAGTTTGGGCTAGATGGTGTTGTGTGTATGTGGTAGAATATTATTATAGTTTATTAGCCTTTATTAGCCTGGTGACCTGTAACACAGGTTTTCCTACTATAGACACCAGTCTCTCCTCAAAGGATTGAGAATTTATTACATCTATAGTGGGTTATCCATGTTTATACTGCAACACCAAGAAGTCAAGATAAAGATGGACTATAAGGATATATTTTGTTATTTAACGAGATGGGTGTAAAATCTCAGGATTCAACCTCTTAAATGCCTTAAATGTACATCATGTGACCTTGTGATTCCTATATATATCTCGGAGGTCTTTTGACCCATAGGGCCCATATTTAAACTCGACCGAGGTATGACCGTAAGGTGTCTGTACACCAAGTTACAAGTCAATCCGGTGGTTGGTTCCGGATTTATGCCTGTCACTAATAGCCAGACACACAGACACAGAAGAAGACCTTGAGGTTAATAAGTACAGTAACAGACAACAGATTAAGCATTACACAACACTGAATTGAACATTAAATAGTTTCTAACCTCAAGTCCAATTAAATCTATACACATCATTCACATGATATTTAAAACTTTAGTGAGCAAAGGTAAACAATGGTAAAATAAGTATAAAAAAGAAATACCTAATTAGGCTGCATTATTTGGAAAACTCTTTAAAAGGGTGTTTGTAAACACTAATAGGAATGACACTCTGTAATAAGAGAGTAAGAAAAAAGTAAACATACCTGATATGATAAGCGCTTCATCAACAAGTTCTTTGGACAACAGGGTTCTACCCACACTCGGTAGGGTGACTCCCTCAGTGACACCTCGCCTGATCTCATCACGGCTTGTTGGGTTCTTTGCCTGTAACACAAATATTGTTTGTTCATCCTCTTGGCATTGCTCTCACATTATGTTTGTATATCAATGTAATAACAGTCAGTCTAGGTGTCTATGTCAGTAGTTTAAAAACTCACAAAATAGCTAGGTCCCATAAAAGAGGGTGACTAATTACCAATGATCGAATAATCGGGTGCTTATATGCGTAAACCTTTTCCCACGAAAGAATAATATGGACATTCCTTTCTGAATAAATAAGTAATCCCGGGTTCCCAGGATTGAACAATTTTGTAAAAACAACTAAATATAACAAACTTAATGAAATTATATCAGTGGTTATTTTGATTTAGTATCTTTATTTTATACAAAACAAATGGAATATCAATAAAATATGATAATGTGCACAATGTGGTCATGTAGTGGAAATCGATTTATCTATCTATCTAACAGAAGACTAAAAAATATTAATTATAATATAATTATACTCCAGGATTCTGAAAGGCATATCCTTATTATTCTTTCTTGGGAATAAAAGGGAAGTTTAGGTATATTAGCACCCGATTATGCAATCACTGCTAATTACATTTACAAGTACCATGCTACTGGTCATTTCTTTTAGAAAAAGCTAAATGTATTTGCCAAAGCATGGGAAATGAACTTGCGATTTCCCCATTGGTGCAAAGCATACAAGTAAACTTATGCCGTGGGACACACAATGTAATTGGCATCTTAATTCCTCTTTCTACTGCCAAGGTAGCAGCATATTGTCCAGATAATGATAAGAGGTTAGCCTGTCTATCATTGTATCTAATATCTCACTTTTAACATCTTCAAAGAAATGTAATATCTCTTTCTGTTTGAAAGATATATTATATAAATGACTTCAATGAATATCATATTCCTTCTCTTTTCTTTCTTCATGTAAGCTGCACACAAACTTTGCCAGTCCAAAAAGTGCATTTTTGTAGAAATAATAACTTTTTATATTTGAACATTTCATACAGATGTTAGTGTCCAGGCATAGCTTTTATTATTATGTGGAGATATAATTAAGATGACAGATGAAAATAAATATTGAATGAAATTAATAAATTTTAGTTGCCAGTTGGAACTTACAGGATTTTTAAATAATGATAGGAATGTCTGCTTGTGCCTTCTGAGTACTGACTCAAATGTGTGAACTGCATATGGTGCACCACCACCTTCATGTGCAAGGTATCCTTCCACCACAGAGACCAACTCCTTGTATGGGGTCCACAAGTCATCTGTAGTTGTGCCTGAAAACGAGAGATAGCAATGTTAAATTGTAATTTTATCCAGTTATGATATATTAAAGTGGAAACAACGTTTAATAGAACAATAAAACATGTGTTTGGTCTAAACCTAGTGAAAAAGTTCAATAGGTCTTAATTATCTGTATAACGGAAAAATGTATCAACAAGTCTTAAGATTACAACTGTTTTTATAACCTCAAACAGACAGACCGATCATATAGCAATTAATCTACACATTATTTATTGTATGGCATACTCATTTATGAAGGGCTTTAAGACATTTTACGTTATAGTTAGACACTGAAATTGCATTATTAAATACACTTGTAAAATACCGCTAAATCTAAACAGGTTATAATAAATAAGTTATTCTTACCTTCGTTGATATCCATATTGTGGTTGTTTAATTCCCCAGCATGTAGACTTCTCTATAGCTCGTGACAATCATTAATTCACTGCTTTATTACGTAAAATATAAAATAACATTTAAATAAATATTTTTATATTTTGAAATCTCGATTTCGTTTGACAGTTCAACAGACAGGCAAGTCAACGAGACGCGGGCGCGAAGTACCTATACGTTCAGAAATAGTGGACTCGCATTCGAACTACAGAATGCAAAATCGGTACAACTCATAAATAAACTAAGATATAGATGGTAAATTAATCAATTAACAGCTCTAGCTTAATTCAGTAGGTGGTAGTTGTTCTTAGGTAGTGGAGAAATTTGTCTGGTTAATTCTGCTAACGAGCGAGAATCTAGCCTGCTACAATATTTAATATTTTTTATATGAAACTTCTTTATCGTCGTGACATAATATCTATAACGTTTAATTCCAAACTAGTTACTATACTCTTTGTGTTTAATTAATTATCGATGCAGTCCTACACTGCAAGATTAATCAACAACAAACAACCTCATTCCACAGACTACAACAGACCGTAGTCGACAGTCTTATCATGACTATGACACAATTTATTTTCTGACAAGATCAACGGGATTTTAAATATCGAAATAGGTCGTAAGATTATATTATGGTAATTCGTACGCTATTGAAAATAATATTTTTAATAAAACTACAGGGAATTTCCTTGTATATATAGAAATGCTGAAAAATCGGTACCTTCGATACCAACGTTCGGAAATAAATTCCCTAATATAACCTCGCACATATTCATATTATATTACTAGCTTCTGCCCGCGACTTCATCCGCATGGAATAGTTACTTTGGGCTAACGCTAACTAATGCGCGCGCAGTAAGTACTTGATCATTATATTGCTGCGATGTTATTTTAAAACTGCGATATCTCCTAAGATATTCATTGAAATCGAATGTTGTAAAGGACAATTTCGTTTTAAATTAAATACTTGTGATGAATAACGTATTTATTTGGATAAGGATAAATATAATGTTTATAAAAACCCTTCGCAAATAATGTAATATTTTAAAGCAAATTTGGTTAGCATAAAAAAGGTTATAGTGAGCCAACCTTAAAAGATAGATATATGCTGTCCCAGACTTTTTTTTAGAACTTTTAAAGGGGAACAATTCTGCTATACAAGATTTTTGCGAAATTTTAACTGTTTACGCAGCGCACGCAGCGGAAGCTCTCAAAAGGAAAAAAGCCCTCCGATTTTGAAACATTCTTCATTGGTACCCCGCTCCAATTGATCTTAGCGTGATGATATATAGCCTATAGCCTTCCTCGATAAATGGGCTATCTAACACTGAAAGAATTTTTCAAATCGGACCAGTAGTTCCTGAGATTAGCGCGTTCAAGTAAACAAACAAACTCTTCAGTTTTATAATATTAGTATAGATACATTATACTGCATTATATTTACAGAATTAACAATGTCTAATAATACATATTAATTTCATGAATTAACCCTTTTTATCAGAGACACCATATTATTATATCTATATGTTCTACGAAGATATTGTTAAAATAAGGACTTGACTAGATACAAACATACCTATGTAATTAATACTTATTGAGCAGGATATACCTATCTAAAAAATATATAAGTAAGTATATAATAAAGAGGTTTGTTCATGAGGGTGAAGTGAAACTAGACATTACGTATTTCTTTTGTGACATAGACTTTACACGCTTCTTTGTGTTATACACAAAGAAGCTCTGTATAATACTATAATAATAACAATAATAATTTTTATTGAAAACCTTGTTACATTTTCACAATTATTAAACGATAATGACTACAGTAGTATAAACTGTGTCGTAGCCATTAATGCCTACATCCGGATATAATAAATAACTAAGGTTAGTAAGGATACAATTTTATTGTTTATTTTAAATAAATTTGTGCCTATATTGAGGTATGTATAGGTACAGACTACAGAGTGTCCTTAAGTACTGAATGAACGAGGTTTAGGTGATTGAGAGGGTTAATAACCAATAAAAATCCAATAAAATAAATGGTTTTATTTTTGGTATTGGTATTAATTTAAAAAATATAGTGATTTAATAATCAACTCAGAATAGAATAGTTTTATTAGCATAAAATGTAGGTAAGTACCTACATAAGTTGGAATATTATATAATTGGCGCCATATACATTTTGTCAAACTGTGACACGCAAGTACAAGACTAGTCGTCATGTTAAATTATTGGCAATGGTTATTTATTTGCCTATTCCCATTAGGAACATGGAAAAAGTGTAGTAGCGGAACTATTGCAACTTTTCCAATAGTGCTTGCCTTTTTTTATAAATTTCGTTTGTGTTTCTAATTATCCCTTCCTTAGTGCAATCCATGTGCAGCCTAGCTAGGTATTTTGTACTTGTCCTAAGGTAATCGGAAAATGGAATATTTGGCAAAATCATAGAATTATAAAAATGGCTGGACTTAGTATCAACGACAGATTTTCACATACAATTGAGCTTATAATGTCATATTTAGAAATGTTTTGGTTTGTCTAAAAACATTAAGGGCTTGTCCTACCACGTCCAAATAGCATTTATCTATAAGATAAAAGTCTCGCCATCTCTCTTTTTAAACCTAACAACAGTGAGACAGTATGCGTTTTATCTTTCGGATAACTTTTACTTGTTAGTTGTGGGACTGGCCATAAAAGTTTGGGTTTGTCCAATTCTTCTACGAATACGTACTATATATACATTTATACATTATAAAGTATAAAACAGTGTAATTGTACATAAATTGCCTAGTGTTAAGAAATAACAAATATTCAGACAATATGGTCGTACCTAAGCTTAAGCAAAAGTGATACAGTAGGTACCTATATTAAACTTAATTACATCAATAGGTACTACACCATGTCTTATCCGATGAATATTTTTAAATATTATAATAAGTAATAACAATAACACATATAAGTGATAAGTATATTTAATATTCTTCATAATCAGCCATTACAGAATTGAAGGATGCCTTTAATTCTGCAGACACAATAATTATAACGACAATTATAATTTTTCACCGAGAAATTTTTCTACAGACGGTTTCTAAATTCAGCAACTCTTACCACTACTAATAGATCACAGACTATAGTGAGCGTGTATCATAAAATAAGCCCCGATAGCAACAAGTAAAATAAACAATAATACAAATGCACATGTTATACTATCTTGGCGTATCCTTGCTCGTGTCCAAATTTCACCTGATTGTATTGCCTCTTCACACGCAGTATAATGTGAATTTTGTTCATTGCTTTCATTTATATAAAACGCACCATCACTGTTGATATGAGAACTATTAACTATATTATTTACTGCTTGTCGATATATATCGCACGATTTTGTTAAATATGGTACGGTTGAGGTTTCTTTTGGTGGCATCCACCACTTTTGTATTAGGTCATGATATTTCAAAAATATTGTGTCCGACGTGATTGGAACATTTGACGGGTACATCTCGGGATTGCGATCCTGATGGTATTCTATTTCCTGTTTTAATATCCATTCTACATAATTGTGATCACCTTGTTGCGTGTAAAACACCAGTTTGTTAAGAAAATCTCTCGCCAAATCTTCGTCAGCACCATTCAAAGAAAGTTTTGGAAACTTCCTATCTTTTACGTCGAAACGATATTCATGCAAATTATCGACTTTACTCTTTAATTTTTGTAGAAGACATCTGGCATTTTCCTTCAGCAACGTGTAATTTTCGGTGATTTTTATTAACTTCGTTTCATCATCGTAAACCAGTAAGTTCCCGACCGCGCTACCTAATCCTCCGTTAAGACGCAATATTCCTTCACTCACAGACTCATCTATAATGACAATGTTACTAGGTTTCGAGTTTTTGATCAAATCTACAATACTCGAAGTTAAGTAGTTCAGCCTCTTCTCTATGTCTTCAGCTTTGCCCCTTAGTTTTATATCCGTATTACCAAACGCAGCTGGCAAGAGAAATTTTGAATCTTTCAATATATTCATAGCGCCTAATTTAATAGCTTCGTTTACTGTGGATTGAGGCAAATTAATCTGGTCCAACTTTTCTTGTATGAATACGGGCATATCAATAGTTAATTCTAATTTGCCATTTTTATAAACGACAACGCCTCCAATTACACGACTCAATGTAACTTCAGACGGTGCAGATAAGAACTGGTGCAAATACGACTTGTGTAGCTTTTTTAGTTTCTGTGTTTTAAGTACTTCTCGGTACAGTTCATCTCTGAACATGACGAGGAATTCGTCCGTGGTATTAAAGAACTCCGGTCGGAACATACAAGTTCTGGTTTGTTCTTGTATTTTGGACAGAGTGACCACGTTCTGAGCTAAAACGACATGGTACGCTGATATATAGTCATCATTCATCATAATTTGATTATTTTTGGTGTAAAGAAACTTGACGAAGTGTTTTGCCAGCGTTGTGACTGTATTTATTTTGGACAGGAATTCTACTTCTTCGTTAGTGTAAAGTGGCCGCGACGCAACTTTACCTGTGGCTATCAAACCATTCAAATGATTGGCGGCAGAATGATTAAACAATTCGTTATTGGGATCGCCTCTCTCATTGGTGTAAATAATAAACACACAATCCGTATTGTCAAATGGCTCATTAAAAACCTTGTCTTGAATATCCAGACTGAATTTTTGCTTGATAATCAAATAGCTCTTGAAATATTTTACCAAATCGTTTTTACTGTTTAGGGTGAGAATTTTATCACTATTCTCTCTGTGTTTTGCTTGTATAAACACAACCAACGGTCGGCTTTGTCCTTTAATGTTTACTTTAAGGCAGATGTCGTCAAACGCGCCAATGTCGTCCATATTTGAGGCTAAATAAAACTCTTTGATGTTCTCGTCATTAAGTGCTCTGAACAGTATTAAGCTCAACAGTTTACTTTCATAAAACTGTCCATGAACCGCCGTTGTACCTGCTCGCTTTTTGAACATTGTAATAGGATCTTTTATAGATTTCGGAATCCTTGCTGTGGTTTTAACGTTTTCTGACGACAATAATCAATATAGCTGTAAACAAAATAAAACAGTGCTTAATAAAATAATTAATAATGACTAACACATATAAAATACGAATATTACGTTAAAATGCAATAAAAATTAATTATCACGTTGAACTAACTGTGTATTAGCGAACGGAGGTCATACCAATTATTTAGTGAGCTACTTCGATCAACAATACAACTAGATATCAGCGACCATGGCACCTAGTAATAAAGTCACAAATCTCCAAAATATTATCTAATATTTTCAATGATTCGTCACAACAACATTAGTGTACATAACATTAGTTGTACAGTGGCAACAAATAAAGTACTTTTCCCGTTATTGCCTTGAGAGCTACAACGTTTTGTTTCGTTTATTTTTATTGTAAAAGTTTGTGCGTGTGTTGGCGAGCCTTGGCCAAACATTTGCAGCGGTGCCGGTGGCTTAAAATCGGTAATTTTTGCAACTTTTTAATACACACTGCGGCATTGTGAGACGTGTTTACATTGGCTGTGTTTCAAGCGAACTAAACAAAATAAGAGCTCACGTCTCAAGTGCGCTGTTATTTACCGAGACATATTTTTTGCGCCGACCCGATATCTAGTTGTATTGTTGATCGAAGGTGAGCTAAGAATTAATAGAGAGTGAAGATGTGTAAAAATTAATTATAATTAGTACCTAACTAGTCTTAGCCAATTTTATTAGAGAATAATTTTGGCGATAGCGTAGTGATTTGACTGATCGCCTCGCCATTGCCACTGCGCCGTGTTGTGGGTTCGAATCTTACACGGAACAAAACTTTGTGTGATCCACAAATGGTTGATCCGAGTCCAGGTGTTCTTTGTGTCCGCTGTTTGAATGTTTGTAAAGTCCCACGCGACACAGGAATTATTCATAGTGCGGGAGGTGTCCCTTTAAAATTAATTTCTTTGCTTCCGCAGCATGTCTGTTATCCCTTCGGTTACGGAAGTCGAACGCTACTGGCGCCATCAAACTATTATGCATCTGGTTAGACCAGGAACTTCACAGCAAAAAAATTGGAACTAGGGATAGGCAGAAGAAACAAATGGCTAAATATAGGTACCTACTAAGCGCATCGCAAAGGCAGAGTATAGTAGACTAAATTTAGCCTACTAAACTTTTCGATGTTCTCTGCTCTGGACAGCACGTAACTCAATCGTTTACCTTTATCACAAAAATGACCGTAATCCGCCGTTGTGCCTGCACTCTTTTTGGACATCGTAATGGGATTCTTTAATATTTATGACGTTTTTTTACTCGGTATCGCCACAAATACTAACCTGAAAATACAATAAAAAGTCCATCATTTGGATTATCCATATTATGTTTGTCCATATTGGATTCATCAATTGGTATCTCGGACCAATTATCACACAGATTGGTATGATGTTATGACAGCGCCGTAAATTAATTCTAGAATAGTGATTTACAAAACAACGTAACGCCGCACTGTGGGCTGAAAATCGACCTCCATAGACATAGAAATGAAAGTTGCTAGATGTTCGTTTTGTTGACGGATATGGCTTCTATTAGCTATTATACACATAACAATGTCATCTGAGCTAACTCCGCACAAAAATGAATTTATTATAAGGTTTTTTCGAAAAAAATGTATGGAGCTAGCATGAAAAATCTGAATATCTCTGAACTTGCAAGGAAAACCGTAATATCCTCAGAGATGGTTATAGGACTAATTATTTGTGATTTTTTGACATACTTCATATAACGGTACCTGCTGCAGAATTTTTTTTAAAAATCATCGAATTTTTAATTAATTTTTTTTAACATTAAACGATTTGTTTTGGTGTATAAGTAAAGAAACAACACGTTATATGCATATAAAACTAAATCTTCGCCAGTTATTTGTTAAAATATCAAGAAAATTATTTTTGCCTAACATAGTATATATGTTTTAAAACAGTTAATTGGATACCATTACTGAACTTTACATACAGGTAAACTACTGAATAATAAATTAGCCTTCTAATGAGTTCTGAATAAGAGATTAAGTGATTTGCAATGTCGCACAATGGTAACTACGGATTACACTAATTAAAATCTTACAGGTAAGTTCATAAGTAAATTAAATAGTTAATTAGACATGTTACGAGTTCTAAGAAATATTTTCGACAACTGTCTAATGAGGTCGTTAACTAATGTTGGACTGAAATATAAAAGGGTTAACATTTTGCATCATAATTTAGTTTATTCTAAGCTTTGTTACCCCTAACATATCACTGTGAAATTTTATAATGGAAAGTTTAAATACCAATTTAGACCTATTCGTTCTTCTAAAATGTAAGAGTACTTCATTTGATCATGAGGTATTGTTTAGTGAAGTTATATCCCGCCTAGACGTTTGTCTTTCCGTTGAAGATCAAGTGACTCTAAAAGAATTTTGTCAGAGATTTGTACGAGCTGCATCACAAAGGTGGCAAAAATCTCACCGAATTCTTGATACTTTTAGAAAACAATACGAAATTTGGCTGCAAGCAACTATCGATTGGCCAAGTTGTATTAGTCGCTCAAGAACCAACTGTTGCTGAGGGATCAAGATCAATCTCTCCAGAACCCTCAACATCATACTCTGTTGGTACAATGACAAAGAGGTCACGAAAACCATTCGAAGATCTGGGAAGCAAACAGAAGAAGATAAAATCTGATGAGCATAAAACTGACAATCCCAGTGAATTGGCACATACAGCAGCAGCGCGTTTTAAGGAAGAAGGTTGTGAGGATATCGCATCTGTAATCGAATATATGCTGAAACATCCTGAAGCAGCCTCTAAAATTAAGGAAACGCTTAAGCAACCGGTGAAATCTATCTTATTTACACCAGAAAAAGCACTTGGATTACTCCTTTCATTAAAATTATCAAAGTGGCAATACATCACTTTACGAGAGTCAGCTATTCGGGAAGGTAGAAAGGATATTTATCCATCCTACTATAAAGTGCAACAAACCAAGCTGGCATGCTATCCTCCGAAGCAATCAGTGTTAGTGACCGATTCATCGGCAAGAATAACCCTTCAAGCTTTACTCGACATTACGGTCAAAAGAATCCTCCAAAGTTTTCCTAACGATGATGTGCAAAATAAGGATTTAAAATTGATATCTAAATGGGGTTTCGATGGTGCGTCAAACCAAAGCCGATACAAGCAGAAAATGGATAGCGATCAAGACGATTCAAGTATTTTCATGACTTCCTTGGTGCCACTAAAACTGACTGATGGAGACAATACTTTGTGGATGAACCCAAAACCATGCTCAGCAATGTATTGTCGTCCAGTTCAATTTACTTTTGTGAAGGAAAGCGAAGCAGTAGTCATCGAACACAAACGACAAATGGATGAAGAAATTAAGGCTCTCATTCCTACAGAGTGCAATAATAGAAACAGGGTGAATCATCACCTAATGATGACAATGATCGATGGTAAAGTCTGCACGTATTTGTCTCAAGCCAGATCAAGTTCATCATGCTATTTGTGTTTGGCAAAACCGACAGAAATGAACCGTTTGGGTGTAGTAACAGCAAAGACCGTATCTTCTGACATATACGAGTTTGGATTGTCATCTCTACACGCCCGTATAAATTGTATGGAATGTTTACTACATATTTCGTATAGACTAGATTTTAAAGAGTGGGCTGCGAGAGGTAACGAGCACAAAGAAATGCTAAGTAAGAGAAAAAAGATTATTCAAGACAAATTTAAAGACGAATTAAATCTATTGATTGACATTGTTAAACAAGGTTCCGGAACTACTAATGACGGCAACACTGCAAGAAAGTTTTTCATATTTCCCCATAAAACTGCAGCCATTACTGGGTTGGACGAAGAACTAATAAGAAGATTTGCTGTGATTTTACAGGCAATAACTTCCGGGGAAAAAGTAGATATAATTAAATTTAAAGATTATGCCTTCAAAACAGCAGAGAGATACGTGGAATTATATGACTGGTACTATATGTCATCAACCGTCCACAAATTACTTATACACGGGGCAGACATCATCGAGAAGAATGATGTTGTACCCATAGGAAGTCTCTCGGAAGAAGCATCCGAGTCTCGCAATAAAGATTTTAGGAGGTTTCGGGAACATCATTCGCAGAAAAAGAGCAGGCAAGATTCGAATCATGATATCCTTAATATGTTAGTTGTTTCTTCGGATCCTTTTATAAATGTACAAAGGTCCAAGTTAGATGCCAAGAAAAAGGAGGATTTATTTCCTGAAACCCTCAATTTAATTCAGTTTCAAGAAACTGACTTTGAGTTTGTAGGCAATCTAGATTCTGATTCAGAAATCGACGAGAGTGATAAGGAAAACTAGAAACTTTGTGCTTTTAATTATAATTCTATTCAATGTAATTTTTTCATGATCTTTCCTTATTTAGCTTTGGTACGTAACTATGTTTTGCAATTGATTTATTTTTAAATATTTTATATTACTATTCTTGTACCTATTTATATTTTTGCATACTTTTGTACCTATGTTTTGTTTTATATAAATTTTATCAACTATTAAAAAATACCTTTTTAATTTATTTTTCTTTTTATTTAATGCCTATTATTAGCGTTAATAAAATAACTAACTTATCGATTGATCTTTACTTTGACATTAGTAGAATTTAATGATTTAAAAAAATACCTTCATTTAGACATAATAATAAAATAATTAGACAGTTGTCGAAAATATTTCTTAGAACTCGTAACATGTCTAATTAACTAATTAGTTTACTTATGTACTTACCTGTAAGAATTTAATTAGTGTAATCCGTAGTTACCATTGTGCGATATTGCAAATCACTTAATCTCTTATTCAGAACTCATTAGAAGGCTAATTTATTATTCAGTAGTTTACCTGTATGCAAAGTTTAGTAATGGTATCCAATTACTATGTAAGGCAAAAATAATTTTCTTGATATTTTAACAAATAACTGGCGAAGATTTAGTATTATATGCATATAACGTGTTGTTTCTTTACTTATACACCAAAACAAATCGTTTAATGTTAAAAAAAATTAATTAAAAATTCGAAGATTTAAAAAGAAAATTCTGCAGCAGGTACCGTTATATGAAGTATGTCAAAAAATCACAAATAATTAGTCCTATAACCATCTCTGAGGATATTACGGTTTTCCTTGCAAGTTCAGAGATATTCAGATTTTTCATGCTAGCTCCATACATTTTTTTCGAAAAAACCTTATAATAAATTCATTTTTGTGCGGAGTTAGCTCAGATGACATTGTTATGTGTATAATAGCTAATAGAAGCCATATCCGTCAACAAAACGAACATCTAGCAACTTTCATTTCTATGTCTATGGAGGTCGATTTTCAGCCCACAGTGCGCCGTCTCGACTTATAACATATTAAAACAAAATTTGTCATTCATATTAACAATCCGGTTTATTTCTAAATGGTAGTTAAACAACATACAAGACCATAGTGTAGTGAGGAAGAACTAATCGGATAAGATTTTCATATTACCTAGTTTTAAAACTCAGATTTGTGAAATTCGCAAATGTTATCCACCGCACTCTGAACTATAGGTATGTAGTTTTCAGTGGACTTTGTGCTGACCTTCCAGGCCTTGATACATTTGGCTGCTTTTTTCCCAATTTTGCCATTACCAGATGATTTGATTGCCGGTATAAAAAAAATTAATAAATTACGTTTTGCCCACGAATTCCAGACTGACTTCTTTATCCTTTTTTTTTAAATATCTAAGTCCTTCCTATTCTTTTACATCTTTTATGGGGCCCTATGCTCGTTTGCTACTTTGCAAGGCTTGCAAGGCCTGATTTAGGAAACAGCAATAGGTGCTTCGATAAAAAGACAAAAAAGAGTCTTTTCCAGTAAATTTCATTGGAATTACTTCTTTGTTGTCCAGGACTGTATAATGCCGGCATTGTCGCTATGGCAATACAAAAATACAAGTAGTGGTAAAAGCAATTCTGATTAATACGGCTCCAATGATCTCTTGGCCTATTTCCTTTTTTAGGGCACCAGGCTGTATCTCATGAACCGTGATAGTTAGACAGTTGAAATTTTCACAGATGATGTATTTCTATTGCGGCTATAACAAATACTAAAAAACAAAATAAAATAAATATTTAAGGGGGCTCGGAATATAACAAACGTGATTTTTTTTGCTCGGTATTGATAACGGCAACAGGTAGACGCTTGAAATATTCACAGAATATGTAGTTAGATATTCACTTTAAAAATAAATTTATTAATTAAAATAAAACAAATATTTAAGGGAGGCTCCCATACAGACATGATTTTTTTGCCGTTTTCATAGATAATGGTACGGAGCCCTTCGTGCGCGAGTCCTACTCGCACGTGGCCGGTTTTTTTAAAACGGTATTTAAATCCTGTATTGCGGTGGACTTCACGAACATTTAATCAACAAACACAAAGAACACCTAGAATGGGACAACTATTTGTGAATCTCTATGTCACGTGTGGGCATCGTTCCCTAGGCAGAGGCATTAACGAGGCGACCACTTATAACATTCTATCATCCGTTCAAACTATAATTTCGCTCTCTAATCTTTCGAGTTCCAGCTTACCAATCTGTACGTCTATAATATTATAATAATATATATAGGTACTAATATTATAAAGCTGAAGAGTTTGTTTGTTTGAACGCGCTAATCTCAGGAACTACTGGTTCGAATAGAAAAAATATTTTTTTTTGTTGGATAGCTTATTTATCGAGAAAGGTTATAGGCTATTGGGATGTTCATGCGGTTTCACCCGCGTTTATCGTTACTGCGCCATCCCCGTGGGTCGTAGCGTGATGTTATATAGCCTATAGGCTTCCTCGATAAATAGGATATCCAACACTAAAAGAATTTTTCAAATCGAACCAGTAGTTCCCGAGATTAGCGCGTTCAAACAAGCAAACTCTTCAGCTTTATAATATTAGTATAGAAGTATAGATTTCGCTTGATAGTTGTGTATAAGCTTTAACTAAACTAAACCATACTGTATGGATATTAATGCTAGATTAAATTATGTATGTATGTGTGTGGATCGAGCATTATAGTAAAGTTAGTCTGGGTTAGGCCTTTATGTAGATATGTATCGCCACTGTATGCCATCATGAGGTCCCGGGTTACATTCCCGGATGGGGCAGCATCATGGAATTTTTCTGTTTGGCAACTGTCAGTAGCAGCACAGAGTCTGGAAATGTGCCCAGTAGACGGGAATAGACTCGCCCCTATTATGAACATAAAAATTATAATTTGCGAAATGACTATCCCGTCGGGGTTATACTTACCAACGCGACTCCTCGTATAGATTTACGCTAAATAAGGACTTGGCTTGCTGGGATATTTTAGTTGATAAATTATCTAACTTGGTCACACTTTGGACACAAAGACAAAAAAGGCCAATCGCAAAATTTTTCGAGTCAATAGTTTTAGTAGTTGCTGAGATAAACAGCTGACAGACAAACAATCCATTCATAAGGCTGGATGCGGAACCATCTTAGTTAGGCTGTAGCCTGGATATTCCTACTGAGATGCATTATGCTGTCAGCAGGGTTATATTAACCTGTATCATGCTAGCATTGCAACACCTATTTTGTAGGGTTGGCAGTTTGGATTATTTAGCAATAATGCAACTACAGTAACCATTTATATTAGCGCAAGCTGTAAACTTCTTTGTCACCTTTGTAGGTATATAAGAAATATTGTCTATTTTCTTAGATGCACTTAAAATACTGTCTTAGATTGATATCTAATAAGTTGAATAATGTGCATGATATAAAAATCTTTTACATTTTTCCTCAACTTGGTACCTATTACAGATTCACCCTTAAGGAAAATCCCTTTTAGTTTATCCGAACATAGCCATGTAATCCATTACATGGCTATGTTTGAGTATAATATCCATATTGTGTAATCAAATCCAGTGTGCGTTCATGTTGTAGAAGTCATCAATTTATCTGTATAGGTAATTCAGTTGAAATAGTCATGGCATCAATCTATATGTACCAAGCATTGCAAATCTATTCCTGGATGGAATCATTTGCGGGATCATCATGTTTAATAATGAATGTTAGGTCCGAGTATTCTTTATGTCCATTTCAAAATCTACAAAGTCATCTGTGACATAGTTTAGTGCAATTTTGCTTTATTTATACATGATCAAAAATGCTAAGCACCATTTTCTAGAAAAGCATAATTAAATTGAATGTTTGTTGAAGAACTATGGGAAAAACTTCAGACATTATTAACAAAGAAAAAGTATATAGAAATAAAAGTATAAATGTCAAATATGAATATAAATAGGAATGATATAATGGTATATAACAGACAATATAATTGTGTATATTACTTATGTAGCTTGTACTGTGATTAAAAGAAGTACATTTGCATGTTTTTGCCACTATCGTTTTATTCATGTAGTTCAATATTGTGTAATATCATAAATCATAACAATGGTCTATATTATATAGTATAACAAGTTGTACTATAGAACATTATTAAGTATATCATTAACAATTCATATTAAATTTATCATGTTTTAAATTTACCAAAAGTTGCAGTTCACATATTATATTATTGGAGGTTGATTCACCTTGTACAGTTTAAAACTTACGCGAATATACGACATGAATAAAGTTTCTATTTATGTAGCTCAGGCGAAGTAATCACTTTCACAAGCTGGAAACATTAATTATATGGGCACTTTTCAATTGATTGACATTTTATTTGATGTAACCTAAGTACAAAAAGTTTTAAAGTTTACAAGTGAAACTTTGAAATACTTATACTTATGAAACTAACTTGACTAAACATATTTACAACCTGACAGTTGACACTAAACTAAAAAATAATTTTATTATACCTACCATGACCGCATCACATACTATAAACCCATGATGATTCATCTGATCATTCTATCTGGGGTAAACTGTTTACTGTATTGTTTTTATGTAGGTAAGAACGATCGTTGTACTGTAAGCCTACCTGTCAAATACTGAAATCTGTAGTAAATTATCATAAAATTACATAGGTAGGTAGGTATCAATGATAGTAATATTTTCCCTTATGTACCTTTGTCTCTAAGTACATAATACGTTGATTAATAGATTGTTTAGTGGTCGTGCATCGAGTGACGACTGTGACGAGTAATTCGAGTAAACAAAATTGGACATAACTTTTAAACCACAAGAAGTGGAGACCTGTTCTTGCTTTCACAAAAGCTCACAATTTATTTAGTAGCATATAGGATTGAAAACAGCAGCTGTAAGTAATTAGTTCCATTTTATTTGCGGAATAAACTTTTACGCGTATGAGAATATTGAGAATAATTAAGGGGCCCATTTTGAATTGAACCAAATTGAACGAAGATAATAGGTACGACGACGACGACTACGAAGCAGTGATGCCATGTCAAAAATCAGGACGACGGTGACTGATTCCATAAAAAAAACGGTAGATTCAAAGAAATTACGGTAGTTGCGACAAGGAAAATACGGTGTATTAAAAGCATAGGTAGGTACTTAATTTTTAAATAAAGAAACAAAATTGGTTGAGGTGGTTGGTGGTGACTCTGTTGTGAATTTTTCCTACAAATATGCGGACCGTAATGAATTACCTACGTAGATTTTGTCACCGTTGTCATGCTTCGACGGTAGGTGGTAAATTAGTGCTGATTACAGTGCATTTATCGTAATTACGGTGTACATGCAAAGAGTAAAGTAATGCACATGGCATCACTGGTACGAAGTAGGACTGTGTTTTGCGATAATCTTGTTTTCACAAATTTTGTTAGGCATTAGCAAATTTTAGCAAGACTTTTTCTCAGGGTTGCCAACCGTAGAACTTTATTCCTCGTACAGAAGTAGGCAAAAACCTCGTATTAAGGATCTCAAACCTCGTACATTCATTAATGCATCTAAAGTGAGATAAAACTAGAAAATAGGCATATCAAACGATTGAATTTAGAACGATTAACATTATGAAATAATCAATTGTAAGTTTTCTACTTAAAAAACATCGTTGTATTAAAAATTAGCTTTAATGTTGGCTTCGTATTATTGTCTCCGTATTATTGCCTCCCATTTATGCTACAAAATGTTGCCTGCAATGTGAAATCATGTTATTATTTTCACTATATCAAAATCTCGTAGGTACATAACTGTACGAGTCTGACAGTGTCCTCGTACCTCGTACGGGATACCGCAAATCTCGTATTTGTACGAGGAACCTCGTATGGTTGGCAACCTTGCTTTTTCTGTAGTGTCCATAGATTATCCGGTACAGGTGGGCCCTCAATGCTCTATGTGAGAACTGAGGGCCCAACTTTACAGTCCATAACTCGCTTATTTGACTTTCACAAAATCTGATTCCAACTTTTACAATTCTTTGGGATTGTTCACTAAATCCTAAGCATATTTTCAAAGTTTTAACAAAGTGGCCCTCACACCGCACGCACATAAAGTTTTGCTGAGTTTTTTAACAATGTTTAAAAAATTATGTACGGCAATCAGTTTTGCTGTAAAATGTCCCTTATTTTCATGTCACCGGCATTTTTTTGGGTGAGAATAGTATTGCGTCGGTATTGCCTACACATTCACTATTATTATTGTTCTTGTTTCAACACGATTAACCGCCTGGTTCAAAAGTTACAAGGATTTATTGGTACAAAGTACTTAACTACTAAAAAAATGTAATTATGTATAAATCGAAGAACATTTTTTTTAGATATTTTATTATATTTCCTACCGATAAAATGATATCTAGTTGCGCTCATTTTCATATGTGCACTTTATGAAGACTCACACTGTATGTATCTACCCTGGGAGAAAAATGGCTCCTATTGGAATACCACCACTGGTATTCCTCGCACAAGTGATCTTAGGATACAGGAACTTTTTACAATAGGACGGGCATGCTTGCTTATCATTTTGATCGTATAAAAAAAAGTACCAACTGTGATATTACATATTTAAAGACGTGAATCGATGCGATTCTACAATGCCTTAGATAAATTTTTCGTCTAATCTATCTTTTATCTCTCTTGGTAGGTAAAATCAAAGACATTAAAACTATACTACCAACCTCTCTGGTTAGAATGTTGGTATTGTAGCCACCGCACGTATGCAGCCTTGAACCGCACATGCACGACACCATCAGACCATAACTGTTTTATAAAAACAAGATTAGTTCCGAAACGCGAGTGGCTCGGTTTCTTTCAGCTGGCGGCCACTGCGGTGTGAAGAACTATCGCCGTTTCTATATTGAACATGAAGTCTTATCAAACAGTTCTTTTGCTATCTGTTGAGCTGGGTGTAGAGCAAAAATAAACAAAATTTCGTTACAACATTCAAGATTTATTTAAGTCTATGTAAAATAGGATTTACAGAACAAGAACATTTATAACAATAAAAAATGTTAAAAAATATTTGCCTTGTATAGTTAGAAATGCAGAATAATTTAAATATACTTTTCAATCTTTGAGATGTACTCCATACATTTGTTCCTGTAAAATGTGTTGTTATAGAAAACAATGCTGTTATAAAAATCCCCGATGTTTGTAGTCTGCACCATCAGGGAGTTGAGGACATCTTTTGTCCCGTCAGTTCTGGCTTTATCACATTCACTGTCTACCATTTCGAGGTACTTTAAAGCAGTTTTGTTCATCAAATTTTTCAGTACGACACTGCTCTGAGATGTGAAACCAACTTTCTCAAAACACTTCTTAGCTATGATATGTATGACGCTAACGTTAAAATGCGTCAGCATGTTTAGATTCTGCACTAACAATGTTTCTCCTACCGACAACTGCTGTAGACTGTTCAACAACATCTTAAAACACCTTTTCTCAAAAACATTATAGCTCTCTAGATGCTCAAACTCAGGGAGCAACAGTCTCTTGTTTATCTCCAGTCCGATATCTCTACTTTTATCAGTACTTGCTTTTGCATCTTTAGTAAATATGATTTCTTTAAACTCTTCCTCTGCTAAAATCTGTTGGTATAACTTAAAAATAGGCACGAATATAAACTTTGAGCTATTTATCTTCTGCAAAGGACAGCCGTACGTAAATATAAGTTTTAGTTCCGAATCTTCACTGTAGAACTGCGTCCATTTGACCGGCTCATTGATTAGAATTAATGGATTCGACAGCACTTCGGCTTGTAAGTAAGAATTGAGGTTGTTCAACTTTTCTCTCAATGACATCTTGGTGTAGAGCTGCCTCTCTGTGTATGACCCGCGATGGTACCTCGGGTTCATGTTTATTTTATTCTCCTCATGCAAGATTCCACCCAAGATCTCCTGTTCATATTCCAAAGGTTTCAGATCATATTGCCAAATAAATTCCGTAGCGACAATAGCTCGAATTTTCTTTATGTCCCGGTGTAGTGCGATATTCTTTTGCATTAGGTATGCTTGAAGATTGTTATTGATAACTTGACACTGTATTGAGCAGAAGTATAGTGCGCACTCTTCGATCTGCTTAAGAAATGATTCAGGGATGGCTTCTAGAGGCAACATGGCGAAGTTTCCATACAGCTCTGTTCCGTAAGCAGACCGCAAGGTTGGAAGGAACTTCTCCAAGTGAGATAGACCTTTATATTTTAGGCAAACGGCGTAGATCTCAGAGTTGCCCTGTCGAGATGTGACCGGCTTGTAAATGTTTACTTCGTTGAATGAATGGTTTATAAGATATAGCAGGCTTACAGTAGAATGCTCGAATATTGTGAACAGCTTGAAGATCAAAGTCCCTCCTGGAAGAGGACAAGAAAACATGTAGGTATGGTATTTGTCACATTTCAGGTATATAAAGGGAGAAATAGACTGCAAGTAAAGTGTCCACTCGATTCCCACACAGTACAAAAAAATATGTTTTCTATAATAATTATAACCTTTGAACATAAGTACCTGGGCTAAGCGTCTGCAGTGCGGTGACAATTTCACAGTAATGGAGAGGAGAAGTGACCTCCTCCTGGGCGTCGGGCTTCTGCACGCAGTCTATTGAACCATCAGCTGTCACGAGCATCACCTGGAAAAACAAACACATGGAATCACACGTATAATATACCCATAAAAGGAACGCAAAGTTGTATTACAGCCACATTTTTAGTTCCCACTACATAATAGGAGGCGAGCATAATGCCGTCTACCGAGCCCATCTAGGTTACGTATTGATCTTAAAAATTCCCATCAGAAAAACCCAACAACACTTTGTCCCACCCCACGAGACCAACGAGATAGAAAAAACAACATATTAATAAGGTAACTACTTTTTGCTAGATACAATACAAAGTGAGAAATCTGATGTCGCCTTAATATCTTCATCACATCGACGCGATGCCAACAGCAAGATACGATGCGGTGACACTCCCACACATGAGGCAACAACGAATGGTCCCTATTTCTTCTTGAAATGATTATGTAGTAAATAAATAGGAGTCTTAGTTACAGCGTCGCGCCCTTGTTACGCGACTAATAACCCTAACGGCCCGGTCCCGACCATGCTGCTGTGAGCGGCAGCTTAGCGCGGGGCGGCGAGTGGTAAGATCAAATGCATAAAAATGTTTTAAGCACGCCACGAGACGCCGCCGCTCATAGCGAAAACGCGCGCGGTTTTCACCGAGCGAATCGCTACAGCGGCGCGCGGTGCCGGGAGCGGCGGGAACAAAAGTACAATGAATGAGTGCGACGCCACGATACAGAGCGGCACGGACAGCGGTGTAGAAGGGACGAACTCAGCGGCGAAGCAAATTACAAAATATATTAGACGATTTTGTGGCGATAATGAATACCAAGGCGTTTATTACTGTTAAATCAATCGCTTAAGTATAGGGATATCAAAAGTAGCCAAAACATCCTCAACATAAATATAAAAACGTGATTAAAAGGTTGTGTGAAGAAATTTCGCTTTATTTTTTATTCAGTTCGTGCACTCCTTCCCTCATATTAAGAATATCTTGTTTTAAAAACATATTGGTTTCAAAACAGAGAAAGGATAATTTAGATAACGCTATGATTTTGGGAATATTCCGACTATCAAAATACGTCCACCTCGGCCGCTGCCACTAACTGCTACTGAGTGTACGTGGCGTGCACAACTCTCCGCTTACCGACGACGCCACGCCGCTCGCCGCTAAGACCGAAATCATGACCACACCGTAATGGATTAAATTTCGCTCGAATGAATCACGTTCGCTGTATGCAAACATCTATGTATGTATGTGTCAGTTTTGCGCGTGTCGTATTGAACTGGTCATCTGTGCCTACTTAATTTGTTGTTTGACATTAGCGAGATTGAAGATTAGCAAACCTATTATCACTATGGTATGTCACAGATCTTCATCTCAGTTACTCTGGGCAAACCGCCCGAGTAGTTCGGTTTCAGTTCTCAGTAGGCAAGACAAATAATCAAATTTATTATATACTAGATGTGCCCGCGGTTTCACCCGCGTTAATGATTACTGCGCCGCCCCCGTGGGTCGTGGCGTAATGTTATATAGCCTATAGCAATGAAAAATGTTGCAAATACAGGGAAATTTCTCTTATGTGAAGCAGACGGAGTTGTGTGGGTCAGCTAATACTCTGATAAGCTTATACCAAGACCTGCAAGTTAAAAAATCCCATACATATCTTTAAATCTATGTATACTTTCAATGCACAATATTTTTACATGTGGCAATTTATGGTAAAACTACTAAAGAGTATAAAATAGATCATCCTGACTTTAGCTCAGTAAATATGTATAATAAAATATAACAATAATTTAATGTGCTCCTTTATTCAAGCTGAATGTGCTTGCTATATACAAAGTGGCGCAAATGTTATCACACTAATTGATACTACATGGTATTCTTTGATGATTTACAAATTATGAAACAAATGTATTCAGTAGTTTAGCCACAAGACATTTTTTTTGTTTTCATAATTTAGATCATTATGTGCAATGCAGAGATAACAACTCAAACGTCTACACGTCGACACATTCCGGCGCTACGTCCGCATCGCGCGGCAAAATTATGATCCGCGAATGACAATTTGTTTGACAATTTTGTGTAGATACTTATTATAATGGTGTTCCAATTTGTGCCTAATTTTATTTGATTTATTTTTCAAAAAATAATTTCTTGATTTTTGCGGTAATAGGTTTTTGTTTATGTTAACCGTCTTATATTTTATATATATTTGCGCTACGTAGTTTATTAGATATGTAGGTTTAAAGACATTGTATTCTCATATAAGATATATTCAATCACTTCCATGAGAACAAGGTTTAGAAAACATTAACGAACTCCGTTGCCACAAAATAACAAAAGAAGGTTATACAGTTATATAATAGATAAAAATATTTATTGATGCACTTGACCTTGATCATACTATGAAAACAACTAATCTGATGTACAGAGCTTAACTGCTAAAGATAAAACTGGTGAACACAAACACAGCATTCCATATGTTGTGTTTGTGTATGAAAAAGGAAAAGTAGTCTAGTCAACAAGTGCTTTTTTGATCAACTTTTTTCAGCAGTTTCGGAAAAATATGAACGAGGTGTCATTCGATTCGGAATGGCATGTAGATGATTTTTGAAAAATTTATATTCCGCTTGCACAAATTACAAAAGTTATAAACAACTAAAAAAAACAAGAGGATTCGTTTTTTGCAAATATCTCAAAAACTAATTGAGTTTTTTGAAATCTAAAAAAAGAATCAAAAAGAGAAGGAAATTTTCTAAAAAATGTCTCGACTCCCGGAATTGTAGGACCAATATTTATAACTTTCCCAGGGGGATGAAAATATGGCCGAAAACGGGTACTCTGGCTGGCGCAAATTTTTCCAACGAGGATCTATTCTGAAGCCTTTCAAGAATAGCTCCAAGAAAGGACAAAAACTCAAATTTATAGTTTAACAATTATCACACATGCAATGTTCATGTTCAAGCAGCAAAAAATTATTAATTAACTATTGTATAACTAATTGAAAAATTCATTTTTCATTTATCTATCCAGTAGGCTCCTGAATTTTTTCGTATCTTAAATTTTATATTTAATACGTTTAAATAACTTTTATTGATACAGTGTCCAAAATAGGCGTGGCTTGCGCAAGCCAGAGTACCCGTTTTCGGCCGTATTTGCATCCCTCTGAGAAAGTTATAAATATTGGTCCTACAATTCTGGGAGTCGAGACTTTTTTTTAGGAAATTTCCTCCTCTTTTTGAATCTTATTTTAGAGTTGAGAAACTCAATTAGTTTTTCAGATATTTGCAATAAACGAAACCTTTTGTTTTTTTTTAGTTAATTGTTTATAACTTTTGCAATTTGTGCAAGAGGAATATGAATTTTTTTCAAAAATCATCTGCCATTCCGAATCGAATGACACCTCGTTCATATTTTTCCGAGACTGTTGAAAAAAGTTAACCAAAAAAGCACTTGTTGACTAGACTAAAGGTCTTACAATGGGACAACAGCTAAAAATAACAAAAAAATAAATATAATAATGTAGGCTACTTCTTTTAATGGCTGTCTTATTCATTCAGGATATATGCTGATGTACCATAGCACCTAAAGTGTGATTAGAAATCCAAAACAACATTGACTTACCTTGCCCAAACTCTTAGCTTTAGCGATGATAGCTTGAGAATTATCCCAGTCCATGAGATTGCCTGTGTTATCCACTCCAAAATCCCAGTTGTTTAGTGTATGGAACATGAACCGGTCATCACTGATCATGTTTGAGGGAGAATTGCCCTCATAATAGGGGTTGAGAGTGTTTGCTACCCATTTCCACTAAAAAGAATGATGTTTGGCTAAATAATTATGTTATAAAACTTATTTTATATTATAATTTTCATTGTACCTATATGGTTTCTGCCTTATTGACTTGATTAATGGTATTTATTTATGGGATTAAATATAATGACCACCAAAAATAGCAATTGCGCAGCAAAATATACTTACTAAAATATACCTATCATAACAAGTACCTATACGCCTCAAATCACTGCATTCTGTCTCGGAAGGGTTAGGTTATGTTAGGTTCCTTCTTAAACCCACCCAAAAATAGTAGCCCCACGAAGCGGGGCTCCATTGACTTATTTTGATCTCTTTAAATATATTTTACTGTGCAATTTGGTGATCATTTACTATTTTTGACTGTTATATTTTACTATATCTGGTGATAAGTTAAACATAAGCCTTTATTTAATAAAGGGCTTTAGTAATAGCAGTAACTACAGCACTTAGAGACATTTAATGGTTACTTCAACATTTATATAAGCTTTTCAACCCTGAGAAAGATTTTAAAAATTGTATCTAGATTCTAGATATGATTATATTGACTCATTACTGGGTGCTTAATAAACAGTTTAGTTGTAATGTCTCTGAGCATGACAGTTAGTCATTGTAACTTAATAATAAGCAAGTAAATAAGGAAATCGTGTTTAACAAAGTCTGATAGGACAAGCCAGACTTATGGGTTTTTACAAATGAAGACACCGTCACTGCTACTAGGCCGTTCCAAACCACATACTGTTGTCGAGATATGCCTGACACTTTGTCAGAATGGGGAAACAAATCCAGGACTTAGACTACCCAAGTTAGCTCATTAATACCACTGTACCAAAGTGTATTATATGTAGTAGTGTAATACCTTGATAGAATGGCAAGCATCAAATTAATATGAGATACTATACTATACTAACTCACATCAATATCCTGATGATTAGACTTCAAGTAGTGGTTGAGTGATGTGATGAATGCTCCTGGAGCCTCGCATAGATGCAGCGACACCATCTTGCGCTCCGCAGTTACCTCGGACGGTATGATACTGTACGTACATGCACATTCGTAAAACTTCGTCCATGCTTGGGTTAAAAACTCAGGGTTCACCAGGCATCTGATTTTCCATCCTACCTCGCCGGCTGGGTTCCTGCGGCGTGTGTGACTGCTCCATTCCTCAATATTAAAATCGTTCAACTGACTCTTATGAAAATTTAATCGATTTTTCAAAATCTCTAGTTGTTTCACTTTCCACGGCGGCGTAGAAAACCACGACTCTATCTCCGGCAATTTCCAACTATTATTAAACCGAAACTGGAACTTCTTATTGAACAAGTTGTTCAATTCATCTTGAAAATCGTCGTTTGAGTAAAATCTTTGACGAGACTGAAATAAGCAACTGTCCGTTTTGTGAAACATTGTTTACAGAGAAAATTTATTCAGCGTTAT
This sequence comes from Catocala sponsa, assembly GCA_963564715.1. Lineage (NCBI taxonomy): Eukaryota > Metazoa > Arthropoda > Insecta > Lepidoptera > Erebidae > Catocala > Catocala sponsa. Next base: position 30,584,096 of record OY751327.1, read on the forward strand.
ATATATTAATATCATAAATTTCAGTAACAGTATACAGCTAAAAGATTTTAATAGAATACAATTCAAAAGTTAGCAAAGTCTACTCATTTTTATTATTGCGTTGCATTATTCATTTTCTCACGAAGGAAAACAAAATACACACACAACCAACCATTGACGAAAAACTGACAACAGTTTGACAAACAAATTCTCTATTGAATTTTTCTCTTTGTTTTTGTTGCACTTGTATGTTTCAGAACGGTAAAAAGATATTCGGATATACCTGCGTTGTCAGTATTCTGACTAGCGTTATTGGATAGATTAGATAGGAATGTAGGATACATAGATATAGAAGACGGCATTCAAAATCAAAATATCTTTATTCATATAAGTCACAAAGTAACATTTATGAACGTCATAGTTACACTAACTAACTAAACAATAATATGAATTCCGTAGACGGAGAAAGTTTTCTCTGTCTACGGAATTTACATTTACCTGTTGCCACGTTCAGCAACGTAAAAACAAGGAAAAAGAAAAGAATTTTTTTATTAATCATACACATGTTCCCGATAAATATACATACCTACGTATAGTAAACATAGACAACATTTGTTTAGACTTCCATACGAACGCTCATCTCCATGTAGGTTGAAATTTCAAAGACGGTGAAAATAATGTTTATTTATTTCTTAATAAGTGCCTAAATACAGTTTTATGGTTTTATTTTCGACTAGGTGTTCCCACGGTTTCACCCACGTTTATCGTTACTGCGCCGCCCCCGTGGGTTGTAGCGTGATGTTATATAGCCTATAGCCTTCCTCGATAAAGAGGCTATTCAACACTATAATAATTTTTCAATTTGAACCAGTAGTTCCTCAGATTAGCGCGTTCAAACAAACAAACTCTTCAGCTTTATAATATTAGTATAGATTATGATCAACTCCCATACAAACTTTTGTCCCTGATTCATCAAATAGTAACTTATGTCCTTTCCCAAGGTGTAGTCTATCTCTGTACCAAATTTCATCAAAATCGGTTCAGTGGTTTAGGCATGAAAGCGTGACAAACAGACAGACGGATAGACAGAGTTACTTTCGCACTCATAATATTAATATAGTAGAGATTATAGCTTAGGTTAGTGAGGCGCAATCTGCTTATAAATGTGTGAGCGCGAGGATACCGTTTTATTTTATTAACTCAAAAACTCTTAACGTTTTATGACCGACGAATTTGTTGTCAATCAAGTATAACAATTTGACAGTTTTGAGTTTACTGACAATCTAGTATAATAAATCGATTACCTACGAACTGGAAAAAGGATTGCACTTTTATTTCAACCATAAATTATTTTACTTATATAACTACTGTACTAGTTGAGAATAAAAATGGGTGAACATTACAAAATTAATACCGGCAATTTTTCTGAGTACTTACAATCGGTAGTAAAGTTAAATGCTCTGGAAAAAATGACTCAAGATTTGGACAAAGAATTGACCGATTCACAAAACATTATGATGGAAATAAAAGCTATATATGACACTGTATCTATTGTGCAAAATAATAGGCCAGAGCCCGTGGTGAGGCATGGGGACATATCCAAGTTCTTGGAGGCAAGTGTACCGCAGTTGTTGATGCCCGACATGACCCAGGACAACATGGATATGAACATTGATGATGTTATTGCAACTTTAAAGACCTACGCCGAAGACCTGAAAAAGAACTTCACAGCGGCTGAGACACAGGCTCCTAAGCCTAAAGAGTTTGTTGATGTGAATTTGGAACAATACGCACAAAGCTTAGATCAGTTGAGCAAGCGTGTAGCCAACATTAAACTCAACAAGAAAAATGAGTTAAATAACAGGAATACTGAGCTAGAAGGCAAACTAACACAGCTCTGTGAAGATGTCAACCAGTTTACTAAGGTATACCTTGTTTATGATGTTGGTTTTATTTTGAATGATTTTTTGTCATTAATTATGATGTCTAATTATTGTTTGACAGATGGTTCAAGCAAAGACTACATTGAGTGAAGTCAATAAGAATTGGGATCGGAATGCCAACAATGCACTACAGTATGACACCATGATCTGTAAACTGCTATCTGGCATCAATGAAGTCACATATTTGCTGCAAAATAAAAACTGAATCTAAATGAAAACATAAGTATGTTGAAATGGATCTCTGATATTGTCCTAGATCAGCCTTTTTGTAATTGTTTTTGTCAGGGTATAATTAACACCCATATTTCCTATTTAAATGTTGAATTCATGTAAGCGTAATTAGTATTCTTGCGGTGATTTAACTTATCATAGTGGTTATTTATTTGTATTAACATTTTTGCTGTTGGGAACAGGGTACCTTTGGACTGTTGTTTACATACTATGATAATATACTATCATATCATAGAAAAAGTGACTTTGGATATATTTGAATTGAAAATTTGGATGTGATATCTACAGCTGACATGTTAAATACAATAAAATAACTAGGTAAAATAAGATAATAGTTTAATCAATATTCCAATTAAATATAAAATCAAAATGCACATTGTCATATTTATATGATTTTGATGCAAATAGCAACTGATCATGCTGAATTGTGTGTTACACCCAGTTATCTAATAGTTGTAAGTTAAATTATGGAATATTGAAGGATATTATTCTGAATTGTGATTATAAAGTGTTTATTGAAAAAAATTTACCCATTCTAATTAGACTGTGTATACCTTGTGATTGTTTTTGATAACATATCTCCTTACTTATTATTATTGTGCTAATTTTAGATGAAATGTATTTTAATTTGAATTATAAATTACTGCATGGAAAATTAATTAAACCTTAACCTAACCAATTGTTTGAATAAGTGATATACTGTGAGATTTTATATTTGGCCCAATGATGGATCACCCAAAGCTTGGAAAATGAGCGTGTATATATATATATATCAGTGATTATATAGAAGACAGGTCAATTTTGTAATATTTCAAATAGGTAATTATACAGTTACAAACATTGATTTGGTTACATATATTCTCATATGTATTTAGTATTTATAATTATTCCATAAATAACTTCTTCCAGCTCAGTTCAAAATTTCATAAAAATCAGACTATTAAGACTGTAATTGTAACATTCAGACTAAAACTTGCAACACAAAACTGTATGACTGATTGTTAGGATAGGAATTTGTATTTGCATTAAAAAGGATAAAAGATTTGTATGACCATAGATTGATTTAATAAGTAAGGAGATATTACATAGTGTGTAGGTATGAATATTCATGGTAGGATAATACCCATGCAATATAAGTCCCTATTAGCCATTTGCACTAATGTAGGTATGTAGTTGGGTATTTAGTAATCTCTACTACACTTTATTTATTACTATAAAAATATCAGTATTGTTTGTTTATGTTTTTATTATATTTACATTTTTCATTAGCAATCCGTAAAAAATAATTTGGCAGAAAATACATATTATTTAAAAAAAAATGGTTGTAAAAATGTTTAAACTTGATTATATACATTCCAAAAATAATTTAGTGTAATTAAAAACAACAAAAATAAATTTCTTTCTGTAATGTCAGTCAACTCATGATCTATATGTATTTGTTAATAAATAAACAAAAATGTAATAAATAAAGAATACTGTCTTCATTATTAACTAAAGGCAATTAATTACAACAGCTCCGTCAGATCTGTACTTTATAAAATATCACTTAATGTAAGATATGTCAGCTTAAATTGTTGTCACCGTCATGCAGTTTCATCCTCTTTCTGTTTGTGTCATGGTCAACATTGCTTTCATCATCTACATTCATCTTTTCATCTTTGGTCGGCTTTTCATCAGCTTCTAACACTTTTAACTTGGTGCCATACAGAGTAGCACCATGAAGGGTCCTGATTGCCTCTTGAGCAGCTCTTATTGATGCGTATTTAGCAAACCCAAATGTTTTATTGGGAAAAGTCGATACATCTATGAGATCCCCAAAACGACAGAACACATCCTTCAGTATAGTTATAGGAGGTGGGTGGGGTTTGAAGACTAAAAAACATCTTTGAGCGACCCTTGTGGTACTACTGACAAGTGGTTGGGGTGGAGGTAAACTGACACTACAGTAACCCTCCTGCTGAGTTTCACTCTTAATCTCTCTCCCTGATGTGGCAGCTTTCAGCAGGGTAGATGCTTGTGCTATGACATCGGCAAGCTGCATCAAATCAGGATTGGCAGCATCACCCGAGTTTTTAAAACTGTTAACTATCATATTAGTAAGATTGTTAGCAGCCTTATTTATAGGATTATCATCAGGTTTCACAGATATTATTTCTCCAGAGGGAAACTCAAAGTTGTTCAGTCTTTCCACAGCATAAGCTGCTGACTTTTCAGTATCATAAGTTATAGAAGCTTTACAGTAACCATTATATGTGTCAGCAATATATTTACATTGTGTCATTCCTGGTATGATGTTGAATAGTCTCTCAATATATTTCTGCGGTACTTGTGGACTACAGGTTACACTGACGGTGTCATAGTCCTGAGGTCTCGTCCTAATAAGTGAGCTTATACTGTCTCTTTTAGTCATATCATCTATCAGTGGACTATAGTTATCACTATAATTGTCCTTAATTATGCTAGAATTGCTAGAGTGAAGACTACCTACAAAATTCTCTATACTATTTCTACTCCTTTTTAATTCATCTTTTGGTGTTGCAAAAATTGCTTTATACTTTTTATCACACCCCTCATATGCTTTAGCTGCATCTATAAACGTATTGTAATGGACATAAGCAAATCCTCTGCATTCATCTGTTAACTTATCTCTCTGAAGATGCACAGAGTCTACATGTCCAAATTCTGAAAAGTGTTGTTTTATTTCACTCTCTGTTGCTTCTTTGTGAACTTTTATAAATAGACGTTTGTATTTCTCATCGTTTGTGCTATGATTGTCATTCTTGTTAGTGGCAACCATGACTCTGACTGGTTTGCTGCTGTTCTGAATAGTTTTTAAGTGCATCTCTTTTATAGCAATAGCTGCAGAAGATGTTTTGCTGTATTTTATGTATGCTATACCCTTAGACTCCCCTGTGTTCCGGTCTCTTGGCATGTGCAAGTCTTCAATGTGACCAAATGATTCGAATGCCGGGCGTAAGTCCTCGACCCGTAACTGCTTGTTGCATACCACAAATATTCTCGAGTAAGGCGGTTTGTCGTCATTACGGTCATCGTTACGCGTGCCTTGGTTCCAATTATTCATGATCACAGTCTAACGGTAAATTAGATCAGTACGAAGTCATCAATTCATATAAGTCGAAATCTGAAATAGTCGCAGTCTGAAATAGGTGTCACTTTAGTCGTTCGTGTGCTAGTCTTTTCATGTCTCAAATAAATCAACAGAAGTAAATATATTAATGAAAATAGAAAACAACCACTGCGCCAACAAAACCCACAAAACAAAAAGAATAGATAGATAGTATAAAGTACTATAAAGTTCGTTCACCTTTTTTTGTTCGTAAAGTATAGACTATAGACCACTAAGCTTAGAATTTATGAAACCATAAACAACTATTTGGAGCTCGGATAATTGGTCCGTGATTTGGAGATTATCTGTTAATGTTATTTTAATTCAGCGGATAATACCGACATGTGGTAAAGCGTCCGATATAATTATAAATGGCTAGTCAGAATTTTTAAACAAGCATAATTATACGTTTTCACACAATATGGCTAAGTTAATCTGGTGAAATGCGGGTGTAATAATGTTATCAGCTACCTGAGTCTACTATTTCTTGGATATAGGCGTAACTCGTGAGTCTATACGTAGATACATTTATGATATGGAAATAAATGCAAATGCTATAAAAAGGAAAATCCGTTTGTAGCTATATCCGAACACGTGTTTCTTTGGGTGCGTTTCACTTAGCGCTCACGCCACTCACGCTCATGACCACGGCTTTTCCCGTTCCACTTGCTTCCGAGCGTTACAATTGTAAACTCAAGTGGAACGGATAATGGAGTGTTTTGAGCGTTGACTTAAATAATACAAATGTCGAATTAGAAAAAAAGGCGAAACCTAAAGAGATTACAATTTGTAAGTCTGACCAATAAACTCTTATAGTTATTGGTTAACGTTAACTGGATTTATATTAAAAAATATATTTAATATCCTACTATTATTATTATATTATACTGAACGGATTTTGATGAAACTTTACAGTATTATTGTTTATTCGTCAGAATAACATATAGGCTACTAAATATCAATTTTAATATAAATCTACATTAGCGCGAGCAAAGCCGCGAACAAAATCTAGTATTTCATAATTTTGTGGAGTATCCCGAGTATCTAATTAATTTACATTCAAATATATTCAAAATGTATTTTACGGCAACAGTAGGATATTTGGTAGTACGTCGCAATAATGCTCCAGAAAGTACTAGTTCATCCAGTTCAGATGAAGAGTAGAATACAATTCTACCAAATTGTAAAAAACTTAAACTTAGACCTCATATTTACGATTTACATGATATAATTAATCGTTACTCTGATGAAGAATTCAAAAGACTGATAACTGAAACACTCTAGATTATAACATTTTTACTTATTTATTATTAAGTATTCATCGTTTCATCAAAATCGCATCAAATAAAGTTTATTTTGGTAGTCGCCATCTTAGTTATTTTATATTTAAAAAAATGGCGCTAATTTTCTCAACCCTCACGACAACCCACCTCTCGGGATGGGTCGTCGTGAGCTTTGCGTGAGCGTGAGTCATAACGTTTGAGTGACGTTATCGTCGCGACCACAACGATCGCAGTCATCATGTGGAACGGCTAAAGGAGCATCTTGGGCGTTGTGAACGCTATGTGAAACGCACCTTTATGCGCATATTATGACATTGTCAATTTGACGTTTATGACACCACAATTGCCATTTCGCACGTGTATTGTGGATTAGTGGTGTGTGTTTGCGGCATTGTTTACAGACTATAATATAAGAAAATTATATCAAAATGGTTCGGAAATTAAAGTTTCACGAGCAGAAATTGCTTAAAAAGGTTGATTTTATATCATGGAAGGTTGACAATAATCTAAATGAAGTCAAAGTTATGAAAAAGTACCACATTCAAAAAAGAGAAGATTACACGAAGTAAGTTTATAATAGTTTGATAAAAAGTACTTGTTTACGTACATCTATTGTACATAAACAGGTAATTTTTGCTAATAGTTGTTTAGGTCCCATATAATAAGGTCAAAGTTAAGCCTTAAACTTCGAACATTTAGTGTCATCCTCATCTCTCGGTCAATACAGTTGCACTAGCACTACTTACACATTGGACTAATATAGCAGTCTTTGTGACATAATGTAATTCAATTAGATACCTACTCATATAACTTTATTTGCTATACAGATACAATAAATTATCAAGAGAAATTCGTGACCTAGCAAACAAGGTGAAAGAACTAGATGCTAGCAGTGAGTTTCGTACAGAGGCAAGTGCACAGTTACTAGAGAAACTGTATCAGATAGGGCTCATCCCAACACGTTGGGACCTGGCCTTGGCTGCGAATGTGAATGCTAGTGCATTTTGTAGAAGAAGACTTCCATCTGTTATGGTTAGAAGTAAGTATGTGTTAATTTACAGACACTGAGATAATCACCATATATACCAGTGACATTCATTGGTGTTACTTTGTGCCCTATATATTTATTTAGAGGTTTTAGTAGCAACATAAGGTGGAAATGTACTCAGTAGGCAGTAATAGGCTTGCCTGCTTTGTTATCTGTACATGAATTCTCGAACTAGTTGTCAAAATGTACCTATCCCTTCTTATAATATAATATTCTGTCACATACACACAACACCATCTAGCCCAAACTAAGCAGAGCTTATGCTATGGCATATGGGTACTAGACAGTGGATAAACATACATATATACTTTTTTTTCGTAAATGCATACATATTATACATAGAGACACCCACACCAAGACAAACATCCATGTTCATGCACACAAGTGTTTGACTTGTGCAGAAATCGAACCCGCGACCTTATGCGTGGCAGTCAGTTACACTAACCACTATGCCATCGAGGCCGACGAACTTATATGATGACGATTGACAACTTATATGTATGTGGCAGTACAGAAACATTGCCAAATGATATAGTACTGTGTTCTGCTGTTAGTAAATCTTTTTGAGCTCCTTGTGGAGATGCTTTGCTATCAGCATGAGTACTAGTAGAGTTTTTAAGGGCAGGCCTCTCTCACAAGTTAACAAGTTACAACAGTAACCTCTTATGATCTGAACAGATGTTTGTCTATGGTGAAAATGTGTTTTATAGAACAGAAATTTGCTAGAGAATAAAGAAATAAATAAGGAACTGATTAGCTTTGATTATCTTAAGTTCATAAATATGTACTTTGTGTTCTGAAATAATAAATAATTTTCACTATTCGCAGGTAAAATGTCAGAGAATATGAAAGAAGCCACCAAGTTCATAGAGCAAGGTCATGTGAGAGTTGGACCGCAGGTGGTGAAAGATCCTGCATTCATTGTCAACCGGGCACTTGAGGACTTTGTCACATGGGTTGATGGGTCTGCTATCAAGAGGCATGTTATGGAGTATAACGACTTGGTGAGTAATGTTTCTACTAAACATTCTAGATTAGGTGTAGTTGGCTAATTAACACTGACAATTAGTGCCATAGATACTGTCTAATCATGCACTTAACTGGTAGATACCTCATACAATTTGAACTGATTAGACTAACAAAAAGTTGTGTGCAAGGACCTTTGCCTTACTTCATCACAACTAGGCAGGTTTAATAATTTCAACCACATTGCAACAGCTCATCTGTTATGAATTGTGATGGTAAATCCTTAAGTATCTTGAGAATTGTCTGAGAGAAAAATCTTCGTGCTACCAGTGCATGGGATGAAGAAGTGTATTCACTTTTTTAACTACACAGCACCTCTCTAATAAGCCCTTCACACTAGGAACATAATACAAAATTATTCCACTGTCTTTTTGTATTTCTCATAACTTCATAAGTGATGTGGTGTTTAGTGACATGACAATTAATAGCTATAATATTGGTCACATGTTGTCATTTTTTTATTTTTGTTTCAGCGGGATGACTTTGACATGCTGTAGTATACAAACTGATGTTTTAGTTTTAAGATATGTAAATAATTATTATAAGAATTAAATACTTGAATAAAAAAATTCAATACACAATTTTATTGTTTATCTTAAGACTATGTATTGCTTTCTCTATCATTCATTTAAAATATATTTTCATTCACATATTGTAGAGCAGATTAAAATACATTCAAAATAAATTACAATTAGGTTCTAGTGAAGTACGATTCTTACGTGATAGCGCACATCGAAGTTCGATGGAACGTATGCACACGCCTGTGTTGCCAGGCCACCGCGGCTTACACGAGAAACTGCACTGAATTCACAGGCATCTCCGCTGGCATTTTTAAGCATGTTTTTAAGTATGACTACCACATAGCAGTCTAGTCAATTTCATTTCTATTGTGAATATAGCCCATAACTATATTTGTATAGATTTTGACTCTATAAACAATTTAATGACCTTTAGAATTTATTAAAATTTCCTCCACCGCTTTAAAACCTTTAATTGGCAACATCACTTGATGACCATATATTCTAATCGATCACTTGATACTGCAGGTTACTATCCCCATAATTGCCAAAATTCATCTTCAACAAATAGTTGTTCAAAAGTTTGTGATTTTTTGTTTCTAAATATTAAAGTCTTCCACAATGTAGGTTTTAAACCTAGTGCAAGCTGCTATCCCATCTCATCTACAAAAAACGATCCCTTTTTATGATAAGAGTTAACAACGTTTTCATCCACAACTATTACCGTAGTCATTTTTTTTCACTAGATTGCTAGCATATCTCTATGCCCTCTGCTCTCTAACGCGGCTGCTATCCTCATGACGGCCTCGGCCTGTGCACTCGCGGCGTCGGCCAGTCGCTTCAGAGCGTCTGCCTGCAATAGCGCCGCCTCCGCGTTTTTGGCTGCGACGACAGTCCTCTGTTCTTCTGCTTTTGCTCGTATTAGCTCGGCGTCTGCGCGTTTCTTCTCTACTTCTATTAGCCATTTTGGGTACAGATCTGTGAAATGAATTATCGTCACGTTTACTACAGCATTGCTTTCGAGACGTATTTTATATCTATGGCGTATTCTTAATAGGGCGAAGCATGCGCACATGCATATCTAGGGCGGTGTTTAAAGCGCTTAATATCTACTTACGGGCATAATTGCACTTTATCTAATTCTAATGCATTTTACTGAATTAAATGCAAGAATCTAAAATTATGGCATTTATTTTTGTTGAGCCTAACATAATATCAATATAAATTAATTTGACACCATTATAGTGTAAAGCGTTTATAATTCTCCTAGTCTCTATGTAATTAAGTATAGTATATCATTTAGTTCTATAAAACAAAAGGTCTACTTACTTTGTAGGATTGGATCACTGGAGTCATGATCGTCAACATATTCTCCTCTAGAGGAATCCTCACTGTTATTGCTTCTGTCATCACCATCTAACAACATGCAGCATTAATATGAATACTTATATAATATAAATATTTATTTAATTATGAATATCAGAGGATCAACACAGAGCAATGTTTACAAAACAAGAAACTAGTTATCTTAGACTTTATGCAATTGTTTTTCTTTCTGAAAAATAAAGGTCTGCATATTGAAAGTAGTGTCCTGACCTGATAGTCTGTCACTAGATTCACTTTGAGGTTTGTTAAAGTCAGTGGTCACTATCTCTTGGAAGGATTCCAATTTAACTTCAGGTGGCAATGGGTCCTGAGGGCAAACAAACATTATAGCATTAAGCAGGTACTAAAGAAAGGCAAGTATTTAACTGCACAGCAAAAAAATACTAATAGCACAGCAAAATATGCTTACCAAAAATACTAATTGCACAACAAAATATATTTAGAGATCAAAATAAGTAGACGGAGCCCCGCTTTGCAGAGCTCCTATTTTTGGGTGGGTTTAAGAAGGAACCTAACATAACCTAACTCTTCCGAGACGGAATGCAGTGATTTGAGGCATATAGGTGCTTGTTATGATATATTTTAGTAAGCACATTTTGCTGCACAATTAGTATTTTTGGTGGTCATTATATTTAATCCCCTAAAGAAAAGGTATTGTGTTTCTATTTTATAAAATAATGTAATAAAAGTATGTTATTGTTTTATTATGTTTCAAATAAAAATTACATGTGTTTAATTTTAATTTGGCAGTGAAATGCATCTCTCGATGGCGTAGTGGTCAGTGTAACCGACTGCCACGCCTGAGGTCGCGGGTTCGATTCCCGCACAAGTCAAACGTTTGTGTGCATGAACATGGATGTTTGTCTTGGTCTGGGTGTTTCTATGTATAATATGTATGTACATACATACATACATACATAGATTCACGCCTGTTTCACAGAGGGGTAGGCAGAGACTACGGATTTCCATTTGCTACGATCCTGACACACTTCTCTGGCTTCATTCACTTTTATAACATTCCTCATACACGCCCGGCGGTTCAAGGAGCTCTTAACCTGGCCTTTGTCCAGAACGCCTCCGATCTGATCGAGAAATGTTCTGGACAAATATGTATGTATGTTAATATGTATGTATTTACAAAAAAAAAGTATATATGTTTATGTTTATCCATTGTCTAGTACCCATAGTACAAGCTCTGCTTAGTTTGGGCTAGATGGTGTTGTGTATGTGGTAGAAAAAAAAAAATATTATATGTGTTTGTTTGTTTGAAAAATGCCTATGAATTTATTTGTATACATAAAGATACATATAGGCAAACACTTTTCTCAACTTTTCGCCATCCAAATGGTTAATGGCCCAATGGTTAAGGTGGATGGACTTGCAATTGAGAGGTCTTAAGTTTGATACCCACATATTCACCTACTACTTACACAAGTATTTGACTTAGCAGTAGATAGTTAGCTATTTGTTACCAAATATGCTAGTAATTCTATAAAAAGAAAATATGAAAACCATTTATGCAGAACTACAATATATCTAAGAACAAACCGATAATGTGTCAGAGTAGCCTTCTCTAGATTTCTTTTTATCAAAGTAAGGTCCCAGAATCACCAGTGCTCTCTTCTCTAGTTTAGTCAGAGGTCTGATGCCCTTTATAGAAGATCCTGACTTCTTTCTTTTCAATAGCCATGCTTTGTTTTTTAGTTTGTTTTTGAAGTCACTCCAATACTGGAAAAGAAGTAGAATTTTAGAAAGGAAGCAGTAGATTCTTTGAAAATGACCTAGATGAAGAAAGATACTCTATTCAACTATGGTACTTAGGTTCAAGTTCACACAAAAGATCCCACTGGGCGAAGTGTCGCTGGTCTGCACTGACTGGCCCCCACAAATAAGATAGGTTTAAGATAAGATAGGTTCAAGTGGTAGCCTTGTTAGTAGCAGTGCACCGAGTATTGGCTGGTTCAATTTCTGCTCTCTCTCTCTCTTCTCAAGAAATGTGTGATTATACATCATCATCATGGTTGTTCCAAGTCTGCATGTTCCTTGTGTTTATTATTTCAATGTTTATAAAGTCTATACTATATAAGTATAGTTTAGACTTAATAAACTTTGAAATAATAAACACTGGAACAATTTTATTAGCCATTGACTTGCAGCAGCACACTGACAGATAGATAAAATAGGATTTCCCTTATGTCTGGACAGTTCAACAATTGTACAACTTTTTCATATAATTCAAAGACATTTGCTTTTATTATTTTCTTAAATATATCATATTTTAAGATATTCAGTCCCTATCAGACCTAAAATTAGTTTACATTTACATTGCCAGTCCCTATCACAACCCAATAATGTCAGACCAGGTATGCACTCTCTCTGCTACTACTGTTTCAGGGAGTCTTGATGTCAGGATTAACATTGTGAGTCTTGGCCAGACTTAATTGTCCTTCAATGATGTCTAGTATTCCAGCACTTGACAGGCTACAATCATTAATATTTTTGTGAGAACATATTCCTATTAACCTTACTCCAACCATCAGAAGTCTTCCGTGTACCACCACGGCAGCTGTTCAAGATCTTGGTGAGGTCACCCCATAGCCGCTTGGATGTGTGACGTGCTTCTAAAGAGCGCAGATTGCCGGAAGCAAATTCTACGTGTTGACCCATGAAGTCTATGATGGACTTTACTTGTTCGTACGAAACATGGCGGGATTGCTCCTTGTTGTCACTCATTTTAGTATTTATTGTTAGTTTTCAAACTGTAAAAATAAATATGTTCACTATTGTATTAACCTATGTCTAAGATAATTATATTATATATTACAAAAATAATAGCATATAAACATATCGGCAAACCATAATACATCATTGTTTTCATATTGAAACCGAGATCTTAATGAATAGAGTAACGAGTCTACTTAAATAACAAGTTTACCTAAATAATATGCAATTTGTATTAGAATTCACCAAACCAATCTTATTATGTAAGAATTTTTTTAAATTAGTATTTTACAATATTTTAGTATATAGGTTCAATGGCACTAAAATCAAAACAACAACAAATTTTGACTTCATTTGTCAATTAATATATTGTCAAATTCAATGCACAGATTATATATTTGTATATGAATTTAAACGTTCAAAACCCAAAACTATTTCAGTTATTCTTTTTTGTCTATGGCACTTTAAATCTAAAATAATACATAACTAGTTTCTTTAGTGGACCACGACTAATTTAAGTATGACCAACCAAAATAATAAAATTAATTATGGCAACAGTGTCCGTGTCTTGCGCCGCAAGTGTGCGCAGAAAAATAAAAAAAAATATTAGGAAAAGAAATGGCAGTTACTAGAGAGAAAGAAAATTGTTCAAGAAAAATTAATGGAAATATTCCTGCATTATCTCTCAACAGCGATAATATGTCGACTTCTACGGATAGTGACGACGTAGCGGACCCGACGTACGAAATAAGGAATATTCAAAGCATCATAAACGTAACCCGTGAAAACATTGACGCGCTGAATGCAAAATTTGCTGGTTTCCAGCATCCGCCGTCGCTATATTTGTCAGAATACCAAGAGTTGACGTCGAAGTTGCATAATTTGGAATTAAGGGAGCGCACTTTGAGGGAGTTACTGCAGTCTGAGTCGCCGGACAGAAGCGAAGAGTACTCGTTGCAGGATGATAGTAAAAAGTTCGATACGCTCACGCGGCAACCGAAAGTTTTCCTGCGGGCGCACCTACCGAACCAGCAGCGGACTAGTGTGCAAGTGAAGGAAGGCGTGACACTGCGGGATGCACTGTCGAAGGCGCTCAAGCTGCGGAACCTGACGTGTGAGATGTGTGAAGTGGTGCGGACAGGCAATAACCAAGTGATACCGTGGGACATTGATATAATCGGGATCGACGCTGAGGAGGTCAGTGCAGTGTTAGTTTTTTTTAAACATGCTGCTAAGCCTGTGACTTAGTGTCAAAAGAGGTAGGTTTTGTATATCCTAGAGCCTATGTTCTGGCATTTGACATTTGTTAGTAAGTAAACATTGGCTGGCTCATAGCTAGTATCAGATAGATCACTCTGTGAGTGTTTATTCTAGTATAGATTTATTTATCAACATTCCTATCAATTTGTGTTTACAGTAGAAATGAAATGATGAAATTAATAGCAAATGGAACAGCTGGTATTAGCTAATGTTAAACAATCTTACTTAAACTTATAAAATGAATGCACACTTTACATTTTATACTGTTTTGTTTCATATTATTCATATTGCATGAAAAGGCTGCATAAAAGTGTAATGCGAACAAAAAATAAACTATTGCAACTCAGCTATAGCAAAAGACTAGTAATAAAGATTGTATGCATAATAATTTGAGTTACAAATTGTTTTCTTTTCACATTTTAGTGTTTAATTTTAAATTAAAACTATATGACTCAAAATTACAGTTTGATGCCAAGTGAAACACTAAAATCTATTGAATTAATTAGAAAGTATTAGCTGTTGCTACATTCACTATAACGTTTTTATTGTATTTCTTATAAATAAAATTTATTATTGTTGATATTTCCTACTTTTTTTGTAAGAAAAGAACAAACTTTATTATTTCCTTATTATTATATTAATAATCAATAAATATTTACTGTCTGATATCTTCTCATCAAGCGGAATCTCAAAACACAATGATAGAAACATTGAATCTTGAGTACTTCTGCATTCCCTCCTAAGCATATGAGGAGTTAAAATATTATTAATAAAACTATGTAGTACATTTACTTTTTTAGTTCATGTGCTTGCTCTTTATGACTTCTAAAGAGCTTAACACTAACAGTAAATATTTCTGAGGATAAACTTACTGCAGATCACATTATAGCTAAATGATCTAGCTACAAGCAAGAGACATGCTTTTAGTTATTTTCGAGAGACAGTTGCCATTATTTCAATTTTTTAAGAAACTTACTTGCACTATATTATTGGAAAAGCAAATAATTTTTTGTGGTTTATTAATATATTAATAAACCACAAAGAGGTTTAGTGATATATTTGTATAAGTCTGTCATTTTATTTATTAAATAGTTCAGAAGATAAATAAAAAGCTTGAGAAATAATGTAGGCTTAAAGTTATTTGGTACAAAAATAAAACATTGTTTACATGACAATACCTACAACACAACTGCAGATTCTTAGTGAATTATATTATAATATCTGGGTACCCTTGCGGAGGGCTTATGTCCAGCATTGGACATCTTTTGGCTGAGATGATGATAATGATCTGGGTACCTGGTATCATTGACTTTTTAAAAATATTTTTCCTGGTATAAGCCAATTCCATTTCATATTTGTTCTAAATCAATCCAGGATTTAATCATTGTAATAGAGAACAATATAAACATTAAAAGAACTATTTATGGATTACACAATTTTTATATCCCTTTCTAATTATTTCCAATTTATTATTTATAGATATGTTTTGAAGCTTTCATGTGGAAATAAATTATTTATATTTTAATGGGTAGGTAGAGATGCATCTGACCTGAGCTGCTTTTTCAGTTAAATATTGTGAACCAATTACGAAGCACATTTCTAGATTATCTTCTGCTATTGCGAAATACCTACAACTTCACTTTGTTCAACCTGAAACTCAACACAGTGCACCATGATTGTCCCCAAATACCTATGACTTCACTTTGTTCAACCTGAAACTCAACACAGTACACCATGATTGTCCACTTTAAGCATACACTTATTCCATGTGGCCAACTAGGTAGACAAAATACATTGTTTATGAATAATTACTTCTGATGAATTATTGACCAATTTTTGAACCACATATTTGATCATATTTAGCTGTATAAATTGATGTTGCTATCAAAAATAAATAATTTGTGGTCTTATTACTATTAGATAAAACATTATTTAATTATTAAATAATATTATATACTGTCCCAGTTGTACGTCCTGTTTACTGTGCATAAATAGAATGTTCTTTTATACACAGAAAAAGAACTATTTTTGTTGTGTCCCATGGCATTAGTTTGCACTTTTGTTTGTGCATGATTGTATGATCATATTGGTGGATGATCATGAGGTTTAGGCTTCAATTTCCAGGTCATTTACAGGGGAATTGGTATTTTCTTTAAAAAAATTATCTAGAGTAGTCTGAAGTCTGAAAATGTGCCCGATAATCCTTATGTCCTACTGTGCACTATAATTTGTGTGTTAATGTGTAGCTATTTAATGTACCTACTTCTGCTTTTGACCACACTGCCACTGCTTATTTTTCTATCTGTTATAGCAGGATCCAGGAATCCAGACCAATGTCTAGGGCCTATTTAATACGATATACGATACGATATCGACGATAGTATGATATAAAATACAACTATACCTGTCGCAGCTGGAGATTTAAATGTGATGTTACCATCTATGGATGAACTAATGAGTCTACTGTTATTTTTTTAAATAACTAAAAATATATTATATGATTGGGACACATCTGTGTCCCAATTCATCTGCATATTCACCACTGTGTCCTATCAATTATTCAAATTGTTTCAGCAGCAGTGGAGTCCCACCATATGTTCTATCATATCTTCCAGCGGATGTATTATATATGTTATGTGAATCTGTTTGATTTCATGCCCATTATCTTTATGATTGTACCAGTCTTCACCCATTTCACCAAGAGATGGTCTCGTCCAACCTTTAGTGATTATTCTTGGACGTAAAACCTCGGCAGGACGCTCATTCTATACTCCTGACATTGCTTAAATTCATGAGCGGTGTTCCCCATATACTTAAAAAACTCTTAACAGGTCTTTCTCTAGAATATCTCCAATCTAGTCAGTGAATTTTCGCCTAGTTCTTCCTCTGTTTATATCAGTCATATTCGCTTTCTTGGTCATCTTTGACTTTTCATTCTTTCTCTATATGTCTAACCCGGTGGTACATCTCTCAATTCTTACACTATATTATTAACTAGCTAACCCGGCAAACATTGTTTTGCCATATAAATTATTTCTTAGCGTATGAAATATACCCTATTCTCTATATTCTCATACCTACTAAATTTACATAAAGTTATTTGGTATGAAAATAAAACATTGTTTACATGACAATACCTACAACACAATTGCAGATTCTTAGTGAATTATATTATAATATCTGGGTACCCTTGCGGAAGGCTTATGTCCAGCATTAGACATTCATTTCATCAAAATAGGTCGTGCCGTTTCGGAGGAGTGCGACCACAAACACCGTGACACGAGGTTGATGGGATCGCATCTGTCTCTAGATCTCTAGTACGAATGCGGATGTACGCATTGAATAATTAATAATAATATAATAGAAATTAGGTAAACACCTACCTCTGTCAACTCTGATCTTTCATCCCGTCTTTAGTTCCTTTGCTCTAGGATCGATCCTATTGGTCAACCAATCAAGGTTACGGAACTCTTACTTACCGAGGGAAACGAAGTAGCAATATTATTACTTTTACGCAAAATTCCTATAAAATCCCAGTGCTCTTGCACTCATATGAATATGTACTGACTTATTCATGTTTATACATTCCAGGTGACAGTCCGCACATTGGACAAGCTGCCCATAATGTCCCACATTTCGCACCAGTTCACGCGGAAGACGTTCTTCACGTTGGCGTTCTGCGAGTGCTGCCGGCGGCTGCTGTTCAACGGCTTCTACTGCTCGCAGTGCAACTTCAAGTTCCACCAGCGCTGCGCTGATAAAGTGCCCAGTATTTGTCACCAGGTAGGTACTAGGACTTCATAACTTTGGAACAACTTTGTGAACGAACCTAGTTGTCACGATGTTGCAGTAACTTGGTATCTAACCTTTTTCTGAGTGCACGGATGGCGTAGTAGTTTAAGTGGTGGCCTCGTCCCTGCCACTGCGCCAAGGTTTGTGGGTTCGAATCCCACACGGGACAAATATTTGTGTAATCCACAAATGTTTGTTCTGAGTCTGAATGTTCTTTATGCCCGTTGTTTGAATGTTTGTCCTGCTATACATGAATTATATTCGTAGTGCGGGAGTTGTCTTATGAATAAAAAGAAAACTATCGAGTCACAGCGCAACACCGGTGTCCCGAAACAATAGATTTTTAATGATGTCTGGTATATTCTAAGACTTGACAGACTACTACGATATAAGACTACGGCTAAATGGATTGAGCCCGATGGTTTGACCTGCTTAAATCGGACGTGGTCACGAGTTGACTCGTGTGAGTTCAGTGGCGCCTTCCTGTAGTGCTGAATTCGAAAATTAGATCATTTGGGTATTTGGAAATCTATGCATATGGAACTAAACTCGCGCTCCTTTTACTGGGGTTTGAGCCATACTTGCGGCAAAAATTTGTGACATATAGTGATGGATGTTGTGAGTCAGTACGATCTCCATTTCAGGAGTACTTATTGTTTAAAAAACGAAAACTAATATACTTCTGTCAGTTTTAAAAGTCACTTTCAATTATTCAACAATCACCCTTGCTAATAAATTGTCATGTTTTGTTCAAGCAGGTCCGCATGACAGACACGTATTACGCGGCGCTGCTGGCACAGAACCCGGAGACTCAGGCCGGCATCCTCCACTTCCCGCCACACTTTGGGTACCACCACATGTACTCCAGGACCGATCAGAACAAGTACTGGCTTGTTCTAACGAGTCCCTATACTAGTATGACCGTAGGATTCAGTCACACGTGACGTCACACCCATACAATTACATAGATGTTGATCACGTTTGGTCTCTTCACTGAAGTCCCGAGGAACTATGATCAGCGATAGAGAAAGACTAGCGGCGACTGAATCTTATGGACCGATTATAGCTCCTATGCATGTCTTGAATTTGCATGATTGATGGCATTGTCACGGTGTACGATGCGTAGTGGGTTCGATCCCCGCATAGAACACTGGCTGACTAAACGAATTGAAATAACATGTTGACTCAAAAAGGCAAATTTAACAGCAATATGAATGTTCTAGGAAATAACAATAATAAACAAATTTATTCCGGTAATAGTATATCCGTAGTCTCTGCCTACCCCTCTGGGAAACAGGCGTGAATCTATGTATGTATGTAAGTGGTTTTATATCAAGTTTAAATTATGTCGAAATAATAAAAACATTAAATACAATTTTGACTTGATAAATAGTGCAGTGATTCAATGGTGGGTTCAAATAGTGCAGTGATTCGATGGTGGGTTCAAATAGTGCAGTGATTCAATGGTGGGTTCAAATAGTGCAGTGATTCGATGGTGGGTTCAAATAGTGCAGTGATTCAATGGTGGGTTCAAATAGTGCAGTGATTCAATGGTGGGTTCAAATAGTGTAGTGATTCGATGGTGGGTTCAAATAGTGCAGTGATTCGATGGTGGGTTCAAATAGTGCAGTGATTCAATGGTGGGTTCAAATAGTGCAGTGATTCAATGGTGGGTTCAAATAGTGTAGTGATTCGATGGTGGGTTCAAATAGTGCAGTGATTCGATGGTAGGTTCAAATAGTGCAGTGATTCGATGGTAGGTTCAAATAGTGCAGTGATTTAATGGTGGGTTCCGTCAAGAATTTGTGTGATCCACACATATGTAGTTATTCCAAATCTGGATGTTCTCCATGTTATTACTTTCATGTTTAATAAGTTAAATTATATTTAATTAAAAGAGTTGTCTTTATTAGTAAAAACAAAAGATTTAACTATATGCCAAAGAAAATGCTTTTAATATAACATGTTATTCAATTCTTTTGTCTATGCAGTTACTAGATGTTCCCGCGGTTTCACCCGTGTTTATCGTTACTGCGCCGCGCCCGTGGCTCGTAGCGTGATGTTATATAGCCTATAGCCTGCCTCGATAAATAGGCTGTCCAATACAAAAATAATTTTTCAATTTGAACCAGTAGTTACTGAGATTAGCGCGTTCAAACAAACAAACTCTTCAGCTTTATAATATTAGTATAGCTTATTCCTTAGTTAATGAGTATTGTAATAAGCTAAATAAAATGTTATTATGAATAAGGTAACGTAACACATTAAGAGTTATAAGGGGCGCGCAAAACTAGTACATAATATGATTTTATTGAGTTTTGATAACATAATTAATATAAAGGCGTAAATATCCACACGCGCAAAATGCTTTAGTATTTATTGCAAAACCAAAACGTATAATTAGAAGATACGCATTTTACGCGTGTTAACGGCGCGTAAAAGACTGGTCCTAGCTCCTAAAGACCAAAGCAGACCAAGCTAACGCAAAAACAGTAGGTCAGGTCTACCATGAGAATCTCGATCCGAAATTTCGGACGAACGAATAATAAGAATATATTCTTCCTACGATGAAGTTTCGTTGGATTTCTTTCTTTTAAATTGGCATCGGACCACTCATTTATTTACAAACAATAATTATATTGATTTCTATAATAATATACATAATTGC
This sequence comes from Catocala sponsa, assembly GCA_963564715.1. Lineage (NCBI taxonomy): Eukaryota > Metazoa > Arthropoda > Insecta > Lepidoptera > Erebidae > Catocala > Catocala sponsa. The sequence continues at coordinate 30,605,078 of OY751327.1, forward strand.
TGGTCCTAGTGACAAGCTAGTTTGCCGATATTGAAGTCCTGGTTTCGATAACTGATTCGGGTATCGCCAAAATATGACTCGTACATATCTAATGCTTCAGAGATATAATACTACATACATATGTTAAAAATAAACTATGTGTGTAAGGACATACACCATGAAATCTAATTTATTGTTTTCCCTAAAAGTATTTACTCAGTCCATGATATAGAAGCTTTCCATTGCAATTATTCTTCATAAAAAAAAATTGTTTTCAAATCCGGTCTTTTCATCAAAATCAATAAGTATTTCACTGCGCTACGACGCGAGGATTTTACCGACTCACTCACGCGCGGGATTTTTCGAGGTACAGACAACGTAAATCCCATTTAGCAAGAAATGGCACACTGCCCTACTACCGAAAGTTGGGCAAACAAAAGGGATGCGGGGAGAGGGGAGAAGGGGTCTATTGTTACGCATTACTGTGTTGCAGTCGTGTTTAAAATAAAAACATGTGTTTCCGCCAAAAATGATAGTGTCTATTCTTGATTAATTTTCATTAAGTTTTTTTTATAATTAACGATGCAGAAATATTCTATATCATTACCTGACTACATACGTTTCGGGAGAACAGTGAATTAAATTACATGGTGTATAGACACAAGAATTAAGAAAAGCGTAATGAGACAGAGAGCGTGTAGAAAAATTGTTGATTAAAAATTGCTGATATAAAGTCAAGGAACCGTCGGTGAGAGAAGACTAACGGCCCGGTCACGACTCGGTCTTAGCGGCGAACGGCGCGGCGAGCGGGGCGTCGGAGCGTTGTGCACGCCCCGTACCCTCAGTAGCGGTTACCGGCAGCGGCCGAGGTGGACGTATTTTGATAGTCGAAATATACCCAAAATCATAGCGTTATTTAAATTATCCAATCTCTGTTTTGAAAGCAATATATTTGTTAAAACAAGATATTCTTAATATGAGGGAAGGAGTGCACGAACTGAATAAAAAATAAAGCGAAATTTCTTCCCACAACCTTTTAATCACGTTTTTATATTTATGTTGAGGATGTTTAGAAATCCCTATAAGCAATCGATTTAAAATTTCAGTAATAAACGTCTCGGTATTCATTACCGCCACAAAATCGTCTAATATATTTTGTAATTTGCTTCGCCGCTGAGTTCGTCCCTCCTACACCGCTGTCCGCGTGTAGGTATCGTGGCGTCGCACTCATTCGCTTGTACTTTTGTTCCCGCCGCTCCCGGCACCGCGCGCTGTAGCGATTCGCTCGGAGAAAACCGCTCGCGTTTTCGCTATGAGCGGCGTCTCGTGGCGTGCTTCAAACATTTTAATACATTTGATCTTACCGCTCGCCGCCCCGCGCTAAGCTGCCGCTCACAGTGGCGAGGTCGTGAACGGGCCGGGCCGTAAGGCCTGGTGGACAGTTTATTATTAAAATATTTTTCATAGGATGTGTCAGAAACTAACTGCCCGTAGGTAGAACGGCGTGCCTACCACGAGGTCTTACCAAGGTATCATCTTGCAAATGAAAAGGTATGATTGGGATGCCTAAGATACGGAATTTATTTATTAGAGACTAACTCACAAGAAATCGTTTAACGTTATATATGCATGGAATCGGAATCGTGCGATGGATGAATGATGGATGGTTCGAAGTTCATGTTAAGCGTAGACGTAAATAAGTAAATAGTTTAAAACTGGCCCACTATTGGACACGGGTGTCTTCACAGTAGAGCAGGGTTAGGCAATAGTCCACTACGATTGTTCATTTGCGGTTGGCAGACTACACATGTCTTCAAGAACAAGAAGAGAACTCTCAGACACGCAGGTTACCTAATGATGTTTTCCTTCACCTCCATAGTTAAGTTGAAGTAGCAGTCCAATAGTAAATAAGTTAATGTTATATGATGTCACCCATCCCCTTCTAATGATAAGGATAATTGGACGTACCTTCTGAAAAACGTTCCAACCCACAAAGTTAACATTTTGAGATAATCGTGATTGAAGTTCAATCCCGTATTGCTTCTTCATACATGTGGGTTGGGCTACTAAGTCATGATATCATATTTAGAGTGCTAGTAGAGCTACCAAATTTTTCCAGCTAGTAAATAGTGACCCTGTGACTAATTTGCTCCTAATAACTCGATTTTGACCAGAGTGTGGGTTGGAACGTTTTGCAGAAAGTACGTCCAATTTAAAGAGTATGTCATGTGCAGGTCTATCTCGCCCGCGAAGAAAATGAAGGATTTCGATGTTCACTGGTGATTATCAACAATAGTTTGACACCGCTTGCTTGTACCCAAGGCAATTTAACTTTCTACACATCACACACATGTACATACACAGATACATACGTGATGCTTAGTTGCTAAATTGTGCGATAAAGGTTTTGCTCCACTGACCTATAACCTACCAGTAGTTAGAGAACAAAAATGTCGAAGGCACAAACTGTGTTTTCTTGACTGACCCATACTACGCAAAAGGGTAGGGCGCAAGGTGCCAAAAAATAACTCTATGCACAATCCTGTATCATTCAAATGAATTATTCAATCAATTTTGTCGACCTCAATGGCGTAGTGGTTAGTGTAACCAACTGCCACACCTGAGGTCGCGGGTCCGATTCCCGCACAAGTCAAAGTCTGGTCATCTGTCATACAGGTCTACCTAGTACAGAGACCAGTCTCTCGCACAGTTTTTACTGACTACTTGTTAAATAATTTACATTTAAGTCATCTGATTGTTGTAACAATTTCTGTGTGAGAGAGAAATAAATGATTATTATTAATATTATTAAACATTTGTGTGCATGAACATGGATGTTTGTCTTGTTCTGGGTGTTTCTATGTATAATATGTATTTATTTACAAAAAAAAAGTATATGTATCTACGTATGTTTATCCTTTGTCTAGTACCCACAGTACAAGCTCTGCTTAGTTTGGGCTAGATGATGTTGTGAGTATGTGGTAGAATATTATTATATTATTTTATTTATTGCATACTCCTGCACCAGCCAGGGTAGATGTTAAAAAAGAAGGTTCTTAATATAAAAATACCGCAGGTTGTGTGATTATTTGGCACTCGTTTTGTAAAATATTCGCAATTAATAAATACTGGTTTTAATATGAATGGTTAAATTATAAATGACATTACACCTTGATCGCACAATTTGGTCAAAGGATAGACTTAACGTAGCTCATCAAATTTTCCCATAAGCATAAAAAGTACTGCCAGAGTCCAGACTGCTGATATGTGGCAGGTATATATTTCAACGCATTTATATTTCTGTCGTCATAAGGAAAAAGACGTATCTGCAAAAAAAAAAACCTTCTTTATAAATATACTAGCAGATTCGTCTTGTTTTACTGATTCCAAATATGTGAAGATCTTAATTTCGAAAAAATCTATTAGATATGTCTTTTTTCCTTATGACGGCAGATTTGGTGGAAACATGTGTGATGCTTGTGGCTATGTTAAGTTGAACCCTAAGCATAAACTATGAACTTTTTTTCTGTTAATAATAATTTATACAGTAATTTATAAAAAAATCTTTGTGTATTATCTAATTTATTTACATTATGTAGTTGTTAGTATGTTAATACACTTGTAATATGTACTTTCATACGCTCACGTATAGTGTACAAATAAACTTGCCTCACATATGCATATTAGGGCGTTATTCTATGCACGTTTTCTACCTTGCATTTTGTTACGTTTTCTTTGTTTTATAGATATGTTTTTGCTTCATTAATCTTTATATAACTATCTATGCAATTCGTTGAAGTGTTTATTGAAATAAAATCCTTTATACGGATTTTATTGCGGTTTATTTTAGTAGCGATGCTGCTGACAAACAGTTCAAACTTCGGAGACAGTATAAGGTTTAACAGATAAAAATGTTGTGTTTTAAAATAAACCGCGCTAAAATCCCTGTTAAGTAGTTTAACTACAATGTGCAACAGTCACATAAACCTACGATATTTTTTAATTATTTAGTTAGTATAAGGTGTCGTCGCGTGTTTATAATGTATTATATAATGTATTAATAGCCATTTTATGCAAAGCATAGCTTTGTATAAAATGGCTGACCAATATACACGTTGACATGTCATCGGGGGTAATCCCATTTGGCAGTGCCGTGTACCGGTGAAATAAATAGGAGATATTGCACTAACTTGATTTAGCAGTCTGCCTGTTGAAAGATTAACAATGAAATAATTATCATATTTTTAAGGAAAAAATTTTCACATCGCATATTTTAATGGGAAATGGGAGAGGCCTATGTCCAGCAGTGGACTGCGGTGGGCTGATTGATTGATTGATTGATATTTTAATGTCCCGTACATCAAGTTTCATTAATATTTTCACGTAAACACATAGGCACAAAGTGCTACTTTTTTACACGCAATATTCATTGCAAATTAACTAATTGCTTTAATTTATATTTTAATTATGTAAATTCTTTGCAAAGTATACTATAACAAGCGATACAGAGGATTTGGTACATAGATACATACATCTATGTATTTAAATAATCCACGACTATTTTGACACACGTGTGTATTTTCTGAAAATGCTTTAAATCAATGTTTGTTTAACACCTTTATTTCTCCCGTCAACTGTCGAGCGGTCATAGGTCGTACACAAAAATGAGTCAGAAAAAAAAAGACGCACAAACGTATGTCCGCTCGACACTTGACTCGTTAATGTATGTATAGGCAGGCAACACTTTTATATCTTCGAAGCACAGTTTTAATTTGTAAAATATAATGTCGGTATACACAGCGACACATCAACCTAGACTGTTCGGTTTTTGAACTATTAGAAGTTGAACGCTGCGAATCGTGCGAGAGTGCGTTATATTTTTGTGACGCTCTATCCTTACCATTACATCGACACCACTATGCACTGTCCCTTTCTGACAATTCTCTATGTTGTATGTAGCGCGGTTATGCGTATGTAGGGTGTCTAACTTGACGTGTAGCCGTGTGTACTTATATAAACATAATTATTGCAAAAACACTTAATTAATTGCACGCGGAATTGATGTTGTTTTTGTATACCTTGCCATAATATCCGAACAGTCTTCACCGACGCTGATATTAATTCTCTCACAAAAGTGGCTGTCGCAATTTACACAGCACGGTGTTGTTTCCACTAAGCTATTTTTGATTAAGCGACTATTTGAGAATAAAAAAATTACAGAGTCTGTAAAAGCGTACGCGTCTGGAAAAATCGATGCAATTGTAATGTAATAAGCAACTTTGTTTGATAACTAGTCACTCAATGGAAAATAGCTCTTATAATTTTGCGTGACGCATACAGTCTCTATATTTGACTTAAATTATAAATCTTAATTTATAAATTCCAATTAGAGCTTAGTAAATGTACTATCGATGCACGATTGTTTATGATGAGAAAATAGCGAGACCTTTCATTCGTTAGAGATTCCCAGACATTTTTTCTCATAGACCACTTTCAAACTTTAGCTGGTTCCGGTGGACCCCCTGCCAGCGAAACAAGTTCATGCAAGTAATGAAGTCAAGCCAACATTTTAGTTCTTCACTATCGAAAGCAAATAAATCCTGGAACCCCGCTTACGAATTGAGCACCCCCATTCTTTGTCACGTCGACTTAGACCCGCGTCGAGTCTACCGTGGATCCCTGGGGTTCCATCTGGACCACTTTGGGAACTAATGCGTTAGACGATTTATTCGCTGTCGTTGCATAACATTTTAATAACAATGGGGACTTAAGTCTATATCATTAGATTTTTAAAATGTTAAATAGTAGTTGAATACATAAATGCATTCGAATGAACGGCACATTCGAATAATTCGAACGTGTTCAATAACAATCGCGCTTCGCTTGTATATTCATATCTAATTGTTGTGTAGAAGCACAGCTTTTGTCCAACACTCGCTGAAGTTAGTACAAGCTGGGTGATGTGTTACGTCATATATAACATATGTCGCGCAGGCAACAACACCCACGGTCGCTGAACCAGCAGGACCGCTCCAACTCGGCGCCCAACGTGTGCATCAACATGGTGCAGAGGCCCATGACGCTCGCCGAACACCAGAGGAAACACAATCAGGTACTTTATATTAAAAATGAAATGATAATATTTTTCATTTAAAACAACAACATTTTATTATAAATGATTCTCATTCTACTTTGGCAGTTATAGCGTCGGTAGCCCAATTGATTTAGCATTGGACTTGCGATCGAGAGGTCGTAGAATCGAATCTTTCTCATTGCACTACCAATGTGAAAATTATATAATTTGTAATCGAAATTGCTAATAAATTTAAATAAATAAGATAAACCATTGTCTCGATTTTGATTGCACGACGCTCTCCAAATTTTAGAAGTTATATGCGTATCAAATAGTTAATTATTACTGTCAAAAGGTAAAGGAAGATCGCACGGTTCTCGACGGACTGTGACGTAATAATTCTCATCTTTTAATAAGGCTGCTACTATAAAGTGACATGTGGTGTGCATACAGTCCATTGCATGCAATCCGATCCAGAATGGTTTCAAATTCAGGTAGTAGAGCCTCGCTGATTTCAACATGAATGGGCCGGCTTGACCGGGGAAGGACTACCCTCTCACAGAATATCGACATGAAATAGCAGTATTCCTACTGTTATGTTTCGTTCGGTGAGTGAGAGTGCCGGAGGCCCAATCATCCTCTGTCCCCCTTCCCGCTCCTCGGCAACGCGGCAACGCGCAAGTGATGCCTCTGGTGTTGCAGGCGTACATAGGCTACAGTGACCACTTACAATCAGGTGGGCCGTATGCTTGTTTGCCACCTTAGTTGTTTAAAAAAAAATAAGCCGTTAATCCTACGAATGGCAATTTATTACACCTCCGCTCACACACGCATCGTTTGGTCTAGGGGACAGCGTCTTAGCCAAATTCTTCCTAACCCACTTCAGATCTCAACCTTTCTTAATATATATCGCGAAATAAATTTCTATATGCCATAATGACTTATTTTTATTTATTTTTTTACAGCAGTGCATTAATTCGCCACAGTCATCCAATCACTTAACGTCGGGGCGACACAAACAGGACGACAAGGACAAAAACGCAGACTCGCCACACAGCCAAAGTACGCAGGTCAGTGCCCACTGTCAGACCTTATATTATTTCTATTCTATTATCTATAAATCTAGGAAGAAAACGTTTTCTTTTCTAACAAGAGTTTCCAGAATTCGTTTACTATAGCATTATTATTTAGGACCTTAGACCCCAAAGTGGTCCAGGTGGACCCCCAGGGGTCCACGAGAGACTCGACGGGGGTCTACGTTGACGTGACAACAAAATGGGGGTCCACAATTCGTAAGCGGGGGTCCACGAAACTTTATGTGCTTTCGATAGTGAAGAACTAAAATGTTGGCTTAACTTCACCTACCGATTTTTCGATAGAGACTTTTCAAAAGAAAAAAATAAATTTAACCCATACAGATTTGATCAAATTTTTTGATTCTTCAGCAGTATTTTTTATGCTTAGGTATGTGAAAATTTGATGAGCTACGATAAGTCTAACCTTTGACCAAATTGTGCGATCAAGGTGTAATCTATACTAATATTATAAAGCTGAAGAGTTTGTTTGTTTGAACGTGCTGATTTTAGGAACTACTGGTTCGATTTGAAAAATTCTTTTAGTATTGGATAGCCTATTTATCGAGGCCTCGATGACGTAGTGGTTAGTGTAACCGGCTGCTACGGCTAAGGTTGCGGGTTCGATTCCCGCACAAGTCAAACATTTGTGTGCATGAACATGGATCTTTGTCTTGGTCAGGGAGTTTCTATGTATAATATGTATGTATTTACAAAAAAAAGTATGTATCTATGTTTATCCATTGTCTAGTACCCATAGTACAAGCTCTGCTTAGTTTGGGCTAGATGGTGTTGTGTATATGTGGTAGAATATTATTATTATTTTATAACATGACGCTACGACCCACGGGGGCGGCGCAGTAGCGATAAATGCGGGTGAAGCCGCGGGAACATCTAGTCTAATATAATATACATATTTTTTTATATTTTTTATATCGTGCTAGTATATCCCAAGATTACCGCGTTCACATATACAAGTTCTTTAGTTTTAAATTACTACTATAAATGTTATAAATTACCAATAGGCGGCAGCTTGTTATTGGTAATTTGATTATACTTCATAGATATACAATTTTTTTGTGACCCGGTAAATAACCTTAACAGATTATGCACCTAAACCTTCCTCATGAATCACTCTGTCTATTGGTGAAAACGGCATGAAAATCCGTTCAGTAGTTTTTGATAATATGTACTGATGTAATGATGATTAGTCAGTAAGCTATCCTAAAACAAACGAGCTGGGTGTAAAAATCCAGGATTCAACTTAAATGTAAAAATAATGAAAAGAAATGACTCCTATATCTCGGCGGTCTTTTGGCCCACACGGCCCATATTCAAACTCGACCGAGGCATGACCCCAAGGTGGTGTCTGCACAGCAAGTTACAAGTCAATCGGTCCAATATTTCCGGAGTTATGCCTGTTACTAACAGACAGACACACAGACCTACAAAGTGTTTTAATTAACCTCTTCGAAGACGACTCGGAGGTTAATAAAATTAAGTAACTGTGATTATATATGCGTCGCTTGTAATACTAAATGTGATGTGTGTGCGCAGGCGTCCCCAACGGGCACGATCCGGCCGCGGCGTGCGCGCGCGCGCTCGGCGGACGAGTCGTGGAAGCACGCGCTGTCGCCGCGCGAGAGCTACGACGACTGGGTCATACACGCCGACGAGATACTCATTGGCGCCAGGATAGGTAACAACCTCCATCCAACTTAACACTTCTCAAGTTCTCATACATACATGATAATATGTCGAGTCTTAGAATATAATGCTAATTTGATGGTAAATAAAGTCTTAGAATACCAGACGTAATTAAAAATCTATTGTGTCGGGCTACCGGTGTGCCGCTGTGACTGAATAAGTTAAAAGTACCTATTTGGCCGGATTGGACACGTTTTATAATTTAAAAAAACTAATTTTTGGGATAAAAAGTAATGAACGGGAGAGGTAGCTATTTGAATCTAGCTAAAACAGTAACAATATTATTGATGTTGCCTATGGGGAAAATAAGATAGCTCAGTGGGGAGACCAACAGACTGCAATGCAGAGGGTCTCGGGTTCGAACCCACGTCGCGCACCTCTGACTTTCGATAGTTATATGACTTTTCGAAATTATGTGCGTATTGATTGATTATTATCGCCTGCTCCGTGCCTCGGAGAGCACGTTAAGCCGTTGGTCCCGGCTGCCATGATCATCTATGGCAGTCGTTATTGGGAGAGTGTCGACACAAAAGATCCCACTGGGTCGAAGTGTCGCCGGCCTGCACTGACTGGCCGGACTGGCCCCCACATAAGATAAGATGGGGAAGATAAAGAGGTGGACTCATTCAATAGTCCCAAAAGAAAATGCAATGATGAGCTTTTTCACTCAAGCAGTTTCTTTCATTCAAATACTATGTACATTTAAGACAAATGACACCGATTCTTATAGTAGAGATCACATGGACATGAATGTTACATCAGTTTAGCTATAGGTAGTTTAAAAACTCTTTCATTCAATCAATCGAAATTTGCATAAGTTATCAATGAAATGTAATTCTGTAAGCTTTGGCATACCGCTTCCCATTAGACTATACAGTGTGTATAATAAACCCTGTCCGATCCATTAATGGCTTGTTTCTCCCTTAAAAAACATGCTAAGAAAAATATCAAAAGAATCTATATCATCGTAAACCGTCTTCATAATATTTTTAAGTACAGTGCAGTTTTACCCTTAAATTACTGAAATTTCGCTCAGTCTAGCAGCACTCTACTAAACTTGACAAGGACGCGGAGCGTGGTATTTATACTTTGGCGGCATTTTTTAAGGCGTAGGTAGGTAGGCGTGGCGTAGCGCGGCGCGGCATCGGTGAACCTCTATGAACTTTAGTGATACCTAGGTATTATGATTAATAAGTTGTCGGTGTTGCCATGGGTAATCTATTAAAATATTATTTAAAAATAAAAAAATACTGTTTGAAATTAAACTACTATATACGGATTTTAACGCGATAGAATGCGTATATAGTAGTTTAATTTCAATGAATAACATTCGCGTAAACAGAAGATTATATTATGTAAATTTACTGGGGTAATTTTTTTGATCGATTTTTATAAAAGGATGTCACTTACGTACTCATAATAAGCTACTGTATAACACGTTTAAGGATCGGACAGGGTTTATTACACAATCATTTGTGTGTACAACAGGATCGGGCAGTTTCGGGACAGTGTACAAGGCGCACTGGCACGGGCCCGTAGCGGTTAAAACGCTCAACGTTAAGACTCCCACGCCGGCACAACTGCAGGCGTTCAAAAATGAGGTACGTCGCTAATTTGTAGAAATTAATCCACATATTGATTTATGTTGTTTATAATTAATATAGCCGCAGTCATTCATGGACAGACTAGAATGGCAATAATTATGATATTTTTTGTGACAACATTGTGTTGCAATGTTTGTCCATTTCTTGTATGTGTAACATTGTTAGTTAATATTCCCGTTGGTGGTGATGTGCCTTGCTACATAACACGTGGCAATTAAAAGCATAGGTGATGAATGGTGGCGTAGCGGATCGTCTATATCAGAGGTTTCCAGGATGATTTCCTCATCATCAGACCACTTTCAAAATTTTGCTGGTTCCGGTGGACCTCCTGCAGCTACATTTCTATTTCAATTTCTTTTTTAGTAATTTTCTCTCGTTAATGTTTTTACAAGTAACAGTCGCTGAGCTTCTTAAAATATTATCTGCCTAGATTGATACATAAAATCAAGCCAACATTTTAGTTCTTCACTATCGAAAGCAAATAAATTGTCGTGGAACCCCGCTTACCAATTGTGAACCCCCATTTTTTTGTCACGCCAACGTAGACCCCCGTCGAGTCTCCCGTGGACCCCTGGGGACTACTGGTCTATATACAGCAGCGGTAGTGAATTCGACTGGTGAAACAAAAAAATAATCTCTCTCCAGCCTTGTCGGTTTGTCGTCCCATTGGATTATGAGAATTATGGAACTAGAACTGCACACACAGTTGTAGACTATAATTAAAATAATTAATATCTTCTGCGCAGAAGGCCAGTCTTTGTTAAGATTGACCGCCGTGACCACAATTCGGTTCGGATGACATTATTATATATGTATGTATGTACAAATGTATTGTTTATCCAGGTGGCAGTACTACGCAAGACGCGGCACTGCAACATCCTGCTATTCATGGGGTGCGTGTCGAAGCCGTCGCTGGCCATAGTGACGCAGTGGTGCGAGGGCTCGTCGTTGTACCAGCACCTGCACGTGCTGGAGACGCCCTTCCCGCTGCTGTACCTCATCGACGTCGCGCGACAGACCGCGCAGGGCATGGACTATCTGCACGCCAAGAATATTATACATAGGTAAAGAAAGAAAATAATTTTATTTGTTCCACATTCTTATAAACTTTCCAGATTATAAGGTCCTGCCTCAACAATGTTGCAGTGTAACCACAACGCTGGTACCTTATATACGAGAGGAGGTTAACAAGTTCGCGGAATGACAGGGAAGGATAATAAAATGAAACATCAAACTATTTTTCTTTTCCAATATATTCTCCCTTAACCCATTAGCAACATTTATTAGATCTGTCAAATAACTTATTAAAATCGTCGAAAAAAAAAAGATTTGTGTTGGGCGTCAAAATAGGCCGAAATTGCCGACTTCACTTCATCATCGTCGCTAAATTTACTTCCACGCTGTTCTTTCTTCATTTTGGGAAACAAAAAATAATCGCTGACATCTCTTGAAAAATGGTTTGAGGCGTCTTTCCTTGTTTGGTGAGAAACTTAATGACGGCGCGATATTCGATTTTCTCCATAGAGGCTAGTTTCTTCCCGATTGACTTGTTTACTCGTTGAAAACTCAAAAGCTACTGACCCGATTAGGCCGAAACTAGTTATATTTATACTAACAATGAGTCACTCAATTAGCGCCTACATGGATGAGTAAACTCATCCTCGCCAACCCCGCCATTCCGCGAACTTTTTGACCTTTCCTCGTAATGCAATTTTGAACACAATCAAGGGCTAGCGCGTTGTTGTTTTGTAATGCAGTAGATATTGGATCCAACTTGTAACAGACCAAACCATCTGAAAGAAGGCAAGGGAGGCCTTCAGCCTGCAGTGAAAAATGGGGTAGTATCTCGTCGACCTCTATGATATTTGTTCGCACAACCCGCCTATCTCTAACTGTTAAGGAGATATTAGAGGTCAAAGTTTGTATGGCGTCCATGTTATTTTGTATGGAAGCCACGTGTTTTTTCGCGAACCTATATTTATGTATATATAAATCTCGTGTCATAGTTTTTGTGGTCGCACTCCTCCGAAACGGCTCGACCGATATTTATGAAATTTTTATGTATATTTGGTAGGTATGAGAATAAATCGTAAAGTATAACCGATACAGAACAACTTTTGGCGGGTCAGCTAGTAATAATATTGTAGATAAGCATTTATGCGTCAATAGCTTATCAAAAAGCGCAGGCGCATTAGTAGTGCCAACATTTTGTCTTTGGCGCCAAATAAATATAAACCAGTAATCAAGTAGTAGTTTTGCTTAAACTGTAGTGTCCTGACTGGGGAAGTATTTATTTATTTATTTGGTTAACTCACAGCATATATATGATACAATTTAGTGAAAAATTTATATGACAGAGTTCTAATATACATGCCACTTACGAGCTAACACAGCATTCATAGTTGAGACAACAAAACTATGTTGAGAGTTTACTATGTTCATAAAATGTAAATTAACATAAAGTAGGGTTTTAAAATTTAAATATGAATACAATAACATAAAAGAAAAAACAGGAAAAATAAACAAAACATAACACTTTGCTTATTCTACTTAAATTTAATGTTTTAGAACAATAAGTACTTATTAATATCGTGTTGTATCGTGTATTCTAAATGATTTCAATATTAAGTACCTCACCTTAGAGATAGCAGTGAGACCTTGTGTCGTGGCCCTGAGCTGAGTAGAGCTTCCAGGCTTCTTATATAGGGGAGGTACTGGGTTGTCACCGGGTGACGCCCTTTGTGAACAGTGACGCCCTTTATTTTGGAAGGGTTAGCAACTCCAAAGCTACGGTAACCATTTATAATAATAAAGGAACTATGTGCTTGTTTCTCACTTTGGATGCATAAAAAAGTATGTTCTAGAATGTATCTATGCAATAAACTGTGTATTAAATTACAGGGACTTAAAGTCAAACAATATATTCCTGAGAGACGACTGGTCAGTGAAGATTGGAGATTTCGGTCTGGCCACGGCCAAGGTTCGGTGGTCTGGTGAGTACTTCCTAAGTTTGAACTAAGAACATTTGTTTATTTGTCTTTCCTTCACATCAAGAAGTGGTGGTTTTTAAATTGAGACAGTGGAATGAACGGTATTAATCTCTCAAGTCTTAGAATACCAGTCATCATTAAAATCTATTGTGTTTGGCGCCGGTATGCCGCTGTGACTTGAAAGGTTAAACATTACGCAGTGTATTGGAAATATACCGACATTGAAGGAGGCGTTACATGGCGGCAATCCATTGTAATCAAATTATTGGGAAGAGAGGATCCCGGCACGCCGATGCGAAATACAGCAAGTTGGAGTACGCCCGGGTTCCACGCCGCGGCTGCCGGTATTGTCAATCATTTTCTCTTGCAATAGTTGCAGTGGGCAATCCGAGGGTGCGTGGTGGGTTTCTCTCTTCCCAATAATGTTATTTTATGAAAGTATTGAGGTAAAACTTGGTACGCATCTGTGACATCATCATAATTAAAATCTGTATCACATTTGTGTGTGTGTATTAATATGTGTATGTGTGTGTGCAGACACGTCGACGGCGGGCGGGGTGCAGTGGCAGCAGCCGACGGGCTCGATCCTGTGGATGGCGCCCGAGGTCATCCGCATGGAGGAGCCGGTGCCCTACACCTTCCGCTCCGACGTGTACGCCTACGGCATCGTGCTCTACGAGCTCATGGCCGGGGAACTGCCCTACGCGCACTTCAACAATAAGGACCAGGCGAGTACACACCGCTAGATTTGAACGGATGAACAGGTTCACTCCTTTAGTTTAGTTTCGGCCTCGTTGGCGTAGTGGTTAGTGTAATCGACTGCCACGCCTGAGGTCGCGGGTTCGATTCCCGCACAAGTCAAACATTTGTGTGCATGAACATGGATGTTTGTCTTGGTCTGGGTGTTTCTATGTATAATATGTATGTATTTACAAAGAAAAAAGTATATATGTATGTTTATCCATTGTCTAGTAACCATAGTACAAGCTCTGCTTAGTTTGGGCTAGATGGTGTTGTGTATATGTGATAGAATATTATATTATTATTATTATCATTGTTTCATCAAATTATATTGCACAATCGGCGGTCGGCTTTGCTCCTGTGTTTTGTCATTAAACATTAATAAGATAACCTATATGCCTCAGAAATTAGCACAAGCCTGTTTAGCCGTTACAAATAGCATGCAAGTATAGGTACATGGTATATGGAGTTAACTAAGTATGTCTCTTCAAACAATCATAACTAATTTTAAATTAACAATATCATAATTCGTATTTGATTAGTAGGTCAATTTGGTACTCATCACGCCGTATGTTCCATAAATTCTTTAACAGAGTAAAAGTTTTTCTGCATAAGCCAACCACGTAGAACTGTTATAAATTTATTTATAGGGAGAGTTTTCATAATATTTGGTAATTTATTATATATTTTAATACACATGGCGTACGAATTGTTTTGAAGCCGGTTACTTCTGGGTAACATGTTATAACAAGCCTGTCCGGATTTCTTATATTATCACGCCGAGTGACATTTTTCGCCTGACTAAACAAGTCTGGATGATGTTTCATAAATTTGCCCATTTCTAATATATAGAGACAAGCCAACGAGAGTATTTTCAATGATTTGAAAAAAGGTCTACAAGAAATGTCTGGAGCAATGTTACAAATTGACCTTATGCACCGTTTTCGGGCCATAAATGCTTTTTGTATGTGTGAGCTATTGCCCCATATCAGTAACCCATACCTAAGGACAGATTTTACGTATGCACAATAAGCTGTACGTGCAGTATGTTGGTTGGCAACTTTTGTCAATTTATAAAGTGCGTATGAGAAACCATTTATTTTGTTACATACTTTATTTATTTGTTCTTTCCAATCAAATTTTGAATTTATTATAATTCCCAGAAATGTAACATAATTTGCATTCGATAATGTATGTCCATGATAATTGATAATTAAATTATTATTTTTAAAATTATTAAAATTGATGATATTTGTCTTTGATAAATTTATTTTAAGATTATTATTATTCAACCAATTAATAATTGATGTCAATGTATTATAAATGTCATGTTCATGTTGTTTAATAGTCATTTTTTTATTAGTAGTCACTATAATCGATACGTCATCTGCGAACAGTATACTTTTGTGTTCTATAACATCAGGTAGATCGTTGATATACGCCAGGAAAAGCAAAGATCCCAATATTATAATATTTTTGAAATTATCTTCTCTATTTATTTATTTAAAAAAATAACCAGTTGAGACAATTGCCGCACTAAAAATAAAGGTCATAGCTCATTAGAGCCACCCAGCACCCGACCAGCACCACCTCGTCGTTCGGTTTCCACTCGTTGACGACAGATGGTCCACGGTTGGAAGCCGCGTGTCAACCAGTGGAAGTCAGGTGTTCGTCAATGTCGCGTGGTCAACGAATGGACATTGCGTTGTCCGCGAATAGATGAGTCGTTTGTTTGGAATCGTCACTAGGTCGTGTATATCGTCATAACGATACACATATCATATCTCACTTTACAAGCCGAAAATTGGCACTCATAGCTGTCACGCTTGATGAAGAAGAAAATTAAAGACGTAAGACGCACGAACGGCGCGTGTATCACTCGCGGACGGCGTGCGATCCGTTCGGGAACTCTTCTTCTCCCTAGCCTTTATTATTCCCAAGTCAATTGGGGTCGGCTTTCTAGTCTAACCAGATTTGACTGTTTGTGTGTTTGATATCAGTTTTTACACGAAGCGACTGCCATCTGACCCTCGCAACCCGAAGGTTAACGATACCCTAAGGCTAGACTAGTGTCAGGATATTAGAGGGTACTGACTTCCCAATAACGACTGCCATAGATTTTCATGGCAGCCGGGACCGACGGCTTAACGTGCTCTCTGAGGCACGGAGCAGGCGATAATTGTCAATCAATACGCACATAATTTCGAAAAGTCATATAACTTCCGAAAGTCAGAGGTGCGCGACGTGGGTTCGAACCCGAGACCCTCTGCATTGCAGTCTGTTGGTCTCCCCACTGAGCTATCGCTGATCCATTCGGGAAAAGCGCGTGGGTAATACAAGGCAAGCCTGCGGGCTACGGGTGATCACCGAATGGCCCACTCGCCATCCGCGCGCGCCAGCCCGCGAGCGAGGCGCTCCGGTGTTGATGTATTGAGCGTATACCCATAATATACTACATACAAAGAATACTAGCTGCTCGAGGTGAGGTGGTGCTGGTCAGGTATCGGGTGGCTCTAATAAGCTATGACCTTCATAATAATAATATTCTATCACATACACACAACACCATCTAGTCCAAACTAAGCAGACCTTGTACTATGGGTACTAGACAATAGATAAACATACATATATACTTTTTTTTTGTAAATACGTACATATTATTAACACCCAGACCAAGACAAACATCCATGTTCATGCACACAAATATTTGACTTGTGAGGGAATCGAACCCGCGACAAAAGTCCGTTACACTAACCACTACGCCATCGAGGCCGTCGTTATTCCTACTACATGCAAACAAATGATAATTAATTGTGTAACTTTCGTTTTGTATATTCAATTTAACATTGCTGTTGAACTGGAATTTAATCTGCACACATTATGACTTCCAAACGACTTCAGAATAAAATGTGACCGAATGACAATAAAGTGTTATATACTGTGTGGAGCAGATCCTGTGGATGGTGGGTCGCGGCCTCCTGCGGCCGGACGCGCGTCGCCTGCGGCAGGACGCGCCGCAAGCGCTGAAGCGCCTGTTCGAGGACTGCCTGAAGTTCGACCGCGAGCAGCGGCCGCTGTTCCGACAGATCCTGGCGTCGCTGGAGTCCATGCTGCGCGCGATGCCCAAGATCACCCGCAGCGCGTCCGAGCCGAGCCTCAACCGCCAGCTGCACGCCTCCGACGACTACCTCAGCTACAGCTGCGCCTCGCCCAAGACGCCCGTCAACTTCCAGTTCAATACCGATACTAACTTCCCTGCGTTTTACGGGTCAGTACAGTGCATATATACTATACTCTATTCATTTCGTCTCGAGACTAAATGTAAACAAACAATAAAAAAGGTTATTTATTAATACGTCACATTTGACTGTGAATATTATAATGTTAGACAAAAATCAATTAACTAGCTAAAATATAATATTTATCGTATCGTATTTAAAAATATTAATATTATTGTATCGTATTTAAAAGCAGCATATATACTAAAAGTCAATGTATTATTAAAATACATAACATTTTAATGTATTAAATTCTTTTAATTATTTTACGAGAATTTTAAATACCCTAGTTTAAAAAAGTGACATAATAAAGAACCTAAAAATGTAATGATTCTCAAAGTTAGAACGCATTATAGTACCGCTAAATCAAAAAGTACGGCTAGTACAAATGCTCTGTAGTGAATGTATCATTTTGTTAAAAGTCGAGTTATAGTCGTCATTTTCATTCCCTGTCAACTTGTTGATACGAAAGTGCACATTTTCTAATATTATTGTTATTATTATTCTGTTATTTCGTTGTTAAATTTGTTGTTAATTGTTAAGTTATTTGTTGTGTTTAGTTTTAAAGTATTTGTTTGTGTTTTATTGTTCGTAAACAATAAATATGAGTGACGAGCCTGGACTAAGCCGTTCTTGTAGATTGAGATACATTGCTTTCTTTGTTTACCTTTTGTGTCAAGCCTATTTGAAAAGAGTATAGTCACCTAGTGGAATATAGTCCTGTTTATAGACCAATCCACTTCTGTCCATACTGGCCGTTTTCAAGTCGGCATGCCACAAATTTTCTCGCGATTAATTTATTTTTTGTGTATTTGGCGGCACAGCTTATAGTATATGCAATTTACGTATGAGATACTAGCTTCTGCGCGCGGCTCCGCCCGCGTGGTACCTACATGAATAAAAACTAGCCTATGACCTTCCCCAAGTTTTAAACTATATCTGTATCAAATTTCATCTAAATCGGTTGAGTGGTTTAACCGTGAAAAGGTAACAGACAGACAAACAGACAGATAGACAGACAGAGTTACTTTCGAATGTATAATATTAGTAAGGATTGCATTGATGAAAGTATTATTGGGAGTCTGAAACTGTACCCGGTAGATAGATGGCTATACTCTATCCTCATTATTGCTTCCAATAACCATAATTTATTTTATTTATTTATTTTTACAGAAAGCTTCCAGACTAATACTAATCCTAACTAATATTATAAATGCAAAAGTGAGTTTGTTTGTTTGTCACGCTTTCACGCCTTAACTACTCAACCGATCATCATGATATTTTGCATACATGTTGTCAGGGGTACAGAATAGCACATAGGGTACCTTTCATCCAGAAAAATAACTGTTGCAAACCTAACCTATATTTACGCGAGCGAAGCCGCGGGTGAAAACTAGTATTCTTATATATAAATACAATAATTAACTTCTATTGCTAATAACAAGCTCTCATAACGGCAAAATACATACGTAATCTCACTCTTATATCAAGTAAGGTAACAACCACTCATGGACTTAGGTTGAATTACCGCTTACCATCAGACGAACCTCTAGGTAGACGGCCAAAAGCAACAATCAAGAAATTGTACAACTATAGCTTGCAAATTGTGAATATCATAAACCTCTGCATACGCTGTCGGCATGTATATAATATGCCTGTCGGGATGTATATATGTTTATTTTACTTGCTACTTTTAGTTCACGACTTTACAGGCGTTAGACAGATAATAAATCTTAGTCTTTTTATTAACACTCATTTTCTACTATTACAGCATCCCAGTTCCAAACCAGCGGCATCCGTAGGGACGGCTAGCAGGCTACGAGTAGCCGCCCTCTCCTCAGCTCACCCCGCTGCGACCACAACGACCCGCAACCCGTGCAGATCGACCGCACTCGCACACGCCACAGCACCTGTCTCTAGGCTCCACCGACTCACAAGGCCTGACAGACCCATCACGGGGAGTCAGACATCTACGACAGAGTCTTTTTGACCTGTCACGAGGCCTACCGGATGTACAAGAAGATCTGTAGGAGACTTAAAACAGCCCCTTAGACCTGTCACGAGGCTTCACAGACCTGTCACAGGCCCGAGGGACCTATCACGCCTGCTGCACGCCAACAGAGCAAAAGAAGAAAATACAATGTGTTAGTGCCGGAAACATTTTTAAAATTGTGGTCGACTTTGTCTATAGAGCGCCCACGACAGACGCTTTGACAGGCAATTGGGGTGTGAACTCTGGACTTCCTAATCCCTCTTTTAGTGATACGCAGCGGGATCTATTTGTATGTAGGCGAGGTATTGTGCAGTGTACAGTTATTTTCGCGCTAAGAACATCGCCTGACTGGGAGACGCTTATAGACGCTTAGCTCATACAAATATACGCTGTGACTATACGTGAGCAAACACGAACGTATGCCTCTCTGAACACGTACTCAGGGATTTGTAAAGTCAAAGAAGATATATGGCGGCTTGGATATGTTATCTCTGTTGACATAACGCATCTCTACAGTCTGCACAGTGGGCTAGCAGAATACTAAGCCCACACATTTAACGTAACAAGACGTTCAAGAGACTGATAGAGAAACAGATAGAGCGAGCAGTACTTGATTTTTGATCTTCTTGCTACATGTCCATGTGTGAGTGCGTCTGTTTGTACGCGTTCTCTATGGATGTAGTTTATGGTCGAGGCGCGGCGCTCTTCGTATAGTTGCAACGTACAAGACGCTTCAACGAAGCTTTTTTTGGCTTAGCTCATTGACTACAGTCTTAATCTACTCGGAATATCCATTCGTTGTAGCCAACACATGTTCGTGATACAATAAATATTACAGGTTATTTGATGAAAAATGTCGGTAATCTTATTACCATATTTGAATATTTGATTACTTTATGTAAGACTAGATGTGCCCGCGGTTTCACCCGCGTTTATCGTTACTGCGCCGCCCCTGTGGGTCGTAGCGTGATGTTATATAACCTATAGCCTTCCTCGATAAATGAGCTATCCGACACTAAAATAATTTTTAAATTGGGACCAGTAGTTCCTGAGATTTGCGCGTTCAAACAAACAAACTCTTCAGCTTTATAATATTAGTATAGAGAGACCGGGTTGTCGCTTGGGTCCTTGGGCATAAGTTTCGCTAATGATTAATTGATTGATGCATGTGTGCATGACATATCCACACTCCAACCCTTGATACCAGTAAGTGGTACTTACATAACTGGAGAAATGTGGGTTTTCTCCTCTGACTCGTTTCTGAGATGATTATACAAGAAAGGCACTATGTTGTAGTAAAATATAAAAGTTGGAAATCTGTAAAGTAGTCGCCATCTACATATTATATGTAAAGATTCATACATATACTCATATATTTAATACCAGTGATTCCAACGAAATGAATAACAAATTGAAACGACATTGCAAAGCATGTCAAATTAATAAAATGTAAAAATAAATGTATCTTCTTCTTCCTCTCCTTATCCCATTATTTGGGGTCGGGTCTTCTCACTTTCCTGCGCCAAGTCAAACGATCTTGGGTTGTCATTTCGTGCAACTTAGCTTTCTTGAGGTTTCTTTCAATGGAGCTCCACCAGGTCAACGGCGGGCGGCCTCTCCCTCGCTTTTGTTCTGGGAGGTTTAATGCGAGGTCTGGGAGGTTTAATAAAAATAAATGTATATATTGTACAATTAACTATTATTTAAATTGACGTTGCTATTTATTGTATCACGAATACGTGTAAAAAGCCTTAAGAGTTATTGGAGAAGCGTAAAAAAATGTGATAAAAATCTTGGGTGTTCCGCAGCAGTGTTAACCCATTCAATGCGGCAACGAATTTTGCTTTCACTAGCCAAAATCGGCTCATATTTAACGTAAACGTCGATCGGCGTCAGCCACACTTGATGAAATAAAAAAAAACAAAATATTTAAAAACTACTCCTATCAGGCATTTCATTAGTAAATTCCAAACATATTTGTTGTTTTATTAATATATATTTTACTCAAATTTAAAGATATTAAATTTGAGTAAAATATAAAACAACTATACATTACGCCGATCGGCGTCCTCCGAATCTGAGTATGGAAAAATAAGACGCCGATCGGCGTCCGCCGCATTGAATGGGTTAAGATCTAACGACGTAGATAGAAATGTGTTATTTTCTATCTGTATTGCGACGATACATATGAACGTTACGTTCGCTTCGCGGCGAAGTGTCGGCCGCTGATTTAAACTAGTCAACAATCAGTTGCTCATTGATACAGCACTTGTATGATATGTGAATACAATGTGGACGATAAACGGTACTTGGTGACTTGGTTTCTTTTTACCCGACTACGGCGAAGCCAAAAGGATGGGTAATGATTTTGGCAGTCTGGGTATGTTTGTATGTTCCACCGTAGCGCCAAAATTATTGATTATAAAATACATATCTTAAATAATATGTAAATTAAATAAAACATTATAACTGATCATAATAATAGCAAGAAAATCAATTATTAAATCAGATCTTTTTTACAATTTCTTATATTTTATTTTCTAATACGTATTTCCAAATGTCGCAGCTTCAAACAAAAATGAACACGTTCCCTGTCCGATGAACCACATATGATACATAACAATTGATTTTCTATTGTGTCTATCACGGGACTGAATGGGTTAAAAGATTATAAACCAACTTATAACCAAATGTGCCGTTTATGTTTCACATTGCATAGTTACGTTCTATTGTCGAAATGTCCACGATCTCCGATTGTATTTATCTTTATTTATTATATAATTTATTTAACATATTATTTATTGTCGCCACCACACAGCTTGCGAAAATCTTGCGCTACTTAGTGATATCTTGTCAACAACATATCGCTTGAGTATCTCTGGCGTCGCATTGTACTCGCTTTGAAACTAATTTGGTCAACTTTAAAGACATTCGTATTTAATTTTGGCAGACTTGATTATGTGTAACACAGGCCTAGGATTGTACATTTAACAAAACGCCTTGTGAAGCAGTTGGCTTATTGTTAACAGACATTTGTAATTATAAAAGCAACTTAGGTCTTATGAAGAAGGTTTTATGAATTTTAAATATAATGATATGCTAATTGTGGCAAGTAAGACCGCATGCTCGCGGGTAACCTGTGCTGACATCACCGCTCGCTGAAGATGAGAGTGACTACACAAATTCAATATGCATAAAGTCTTAGAAACTGTATTATAAACAAAATATACTGAAGGTAACTAAGGTGTTTTTATAAGAAATATTGTTGTCTTATGTTTACGCAAATGTTATACATTGAATTTAAACAAACTTTATACGGATTTTATCGTGTTGTTTATTTTTTATAAAACACTATTATTACATAATGTTGAAACTTTAAGCTACCATTGTTGAACACTTGTACTAGTTACTGTTTCTTCTTCTTTGTCCGCGCCACCTCCCGTTACACGGGGTCGGCTTTCCTAATTCTGAGGCGCCACTTGTTGCGGTTGTAAGTATCGTCCTCTACGAGGGACATCGTTTTCATGTCCATTTGGACAGTCGTTAGCCATGTTGCTGGCGGTCTTCCTCTTCCTCCTTTTCCTGTTGTGACGGATAGGCACTTTTTCACTACGAAGTGTTCGGGTCGGTTTACTTCTATTTAAATGATACAACTATTTAGATTTAATTTTACACTTTCCCCGACGTTTCGGTTGCTTTCCAGCAGCCATGGTCACGGGTCAAGTTGACCCGTGACCAAACGTGAGTAAACAGTAACTAGTAAAAGTGTTTAACAATAGTAGTTTAAAGTTTCAAAATTATGTAATGATAGTGTTTTATAAAAAATAACGCGATAAAATCGGTATAAAGTATTTTTAATTTCATAGAAATATTGTGTCTTTTTATTGTTAATGTTAAACATATATTTCATTAGCGTTTATGATAGAGAGGAGTATCCTCGCGTCGTCCGACTGTGGAGCTCTCTCAATCTCGAGATCCTAGTCTATAGGCGCTATGTTATCAGCAGTGGTCTTCATATCTTCTGACAGCGCAGGGTTGGTAGCTACTAATATATGGACTACAAGCATATGAACAGTAATGTATTTAGTAGAAAACTTTTAAAATTGAGTCACTTTCATTGAAAGCGTGCGATGTATGTACAAGTTCCAGATCGCGCCACCAAACAGATCCCGGTATTTTCCTTATATATTAAATAAAATATTTTTGTATTATCTCCATACAGTTATTACATGATGCATGTGTTTTTAAAGTATTAATTAAAGGTACATTGCAATCAATGTGCCCGGATCGTGTCGCAACAACACATAATGTAATTTATTCGTAATTATTGTAAATAATTAATGTAATTAATAAACGTAGCTTAATGTCGAAACGATTAAGGATCTTGTGTATACAGTATAATTAATTTTAACGCATAACTATTAACTCTAAGAACACAATAAATTATTGTTTCAATTTATGTTGTGATTTCATTTAAACTATATTTTAATTACAGCACTTTGTCACGACGGATAACTTTCTGACGCAATTGCAAATCAATAACAAACATCTATATTTTTTAATATAATGGGATTATATGAGTACCTAATCTAAGTAATAAACAGAAATGAAAAATACTTTTAGGTCCACTTGCACGACAACTCACAAAATACGTTTAGCGCTAAATAGATTTAATACATCGTGCTGTCGCAGTCATCCGTGTGAAGGTGACTGAGATGCCACGATGTTTAAATCTATTTAGTGCTAAACGTATTTTGTGAGTTGTCGTGCAAGTGCCCTTAATGTCTAGCGATTAATAATTGAGTAACATACTGGCATTGTAGGTAACTAATTTCCTGAGCCATTTTTATAGATAGACGAGTAAATACAGACAGGTCATTCTATATTTATTTATTCAAATGTTTTTACTAATAATATCATCATCTAAAGAAATATTCACTGATACATACATTAAAATGGTTAACAGGTCAGCAGGAATCCAACTTTATTTCTTACTAGATATGCCCGCGGTTTCATCCGCGTTTATGATTACTGCGCCGTCCCCGTGGATCGTAGCTTGATGTTATATAGCCTATAACCTTCCTCGGTAAATAAGCTATCCAACACTAAAATAATTTTTCAAATTGAACCAGTAGTTCCCGAGATTAGCGCGTTCAACCAAACAAACAAACTCTTCAGCTTTATAATATTAGTATAGATTAAACAGTTTTGGTTGAAACTATGGTTCTATGTATACACATCATGATTATTAGATACTAGATGTTCCCGCTGTTTCACCCGCGTTTATCCTATAGCCTTCTTCGATAAATAGGCAATCCAACACTAGAATAATTTTTCACATAGAACCATTAGTTCCTGAAATTAGCGCGTTCAAACAAACAAACAAACTCTTCAGCCTTATAATATTAGTATAGATTTCTAGATGGCGCAAAATGTGTTCTATATTTTCGTCTCCTTTACATAAGTTTCCGTGGTGTAGCGGTTATCACATCTGCCTAACACGCAGAAGGCCCCCGGTTCGATCCCGGGCGGAAACATATCTTTTTGTAATTATTTTTACAAACGCTGTCTGTATATATCGAAAATTTTCTAATAAATGTATATTTACGTTAATTGCTTACAATTTATTTTCTTTAGGTTTTACAGAAACAACCTGTTCATTCACTATTGTTGGGGCATGTCATGAAAAATAATAATATCATAACCTGCCTCGTTGATCTCGTGGCAAGATTGCCTGGGTTTGGCAGTGTTATTATTTATTTTCGTTGAAAATTTCACAGTACCAGCAGATATCTTTTTCTTTTCTTTCTTTCTATTTTAGAAATGTGCTTGACAGATTACAATAAGCTTATCCCCTAGTAATGTTCCCGCGGCTTCACCCGCGTTTATCGTTACGGCGCCGCCCCCGTGGGTCGTAGCGTGATGTTATATAGCTTATAGCCTTCCTCGATAAATAGGCTATCCAACACTAAAAAAAATGTTCAAATCGAACCAGTAGGTTCTGAGATTAGCGCGTTCAAACAAACTCTTCAGCTTTATAATATAAGTATAGATTATGTGGGACCTACGACCATTTCTGGTAAATATACTCCTTCCAGATTAATGTTCAGGAATTAGTTATATGTATGTAAGATAAGATGTTTCATTATTCAGCAAAAAGATTCAACTGATTCAGTTCATGTAAACATTGTTAGTTCTGCAACATAAGCAAGGTGTAAAATAAAATATTAATATAAATTCAACAATTCTGTTTAATCAATAATGTCCATTGCTCACAACATAATCATTACTACATTATTATTTGATAATTTTACCTGCAATCAAAACTACAATCACAAACCTCATAATTATACAAAAAGAAACAAAACATATTTAGAAGTGGCACTTTTAAATAGTTTATAACCTTAACACAAAAAGAAAACAATAAGTAATAATAGAAACTGTTGAATCTTCAAAGTTTAGATTAAGGACTAAAACTAATAATCTATCTATAGATCAAAACGATTATGTATCAAATATTCGAATATTTTCAAACCATTTAATTTATAACAGATACGAAAAATGCGCTATCTTTAATAAAAGTATGTTACATAATAAGACATTCAGACGCTTCAATTCTAGTTGACTAAAATTACATGTAATTATTTAAAATACATATAAACCATTCATGCTAAAATTAAGCTTGATCAAATTCAATGTCATGAAAATATTATTAATTTAAATATCGATAAAACTTATTGTGTGATTGTGGTACAATGACTGGTGTTACCAGTACAATAATTTTAATTTGATTATTTGAATTATATGATACGTTATTAACACCGAAGAGCCAATTAAATATAAGTATTAATAAGCTTAACACAAGATTTTTGATAATAGACATAAAACTAACAAAAAAATAATTACAATCAATGTTAAAAACATTACTTAAACACTTCTATAGGACCCAGTCTCTCAAGCCAAATTCGACATATGAAATTACATTTATTAAATGGTCATATTATCATAATATGTAAAAATGGTAACATTACATTCGCTAATGTACGATTCATATAATAGAAAAACGATTCGGTTTAGATATCTACATATGCTAACATTATAGAGGTAATTTTCTATTTGTATATATACATACATATATAGTAATCTCTGAAACTGCTAAACCGATTATAAAATATTTTCACTAATAGAAAGCTGCTCCATCACTGAATATCGTTTTGCCGCTTTGTTCTAATGACATATTGCACGAGCGAAGCCGCGTTCGCTATCTAGCCGATAGTTTAAAGACAGATGAAGAAGCCCAAGGTGTTTTGCGCTATTCATAAAATAATAATATATAGAAATGGAAATGAAAACTAGACTAAAAGAAAATAATCCAATTATTTATTGATTAATACAGTAAAATAATCAATTAAAATGTTATTGTCTATTTTATTAAGATTTGCTACTGAAATTCTATGTCCCATTCATTCTAATATAATTATATAAATCCATTTATTCATTACTAAGAAGACTGTTTCACCAATTCATATAGTTGCCTACAATCATATTATTATTATGCTCTTTCTTAATATTCTGTGGATAAGACTAAACGATGAAATAGAAAATAGAATATTTACCAAGAGAAGAGAATACGATGAAAGAAGATAGAAAGGCAAAAAGAAAAAAAGAAGAACACAAAAAAGACATGCATTCAAATACACACATGTTGCTGTTAGAAATACTACTAAGACCAATAATGTGAGCAGCGATAGCTCAGTGGGGAGACTAACAGACTGCAATGCAGAGGGTCTCGGGTTCGAACCCACGTCGCGCACCTCTGACCTTCGGAAGTTATTTGACTTATCGAAATTATGCGCGTATTGATTGACAATTATCGCCTGCTTCGTGCCTCGGAGAGCACGTTAAGCCGTCGGTCCGGCTGCCATGAACATCTATAGCAGTCGTTATTGGGAGAGTGTCGACACAAAAGATCCCACTGGGTCGAAGTGTCGCCGGTCTGCACTGACTGGCCCCCACATAAGATAACATAAGACCAATAATCATACTATTGAAAATATTCAATGCAGTAAATGGTCCAAATAAAGTTCATACATTGCAAGTAAAATGCTTAAAATCCAAAATTTTACATTCGATGTTATGAGCCGAATAACGAATTGTCATTACGCTACGATGTAATAAAGTATCAAAATGTTATCGAATAATGTCACTAAACGCTAGTATAAATGATCATTATTTAATATATTTATAATTGCATGTCCAAGTTACTACATGCGATGCACGACGTTACGACTTTTCATA
Organism: Catocala sponsa; assembly: GCA_963564715.1. NCBI lineage: Eukaryota > Metazoa > Arthropoda > Insecta > Lepidoptera > Erebidae > Catocala > Catocala sponsa. Next base: position 30,632,814 of record OY751327.1, read on the forward strand.
CGTGTCATTGAAGTACCGATCATTAAAATACGGTAAAACATAATAAAACTGATAATAAATTAATGGGTTCCATAAAAATGACTACCGTTGGGCCACGGATCAGAAGGTTAATGTGAATACGCTCAGTACGTAGTATTGCGTCATACATTTGTATCTACAGCTCTTTCTTTTCGTGTGGTTGTTAGTGGCCAACCTGTTGTCAAGAGTTGTTCAAGCCGCCCGCGCCCGTAGGCCTCCGACATGGTTTAACGACTGCTGTCAATTTGACAACAACCGGGACCGACTTTGTACGTGCCCTCCGAAGCACGGAGACACTCAGATGAAATACCACTAAGCGGTCACCCATGTATAGGCTGACCGCACCCAACGTTGCTTAATCTCGCTAATCGTTTACCGATCAGTGAGTGCAACTGGCTATGAGAAAATATATTTCGCGACCTTCAGTTCATAATTTTCAGATTTATGTCGATAAAAATTCTATGATATACCTACTGCATTATGAAAAATAGCAGGGGTAACCAGTGAGGATGCAGTCGACCTCTCGTCTGGCCAGAATGTTTGTTGCATTTCTATCGATTTAATGAGTGTAGAATTTTTCTATGAAGGTATAAAATAGTAGAAATATTGTATTAAATCCTATTCACATGATATTCGAAAAACCTGGCGTGGTCTCGCCATCTTGACGTTCATAATAATTAGTGTATTACGAATTTAAAACCATAACGTCGTATATCGTAAAGAAATGCTGAGACTAATCATGGCAGTGTATTTTAAACTGTACTATTATCATTTATGAACTACTGTACTTTTTATTACGATACCATGAACGGGCGAGGGCACAGTACAATCATTCTCGTCATTTCGAAAGGATTGCTTACGATTTGGAAAATAAAGATTACGAAACTCAAACAACTTTGACTGGCGTTATGTCATACATATTTTCTTTCTGTGGAGAAATACCCTAATATACGTCCTTCGTCCCCGCCCGTCATGATATTCATGTGCGTTCTTGTACATTTATATTACTATTACTATTTTAAATTCTTTGCCTCGTATAATATAGATATATAAACCTAATCATTGGAATCTTCGCTGTCTGCGTCCGCGGCGCTGTCACCATCGTTCTTCGGCTTCTTTTCCTTCTTTTTCTTGGTGCGCGGCTCAAATTTGGCCACGTGCATCTTTTTCCCGCCAATTTTGAGGTTAGCTGCCATTTTGATAGCGGACTCCACCGCTTCTGGACCGTGAAATTCTACGAATGCCGTTGCTATAAAGACATACATTGTATAATTAATATTCATTACATTTGGCGGCATAGACACGATTTAATTTAATACCATACTCAAACATTACATTACCTTGACTGTTTTATGATAATGCTTTTCTAGGGATTACTAGGGGAAGCTCAGTACAGTTACTTTCTGGAAATATCAGTAAAACATTTATGAAATAAACTTACACATAGATTTCTTTCCCTTGACCAGATGCCGGATGCTTCTAATCTTCCCGGCACTAAGGAACGTACTGCTAATGTTCTGGTCGGTGAGCTCGGCGTAGGAACGCACCACGACTGTCGTGGCGGTGGCCGGCAGAGGGCGCTTCACGTGTATGCGCCTGCCTTCGAATTCAGTGTTGTTCAGTTCTAATGCCTGAAGAATGTTACATAAGAATTTAAACTTAATGTACAAATACTTATGACTGATAATGCTTATTAACCTTCAAGTCTTCTTCAAAGAGGTTAATGAAAACACTTTGTGACAGTCTGTGTGTTAGTGACAGGCATAACTCCGCAACCACTGGTCCGATTGACTTATAACTTGTGTGTGTATCTTGGGGATATACCTCGCTCGCGTTTGAATATGGGCCCTGTAGGTTAAAAGACCCCCGAGATTATATAGGAGCCATTTCTTTTACATTTAAGATGAAGAGGTTGAATCCTGGGTTTTTACACCCATCTCGTTAGCATTTAGTTGCATGCACATTGTTTTGAAAAGTTAAAATTAATAATTTTTAAACATCATAATATGTACATAAAGGTACAAACTATACTAATATTATAAAGAGGAAATATTAGATTTTTTATTTCTTTGTAAGGATTTAACTCAAGAACTAACCAACCAATTTAAAAAATTCTTCCACCATTAGAAAGCTATATTCTCACCGAGTAACAAAGGCTATATTTTTTTTAAAAGAACTGTTACTAACATAACCTAACCTACTTCACGCGAGCGAAGCCGCAGACAAAAGCTAGTAATGTATAAAATAGGAAAAATTGTGATAACTCCCTTAAATAATAAATAATAAAAAAGTCATTAAGATTGTTTTAAAATTAATACCTGATCTGCAGCCCCATCACTATAGAAGTTAATGGTTGTTGTGAAAACAGGCTTAGATTCTTCTGTGGGATACACCTCGGCTACACTGGAATGTAAAAATAGAATCGGATATTAGGACTTATACAGTGCATATCCAGTAATAACAGTGTGAGATGTCTGACTTCTGTTATATAGTAACCACTTACTTATATTAAAGACTACTTACAAAATTAAAATATCAGAATTGAAATTTTTAAACATTTTAAAATACTTTACCCAACTTTCTTGATCAATCCAAACTTTACAAAATGATCAGTCAGTAGTTTCTTATAATTGAGCATGATGGCCAACGGTAGATTCTCAACAACCACAGTGGTGGCCAGACCTTCTTCAGTTAAGTCTCCCTTCTTGTCTTTGTTCCATTTCCTCTTCTTCCATTTCACTTTCTCTTTAACTTCTTCTGTATTCTCAGCCTCATCCTTATTTGGTCCTTTAGGTCTTTTGTTCTTGTTGAACTTATGTTTTAACTTCTTTTGTTTGTCTTTGTCAACTACTGTCATTTCATCAAGTAAATTAGTCAATGTATGTGCATTGTCACCAATACTTAGGTTTTCTAAATCTTCAGCAATATCTGGTTTTGAATCCTTTTTGCGAGATTTTGGTACTGGTTCACCATCACCTTCGCTAATTTCTAATTTCTCAGTTGCAGGTTTTGCTTGCTTTTTCTTTTTTAGTTTTTTATTTTTGCTTTCAGATGACACCTCATTGTTGTTGCTCTCAATCTCCATTGTCTCTGGGTTTGAATCTGGATTTTGCTTTTTAACTTTTTTAAACTTCTTTTTCTTGTCTTGACTTTCAGGTTCAGCATCTGTTGAAGCAGTAGCTGTTGGTTCAACAACTTTTTTGGCTTTAGGAACCTTAGCTGGTTTTTTATCTTGTGGATTATGTAGATTGCTGTCTACATCCATGTTTTGCTTGTTAACATTGGTAATATTATTCTCCTTTTCAGACTGTTGATCCTTTTTGGATTTTTTAAATGGTTTCTTTTTATCTTTACCATTTCCTTTTACAGTCTCTACCTTTTTGTTGCCTTTGAGAGAGTCATCAGATTTGGTTCTCTTCACTACAACCCCTTCATTATCTTCCAACATGAAGCTGACCGACTTGTTTCTCTTCTTAGGTTTACCGCTTGATGCATTTGATCTTGCACTTTCTACTGGCTGATCAGTAGGGGAAGAGTTCTTCATTATGGATTTAACTCTACTAGCTTTGTTATTACTACTTCCCTTAGGGGTAGCAATAGAACTTGCACCAGAATTTAAGCTTGTTGCATCAATATTGATTTGAGATACATCTATAGGTTCCTGTTTGCTTTTCTTTTTGTTTTTATGCGGAGAACGCTCACGTTTAGGCTTCACCTTAGATGTGTCGTTAATGGAATTATCTTCAAGTTTATGTTTTTCGAGAATCTTACTCGTTTCAGCAGCAGTTTTATAAAGACCAACAAAATCAAATGCTTTATTCACATTATGATTGTTTAGAAAATCATAAGAGTTACCCGCTTTATGTTTTTCCGCCGTACTTGGCTTCATTTCAATCGACTTCGACTTTATTTTCATATCTCTCAAGCACTATTTATTAAAGAATAATTTGTAAAATACCTACATCAAAACACATGATTATATTGCGAACTGTGTAAGTGTGTAGTTTATTCTTTGATTAGGTTATGTTTTGCTGCCAAATACACGATGTTGCTCATATTCATATATGATGTCAATATTTTAATATTTTTGTTATATCTGCAAAACCACATTTTAACTTTTATTGATTTATAATAATAATTTATTTGTTATTATTATATATCTGTTTTTTAAAGATATAAAATTATATATATTTTTTAATGTGAGAGTATAAAATGTATAAATTAAGCTCATTTGTAATCTAGCAACACCAGTAACCTCACTTTTTTTAATTTATTTAATGGCGGATGCGCTTGCGTGATGCCGGTTTCATGTTATTATTACATATAGTTTGGCGTCTTTCCCTGTGAATTTGTGGTTTCATTGATTTTACCATTTACAACTAATTTGGTGAGTAAAGCTTCTAACTATATTCCGATGTATTCAATTCACGATATCAAACGCAATTGTAACAAGTTATACGAGGTAACGCTTCGGGTTCGTGAATTTTCCACTCGCAAATAGGCATGCTTCATGGCGCGTATGGCTTGTTATGATGTATTTACCGTTATCTGTGATGTTACACATAGTTAAAATTAGCTCATCTGCTTTAACTAACGCATATTTCATACGATTCTACGTAATATGATGTTTCGCTAGGTAGAAACGTCGCCCTTGAGTTCTGAGAATAGGCGCCAAGTGTTGTAGATAAGTTTTAGCAAAAAATAGATATGGCGGGAAACGCTGTTACTGAGAGAGCGTGACGAATCGCACGCCCGATCGCTCGAGTAGTCGGAGTCAGTTTATATGTTCTTTTCAGACTAAATATCAAAATGGTCGCTCAAAAGAAAGGACGCGGTGCTAAAAACCAAGCGGCGAAGGCGAAAGCTGCCGCCCAAGCCGTTGAGGAGCCAGCTCCCGAAATGGAGACTTCGGAGCCCGTAGAGGCGGCAGAAGATAACAACGGGGACGCTGAACAGGCGGAACACGCCGATGAGGGCGCGGGCGGGGAGGGCGGCGACGCCGCGGAGGGCGAGCAGGGCCAAGAGAACGCCGAGGGTGGCGACGCCGCCGCCGCCGACGATAGCAAGGAGGCTAAAGTGGAATCTGGTAAAATACTCGTCGAGAACCTGCCTTCGAGCTACCTGTTTGACTACCAGGAGAAGCTCAAGGAGTTGTTCTCGAAGCATGGAGAAGTCATCAATGTCAAGTGAGTATACATGGCACTCTTCACCACCATTATTACTGATACAGCAACTTGCCAACATTCAAATATCAGTCCCTGAACTCTCATACTTGTAAACTGAATCACTGTATTTATACCACTAATTCAAGTTTATTAGTATAATTAAGACCATTGTGTGTAGTGTGTTCTTGAGGAACTGCAAACAGCACTCAGAATACATACACAGCCTAAAACTGTACGGAGTATTAATGAGACAAATTTTCTTTCTTTTTAGACGTGGTCCAATCATTGTAACTGAACTGACCACAACTCCGACATTATCGGCAATAGTCGAATTCAAAAACAAAGAGTCTCTGGAAAAGGTAAACAAAAGTTTGTTCACATTTTTTATTTTATAATGGAAAGTCATATGTAGTTTTAGAATGTAATTAGCCTTGCTTCGAAATGAGGCTGTATTTATGGCTAAATAAAATCTCTTTTTTTCCAAATTACAAAATGTTGCCACTTTCCTCATGTGCAGAATGAGTGACTATTTGAATGTTTGAACAGGCTGGTCTTCTACTGCTACATGCATCTGTTTGGCAGCTTTGTGTGAATTTATTGAGTAAATATCTAAATTGTTGGCTTTTATCATGTGTGATGTAGTAGATCAGCTGATGAATATAACCATGTCCTTTTGTGAGAACTTTGTGTACTTGCAGTGGCGGTAAGTGTCAAGGAACTTGTACAATAGGCTTCAACTAAGCACCTGCCTCAGAGTATAATGTATGTGTAACATTATCATGTACATAATGCTCACAAATGTTGCCAAATAATTATATTTGACAAATTGATATAATTTATAGGCTAGCACATTATCTTTATGCATGATAATTAATGTCATATCTAAGTATGAACATACACTTTGTTATAAATGAACATTAACATTTTACGAAGCAATCAATTTGTATGGGTTATTTTTATTATAAATTTATTATTCTTTATTCTTATGATAATTCATAGAAATGAAGCTTATTGTACATAGTTCCAATGGTAAGTAGTCAACAGGCAGTTCGAAACAACAGTTTTATTACAGAGGAGTAATGTGCTAAATTTACGGCGTGTGTCCATATTATGGCTAGAGTAAACAAATGCGTTACCACACATAGACTAAACACTAAACAGTTTGGTTTACCTCACGAAGTTGCCAATGGCGCGACGACGATCATCTTTGGCGCCAAAACTTCTACATAATGTTCACATTTACACACAGACATACATTTTACAACAACTCGTTACTATACTTTGCGCTACAACGTAAGGGGTCATTAAACTTAAATGTTAGAAGAAATCTTTTCTTTTTTTGTGATTATCGTGTTTTTTGCCGCAGAAGTAACTTAAGCATAACGACCGGTAAAAAACCTTTCTGCCTTCATCTATGTATTATCTCTATCATACATTTGTATTTGATTTCCATTGTATCTCAATTACCAATGCATATGTTCAGAACATCTATGAAAGCGTGCAATATTTTTTCAATTTCAATACATTATTTTTTAAATACTACACTGTTCAGGCAAGATTGCCACGAGAATAAAAACACAGTTACACTGCACACTCCGTTTATTGTTAGACACATGTGTACAACGCTGTAATATGTGCAGGCATTGTCGGAGGAGGGCTCGGTGCTGGATGGCAGCTCCATCACTGTCTCCATAGAGTCGCGCGCCGAGACCGCAGTGCTGGTCGGAGTCCCGTATGAAGCTAGCACGGAGTATGTAAAGCTGCTGTTCTCGCAGTGCGGCGAGGTCACCCACATACACGAGTTCAGCAAGACCAAGTACAAAATATGTAAGTTTCTTTCTACTATTGCAGGATTAGCCCCGACTCCTATCTAGGTTTCCACCGGATGTATATCGTCTCGCTTGCTTGTGACGAGTGTGCAAGGACAAAGACCGGAACTGGACTCTTCGAATAGATCTATTAAAGCAATTTTATTTCTAAGGTGTGTGATGTTATTGGGTGTCTTGAACCTATTTGCGGGCAGTTTTTACTAGGTCATAACAGATGGTTCGTCGATGGAATACATTGAAGAAGCGATCATTACAGAATCGTTACAATAGGCGCTTTATCAAGTAAATACGTTTGTAATAATTCGACTGCAAAATTAGTTATCCAATTGAGATGCAGTCGGAGTGTTATTAAACTGCAGATACAGGTTGCACAACTACAATCGCACCCTAGTGATTATGTCCTCGCGGCATTGCTTACAACGCGCGTCAATTTCATTCAAACATGACGATTGACGAGTCACAAGCGGAACCGGTTTATAAACCACGTGCTTCACTCGCCAGCTTTATTAAAAACTTAACCAAATAGTACCTCGGCTATAAGGTATTGTTCTTTACAATTTACTTCCTTTTGTGAAGCAAAATAATGTTCACAATATGCCTAAAAATGTCGACAATGAAGCAATACAAACAAGTACGCAACATCGGCAGCGCAAATCTTGTGACGTAAAACTTGTTAAAAAGACACCTACAATTGTTCAAGTTAGGCGTTGGCAGCGTATCAAAAGGTCACGAGTTCAAATCTTAAGCTGTTGAAATGTTACCCTATTGAACGTTCTCGAGGGGTGAAAACGAGTTTTAGTTGCGCAAGCATTTTGTACGGTGTACAATAATAAATACAACATACTTAATTTTATTTTCTTAACGTGTTTCATAGACGCTTGAGGCAAATGAAATTATTTCCGTTGTCCTACGAGTGTCGTACGCTCTTTACCTCGTTCCATACATAGGCATACAAACAGTTGCATACAGCCAGAGAGAGAGGGGGGAGGGGGGGAGGGATACAAGAGGGTTGCTCCCCTAAATGAATACATTTATATCGTATACATCTAGCTACAGTATAGATACGGACATTGCCTACGTTTATTGGTTCCTACGGAGCGTCCGATGACGTAGATTGCGTTAGGATAATGCTCTCGGCGTGGCCCCTATTGATTTAGAATTGCGCGATTGACGTCCGTATAACAACTATTCGTGTAGGCTCGTAAATATAATAGGAGTATGCAAATTAGTAGCGTTAACTGGTGGGCTTATTGCGATACGAAATGTTCGCGGAAAAGATTGATTTACGAGTCATTGTTATCGGATGCGAAACTCTGAATGGCGAATGCTTCGATCGAACCTCGTGCGCTACGTCAGTGTTATAGCTGGCTCCACACTCCAAAATGGCGCGAACAGAAATCAATGCGCGGGAGACCTTTCCGCTACTGCTACCTATATTGTAATGACGCTTACGACTAGTCTGTACATCGTTGCATACAAATTAGGTCCAGTTTAAGTAGTATTATTTTTACTATGTCGTGTTGATTTTACGTCAATGACTAAGTAGTATAAAATATTTTGCTTTGACGCTTTCACAAAAGCGTAGGTATGCGTTGTGGCTTACAAAGGATATGTGTATTGTGTACTGCCTCCTTACATTGTAGTTTGGTCGAGTAAAAGTTGCATTTAATGGGATCGTATGGGACTTATAGTCAAATATGATGCTAAAAATAAAATCATTAGTTATTTTCATTTCAAATTTTCCAAATGTTATTTATGCGACTAGGTATAAAAGTAAGTTGGTAAATAAACGAGTAGTAATATTATTCTGGATGCGGCAAGCTGAAGACAGGGCGCTATGGCGCTCTTTGGGGAGGGCTATGTCCAGCAGTGGACTATTATAGCCTGATGATGATGATGATGAATATTATTCTAGTGATAGACAAAATCCTTACTAATATTATAAATTCGAAAGTAACTCTGTCTGTCTATCTGTCTGTCTGTCTGTCTGTCTGTCTGTCTGTCTGTCTGTCTGTCTGTCTGTCTGTCTGTCTGTCTGTCTGTCTGTCTGTCTGTCTGTCTGTCTGTCTGTTACCTTTTCACGGCTAAACCACTCAACCGATTTAGATAAAATTTGGTACAGATATAGTTTAAAACCTGGCGAAGGACATAGGCTACTATTTATTGATGTAGGTACCACGCGGGCGAAGCTGCGCGCAAAAGCTAGTATTGTATATAGCTGTAAAATTGAGCAGTAATTAGAAACAAATGATCATATAGACATTTAAATAGTAATAAATGTAATAAGTAAATATGTGATGATGCAGTAGACAGTTTGAAAAACCGAATTGCTAATATATAGGTATCTATTTTCATAATCTTGAAGAGGAATTAATGCTCAAACGAGTTTTCCGCATATAATATCCGTTGTATGTTCGCAGCGCGCGTGTGGCGCTCACTTATAAGTTATCCAAGCCTGTCGCCGTGGCATTGTGGTGTCGGTTTTATTTGACTCGTGACACATACACGAAGTCATGTTTAGACGAACATGTGTCGTTGATATTAACGTGCAATATAACAGAACGAGTTAACGAGCCATATATGAACTTACTAAGTAATGTACAAGGCGATATTGCAGTTGTCACACCTATTTATCAACTAATGTCCAAATGTAAGCTTCAAGGCTCAATAGAACTTGCGGTAAATTTAAGTCTAAACTTGAGTGATATTGGGGTTTTATAATAATAAAATTGATACCAAGTGTTTTCCTGTTTACGGTCGGCATACCGGTATTTAGATCAAGTGTCAGGAATAGAGGTGTTATTTGACACAATAAGATTGCAAGCATGGTGTAGTCACAGTGGTTTACGGGGTAACCTCCCTACGATACAGAGATTATTGTTATTGAAGGGTTGTCGAAGAAGGGGCCTTATTTGAAGCGACCCCTTCTCTATTATTACTGACCGTCGCAGCACAACCCAACTATGTGGAAGTCGGAAAAATGAAGCGCGTATGACGTTGTACTATTGTGTTATAGAGACTAATATCAGATTTTATAGAGATTCAATATTTAATGTCAGATGAAAGAAATTATATATTGTACGGTATTGTACGTTCATAATAAAATGTGTAAGAACTAATAATAATGGATAACAATTATTTAGGTTACTACAGAATTATAGCTAGCAACTGAAACTAACATGTAACTTTGTGTTAAAAATTGTATGTATTATATTGCTATATTATTTCGGTAGGCGTTCTGTATAGTTTTTGCAAATAGCGCCTATTTATTAATTATACTTAAAAGGAAAACATTATGTCTTCTGCTGCAAAAGATTTACAAAGTTTCATAAGATGGGTGCAAAACGGATTTAAATGTACCCGGCTTCTATCCCGTGAATATGCAAGCAACTTAAGTGCTTACAAAAGCACCTTCTCAGGCCGTCAAAGTAGAGACCTCAACATCGCCTCGGCTGCTATGAGGGCGGTGTGGAGGCCACTGCTCTTAGACCACATGACTGCTTACCATCAGGTGGAGTGTGGTCATTTTGACGAGCAAAAAAAAAAAGAAAAGCTGGTGTAATTTGTATGTAATACTGTTCTGCATATCTCTACAGGAATGTATAGGTGCCTGTACTGTATCTATACTAATATTATAAAGCTGGAGAGTTTGTTTGATTGTTTGAACGCGCTAATCTCAGGAACTACTGGTTCGATTTGAAAAATTCTTTTAGTGTTGGATAGCCTATTTATCGAGAAAAGGCTGTATGTAGGCTATATAACATCACGCTACGAACCACGGGGGCGGCGCAGTAACGATATACGCGGGTGAAACCGCGGGAACATCTAGTGTAATATAATAATATCAATTTATACATAGGTTGCATAATTTCATTATGCATGTTTTTACGTACAGTAGTAGTAAGTCATTGAAATTAAACTACTATATACGGATTTTATCGCGTTGTTTATTTGATTAAATTATGTTCGGGTACTTTGAAATAACTACACTGGAACATTAAGACAACTACTAAAAAGTAACCGAAACGTCGGGGAAAGTGTAAACATAAATATAAATAGTATAATAGTATAATAATAGTATAAATAGTTTTAATAGTTTTAATAATTTAATTAGCTTAAAAATTAGTAAAGTTTAATAGTAATAGTAGTGTAAGTTAAAAAAAAAAAACTTGTATTAAAGTGTCAAATAAACAACGGCATAAAATCCGTATATAGTAGTTTAATTTCAATGAATAACATTCGCGTAAACAGAAGATAATATTAAGTAGTAGTAAGTATTATGTATCATCAGAATTGACTGAGTACTATGATAAATTAACGATATCGCGAGTTGCTTCACTACGCATTCAGAACTATTATCTATATATAAGTTGTATGACCTATTTTACCACATTGTCTATATAATAGGTCAGTATAACATTACAATTTTGCTGACAACTGTGAGTTGTGACACAGTTTATTATTGGATATCGTATAGTGTCAACACTAATCTGTACTTGATAAAACTTCGTAATGTGGTTGTATTTATATAACGACAAACGAGTTTTAATGCTACCGTTCTCAGTATTTACAGACCTTTTATTAAAAGTCTTGATGGTCTCAAACATACTCAAATAAACGAATAAGTGTGTACAATTTGCCGATTGATACCATGTCTATTAACCTATTAAGTCGCGGGGCACACCGGTGGCCAGACACAACAGGTTTTTAATTATCTGGCCTTTCAACAATTGACAGGTTAAATACAGGTTTCATCCTGTAACTGATGATGAACTAAATATTTTTAAAATTAAATTTACATTCAGACAGACCAACATTACACCCTTAAACTGGGCCATATTATCCGGTACTTGAACAGTGGTGACTATGATGAACTAACCACTACTTTGGTTTGCAGTGCGAGTGACATTCCAAGACAAGGAGAGCGTGGACAAGGCGCTGAAGCTTGACCGCGAGCTGCGCATCAACGGATTCCTCGTCACCGTCTCCAAGTACAGGGATGAGGACGAACAGAAGGCGCACAACGCTGCCAACGTTAACAAGGTATACACACACACATATAGCCAACTAAACCTACCAAGCCGGGTGGGTTGCTATAACTGAAACTACATGAGCGACCCACCCAGCAATGCCTACACACACACACACACACACACACATACACACACACACATACACACACACATATACACACACACATAACTCACACAGCCAAACTATAGTAATTAGTAATGAGCTTAATTTCATTCGAATACAGTTGTGCAAAACGCATTGTCAAGGACTCGGTGTATCCACGTCTTTATAGTTATTTATTATATAACACCTTTTTTATGCAATTTCTCTGTGAAATGCCTCACTGTCAAACTTTGAGTAACATATTTTTTTCATAAAGCGCGCACCATTAGTAGAGCCTCGCTGATTTCAGCATGAATGGGCCGATTTGACCGGGGAAGGATTGCCCTCTCACAGAATATCAACGTGAAATAGCAGTATTCCTACTGTTGTGTTTCGTTCGGTGAGTGAGATTGCCGGAGGCCCAATCACCACCTTTCCCCCATCCCGGTCCTTCTCCTAACCACTTCCTTTCCTAAAGGGTCGGCAACACGCAAGTGATGCCTCTGGTTTCGCAGACACGTATCTGGTGTCGCGTGGGCCGTATGCTTGTTTGCCACCTTAGTTGTATATAAAAAAAAACATTAAATACGGCGATAAGTTATATCTGACATTTAAAAATTTCTCATATTAGAATCATAAGTGTGGAATTTTAATTATTATTATCAGACATCGTAAAATTCATTAACCCGTGGCCGTCCAGGTTGAAAATTGTTACACTAACTTCCACGTTGGGTCAAAACTACCCATGTTTAGAAAATTGCGTATTTTGTAAACTAATTCGAAATCCTCAATCATACCCTAGTTTTATGAAAGAGACAGTATTGTTTTATTCAAGTGTAAAATAAAATAACAATAAATATAAACTTTAACCATTTATTGCTTGTTTTATAAAAAAAGTACAAAACTATAACAAAAATAATAGGACATCCTCTTTAACCATTATAAACTTAAAAATATTAGATATTTTGCTTATAATATACTTTAGGAACAAAAATAAGACTGAGATCTTGAATAGACAATCACAAAAATTATAATTATGACATCAGTATGGACTTAACACGGCTCATCGTCAGTCATCAAATTCGCACATTGTGTGCAGAAGGTAACGATGTGTTCAGGACAGATAAACTTCTGATATTCATGGCAAGTATGTGTAGTCTTTCTATCCTTTTTATCCGGACATTCTTGGCATCTTCTGCGAACACCTGGAATTTTGGCTGGTGGTTCCTCAGGAGTTTCTCCACTATATTTCCTGGATGATGGCAAATCAAAACGAACGAGCCGAGATAGCGGTACGTCATCATCATCATCATCATCACTGATAGATGCTTCCTGTTCAGTTTGAATTTGATCTAAGCACTCACGTGATTTTCTTTGTCTTTATCACTTTCTGCAATGTCGCCGTCATCGGAATCGACCTCCTCTAACATTGCAAGTATTCGATGGCATTCTATGGCTTCGCGATCCATTATAATAACCTGAAAACAAACAAATAATAAAATATATAAGTACCTCACACAACGATGGCACGAAATTGTTACATTAAATCCCACATTGGGTCAAATTTACCTTTTTTAACTTCACGGACGTCTAGATCTCGTTATTAGCGCAGAATGACTACGATGCACTGCAAATCTAATAACACGTTGTCTTATCTCCAGCTATACCAAAAATCAAACTGTTCGCGTAACTTATTTAAAAAATAACCGCTAGTAAAAAATGTTCGGGTCATTATGACCCAACGTGGACGGCGCCGGGTTAATTAAATTTGCAGGAATAAAAGAACCTGTTAGCATTCTATTAAAATGTTAGCATTCTATTCAAATTCAATTCATGCATATTTTTATTGTAATTCTAAGAGATGGATTCCTCTGCTAATTTATTCATATAGCCAGTTTGGCAAACATACAGTATTTAAAAAATATCTGATTTTATTACTTATTCTTGCTGTTTGTGTTTTTAATAATTATCAACACCAAAGAGTAAGCACAAATAATATTGTTATAATAAGAATATGAATTAAGTAATTAACATGTTTATACATTCACTGCACTTACAATTGCTTCACATAGATCTTTATAGTTTCCGTAATTTACACACATGTTCAGTGACATCATAAAGCTGCACTACTGACCAGGATCCACCCATACCATTTGGAAATGTGTACACAATCATCCACAACCAATGTCTGATGGTGGACCACCGAGTATTACGTAAAATCTTGTAGCAGGTTGCCTCACCGTGTTCCTAATATGTCACCAATAATTTACCAAATAAAAAAAGGTTGTGACAATTTGGCTTGAATTTAATTCTACCAATTTATCAATCTCATTACTAGGCTAGCATTACAACGAAGTCTGAAGTTGTCTTAGTAACATGTGTATGTATTGTGTAGAACAAGCGGCAGCACCCGAACCAGCAGCAGAACCGCAACAACTCCAACGCGAACACAAACGCGAGCCCCAACGCCAACCGCTCCAACAACTTCCGCGCCCGCGGTGGCGCCTTCAACGCGAGGGGCAACTTCAGAGGCATGCAAGGTAACACATACAAATAATACAGTTATTCTTAAACCATCCTACACTAGGGTTTAGTCTCGCATCGCGAGGAGTAGTCTAAACCTTCACGCTATGAAATAATTATTAAATAATAAATGAAGTGAAAAAGCATGTCTGGATAGTAATTATTAAACATTTCTAGTCTAGCAACTGCATACATATAGATATATGACGCACTGGATTAAATGATCACATTGTTCACACCTTACACAGTATTACAGGTTGGATTAACAAATATCCCATATGTTCCAAGTCTAGTCAATGATTGAAAAGCTTGCCAATACTCGAGGATTGTGTATAGTGACTTTAAGCCGAGATATGCCAATTTCTGTGTAGGTTGTTTAACAAAATGCCAACTTTGTAGGTGTATATTGCTTCCTTGGTTATCCATGACATTGCTTGTTTGCTGCCCAGGTGCCCGCGGTCGCGGAGGTTTCGGCGGTCGTGGCGGAGCCTTCCCGCGCGGTGGCTTCGCCCCGGTCAACACTTACATGCCGCCGCAGGGCTTCATGGGCCGGCCGGTAACTATCTCCCAGTATTAACCTGCTTGCACACACATACCATCACTCGCACACCCTCATACTTATCTTCATCAGGTTTTGTGAATAGCTGCTACCGCATGTTGGTGACACTGCTTTATCCTTAAACGTATTTGTTTCCTACAATACTTTGTGTTAATACAACTATATTTTCTGCGTACAATTGCTGGAATTATCTTTGAACATGGCAAATAATTGTCATTTGGTTTGTAAATAGTGTTGAATTAATCCTTACTAATATTATAAATTCGAAAGTAACTCTGTCTGTCTGTCTGTTACCTTTTCACGGCTAAACCACTCAACCGATTTAGATGAAATTTGGTACAGATGTACTTTAAAACCTGGGGAAGGACATAGGCTACCTTTTATTGATGTAGGTACCACGCGGGCGGAGCCGCGCGCAAAAGCTAGTACATTATATTTGGTTTTCCATATTAATAACATATTAATTCTAACAAAAAGACTAACAAACGATGTGATTTTTGGATACAGAGTTGTAACTAGTTCTAGTAAATATTTTGTCTCTATGCATTATAATCACCAAATTGCACGGATTAACATTACGGTGACGCTACGCTAGGTGGCGCTGAGCAAGAGTAATCACAGTAATAAGATAGATTATAGTATTACATTAATTCATCATACATTTTATAAAGTCATATTTTATACCAAAACTGTGAACGTAAACTTAGGTAGAAGAAAAACGAACCAACAATAATTGCCTTGTTTAAGTGATGCCGCAGAAGGCTATTTATAATGAATACAACAAGATGTTTTGCCTTAAGGCATGACAAATTAGTCCATTTGTTATTAGCGAACGTAAAATCCGTGGTCATTGTCTTTGTTCTAAAGTTAACGACACTAATAGACTTATGTAACGGTACTTAAAAGTGTTAGGTACCTTGCCCTTGGCCGTTATATAAAAAAATATATA
This sequence comes from Catocala sponsa, assembly GCA_963564715.1. Lineage (NCBI taxonomy): Eukaryota > Metazoa > Arthropoda > Insecta > Lepidoptera > Erebidae > Catocala > Catocala sponsa. Next base: position 30,648,972 of record OY751327.1, read on the forward strand.
AATGATTGTTAGAATCAAGTTTACGATGAAGATTATGTGTGACTAATGGTTCTTCTTCTTGTACACATTTGCGCGGGTTGTAAGCATCCGAGCCATGTGATCAGCCTCAGGTGTTATTAATGCCGTGTACAAGAGAACTTCTAGGATATCATTATAATGGATATAGATTATATATTTTCTAAGAAAAAAATTATAATAGAGTCAGGTTAATTAAAACCGATGTTTATTAATCGTACCATGAACAAGTATGCTGCCATGATACAAAGGACGGCCCGAAATGTCTTTTGCCGCCATCTTATTCAGCAGACGATGTGCCATCTTGTAGATTCTTTTCAAATATCAATATCGTAACGAAACGGCGCCGTAAGTTACTTAACGGTCATCTTTTGTGTCAGGGCAGGTAGCATTGTCATTCATTTATTGATGTTCGTCCAAAGATATTTCCGCGATTGATACTTTTAGTGTCTTTTTATTTTGCTTGAACAATCATTTAACGTGTTGGCTATTAGTGTCGATTACACGTTGTATATGATAATGTAGTCTGTGCAAACGACGACTGTACTACACATTGCCCAATGTGTAATCAACGGAAATAAGACTGTTTTGCAAATATCTTTGATTAATAAACAGTAAGCAATACGAGTGACCCAATGGTTCGATGTTTTTAAGGACATAACCATTATATTAGTTTACATCACAAGTGTTAAAAATTGTCGTTTGCACAGTACTATGGGGTAACCTTTTTAACATTATTTCCCCCTTTCCAAAATCCAAATGTTAAGTTGGCATTTTTCAAACTGTATTTTTTTGCAATAATTTTATGAAAGCTTCCTTACCACTGCATGCTACCATCATAGAAACGAGTGCATAGAAAGATGTGCAAAGAAATGCAGTACAATGACCACAGAGTACCACCGAGAACAGATTACACACCATCTCTGCAATCTCTTTGCATTAATTTATTCTGTGCATTCTTTTCAGAATTACCTGTAGTTGAACAATACATGTAGATGTACACACACTACAGTAAGTCTAAGGTAAATTACGTGTCTCTCTGATTGTGTGCTACTTGGCTTCAGACAACCAAACATGCTCCATTCTAGAACTTACTGGTGATATTACTCGGATCGCCTTTACGTTTCTGCGTCCACGAAGTAATGAAAGTAAATTGTTTATGATTTGAATATGTATTTTATAGTTTTAATTAGTTTACTTTTTTTGGTTGTTTGTAGCCTAACTTTATTTACAATTTTATGCATTTGTAAGTTCTCGATTCATGTAATAATTCAGTTATTTTAACAATTTTAAAGTTTTTTGTACTTTCGCGAACGCATGTTTACTCACATAACTAAATAACTTCATATAATCAAATAACACAAATACTTTACATATTTAAAATCATAATGTTTTTTTTTGATGTGATGTTTAAAATAAATTGTGATATATCCCAACTAGTACAATTGAGTTCAATTCGATTATTGTGCTCTTTTGATGCAAGAATACACGTCAATTTGACTAGTTTGACTGTTTTTCGCACTGAAGTACTGCAACGACATTTTGTTTGATGTGTTCCGCGTACTCAAACGCAATGCATATAATAGGGGAATTTATAAAACGGTTAGTCTGACATGGACTTTCGGGGATTGCCCTACGCTGGTTTCTCAAAATAACAGGATTTTAGTGTTAATTAAGTAACCCCAACTAACGTGTGAATCCAACTGTTTTATAGATTTTAATACTGACAGTATTACTATCTTTCTCATTCATCTTCTATAGCAACAAGAGCTGTGCGCTCTTCGTGATCTTCAAGATCTGTATATGACATAACCACATGATGTATTTGTTGTTTTGCAGCAGGGTGGGTTCATGAACGACGGCCAGCGGCCGAACAAGCGGCTCCGACAAATGTAACCTAACTATAAAGACATAAGATCCGGTGTCGTGCGTCCCCCCTATGTTCGTGTGTGTGTGTTGAAGAGCGCCCTATCAGAGACTACTTACAGTGACATGATTTGCAGTATCAGTAAAAAACAAATAAATCTAGCTAATTGTATTTACTAAGTACATGAAATAAAATAATTTTAAGCTATTGTCTTTTTGACAGGTAATAAATGTAATTACTAACATTTATATGGCTGTTTTATTTCCGGAAAATTTCACTTGTAATAGAAAGTACTGTAGCACAACGTTTCCCTTTTATTTGCATTTAATTAACACAATATCATACATAGTTTTGTGAGCGGAACTGCCGACGCGATAGAGACACGACACGATAGCCGCCAGTGTGTTGGACGTTTCACTGGCGGAACCTAGTTGCCGTAAAGTAAGGTTGGAAATACGCAGGAGGCCGCTTGACGCTGTCTTAACTATTATTTCAAACATATGCTAACTTGAAAACATAATCTTATTGATATTGAACTGACAGAGTTATTAATAATTATTTATTATTTACGTTTGACTGCCTAAATGGTCCAGCAGCGTAAATATTATTCTTTAGTTTAGGCTCCACGCTAGAGTAATTCTTTTCGGTGGACTTACAAATACTCCTTTTACTACTAAACGGTGACTAAAGAAAGTCACTAGATGCGGTCTTTTTAACAATAATGCTTATTAGAGATCTTTGTCGTTTGTAACATTGTGTATAGATGTCGCAAATGTGTCCTATGTGAGCATGAATCCTAACTAATATTATAAAAGCGAAAATGAGTTTGTTTGTTTGTTTGTTACCTTTTCACGCCTAAACCACTGAACCGATTATCCTGCAATTTTGCATATACGTTGTCAGGTGTACAGAAACGGACATAGGCATTTCATCCCGAAAAAAATTACTGTTCCCTAGGAAAACAATAATAACGTTCTTATGATAATAGATGGCGCCACGTGTCTTTCGAATCATGATTGAATTATATTATTACAACCCGAATTGATTGTCAAATTCTAAATTAACCCGAGCGAAGCCGCGGGCTAAAGCTAGTATGCAATATTCGATACAGCGGCAGCGACGATATAACCATTTAATGATGCGTTAACGGATATTAAGCTCGGAGGCTAGGCAACAAGTAGCAGTGTGCCTAGTACCTAAGTGTTCTAGTCTTTTCTTTTGTGGATTTCACATAGATGAGCCGCCTGTTGCTTTTATCATAGATCTATATGTGACAGTTTATTAACAAATCTATGTTTCCTGACCCCGTATTTGCGCTGCACAAATCCCTGTTTATTGGTTGCCATGCCAACCATGTTAGCGTGTGAGACAATGTCTAAATAGTTAACTCAATCCTACTACTGATTGTTGCGGGTTCCAACCCGTACGGAACAAAGTTAAATTTACAGATGCTCGTTTAGACTTAGTGCCCGTTTTGCCAATACTTGTACTCCTGCGATTGTGAACGAGTATCTCAGGATCTACCGCGTTAATAAGAAAAACGGTTGGAAGCCTAGGATCTGGCTATGTGATTGTTAATGGCTGGTGGGAAACGAGGAGGATTGAATTGAATTTGGCCGATAGGTACCCATTTAAAGATTTAAAACTGCTCTAGTAGGAATGGGTTAACTGTCATAGTTAAGGTGGATTTAATAATAGTAATAAAACGATTACTATAAATGTTTTAGGTATAATAATTTAGTTTTGTGATTTCGCAATCAAATCGTCTAGTTATGAACCAGGTCAACCAAAGGCTTGTTTGTAGTCGTCTCAGTAAATAATTGCAATAGGTAATTGCCTATAATCTCGTAACCGTTATAATTGCTCTTATAAACATCTTCATTAAAAGAGAAAGTAACAATTGACTAGGTTGGTATAGCAAAACCAAAGCGGAGATCAATCGTCGAGTGCGGTTCAATAAACACGGCTGTTTGTAAATATGCCCCTCACGAGCAGTTAGTTACGATTGCTTTATGATATTGTGTACACGAGCGAGCTTGTAAGCGCAGCCATTATATTATTATTATTACAGTCGTTTGCGCTGGTAGGTACACACTTAATCGAGACGGACTGCAGCTTGCTAACATTACTTAAAGTGTGACTGCAGTGCACGCACGCTCGTGATAGCAAAAGTGCGAAACAAAATATGTAACAAAATGCTGACAATGAAAGTGTGTGTAACTGTATTGTTATTTATCATAATTCTGTCAGAATCTCAGTGCGGGAGACATGTTTCGCGCCAAAACTCCGGTGGTTTAAAAAAGGAATCGCAGAGTAGGGCTGCGAAACGCCTGGTTCGAGGAGAAGTGTTTGACAATCTGTTTAATGTCTATGATCCGTCGTTTTTGGCTGTGGTTTGGCCTAAAATAACGAATGGCTTGCATATTCTGGTCGATCATACGTGCTGGGAAGAGCTCGGCGTGTTGTTCAGAGACTTGACGGAAGGCAGAGCATGGGCATACAGCGGTAAGTCATAAAAAATAACAGCGCTTGATTATAAAGTAAAAATGATAACGATTTCCATAGCTAATTAGGAGAAAAGATAATGCATAATTATATAGGATCCATCTGTTACATACAACATAGGTACCTACCTAGCTATTCCATGGTTACTATATTAGAAAGGTGTGGGTATGTGTGTATGTAGTAGGTATTTCGCTAAAAGTCCGTGGCAATTTTTGCATATTATGTTCTGTCAGACTGGTTCAATATATAAATGGCAAAGAATGGCAATGGAATATGAGCTAAAATGAGCTCGTCAGAATTTCTCTTTTACAGTGTACAAGAGTGCAACACCTGTTGACGTTACGTTTAAATTAGTCAAAAAGCCCGCTTGCTTTAGGTACTAAAACGCTTTTAATTTTATTCTAAAATGAGCAGTCAGTAGTATGCATTGCTACACGCATCGACTACATGCAAGTAAAAACAATTGAATTTATTGTTCACCAAACATAATGGACTGTCTTATTCTCATGGGCGCCGGCAGCAGGGTGCAAAGGGGTGCACTTGCACCCTCCTGTCAGGAAAAGAAATACATAGAATGTTTTCTTTTTCGATGTGCGAAATGCATTCAATAATATATTCGACAAATTCATTAAACAGCTGTTCGATTTTTCGGTAGAGAATTACTAGTTGTCATGGTCCCGAGGAGCATTATCACAAATTTATCATTCATCACATCACTGTAGAGAGCGCATGTAGGTAGGTACATAAACACGTCCTACGCCAGTCTTACTAATACCAACCCTGGTCTGGTAAAGGAACAAGACTAGTTACAATCCTTTACGTCATGAAATACATAGGTCGTTCGTTCTCGTTTATAAAAACACCACCGCGATGCTCTACAAACATTCAAACAATGACATAAATAAAACAAACGATCCAACTCGGTACATCTATTTGTGGATTACCTACATAAATATTTATCCCGTGTGGGAATCGAACCAATAACAACCGGCACAAATGGAGTGGCTACAGTCATCGATATACCTGCATGAGATCAAAGCACTAAGGCCCTATTATATATTATCTTAAATTCTTAATGACCTTATTATAATAGCCGTTATCAAAACATTTACTCGTAGGGTCAGATCTAGATGCAAACATTCAATAGGTGACAACTAGCAGCTTGGTAGTTTGTGTAGGTATATTTCCAAAGGAGTAGGTACCGAGCACATCAGTGCATTAGACCTACATTTCGCAATTTATATTTTATATCCAGATTCCTTGGTGCTACTAAGAATTTTTTTAACAGAAAATGCCTATAACAATTCCCCCGTTTCGGGAATTTAAACCGGCACATTACGATGCACGTAATGGGGCTAAAATGTATACTAAAGGACGTAGAAGGCCTGTTCTCTTTTTTGTTATGTCCACGGTTTTTCCATAGATCGGTTTCACTATGCGGCGGCGATTAGACTGACAAACATATTGCAAATAAAGAAATAGAATACAATTATACCAGCTATTGTCTCTTCCTGAAATGTGTCCATATTGTTTATAATTCGAATGAAAAAATATCGACATGTAGCTCTAATGAAGAAACTTTCGATTCGTTACGACAATGTGAACGTTCTTTCAAGTTCAGTGGTCGCGCGTGCATGACCACTCGGAGTTTATAAATGACTGTCTCATTAAGGCAATTTATTACAATGAACAAAAATGTGGCGCTTAATTCAGATGGTTTGGTGATTTATAAATTTTCGCTGCAAATTGTTTGTTTACAATATTACTAGTTTAGGCCCGTGGCTCCGTTCATTAGGTAAGTTGACATAGGCATGTCTATAAACTATCTAACTTCATATTATAAATGCGTATCTGAGTTTGTTTGTTACGCTTTCACGCGTTAACTACTCGACCTATCATCATGAAATTTCGCATAAACGTTGTCAGGGATACAGAGAAGGACATAGGGTAGGTACTTTCCTCAAATGAAGGAAGACGCGGGAAAAAGCTAGTAGTGCATAATTGTTTTGTATTGGGACATATTATTAACGTCATACAATGGATCATACACGAAAATGAGAGAAATCTATACCTACACTTTACACTCACACACTTACACGTAGTCTGTGGTTTCTGTCACTATTTTAGCACATACATTGTTTTATAATATCGTGGTACCTCTGATATCTGCACATTAACTCAGGAAGTCTACTATCAGCTTTAGTTTAGATGCGGCCTTACCAGGTCAGTAGCGCTGGACTCCAACAAATGCCGACTCGTTCGGCAGTTAGTACCTAATTCATAGAATCATCAGGAAGGTCTGGCGTTCCAACGCATTAAAATTTTCTAGATTTAAATTTAACATAGTTTAGCCTGCGTGCTATGTCACAAGAAAGATATGTTACGAAAACCCGTTGTTAGTGAGCACCTTCTAAACAAACAAAAATTATATTTCTCTTTATAATAGACAAACAAAAGACATATTTGTGATTTAATAATTAATGAAATAGTATAACTGGAGCCGCTCGCATTTTTAAACGCGTTTTGTCGTGTCGTTTAACAGTGTTCGTAATGTAAGTAATTCATACACGGCATACTTACTTACAACTTAAAACATAAACAATACTTTACATGCTATACCTACATATACCTATTACCACAATTTCGCGGCATTTTTTGCATTTCTTTAAAACGAGTCGAATTGTCTTATACTTTTTCCGAGGATCATCGCTATATTCGATCCAAATTTTATGTCCATTCAACGGGTACAGTGGTTTAGCTTTAAGACCGTAACTAACAGACAGTGTTAGTTTCGCATCCACACTAATCGTAAAATTAGCATGGATAAACATAAATAAATTTAAAATTTTGGCAAGTTGTCGTAGCGTGACTATCTACTCAGAAATGAAAACAAACTCAGTTTATGATTAATTGGAGTGTTTAACTCAGAGATGAGAACGCAGCAAAAATACTTATGTTTGTTTTCCCTGGGATTTTTTTAGTTTGTCCAACTAAAAAAATCTCACGCAGGCATGTCGTGGGTCTAATGATTTAAGTGGTCTTATTGCCAGTTCGTTGCGCTGAACTATGAGTACCTACCTTCTATATGAGAAAAATGTGTGAGCAACAGTTTGTTCCAAGTTTAGATGTTCTTTATGTTAATTATATTACTAAGAGTTTTGTGATACAGATTACGACGGGCTTTGATAAGGATAACATTTAATAAAACAGACGATTGTTCATATTTTTGTGGCACAGACAACACACTTTGCTTGCGTTTTAATTTAAGTGAATCATTAGCACACCTAATTATCTTCGATTCATTCCTTAATTTTAAAAGAGTTTAGCTTTTAAGTTGAACTCGACCTTTCTATTTGTGTAAACCAAATCAAAATTTGTCTAGCACTTCGCCAAACCAAAGAGAGACATTATGATCGGCAGCAAATATTCTAAAAATCATTATTTTGGGTTAAGAGCCTATAGACGATTTAAATGTTTTAAAAATAATTACAAATTACACTATTAATTAAGCACACAGCCATGCCAAGGCAGTCGCTTGCCCTCTTAGTCATCTAATGACTCAGAGGGCAAGCGACTGCCTTGCTGCAAGCCGTCACGTGAGTTTCGTGTTCGAACTCCATACAGGGCAATTAATTATTTGTGTGATCCACAAATGATAGTTCTGGGTAAAACATGGACACCAAGTACATCCAGATGGTGTACCTACTTTGTATCCATTAATAACATGTTTGTTAAAAAAAATTACGTCTTAGTGATGTCCTATGTTAGGCACACCCCGTGACATAGGACGTCACTTACACAGAATGATAAGAAAATAGCCTCTGTCCCCGCTTCCCTTATGGACAGAATACAGCGACTTTCCAGCGTTCTCCTGGCATTGCAGGAGTCCATAAGTGGCGTTGACCGCATACTGAGAAGCTGCAATAAAATATACGTTTCTAGTAATTACGTCAAACGCCTTTCGAAAACAAATTACAAAAGAATAAATGCCTAATTTATACGTTTGTCACCGTCACGCAGTTACTCATAACTTTTACGCCTAAAACGGCAACTGCTGTTAATTAATATGAAGAGAAACACTTCACGCGATGAAGCCGTTAGCCGCGGTGTCAATACTGTACTGCTGTCGAACATGGACGACTTTAGGTACAGTTAGCTACACTATGTTGTAAAGTATATGTTAGGGCTGGCATCTATACTATTGTTCAACAGTAAGATGTCCAGTCATAGCCTATGTTTTCTTTTGTTTTTTTTTGGTTAGGCTCTACGCAAAAATAATTGAAAGAATTTTAATGCACCTTTTATACTTTAATAGCGTAGATTCAAGTTAAAATGTATGCCACATTTTTTATAAGAATCGGAGTTACGGTTATCGTACACTTCTACTAGGGCCATAGGTACAGAACATTATAATACTTCTACTACTTCTTGACGATAGCTTAGTGGGGAGACCAACAGACTGCAATGCAGAGGGTCTCGGGTTCGAACCCACGTCACGCACCTCTGACTTTCGGAAGTTATATGACTTTTCGCAATTATGTGCGTATTGATTAACAATTATCGCCTGCGCCGTGCCTCGGAGAGCACGTTAAGCCGTCGGTCCCGGCTGCCATGAACATCTATGGCAGTCGTTATTGGGATGTCAGTGTCCTCTAATATCCTGACACTGGTCCCGCCTTAGGGTATCGTTAGCCTTCGGGTTGCGGAGGTCAGGTGGCAGCCGCTTCGTGTAAAAACTGATATCCAGTCAAATCTGGTTAGACTAGAAAGCCGACCCCAAGTGACTTGCGATTAATAAAGGCTAGGGAGAAGAACTTGACGACATCGTATTGAGGCTAAAAATTTCGCTGCGTCTACTAAGAGGAGAAGGAGGTCAAGTCAATAGATTGTACGGATGGTAGATTTGCAAGGTACCACTACGCTAAGAGTAAGTCATTTGCAAGGTACCACTACGCTAAGAGTAAGTAATTTGCAAAATTACATTAAGGACCGAACCTCGTATGTCAGCTCACTGCTACGTATCATGCAGAGATAGTTCTTAAACAATAATGCTCTTGTTTACGTGTCCAACAAGCATAATGCTTGTTTTAGGAGTTTAGGATCTACGTTTCTGGTAATGCAGGCGAAGATTATTGACACTGGAAATTAAGTTTTAATAGCTAATATGAGCATTAAAACACTTAGACATACATACATAGATTCACGCCTGTTTCCCACAGGGGTAGGCAGAGACTACAGATTTCCATTTGCTACGATTCTGTGACACTTCTCTGGCTTCATTCACTTTCATCACATTCCTTATACACGCTCGTCGGTTCAAGGTGCTCTTAACCTGGCCTTTGTCCAGAACGTCTCCGCTCGATCGAGAAACGTTCGCCTAGGTTATCCTCTTGCGACTGTTCCATTCACACTAGCCTTATAAATTTTCTTAGTTAGTCTTTCCTCGTCCATTCTTTCCTTTTCTATTCTTGTCACTATATCTATTTTCATGCCGCATCTCGCTTTAATGACACTATGCCTTAAACACTTAGAGATAAGATTTTAACAGATGTTTAATATATTACTGGGCCTGAACGAAATATTAACTGTTTTATAATTAAGAAAGTCAATGCTTTTGTGAAATTACTCTAAGAGACACATGATATTAAACTGGAACCCAGACACCATGAGAAATTATTCAGAATCAAGCCCAGAGGGTGGGCAGCCCTAACAACATCGGTAACAGTAAGATGACGTGCGAGCACACTGCATGACACGAGTGAGAGTTATCTGGTTCTACTGAAGACATTATGAGCTGAAATTACGTATATACATTGATTGCGTAATTGATGTTCGGTGGCTATGCGCCCGCCACTCAAAAGGCCGACAGTAATTTACAAGTGTTCTAAAAAAATCCAACACGTCTATCTATGTTCAAACAGAAAAGCAGCGATAGCTCAGTGGGGAGACCAACAGACTGCAATGCAGAGGGTCTCGGGTTCGAACCCACTTCGCGCACCTCAGACTTATAGAAATTATATGACTTTTCGAAATTATGTGCGTATTGATTGACAATTATCACCTGCTCCGTGCCTCAGAGAGCACGTTAAGCCGTTGTTCCCGGCTGCCATGAACATCTATGGCAGTCGTTATTGGGAGAGTGTCGACACAAAAGATCCCACTGGGTCGAAGTGTCGCCGGCCTGCACTGAGTGGGCCCCACATAAGATAAGAAGATAAGATGTTCGAACAGACTATTCAGTTACTTTAAAGACGATTTATTGTTCAATTTCACGCTGGTGGTTTTTACACTTGTTACAATCTGCGCGGATGGCGTAGTGGTGGTTGCTTGGCCGCTGTCGCCGCCGCGCCGAGTGTTGTTCTGTCGATCCCGACGCGGGACAACAGTTTGTGGGTCGTAAATGGTTGTTCCGAGTCTGAGTGTTCTCTGCGTCCGCTGTTTGAATGTTTGTAAAGTCGCCCGCGACACAGACATTGTCCCTAGTTTTAATGTAGATTTATACATAAAAATGGAAGAACAATAAAGGTACAAGTATTTAATTGATATTACGTTTGATTTTAACCATCCTATCTATAAAAATACTTAACAAATGGTCGGGCTGCTACGTGTACGCCGTAGCCCGGCCACTTTGTTAAGTATATTACGAATTATCCTTTGAGGTACACAAAAAATCTCTTCTAAGTACATTAAGTACACCTGAAGTACATGACTTTTACATCACTTGCGATAACGAAAGCGATTGTGGCCGGGTTAGAACGGAACACGTAGAAACTTTCCGGGCAACACGAATCTTCTATATCCAAATAACTAAATCCAAATAAAGAAGTTTCGTTGTGCTCGGTTGACATACTACAGGCTCTAACGAGGTCGATGTCATTGTTTATACTAATATTATAAAGAGGTAATATTTGATTCTTTATTTGTTTGTTTAATATTTGATTCTTTATTTGTGTAGTAGTTTTTGAGTTAAATCCTTAGGATTTAACACAAAAACTACTCAACCGATTTAAAAATTCTCTCACCATTAGAAAACTATATTATCACCGAGTAACATAGGCTATATTTTATTTTACAAAAAGTCCTGCTAGTAACATAACATAACCTAACCTACTTCTATGCGAGCGAAGCCGCAGGCAATAGCTAGTGTCCTATAAAATTGTTAAAGCTCTACCTTTATTTTTTGGTTGTTTTCCAGCTCTCGACGCTTCTGGACGTTACGAGTCAGCGCTGTTCTCCGGCAACCGGTTCTGGTTGGGCTCCAAGGGACAATGCCTGCGCTTGGTAATCAATCTCTTTAATAGCATGAACTGGAGATACTAGTCGTCTCATTATACTGGGGTACTTTCAGCTTGCCTTACTAAAATATTTAAATCAGTGTGTCTAGAGTGACTTGGAATAAGATGGATACATATTATAAATTTTTTATTTAAAAAATACATACATGCTGTTAGGCACACGGTTGTCCAAATTAAATAGAGATCTGGTTTAGGCTATTGCCAACGCGTTGGACTCAGGCAAATTAGATTTTGTCCCACAGTTTCGGCGACATGATTTTATTTAATTTTTAAAATAAAAGGTCGGAAATTTCGACTAAAACTGTAAAAATGTTAAACGAATATGGGTTTAGCTGTCATAATTATATTTTTTATTTTAGTTAACTATTGCTACATTTCATTAAAATTATTATTGAAGTGAAACTTCTTTATCGATGTATGAGAGAAATTTTGTAGCAGTGTAAAAAAAAAATCGTCACGTTTTTCGGTTACGCGCCATGTTGCTTTTTTTATCAAAGTTTAGTATAGTGACGTAAAGAATATAATGTAATATATTATAATAATAACAACAATATATTAATTTGAAAGTGATAAAATAAAAAGACTTATTCAAATTTAAGTGAATTTACAAGAAAAGTGAGAGTGATTATATATTTCGTTTTATAACTTCAACACGTATGAGCATGATTTTAATATTTATTTGAGGTTAACCTCACTTTTTGATTGTAAGTATCAGTGAATGTATATAAATCTGTTAAAATTAGCAAGTATTAATAAATATGACTGTAAATCTAGTGAACATTATTAATTCTAAAAACAATAAAAAATATAAATTAAATAATAATTTAAAAATAAAACAAAACACGATTAGAAAATAAAAATATGTATACGTACATCTTTTTTAATTATTCGTTTTTAATGATTTATTTATTCAGTTTTTACAAGACTACTAGAATCTGTAGAATGTAAAACATATATTTCATATTTTAGCTACCACAAGCCATTAATTACAAAAATATTTAATAATGACAACAATGGTAATAATGATGCTATCATTATTGATGAAATACAACAATAGCAATGATATTATAATAAGAACAATGATAAAATAAATTACTCATTAATTGTGTGCATGTCTATAATAATAAAATAGCTTTAATTTAATACGGAAAAAATTGTTTTTCTTAAGGCTTAAGCCTTATCTACCCCAATTTCGTGAAGTTGCAAATAGTAGAAAATGATATGTCGTAAAGAAGTTTCACTTCTTACCTGTGTACTCTGGTACACACACACATTTGTTTCCTATAGACACCTTGTAAAAAAATTATAACAGGCTGTCAACGTTTCGAAAAGAGGTAAAAATAGGACAAAGTTCAACTTTGCAAGATTAAAAAAAGAAGAAAAAAATTAATTTGCCTGAGTCCAACACGTTGGCAATAGCCCAAACCAGATCTCTATTTCATTTGGACAACCGTGTGCCTAACACCCTGTATATCGGGCTTGTGTTATTCTGTACTGCTAGAAATGCCACTGCTTCTTTAGTTGCTACAGTACATTTTTATGAGTTCGACCCTCGTTCGGCCGAAGAAATATTCTAGGTTCACTTGTATTACTTTATATATTAACAAAGTTGTAGTAATTCTAGTATGAGAGTGGCTTTCTGTAAATTAATCCTATAAATCTTTTCAGGATGAACAAGCTATAGACAAAAATAGATCCCGCGAGGAGTTAGCATCTACTGTGCCTACCAGAAAGAAGTACTTCGATGAAGGTATGTTTTATTATATTTGTTGGTTAAAATTGTCAATCATTATAATTGATAAATGGGTGATTTCGATCCTCATAGGGGCAAAAAATGGTGTGATCAACAGATAGATTTGAGAGTAGTAGAGCCTCGCTGGTTTCAGCTTGAATGGGCCGGCTCGACCGGGGAAGGACTACCCTCTCACGAATATCGACGTGAAATAGCAGTATTCCTATTGTCGTGTTTCGTTCGGTGAGTGAGAGTACCGGAAGCCCAACCACTCTCTTTCCCCTTCCTGCTCCTTCTCCTTCCCACTTCCCGTCCTAAAGGGTCGGCAACGCGCATGTGATGCCTCTGGTGTTGCAGGGCCGTATGCTTGTTTGCCACCTTGCTAGTATAAAAAAAAGAGATAGGTATCAGACCGCAAGGCCACCTCCCACGTAGCAAATCCACTGTAGATTTAGGTTTCACAGGTGACTCTTCAGTGTCGTACCCCTTCCATAAGTTAACCACGTATTAAAATAACAGTTTAATCAATATATTCATTGGATTAAAGATGCTCATGAGTGGCGCTGGGTGGTACAAGACGTGGCTCCACAGAGTGCAGCTATGTCAGAGCGGTGGCCACCTCACAGGCTTGCCTACACCACCGTACACGTCAGCTTGAACATCACCAAGACCAATATGGTGCAGGTAATACTAACCACATTTTGTATAGGTATACAAATAATAGATTTATTTTAAATATAAACAACATATTTATATTTTAAAAAATAGGCGGCAGTCAACTACTCTCACTTTTCCAGCTATACCAAGGTATAGCGTTGTAGACCTATATAAGTACTAGCTCGCCCGCGCAACTTCGTCTGCTGTTAAAAAGAAACTATCTTATCTTTTAAGTTGGACCAAATTACAAATGGTTACGAAGTTTGATCAAAATCGGTTCAGTAGTTTAGGAGTCCATAGCGGACAAACAACGTGACACGTAATTTATATATATTTAGATTACACTCGTTAACTCACAGCTGTACATGAAGGGTAGGAATCGGTGACCCACATCCCACGTCACGATCAAGAATGCTCTTGTAACCTAATCATGCTCGGTCCCAAAATCACAAATTAATGCTATGTGACCAACGAGGCAGTCGCCGAAGTGTAGAATGTCTGTTATGTCATGAACACTCACGAGTTCGTTCTTTAATCCATGTGCAATAATATTAAATAACAATGACATTTTTCAGTCACATGATGTCGTACTAGGCGTATGTCTACCACGCTCCTGCTCACCCCGCGACATCACATCGATCATCAACTTTTCCATAATGATCAACGATAACCTGAAAACTAATAAAACAACGTCACGTGTCGCCAAAATCACGAACGTTAGACAAGTACCAGGGCAGTATAACATTGGAGAAGATGGCGGAGGCATACTACTGATTTGTATAACTGGAGTACTAGCGTTATTGGTCATCGCAGCTACTGTGGTTGACTTAGACCTGGTAAAATGCTTGCCATACGGCAAACGGTCGATGACGTTCGATCTGGAGAAATACAACATCGAACCTAATAGAAATCTCGAAAGAGAACACACCAAACATGAGTCTGTTGACATGAAGAGCGAAATTGATAAGTTGGGCGTCGAGAATGCTAATTTGAACTACATGGCTGTAGAAAATATGATAAAAGGAACTCCCGCGATTACGCTGGACGTAACTTGCGCGGATCGATCGGGCGGCAGCTGCAGACGCTGCGGAAAATATCGCAAACAGTGCAGCAACCCGCGCCAGCAGAACAACTTACCTCCCTGCCCACGACTGCAGTACAACTCATTCGCAAGTCTCAGTACCGAGAGCAAGAAGAGGAATATCTTCTGCCGAATCTTCTTGTGCTTCTCCCTATCTTACTGTTTAAGAAGAGTGTTCAATACGAACACTGCCAATAAAGACTTGTCATTGATACATGGAATGAGAATTTTTGCAACATTATGGGTTATATTCCTACATGTTGCAATTATAGTGGACTATATTTCAGGTAAAGTAATTTCATAAGTTATTATAAAATGCCTTGCCTGGGCATCCAAATGCAGACCTCATACACGTTAGTCACTTTCACTAGCCTGTCACCTAGGCATGCCAAGCCTGTACCCGTGTGATGCTATGCAGCACAATCACGGATGATACATTTTTATGCGGTACATATTCATAAAAAAAGAGTACTTTATTGTACTATAGAGTAAAAAATATGTACTCTCATATTTTCGCTGTTATGACATATAGGCCCTTGCCGTGCTAGGTAGTAGGTAGGTACCTTTCTGGCACCACCACTATAGATTTTAAGTATTTTATCAACTTTATGATGGAAAATGGTTAATAAATTTAATTGTATTCAGTTGTACTCCATTCTACAGATAATTTTGAGTACATACATACATACATAGATTCACGCCTGTTTCCCAGAGGGGTAGGCAAAGACTACGGATTTCCATTTGCTACGATCCTGACACACTTCTCTGGCTTCATTCACTTTCATCACATTCCTCATACACGCCCGTCGAATGAGGCAGCATAATTTTGAGTAGTCTTTTCAAAATTATGCTGCGTAGCATCACACCTGTAGCCTGTCAATCTTACCACCTTTGATGATTTCAGACAATGCTGAAGATATAAAGGAACAGAACAACATCTACTTTATCGTGTCCACGGGAACCATAGCCTTCGATACATTATTTTTTGTGAGGTAAGGTTATGAAACTTGTATGAGGAATTAAAATTACAACCACAAATTTTATGGAAGCTGTATATTTATAATTGCTGTAATTAAAGGTTAATAATTGCTAACAGTTTAACAAAAATGTTTTTTTAGTTTTGAACTTTCGCCACTTAAAACGGTAAATTATGAGGAAAGCCTTTTATATAGTAAATCCAAATGTCTTGGCACCAAAGTACTTTTCTGTAGTTGTGGTTACTACAGAAAATCTTATTGTATATTTTAAATGGCTACTGTTGTTTATAAGATGATTTCTCATGGCGGAATAGTCACCGTTGACGAAGCTTGCTTTTCGTTTGACGTCATGGGCTTTCTCGTATTTTCATATTGAATGTTACAAAACAAATAGCAAACGGTTTTCTTTATTGTCATCTTTTTATACTTTTAAATAGTTGAGTCTTGCTGGTTCCAGAATGAATGGTTAATGTCCAGGAGACCTGAAATACAGGGTTTCCCTAGTTTGGGTTCCTGTCCACCCCTCAAAATACGCTGCTTGTTATATTTACTTTGCTACCTAGTTGAAATATCACACTTGTGCGAAATTGTAAAATTATGTTTGGTGGAAAATAAACTTACTTTTTATTTACTTTAATGGACCGGCTGGACCGAGAAGTACTTATTATCCTTTCACAGAATGTCGAAGTAAAGTACTGATCCAATCAGCATTCTTCACATAGGCTATAAAAACTGTGTTGAACAAGGCAGACCCTATGCTTGATTGGCACCTATATGTTTTATATTAGGCAGCAGCTTGGCTTTTTTTTTATACAACTAAGGCGGCAAACAAGCATACGGCTCACCTGATGGCAAGTGGTCACCGTAGCCTATGGACGCCTGCCATACCAGAGGCATCACTTACGCGTTGCCAACCCTTTAGGAAAGGAAGTGGGAAGGAGAAAGAGCTGGATTGGGAAAAAGGGGTGATTGGACCTCCGGCACTCTCACTCACCGAACGAAACACAACAATAGGAATACTGATATTTCACGTCGATATTTTGTGAGAGGGTAGTCCTTCCCCGGTCGAGCCGGCCCATTCATGCTGAATTGCTTTTCTAAGAATATATAACCTTGTCCATGAGCAGTGGTTGCTGCTTACCATCTGGTAGACTGACGGTTCGTCAACCAACAACAGCAATATAAAAATACATTATTAAATATTTGCTAGACCATTGCATTTACTTGTATTTATTTTTGCAGCGGTCTGTTCAGCTCGCATCACTTCTTCTTCCTGAAGAGTCAGTACAGCGTGCAGGAGCTGGTGGGGTGGGGCGGCGCCTGCGGACAGCTGCTACAGTTCGTCTGCTTTGTCACTAATAGAGTCATCAGGTCAATATAAGATGCTTTTAATCGCTCGCACTAGGTTACCTAGAGAACGAAAGAAAGAGATGAAAACACATAACAATGTGTTTTCGTCAATTTAAACCAAGTGTTAAAAAGCCGTCAATATAAGGACTTTTGTCATTTTAGCAATATTAAAAAATCAAAATCAAAAAACATCAAAAATAAATTTATTCAAGTTAGGTTACAAGGTAACACTTACGAATGTCAAAGTTACACTAAATTTTTTCGTGCATTTACTGCCACGTTCAGCAAAGCAAGGGTATAGGGCTCATGAGAAGAACGGGCAAGAAACTCATGCCTACTCTTTTTAATCGCCAAGTTTACAATAAAATTTTGTTCACAAATCATGACTGTAAGGTGCTGCAACCAAAGATGATAGCTTTTATTATCAAATTCCACTTATTACTTAAAATGACCAGAATCATATTGATGGGCAGGTACAACATACAAGGAACAATTCCACTATTTATATACCGTCGTTTACTTACTTATGGTTTTATTTAATTTTATACAAATGAGTTGACTCGTTTGTATGTTTTTACCATAAAAAATGTTGTTTCTTGTTCTTGTGTCTTGTTTTTTTTTATTGCTGTCGATTATATGTTTACCAAATCGGCGCTTGATTAGCCTTTTCGTTTTTTGTAATTAATTGGGTGGTATTTAGAAGTAGAAGGAAATTTTTTTAGACCTACATAAAACCTATACTAATATCTCAAGAACTACTGGTTCGATTCGAAAAATTCTTTTAGTGTTGGATAGTCTATATATCGAGAAAGGCTATAGGCTATATAACATCACTCAATGACCCACGGGTGCAACGCAGTAACGATGAACGCGGGTGAAACCGCGGAAACATCTAGTGCATAAATATTTTTATTGGATTGCTTCTTCGTTAAGTGATGTACGAGCATGTGTTAATATTAGTGTAACTGTAGATTTTAAGTTTAGAGGTTTTATTATTTTATACTGCAAAGGGTATCCTGCCTTGAAATGCGTATTTGATGCACAGAGAATGCATTTGTATAAAACGGCATTAGATAACCAAAATACAAGTGATTGGCTTTTTTTGAGACTCATAAGTTATATAGCTCACGAAATAATAGGTGATCACTCACATTTAACCTTTCTTGCCCCGCCTGGTATAAACCATACCTACTAGCGTGATATCTTATCTTATCCGGGGGCCAGTCAGTGCAGACCGGCGACACTTCGACCCAGTGGGATCTTTTGTGTCGACACTCTCCCAATAACGACTGCCATATATGTTCATGGCAGCCGGGACCAACGGCTTAACGTGCTTTCCGAGGCACGGAGCAGGCGATAATTGTCAATCAATACGCACATAATTTCGAAAAGTCATATAACTTCCGAAAGTCAGAGGTGCGCGACGTGGGTTCGAACCCGAGACCCTCTGCATTGCAGTCTGTTGGTCTCCCCACTGAGCTATGGCTGCTCAATACTAGCGTGATACATAAATCATTTATTATTTCACGCTTGTATATTCTCAAAAGGATAGAGTGAGATGTAATACAAACGCATTTAACAACCACATTTCATTACATTATTAGAACCAAGCCACATTTATTACCAACTAGCTTTTGCTCGCGGCTTCGCTCGCGTTAATTTAGACTGTGACAATTAATTCGGGTTGAACTCTGCTTGTAATAATATAATTCAATTATGATTCGGAAGACACGTGGCGCCATCTATTATCATAAGAACGTTATTATTGTTTTCCTCGGGAACAGTAATTTTTTTCGGGATGAAAGGTTGCCTATTGCCGTTTCTGTACACCTGTCAAGGTATATGCAAAATTTCAGGATGATCGGTTCAGTAGTTTAGGCGTGAAAAGGTAACAAACAAACAAGCTCATTTTCGCTTGTATAATATTAGTTAGGAAGTTAGGATTAGGATTGCCAGACACATTGCCAAGTCTCCATGTTGCTGAATTTGTAACTGAAAGGAAAACTCAATACTCGTTAAACGCTAAATAAATTAAGTTTAAAACGCAATTTAGTTCCAAAATTGTAGCAATACGTGTGTGTGTGGTTTCGAACAGTGATACATTTGAATACAACCGGAGATTTATATGAGCGACAGTTAAAATTATTAGATTATAAATCGCTTTAATGTGATTCAGGCAAGCCTTTGGCAGACGTGTTTGTATCGAACATTTGTTCATCAGGTTGTTACCATCGTACGCGTACGCAGTACTTCTGTCTGCCGTGCTAGCTCGCTGGTCACGGGCTACCGCTACCCTGGCGCTGCCTGACGACGACCACATCAATTGCAACCAGTACTGGTGGCGCAATCTACTCTACATATCAAATATTTACCCAGCGGAGGAACAGGTATGTATGCTCTGCTTAGTTTGGGCTAGATGGTGTTGTGTGTATGTAAAAAAAAAAAAAAAAATGCATATAGCATGTACGGTCGGGAATTGACTTAGGGTATCAGGCCACACTAACAACTATCGTTATCAAGAGCTTATAGGATTCATACATACAGTACAATGTTAGACGATACGACCTTCCGCATTGCTTCTTGTTTGTGCTAAGATATTCCTTGTATTTCTCCGCATCGGTGTCTTTGTGGAGAGGCCGTCGACAGTCGTGGTCACCATGGTCTGTCATGCAGCAGGAGTGCTGGTCGTATATCACGACACACAAACCTGAATAACATACTCCGTCGGGCTCTTGTCACCGCTGACGTTCCGGCTCAGCTTGAACCTCACGGCTTGGTACGCGACGATGGCAAGAGACCAGATGGTATGTCATTACTGCCATGGAAATTGGGTAGGCCTTTGGTGTGGGACGCAACTTGTGTCGACACCCTTGCGCCATCACATCTTTCTACCACAGCAAATTGTGCTGGTGCTGCTGCTGCATCAGCGGAGACGCTCAAACGGCGTAAATATCAAAACCTTATTGGTGAGTACATATTTAAGCCGTTTGATGTCGAAACGCTGGAGCCATGGGGTCCAAGTGCTAGGTCTGTTTTTAGAGACCTAGCTAAGCGGCTGATTGACGCTTCACGTGACCAGAGGGCTGGTATTTTCTTTGCCCAAAGAATAAGTATTGCCATTCAACGTGGCAATGCTGCCAGTCTTCTGGGCACGTTGCCAATTGACGACGATGCAGAGGAATATTATGACGCTTTTTAATTATATAAGTTCCTTTTTCTCTTTAGTTTCTAGTCTTGTAAATAATTTGTGTATATATTATGTTAATTACGTCATTAAATAAATCGTGATTCTATATTTGAAAAAATAAAAATATAGTACGATATTATAGTTATCGGTATTACTAACTCATATAATTATACTCATGTGATCTATTACCCTAACTCTATTACCAACTGAACATGTTCTTAATTCATTGGTAATTTATTGGGTTCAATTTGTGTGATACATAACTAATTCTGGCGGATGTTTCTAATGACCGTTGTTGTATCGTTCTTAAAGACCTCCAAGACACGGGGATGATGGCCATTCTGACGCGGTTGATTTTTTTTGTAAAAGAGTAGATATATGCCTCCTATATAATCATCACCAATTGAATAAGGAGGGGTCCTAAATTCGTTTTGATTGATATGATGAAGATTTATTTTACTCAACGAGTGAAACACGAAAAAAATTACTTAATAATTTTCTATAATTCTTTATCTGCAGTGTATGCAAATCTCATGGTACCTGTCTACGGAGACGCAAGTGCACATGATGGGCGCGCTGCTGTGCGCAGCGAGCGTGTCGTCCAAAATGCGCGCGCGCGTGTCCGTCGCGCTTGCATTCGTTGCTGTGCTGTCGTCCACCGTCACTGATGCCAGCGCAGCGTACTTCGACTTTAGAGAGCTGTGAGTTCTTATTAACTAAGAAATAAGTACCTACCTATTTAAAGAGTTTACTAATTACCTTTAATCAAGTTATCAACTACGGAGACTCCTACTTTCTTATTTTTAAGACATGGTTATAGCTCTCTAAACCAGTCTTTATTTTGATTATATGCTCTACGTCAGGCAACACAGATTACAAGTAAGGATGAGGTTGTCCAACAGTGATTCTTCATGGACCTGTGGAAGAATTATAGAAAAACATATCTAAGCCAAAAATATAATAATATTTATTCGTAACAATTGACATTTTTGACGTGACAACGTCTAATAAATCGATGAACGCCGGCTGCACGCACGAAAAAGGATGACTCATTGTCTCGTTACGCTTATTGTCCCATTACGCTCATTGTAACGTTACGATCGGAGCGAGAGCGCTACACGAGCAAACGAAAGGCACGTTATGACGTTGTCACGTTAAACTATCGTCCGTAAACTGACTTTACAGACAACCAATTTTTATTTCAGTTTCTCAAACGGATTTGGCGCGTACGTCACAATTGTCGAACGCCCGTGGGCTAGAGTAGCACCGTATTTCATTGGAGTATTTACCGGGTGGCTGATACATGTGATACAGGGCAAGCTCAAGGTCTCTAAGGTAAGGGCATATTATGATGGATGGATTATAATGAGCCCTGTGGCATTCTTTCTTCTTTCAGTTGTTAAGTCTTAGTTAAACTATGATTAATATAAGTGACATTCATTTTGATTTAAATTAATAGACATACGTAGCATAGACTAATTAATTTAACAAAGGCTAACAGTATTAACTTCTATTATTCTTTATACCGAAATTGAATGTATCAAATGCCTCGCGACATTTTATATTTTTTAATTATGTCTTCTTAGGTGACATCGTCTCTTCTGTGGATATCATCAGGATCGTTTATAGTAGCATCGATAGCGGTGTCAATGGTGGGTATACCGTGGCTTGCTGCTTGGTTGCACCTGTCCTGGCCTATCGCGTTGTTGTGGCCAGTATTAATGGGTACTACTAATTTAGCTGGTGAGTGAATGTTTTTATTTGTTGTGTTGCTATCGTGTTGGTAAGCTGGAAATCTTAGTATTCCATTTGAGAAAATCTAGTGCGTTGTTAATCCTTTCTTGACGGTTGGTGGACGATGGTTTTTGGAAGATTTGTGAGAAAGTATTTGGCGATTTCAAATCGTACTCATCATAGGAACACAAAATTACATGATCATGGTCATCTGAAGGATAAGCGTAAATCAAGGCTAGACCGATTGAATATTACCTTACTCGACCTGCCTAGATATTAGCAGAGATGTCACTGTACCCTTCCTGTCATTGTTATTGTAGGTGATACAATAATTTGAAATTATGTACCATGGCATTAAATGGGATAGATAGTACAAAATAATTTTATATGACAAGTTTCTTTCGTAGGTGGATTCCGTCGCTTTCTAGCGAAGTCCCCGGTGGCGGCGCTGAGTCGCCTCTGTTACGGCATGATGCTGCTGCACCCGGCCGTCGCACGCGCTGTGTTGCTCTCCATCGACACCAGTCTGTGTTCCCAAACTATATGCATTGTACGTATATTATAATTTTAAGTCCGCATCTTGGAACATAAGGCAAAGTTGGTTTACGCCTACTTTTTAACCACCTTAATAAAAAGTGTAGGTTGTTATACTACTCGAAGCCTTTTAAACTTTTTGCACGTATGTCTATACATCGATTTGTACGTATGTATATCGATTTGTCTGATTTATTCGATTTTCATAATTTTTTTTTTTTAAAAGTGTCTGTCATACTTACGTCCTATACAAAAGGGAACGAAACTGGTATAATTGCATCATATATATTTTATTTGCTCTCATGATTTTATATAATTAATTATATCTATACTAATTTTATAAAGCTGAAGAGTTTGTTGGTTTGTTTGTTTGAACGCGATGATCTCAGGAACTACTGGTTTGAATTGAAAAATTCTTGTTTTCGTTGGATAGCTTATTTATCAAGGAAGACTATATACCATCACGCTACGACCCACGGGGGCGGCGCAGTAATCATTAACGCGGGTGAAACCGCGGTAACATCTAGTTTCAATATAAAAGATAAATGTATGTAGATATTTAAGAGCCTTTTAGATTTTCAGTAATGCATCGGAGGAAAATATATATAAAAATATATCTACAAGCATTTAAATCATAGAAATAACTTAGGCCACAAACATTTTTTTGGATGGATGTCAAGATATATTTGTCGTTACAGTGGCTGTACTTCATGGGAACGACTGTGTTAACACTACTCGCGGCCCTGCTACTCTCCCTTCTAGTAGAGATGCCGTGTTGCAGTATACTCAGAAGACTCTCCGACTGCGCAGCGTGACGTGCGCAACAATAAAACAACTGCTAATTTTAAATATTTTGTATTAAAAATAATCATATTATTTATAATCGGTAAAAAACTTACAACTATTTATATTTACAGCCTATTTACATAATAGTACAAGAGTTATTGTACATATTTATTGTATAATATTAACTGCCACTATCACAAGACTCGGTCATCTGAAACGTTCAAGTTTACCCGCTTACCTCTTTCGTAAATAATGAAAATACTTATTATAATTTATTATTAGCTTGGTGCGGAGTGAAAAGTTCTAATCAATCAGCTTACGTCGGTACGTCAATTATGTCGTTATATTTAATCATTATTTAAAAGAGTAATTTGTATTCCGTAGTAAACAATAACCAATTAATCGATATTCATAATTATTCGATGTCAGGTTAGAGAATAAAATAATTATTTTGTTAAATACACCAAAATAAAATCACATCGTACGGCACATTTAAGAGAATGATACGCCTTCAATTATAATGCTACACAAAGATACTGTTGTTGTCGCCTACTGAGCGAGATAACTATTATATATTGATTTTCAAATTCGACGCACCATAGAGCACACAACATTGCATACCGGGCACCGCTAGGCGTCGCTTCTACGCGGGTGTGATTAAGCTTCGTGCACTCTGCAACGCACAAATCAGTGATTTTACCTGACAGTCCTAAGAGATGTAAGCGGAAGCGGGGATTTCACCAGATGACATTTTCTTGTGATTCGATTATACTCGAAGGTTATTAGGTATAATGAGGAGTAAAAGCTAAGCGAAGACTGAGAGATCAACAATCTCGAAATATTTAAAGCCAATATATTAATATCCGGTTTACACGCGAAAACTTAAAGCCTAAAGTCTTGCATTTCTTTATACAGATACAAGTCTACGCAAGCGAACACTGGTTTTAGAATAAGTAGTGTGGACCGGACATTAATTATTTTGATTGTCACCGAAATAAAACCGTTGGACTATTTACTTTTATTGTT
The DNA here is from genome assembly GCA_963564715.1 of Catocala sponsa. NCBI lineage: Eukaryota > Metazoa > Arthropoda > Insecta > Lepidoptera > Erebidae > Catocala > Catocala sponsa. The sequence continues at coordinate 30,673,718 of OY751327.1, forward strand.
TTTTTTGCTGTGAGTAATAAATATGCGAACCTACGCCAATTATCAGTAACAGTAGATATTATTTCGACTACAAAACATTTCTAAAATTGCGTTTGTGTAACAATATGCATAATTATAACAATTCAAGATACTGTTTCTTAGCCAACATGTTGGCCAATGAGCAACTCATCTAAATTATCGTCGGTCAACAAAATGGCCAATCTCTTTTAGATTCAACTATATAATCTTATTCTACTTGGTAATCATAATTTACTGCTGTGGTTGCGATTTGTCATGATTTGTTAATTATAATGACCAATATTTCCTCATAACCAATTTTCATTCATTCCCACTAATACGAATCAACAATAAAAAACCTTCAGTCAATTATTAAATGCTTCTTTTTTGAAGCAAACTTAATTGTCAATGACTTAAGTAATAATTTGTTCATTTACAGATAAGTCTTATTTTTTAACTAAGACGTTGTTTAATACAAATTTACACTATTTTGGCAGCAAAGCGTAGAAATAAACGGACCAAAGTAATAGGCCGGTTAACCATCTAAATTTGTATTTAACCACATTCGCGCACACTTTCTGAGACTTTAAACGTTCAATCATATATTCTTTAAGCTCTATACATTTTTGCATACTACACCGATGTCTTCGTAGCATCGTACAGCTGAATTAAATATTACATAAAGGCGCACTTGCTTGTGGCGCCATCTACGCACCCACCTTAAATGGCTCAGTTCTGAATTAAGGCAGTAATAGTCTTTGAACTTAGTTTGTACAATGGTGGTAACGTTCACACCCTGTGAGGTTTTCTCTGCGGTGAGATGATCTTCAGCATCGTCACCATGGGAGCTTCGAATGCGACGGATATGACGAAGGCGAGCACGTACGATATCACTGTCAGGCCCAAGAATAGGATGCACTGTTGGTAGAAATATATATTAATAAGCGTATCACAGTGATAAGATGGACTATTCAGCATGTCAGTGCATAGGAGTGGTCATGTTTACATATCTTATAGGTAAATCCTGGCAACCACGGGGAATATTGTTTAATAATTATCGTTACGCGCTTTGAAATGCGATGTTTATTGTGTCCTTACTTACCATAAACTAAGCGTCAATGTAAAACTCCAAATAGACCATTTTTGTTCTAAGGTGTGAGATCTTCACACTACAGTCATGCAAGCATTTCGATAGTAAAATGTACGGGCAGCATATTAAGTATGTATATGATCAGGCTTACCACTAGCAGTTCTCCCATATGAATGGGGTGCGTGAGATGCATGGCGACGTAACGCAATACCACAGGGTGTACCAGGTACGCGCAGTACGTCACACGTGAGAACGGGTACATCACTGGCGCAGACAGCAGCGGGGTCACCCAACCTGCCACAAATACCCATATTAGTTATAGTACAAACACGCTACAAGAAGAGCCTTTAATAATGTTTAACTGGATATAACTTTTTATCGTGTATAAGGTTCGAATCCACAACAATAAACTTATATGCGTCATTCCAACAGTTATTTATTTGTCTCTGTAGTCCATCAGTCAGACTACCTTAAGAGCTCTGGTTGCTGTGGCTAATTCGTATTCACATCTGACGGTGTCGGCACAAACAAACTTCACTACACAGACTAGAGCATTCATGGAGAGGCTTTTAATCGCTGTTGTACGTTACAACCAATGATTACTAGCAATATATATATCTACATAAATAGATAGTAATCATAATTCATTTTATATTGTTTTGTAATTATGTTATATTTTTTAATAGGTTTGTAAATATATATTAGATTAATTCGTTTTAAATATATTGCAAATATTTTTTTACCATAATAAACATTTATATACATACAATACATTTTATCTCTATGTATATAAAATTACTAAAGATCATAATATCAATATATCAAGCGTAAATCATTATTAAAACCAAATATGTGACACATTTGATTGCAGTACCTACTACGACTTTATTAAATAAAAGATAATGTATCTAAGAGATATTAAAATATTGGCCTTACCTCCATGTCCAGTGGAACAAGCGATGATGATCCATCCTATACAGGCGGCCCACAGGGAGTGTGAGAGCGCGCTGTAGATGGCAGCTGACCAGACGCCCAGCTCCGTCTTGTACAAACCGAAGATCAAGAACAGCAGCGTCATCGTGCACACTGACCATCCCACTAACGCCCATATCTGGTGATGACAAATACAATTAATGGCTGGCATAGTAGACCAGATACAAACACAAGAATATACACACTATTGACTGCCTTATTAACCTCTAAGTCTTCTTCGAAGAGGTTAATGAAAACACTATGAGGGTCTGTGTGTCTGTCTGTTAGTGACAGGCCTAACTCCGCAACCACTGGACCGATTGACTTGTAACTTGGTGTGCAGACACCTTGGTGTCATACCTCGGTCTAGTTTGAATATAGGCCCTGTGGGTCAAAAGGCCCTCGAGATATAGGGGTCACAAGGTCACATGTATTTTAAATGGCAAAATATTGACTTGTAACTTGGTGTGTAGACACCTTGGGGTCATGCCTCGGTCGCGTTTGAATATGGGCCCTGTGGGTCAAAAGACCCCCGAGGTGTAGGGGTAAATTCTTTTCATTACTTATACATTTAAGACGAAGAGGTTGACTCCTGGGTTTTGACACCCATCTCGTTTTATCTTTGGCAGTGCCTGTTTCAGTGCTACCGGTATGCTCAGGCAAATTTTCAATGATTGTGTGCTCAGTGATCTAGGAATAGTAAAAGACTAAAAAAGATTTCAGTGGCCATTTCTAGGAAATACAAGTAAACTGCTGCCTACCGTTAATACCACATAGGTAACAACAATCACACGATCTGCTTGATGGTAAGTAGCTACCATAGCCTATGCGACGTGCACGAGTACAAATGGGTAAGAGAAAGAAAGGACCAAAGGTCCTCTAGCAATTTTATGTTTTCCTAGCTGTTACCTGCGACTTCGTCCGCGTAGATTTTAACTAAAAAGTGTTTGTCGCCGCGGAACCCAACTATACATATTTCTCTGCCCAAGTTACTTAAATGGCGTAGTTTTTATAGTGTAAAGCTAGATAATAGCGTGGCTTACTCAAAAATAACATTTAAATATGCGTCGTTAGATTACACGCTGTCACAGAATGCGTTAGAAAAATAAAGATTCACAGCTCCTCCCCCGTAGGTGATAGCGTGATAATATGTAGCCTATATGTTGACCCGATCTGTTAGTAATAGTCATGCAAAATTTGAAGTAAATTCATGCAGTACTTTTTGAGTTTAGCCCGGACGTACAGACAAACAGACAAAAATTCTAAAAACTATAGTTTTGGCTTCGATATCGATTGTAGATCACGCACCAAGTAGTCTTTTAAAAAAATATTCAATGTACAGTTTTGACTTTCCTACGATTTTATTATATCTATATATATATATAAAGGAAGATGTCCTGACTGACTGACTTAGAGACAACGCACAGCCTAAACCGCTTGTCGTAGGAACTTGAAATTTGGAGAGCATGTGTGTTTTAATTTGTAGGGGTGTACTAAGAAAGGATTTTTTGAAATTCCACTTTTAAGGGGGTGAAATAGGGGGATAAAGTTTATATGGAATTTGCTCATTTCTGGACTTATAAGTATAAAAATAGGTATACAAGTTATTGATTATAATTGAAAATGACCTGTGTTATCTACACAGGTCATTAAAATAAAATCTACGTCCAAACTTACTAGGTTCATTCTAATTTTTAAGTTGGTTTTGAACAGTATCCAGCCAGTCAGCATGCCCACTAGGTAGGGTCCGAGTCTCGTCCAGGGCTTTTCGTAGACCTTGTCGAACTGCGTGAACGGATCCTCAGGGTTCGGGATGTGGTTGCTGCTCCAGGACACGTAGCCCGTTGTAAACAGGGATGATACGAATAACAAACCGGTCAGACTAGCAGAGACTTTGAAGTGGCTGTAAATAAAGATTTTATATGTCATAACTTAAGTAAGTAGGTAATAATCTTGAGACTGATAGCATGGGGCTATTAACTGTATTTGTTTGCAGTATATATAAATGATTTTTTTTACTTTATTAACAGTAGAATAAAAATGTAATATTAGAAACAGCCCGAAACACAGGTCTCTGAACAAGTTCAGATAATACAATGTAAAAACAGACTTCATAAACAAGTCTCTTGTGTCCAATATTTAAATTGTAAATGTTTTCCTTTAGATTAAATATAGTTTTAATGTGAATTTAATACAATAAGTAGCCTGTAATGTATTTTGTAAAGACTATTATTTATTGAATAAAAATTAATTATTATTATTAAGTATGTATAAAAGCAAGATACACTAAGCTCGAGCTTTGGTCTACATCGGTCGTTACTATTGTATAATTTCGAATAAAATATTACAACTGCGTAAGACTGCTCTTTTTATTTTCAAAAAGTATAAAAAGATTGGCAATAGCCGTGTCGTCATTAATCACGTTAGTTGCTATGAGAAAGCTCGTATCCGATACTAAAAAAATGTTATAAAATGTTAAGTACCTCGTGGCCAAGATGAGTAGGATAGCGCTGACGGCATAGAATTGAGTGTCATCAGACAAATACCAACTCCATAGCATGCACTGAAATAATAGAAACACAAATAATTAATAATAATAATAATATTCTACCACACACACATCACCATCTGGCCCAAACTAAGCAGAGCTTGTACTATGGGTACTAGACAATGGATAAACATAATACATACATATATACTAATTTCTTTTTTGTAAATTCATACATATTATACATAGAAATACCCAGACCAAGACAAACATCCATGTTCATGCACACAAATGTTTGACTTATGCGGGAATCGAACCCGCGACCTCAGGCGTGGCAGTCGGTTACACTAACCACTACGCCATCGAGGCCGACTAATTTAATTAATAATATCAATATAGATAACATTACAAGGGCAGATTATTTTTTATGGAATAGAGGTAGGAAACGTATTTCAGCTCAGCTAAAGGTCAATTATTAGTGAAGTCAGTGGTGTAACAAGCGGTCGCTTGCAGTACTACTCTTTATAGATGAGTGCATTGCTCAACACCGCGTGCTTCAGGCTACGGACTGAGGCAAGAGACTGAGAAGACGAAGGACGACATGTCACGATGATTGAACGCGGCTTTAGAATATACTGAATCTGTATACAATAACTAATTCCTCACCATTTGGTTAACGGGGAACAAGGTGTTGATGTAGAGCAGGTTCCTCCACCAGAACTTGGGGCAAGTCTCGTGATCCATCGCGGGTGGCTCGAACACTGAGTTGTACGCGAACCACTTCATTGTGACCTCAACCACGCCCAGGATGAACAGGTACGGAGCAGTCAGTCTGAAACATGCATTAATAGATCGATGTCATTGCTAGAAGATCATTACGTTTGCAGTTAAGTGTTAAGTTATTGTAGTAATACCTGGGCTTGTCAGTTTCTTGCCCCTATAGCACTAGGTTCGGGTGCAACGACTAATAATTTATTTTCGTTATAGTTTTTTGTCGTATCGATCCCATTCAAACATTTTTATATAGGGTTTCTCGTTTACCTCTTCTTGACAATGTTTAGGTGCTACCTTTGTGCTCAGTTCCAGGCTATGAATTTACTGGCATAAAATCAATAAACATTTTATCTGATTGTATGACTATATAATAAATTGCTACATTATGTAATTTAATCAACTACAGAGGGCAGAAACAAATCACATGAGCTCCCTGCTAGAGGCGTCCCGTATGTACTTTCTAAGCGTGTCAGTGACAAATACGAACGTACTATAGCAGAGGCGCCGCTCCCAGTAATCCGTGCTCTTGAGATTTAATCTCGAGAGCACGAAAATAATAACCAATAATTAATCACAAAGTTGCATAGCAAAATACCATCATAGGCATGTAACTATATCAAGACACGGTAAACTTTGTTCAGCATCAAAGATCTAGTACAATTTAAAGACCTGGCGAATCTGTATCCGATGAGTCCGAGGAACTGCAGTACGCCGGCAGTAAGCTTCCGACGTCCCTCCACCAGCACGTCCAGCTTGCCCTTTGACTTCGTGCGGAAGTACAGGAACGACACCAGCATACCACTGGAATTCACATTACATAATTAAGCTTACATGAAAACAATATTTAGCCATGATATCATTCGACATAGCATCAGGGTTCATTAGTGTCACCTGAAATTATCAGCAATTGCTACGACAGAACGAAATTCAAATATTATCAATTCGTTGTCACTGATTGTATTTTGAATCAAATTCGATTTGAAACTAGAATTTTAATGATTGGAATAATATTCCCATGGTATTGATTAATATTCAAGTGATATTGCATTGTTATTAGCGTCGGGTTGATATATAATTAAATAATCAATAAATGTCAAAGTTGAATGCATTTGAATATTTATCAAAGTTGAGCTTGTTTCGATTTACTTAAAGATTTCGTTCATTACAGTACTAAGTATTAGTATTATGTGTACCTACAGCATAGCTAATATTTACATAATATATCGCATACTGCACAAAAGGATAAGTAGGCAAGTTAACTTCTTCTCACCCTTAGCTTGCGTACATTCATCAGTGGCCTTCTAGCACGCTACATACACGCTACAAATTATGTAAGTATGGGTCGCGTCCAAAATAGGAACATTGTAGGCTAATTGTAACGTAATTTTCGCGTTCCGTCGAGATGATCTTTTAATCGCCCACCTTAGATATCCTGTCTATTAATAAAATTATTTTCGGTTGATCCACATAAATTACATATACAACATAAGTCATTGAATGATGTATGCCTATAGTAAAAGCAACAAGCCCTGCAACTGTCAGCAAATGTCGAGTACACGGAGTTCTATAATTATAATTACTTACGCTGTAGACTGAGCCGAAATTACACAAATTAGATTTTTGAGAGATAATAACTTAATTAAACTTATGTAAAGCATCTATACCCCGAGGTAGGTACTTTTCCCTATTATTTAAGTTGGTAATTACTATCTTATTTAATATTCGAATAGTCGGCATTCAGACACAATGCAAATTGTATCTGAATGTCCCCGGAGGCTGATCTAGCGATCTGCCTCCGGGGACAAGTGAGTAATGCTTACTTGCCGCTTTGGGTATTCTTTCCATATAATTATAGTATTCAGCTCGAAACTTTACGAATGCCTTAATTATAAACAGCATCTCCTTAGCCCTGTTCAGTTATCTTAATACTAACTAATATTATAAATGCGAATGTGAGTTTGTTTGTTTGTCACGCTTTAACTACTCGACTGATCATCATGAAATTTCGCATACACGTTGTCACGAGTACAGAACATGAGGTACCTTTCATTCGAAAAAACTAGCCTAACCTAATCTACATCTATACGAGCGAAGCCGCAAGCAAAATCTAGATAATTATAGACCAGTAGACAATTCACGTATTTAAAATGTGTTTACTTGCAGTGCAGTTGCAGCTAAGTTTCGATCAAAACAGCTCTTTTCGTATTCACATAATTTTGACAGGTGATGTTTCAGATACAAAATCCGACGTAAAACTTAACTGTGACCGCATAGGGACTGCATCGAAACTCGATCGGTGCGTCGAGATATTACGTGAATTGGCCTACAGTTATAGAGTGGCGACCGTGGCGATCGTTTTATTCGCAACATTAAACTTCTATTCGTCTGCCTTATATTATATTAAGAAAAATAAATATAAACAAAGATATCATAACTTACCCAAGACAGAAGAATGTGTCGACGCTGTAGACAGCGCTAATGATCAGCTGGAACCAGAAACTCTTCTCGAGGAGAGCTCGCAACGCTGTGTTGTCTGCATACTGTAATGTTATATATTGAATTGAGATATTTATCTAAAGTCGCCTTTTGGTCAGATACCGATGCATAATGAGTTGAAAATAACAAAACAATAGCCATGAGCGACTGGTTAACGTGCTGAAAGAAAGGCTTTTATTTTCTTCACAGCGATTTTAGAAGACGAATCTTAGGACGAGATAGTTAAATTAACTAAAAACTTTGTCGTCATCATGAATTAACGAACTACCCAATGTGGCATGCACTAAAGCAGCACTTACTAGTCTGCCAATAATTGTTATTGCCATTTTTGAGAAAATTTTATCTATAACCTACAGATATGCAGGCTTCTTTATAATATTTACCTTCACTGTTAAAGAGCGATAATAACTATTTCTAATCTGTATTTTTTTTAAATAGACAACTCTTGATCTAGGAAAAGTTCATTCAAAACATCCAGACTCGAAACAACCATTTGAGGATCACACTCATTTTTATCCCGTGTGGGATTCGAACCCACATCACTCGGCGCAGTATTAGTTGGGAAGCGGCCATTTAATCCACTGCACAATCCATGCAGTCAAATTTCAAATTGAAAGCTGATTATTATAGTTAACAAGAGTCTCACCTTGAAGACGACGATGCAGGTGTGTCCGAATATGACCCACACCATGGACATGGTGCGCAGTCCGTGCACCACGGGCACGGTGTCCACGCCCACCGACTGGTCGAAGATCTGCAGCACGTTCGCCTTCATCGAGAATGACAGCAGCATCTCTGACCACACGCCTGAGGTAATAAATGCAATTAAAGAAAATATTTATGATATTATGAAATGAACGCCATCTACATAACAGTATCAGAATTTAATTAATTGGGATTCTAAATAGCTTTTAGTTCTAATATTATAACTGCGTAAATATTAACCAACAGTTGATTGAGGATGGGTCTCATGGGATTGGCATATCCAAACCCTTAAGACTTCAGGCTTCTCCCTCTGAAGTGTACACTGCGGCTGATGCAGTACATTCATAAGGAGAGAGCTAAGGGATAAATCTTGGGGCCGACACAAAAGATCCAACTGGGTCGAAGTGTCGCCGATCTGTACTCACTGGCCCCCACCCACAAGATACACACACGAGATAAGATAACCAAAAGATATGGTAAAAGATAATTTGGTGTTAATTTAAATACTATCAAAGGACATAGGCTGCTTTTTAGTTGTCCGTTCCCACCCACCATACAAAGCGGCGAGTTGGCACATCGTGGTGGTTTTAGTCAGTAAGCCTGAAGTCACGGAAGAGCCCGACATAACCCTCTCGCCTCCCCTTGTGGTGACAGTGTATGCATCAGCATTTCGCCAGGTAAAAAAGGCTGCTTTTTATGAAATAATAATAATGTCCTCCAGACCGAATTTCGGTCACGGCGGCCGGTCTTTACGGAGACTAGCCATCTGCGCAGGAGATATTATATTTCACAAGTAGATAAGATAAGATATTATATTTCATAACTCTCATGATCCGATGGGACGGTAATCCGACACGACCGGAAAGAGATCAGGCGCAGGACCAACGACTTTACGTGCTTTCCGAGGCACGGGGGTGTCTAACACCGCCAATTTCCTAACTCCGGGCTGATATTGAGCTTTCTTAACAGAATAACTCAATAACTTTTTTGTTGGCCCGACCCGGGATTCGAACCCAAGACCTCATGCACAGCAGTCGCATTCACTACCGCCATAATTAAACTTACGAGTAGCTGTAGGAGATAATTTACTAGTAATTTGTTACCCATATTGCTTACAATATTTTATTCAAATAGCCCATTTTATACTGCCCATCTACGAAGATTACTCAAGTGATATTCCGAATGGTTATAGTGTGATGGTTATAAACAGTAGGCTACGCCTGAAACGTAGCTACCAGCAAAAATATACCACGATGGCTGACATCGTACATATTTTTAACCTTTCCTATACGAGTCAGACTGCTTTGAGTCAGGATATTAAGCATAAGAGGAAAGATAAATATTAGTGCGGTATATAACTTACTGAGCTTGAGCAGCGGTAGCTCAATGGGGACACAAACAGACTGCAATACAGAGGGTCTCGGGTTCGAACCCACGTCGCGCACCTCTGACTTTCGGAAGTTATATGACTTTTCGAAATTATGTGCGTATTGATTGACAATTATCGCCTGCTCCATGCCTCGGAGAGCACGTTAAGCTGTCGGTCCCGGCTGCCATGAACATCTATGGCAGTCGTTATTGGGAAGTCAGTGCCCTCTAATATCCTGACACTGGTCTAGTCTTAGGGTATCGTTAGCCTTCGGGTTGCGGAGGTCAGATGGCAGTCGCTTCGTGTAAAAACTGATATCCAGTCAAATCCGGTTAGACTAGAAAGCCGACCCCAAGTGACTTGGGAAAAAGGCTGGGGAGAAGAAAAAAAATATAACTTACTGAGCTTGAGGTCGTCAGAGGTGGGAGTTTCGGCGGTGAGGCGCTCCTCGGAGGTGTTGCTGTTAATGGCCAGGTTGTTGTTCACGCTGTACATTGACTTGCCTGCACACATCACACACATTATTATATTAAGAACTCACTCTAGCACCGGGTTCTGCCCGGGATGGACATCAGTTATCAAAAATATAACAGCACCATCTATTGACATACACGATAAAACATATAGTGTTTTTAGTAAAACTTAACGATTGATCGGCAATAAAACCAAGAGAAAGAGTTTGTTATAATATGTACCGACAGGAAACCAGGTGTACACAATAATAAAAGAGAATATTCACGCATGCACAATTACCTTGTATATTCTACCTATTCATATTAAAGACGTAATATTTTGTGAAGATTGCCTGTAGGTTTGGATGTAAGTTACTCAATTTTACTATGCAGATAGCTCATGTCCTGGATTAACAGACATACTTATGATAATAGTTCAAATTTAATATTATTATTATTACACATTAAGAGAACAGAACAGAACTTATCAATAGATGGCGCTGCGAATTAACTACTTTATAACGATTCATGTACAATTTCAAAAAGTTTCACAGTGGAATAGACAGTAGACCACAGACTTAGTTCATGTGACACTCACCGTTAGCGACAGTGATGTCGTTGAGTCCGTTGAGGTCGAGCTTGAGGTCAGAGCGGCCGCCGCTGTTGGCAGCGATGTTGGCGGCGCGCTGTTTGCGCCTGCGCGTGTCTCGCCCAAGCTTCATGTCGTACGCCGTCGACGTCACCAGGAGAATGCCCACCAGGATTGATACGGAGCTGGAAGATATATATTACAATGTTAATTAAACTACAAAACTAATGTTAATTAATGTCAGGATCGTAGCAAATAGAAATTCTTAGTCTCTGCCTATCCCTCTGGGAAACAGGCGTGAATCTACATATATATGTATGTATAAACAGCAGTAATTTTGTTCCTCGCTCTGCGTTATTTGCGCAACGATTCATTTTATTCTTGCCAGGGTGGCAGACGAGCAAGCGGGCTTATAATAAGCGGCCACTCATTTGGACGAAGAAACTAATAAGCAGTAATTGCTGGTCATGAACATGACTGTTTTCCCCTCGACGACCAAGGCTTAGTACTCTTTCTGGTACTGGCAGCGGCTGAAGCCAAATAGCCGATTATTCCGCAGTCGGTTGTGACGTAGGTGGTAAGCATCTACCAAGCATATACATATAGCGAGCAAGTGGTTGTCTCGCTGCTGTAGTTCTGACGGCGCACTGAGACTTGTGTATAAATCCTATAGTTTTTACTTTGTATGTGCTTTGTATCTGTTATATATACTATTCATGCCGAATGACGGACGGCCAAACAGAGGCAGCACCATCAGTTTGTAAAATAAGTGTATTTTTTTATTGCCTGTGTTATCATTGACACGCATGGATTATATACAACATTAAAATGTCTTTAGTAGGAAGCTAGCACATTCCGGACTCAGTAGAAAAACCAAGCCGAGTCATACGAGTGACCATGTGTAAAACAGCCTGTCTGTTACATTCGTTTTTCCTTTCATTCCGTTGCAAAACAGCGGCAATATATGATTATCTTAGTTGGCAGTACAAAGTAATGAGGTTTCGCAACGCAACAAAATAACTAACAATCTTATAACTACTGCGCCATTTTATTATACATAAGTGTAACCGCCGGGTTGTATTTACGCGTTCAGCTGTGTCTGCAACTATTATTTATTTGTAAGCGTTTTAAAGTTCATAAAATTTTTTTTTTTTTTCTTTATTGAAGGAGCTTTGTCACAATGTGACTATGTCGCTCCGTCATAGCCACCGGATTTATTATTACAGACTTTCCATAATTTTGTTATACATCCTAATCCTATCCTAACTATCCTAACTAATATTATAAATGCGAAATTGAGTTTGTTTGTTTGTTACGCTTTCACGCCTTAACTACTCAACCGATCTACATGAAATTTTGCATACACGTTCTCAGGGGTACAGAATAGGACATAGGGTACCTTTCATCCAGAAAAAATAACTGTTGCAAACCTAACCTAACCTACATTTATTTATTTATTACAAGGACATCCAGTAGTTGTTACAAATATTTAAGACACAAAAATTACAGTTTCTTTGTTATTAGTACAAATTGCACAAGTTTTTAAGGAGTCACCGCATGCACTAAATTAGCGGACAGTAGCACTACACGTGCTTAGGTTATAATTACAGATCAGATACAAGTTTTAAAAAAAAAAAAGACGCGAGCGAAGCCGCGGGTGAAAACTAGTAATATTATAAAAGCGAAAATGAGTTTGTTTGTTATCTTTTCACGCCTAAACCACGGAACCGATCATACTGAAATTTTGCATATACGTTGTCAGGTGTACAGAAACGGACATAGGCTACCTTTCATGCCGAAAAAAATTACTGTCCCCGAGAAAAACAACAATAAAGTTCTTATGATAATAGATGGCGCCACGTGTATTTCGAATCATGATTGAATTACATTATTATACAAGCAGAGTACAACCCGAATTGATTGTCAAATTCTAAATTAACGCGAGCGAAGCCGCGGGCAATAGCTAGTATTATATAAGGACCTAGCTAGCTCTGAAACAGGTTTAGATAATACACTATCGTATCTACCAATATCACGCTGCGTATTATCAATCATATGTATTCTGTATCCCTCGCCCCGGAAACATTCCTTTAAAATGTGTTGTACATCCTCTACTATGCCACAAACTTCACAATTAGGTGGTGTAACTTCACAATATGTCCATGAGATAAGTAAATTTTTTGGTTGGAATGTGGCCGGAGCGAAGTCTCATAGCCGTTAGAGAGTCATGTCTATTAAAATGCATAAATCTTACGTTAGTCTCTTGTTAATTGTTTTGTCAAAGTACATATACATATATTCAAAATATACACAGTAGTCCTATATCTGATTTTTGTTTGTTTGTTCTCGCATTAACTTTTTTATTTATAAATAGTAATATAATGGACTCAAAGTGCACTCAAACTCAATATTTTTATTTATAGATCACATAAATAATTTCCCTGTCTATTTATTTATTAATTAATTATTGTTAATTAATAAATAAATAAATTATTTATTAATTATTTGTTTATTATTGTCTAAGATTTGAATACACAATGCATGGCGCGGCGGCACCGACAAGGCGATCGCTTGTCCTCTACACCATCCACGTAGTCATCATCTATCAGTAGTATCATGCCTGTAGGATAATTCTAATGAAGTAGACTTGTTACTTAACAGACCCATGTACTCGTATATATATAATGTGTAACGGGTATTAACGCGATCATGCATAATGTTTATCTTTTTTAGGCTTGACGTTTCGACCAGGTTACACCGGCCGTGGTCACAAGCTGACTGGTGTAACCTGGGTAACCTGGGCGAAACGTCAAGCCTAAAAAAGGTAAACATTATGCATTAACGCGTTAATACCCGTTACATATTATATATATATATAT